>CM053622.1:57338626-57369740 GCA_028646595.1 Phalanger gymnotis
TCTCTGATTTGTTCTTTGGCCCACTCATTCTTTAGAATTAGATTATTTAGTTTCCAATTAATTTTTAGCTTATTTTTCCATGGTTCTTTGTTACAAATAATTCTTATTGCATCATGATCTGAAAAGTGTGCTTTGACTACTTCTGCCTTTCTGCACTGGATTGTGAGGTTTTTATGCCCTAGTACATGGTCAATTTTTGAGTATGTGCCATGTACCTAGCAGCTGGTTTGGGCAAGGGAACACACCCAGAAAACCATCCTGCCAAAGACAGGATTTGAGCTGAGTCTTGAAAGAAACCAAGGAGGTGGAGGTGAGGATTGAGAACATTCTAGACTCCTGGGACAGACCATTCAAAGGCAGAGAAATGGGGGGGGGGGATGTTGGGTCCCAGCAACAGCAAATAGGCCCTTGTAGGTAGATTATAGAGTGTAAGGAAGAGAGTCAAGTAATGGAGAAAGGGACTAGTTATAAAGAGCTTTAAATGTCAAACAAAAGGCTTTATAATTGATGCTAAAAGGGAAAGGCAAACTCCTGGGATTTACTGAGTAGAGGGAGAGACATGGTCAGATTCACCCTTAGGAAAATCACTCAGATTCTCATGTGGAAGATAGATTGGAATGAGGAGGGACCAGAAGAAGGGAAACAAATAGGAAACTATCATAATAGTCCAACTATTATAATAGACAAAAGATGATGACTTTCTGAACTAGGGTCCCAGCTCAGGGAAATCACAGAAGGAAACACAGCAGAGGTGTTTTGAGTGTAGAAATGCCAAGATTTGGCAACAGGTTGGATATGTAGGGTGAGTGAAAGTGAAAAGCTGAGGGTGCTATCTAGCTTGTGAGCCCAAGTAACTGGGAGGGAAAGAGTTCTGTTTTAGACTTGTTGAGTTTGAGATGTCTACAGGACATCCAGTTAGAAAAATCCAAAAGGCAGTTGGTGATAAAGGGATGAGCTCAGGAGACTAGGGTTAGATATACAGACCTGAGAATTTTCTGCGTAAAGAAGAGGTTCAAGGACGCAGCCTTGGGGGACACCCACATTAATAGGCTTGACATCCATGAAGATCCAGCAGAGGCCCCTGAGAAGGAGCGGGTAGTAGAAGACACCAAGAGAGAACACTGTCACAAGGAGGAGGTGATTAACAGTGACAAAAGCTACAGAGAGGTCCAAAAGGATGAGGAATGAGAAAAAAACCATTAGATTTGACAATGAAAAGATCATTGGTAATTTTAGAAATGAAAGTTTCAGCCTTTCCCAAACCCTGGTTTGCCTAACTGGATCTTGGACAGTGCCCCTTTCTCATCGAATAAAGATGGCAGCCAACTTCCCAGTGCATGAGAAAATCTGGCTTGACAAATTCAAGTATGATGGTGCAAAGAGGAAGCTCTGCAAGCCGATGAATGAATGGTCTCATGTCTGACTTCTCCTGCCACAGTGCATACATTAGCTTCTCAAGCAGCCCCAGTGGGGACCACAGAGAGCCGATCACCAGAATTGCCAGCCTGGAAGTGGAAAACCAAGATTTTTTGAGCGTACTTCAGGATCTGTAGCTGACCAGACCTCCCACTTTCCTCTGGTTCCTCAGACGCAGCATGTGCCCCCTATGCAGAAAATGGAGGTGCCCACTATATCACCTGCCTAGAAGGCTGCCACACTAACAGAACATCACGTCGCTATCAACCCATGTGGCAGTGATGATGAGGAAGAATACAAGACAAGAAGGAGGCACACACAGCCTCCTGAAGAGCAGCTTCGGCAACATGCAGAGGGGACCAGGAAGCCAGGGCTTATTGCTAAATCTTCCATCCTTCTAAATGTCAAGCCTTGGAATAATGAAACAGACACATCAAAATTGGAGGAGTATGTCTGCCCCATCCAGCTGGACAGATTGGGCTGGGGAAGCTTCAAGCTGGTGCCTGTGCAGTATGGCATCTAGAAGCTGCAGAGCCAGTGGATGAGGAGGTGGGTTTGGCCATCCTGGAAGAGATCACCAAGGACAGAGAGTTGACGCTGACATCACTGCTTTAAATACGATTGGCCCAAAATCGTGTGAATCTCAAACCAAAATCAAGGGCCGAAATTTGATAAAAAATAAAGGGGGTAGTTTCCATTGAATGAGGAGTTTAGAAGCCAGATTGCAGAGGTTTGAGAAGAGGATAAAGGAGAAATGGAGGCATTGTACAGAGTTGGCTTTCTCAAATTTAGACTTGAAGGGAAGGAGAGCTATAGGAAAATATCCAGCAAAGACGCTAGGATTAAGTGAGGATTTTTTTTTTTTTGGAGAGAGGAAGGCAGGGCAATTGTGATTAAGTGACTTGCCAGAGGTCACACAGCTAGTAAGTGTGTCAAATGTCTGAGATCAGATTTGAACTCAGGTCCTCCTGACTCCAAAGCTAGTGCTCTACTCACTGTGCCACCTAGCTACCCCAAAGTGAGGAATTTTTTAAGGATAGGAGAAGACATGGGTGTGTTTGTAGATAGCATGGAACGAACCAGTGGATGCTGTCACTGCTGTTGTTGAGTCGTTTTCGGTTACGTCTGACTCTTCGTGATCTCATTTGGGGGGTTTCTTGGAAAAGATACTAGGTTGGTTTCCATTTCCTTCTCCAGTTCATTTTACAGATGAGGAAACTGAGGCCAAGAGAGTTAAGTGACTTTCCCAAGTCATATAGCTAGTAGATGTCTGAGGCCAGATTTGAACTCAGAAAGATGAGTCCTCCTCATTCCGGGCACAGAATTCTGTGCACTTTGTCATTAAAGATTAAAGAAAGAACGGGGATGATAGAGAAAAGAAGGGGTGTAATGCAGTCAAGTGTGCCTATACAAGAGTTTGCCTTGAAGGAGATAGTAGGGGAAGGCATCTGAGTGATATCAGGTGAGAAGGAGGGGAGAAGCGAGAGCTCTCCATGAATGGCCGTGTGTGTGTGTGTGTGTGTAATATGAGGCAAAGTCCCAAGCAGAAAGAGTGGAGGGAGAGATTGCTGTGGGAGGCTCAAAGAGAAACAAAACACACAGAGAAACAAAAAGGTGGTGGAAAACCACTACTATGTAGGATGGGATTGCATATCTACCTGTCTTCCTTCCCTGATGGAAGAACATGTCAGTTGAAGCCAGAAGATGGAAGCAGAGAAGCCCTACAGCCTCCAGTCTAACAAAATCCTCCCCATGGCAGTGAATATCAGGGACCATAGAGCCAGAGTGAAGGTGATCTGCAGGAAGCCAGCTCACTGAGAACAGCTCGATGACATCAATAGCCCTGGTACATTGGCAGGGATCTATGGCCCCTCCGTGCCGTTTGCTCTGGCTACACATGCTCCCTAGGTATGATCCTCCACTTATTCCTTAGGTGTGGCCCCTCTTCCCCCCTCCCACGACTATGGCACAGTATGCCCCAGATTTACAGGGGAAATGTTTTATCGCTACATTTCTTATGCTCTTTGTCAAAAATCCCTTTGTTTTTAACTAGGTGTACTGGCTGGCTGGTAAGAGCAAACACATGCAAGAGGGCTCCTGAGTCATTCTTTTGAGAAGATGCAAGCCTATAGGCCAACCTGAACCTGGGATAGCTTGGGGGGAGTAGTGATAAGGGAAGAGGATAGGGAGGAAAAACCTCATGTGCGCAGTAGAGAGGGAACAGCCCTGGTGCCACATAGATAGATGTTAGCTATTGTTACTACTCTCCTTTTAACTATCATCCTCTGTCTCCTCCTCTTCACTGCCAAACTCCTAGTAAGGACCATCTATACCAATGGTGTCAAGTTCAACTCAGTAAACTGTACATAATATGCCCTGCAGGCTACATATTGATTTTGTTTTTAAATGTAGTATCTGTTTTATTATATTTTTGTTTTATTTTGCATTTATGCTGCATTTTCATCTGCTTCAGGAGTGTTTCGGGCTGCCTGCCAGGGTGCATTTGCTATCCCTGGTCTACACTGCTTGCCATCATTCTCTTAGTCTTCAAATCCTCTCTCAGATAGCTCTTCACCTGGACCTTGCCTTTTTACCTATCTCTTCCTCCCCTGCATCACAGTCATTTAGATATTTGCTCTTCACTCCATTAGGTTATAATAATCTTGGAAGCAGTATCTCTGTCAGATCTATCTTGGTACCCCAAAGGACTTTGCATGCAGGGGGTGTTTAATAAAGATTTGTTCAACTGAGCAAATCAATGTTAGAGCTAGAGAAAGCATTAGAATGTAAGATACAGAGTGTGAGAACAAGAAGAGATTTCAGAGCTCATCTGTTCCAACTCCACTCATTTTAAATATGGGAAAATTGAGTCTCAAGCAGTGGAAATTACATGGTAATCAAGGGACTCACAGAATCTGTTTTGGAAAAGATTTCAAAAATCATCTTATCTGACCTATAGCATTCCAAAATCTCCAGTGAAGGGGAACCCACCATCTCCTAAGCCATCCAATTCTACTTTCGATATCTCTATGTGTTAGAAAGTTATTCTTTACGTTGGCTTGGAATCTGACTCTGTCAATTGCCCTAAGTCCTTAGGCTTATCATTGTATATGGTCGGATTCACTCTTAGCATCTGAGTGTCCCTTCCTATGGATAAAGACCAGCTGGTCAATTTCCTTCCTAAACTGGCTCCCAGAACACAATGCTCCAGATGGGGTCTGACCAAGGCAGAGAATAGGAAGACTGTGCTCTCTCATCCTAAATACTATTAAAACCATCTAGGATTATTGCATTCGCTTTTCTGACTGGCACGTTTACATTGAGCTTATGGGTCCCAAAAGGTTTTCATAAAAGTTTTTGTCTAGCCCTGCTCCACCTACCTTCCCCATTCTACACATGAGGCAGATTTTCTAAACCCAAGTAAAGGAATTTACATTTATCTCTACTACATTTCATCTTGTTAGATTTAGATTTATCCCATCCTCTTATGCCAAGATCTTTTCAGTTCATGACTATCCTCCAGAGGGTTAACTATCCCATTCAGTTTTGTAACTGTGAATCTGACTAACCCTTTTATTAACAATTTGAATAAAGACATGCTTGATAGAATAGAATTAAGGATCTGTCCCTGGGGCACACTAATAAATAACTTTCTCCAAGTTGACGTCAGTCAATGCCCTTTGGGGTTGGGTCTTTCAACCAGTTCCTAGTCCACCTCACTTTGCCATCACATAGTCTCTCTATAGTGTCCAAAAGCATTACAGGAGAGACTTTGGCAAATGCCTTGTTGACATCCAGATAGAGCATTATATGTCTACAGCATTCACATGATCTACCAGTCCAGAAGTCCTGTCAAAAAACAAAATGAAGTTAGTTTGGCATGACTTGTTCTTAACTAACCTGTACCAGCTCTCGTCGATTACCTCTTTCTCTTCTTAATACGCAGAATCAATGCTTTTCATCATGTTCTCTAGAATTTATAATCTACAAACTCTGCCTTCTTTTCTCTTTAAAAATTGGGACTTCGTTCTTTCCTACTCATTTGGGATCTTGCAAACACCACCGCCAGCAGGTTGGCAATCACATCTGCCAATTCTTTCTATGCTCTAGGATGTTGTCCTTCTTAGCCTAGTAACTTGAATTCATCTCCGCATCCATCTGGAGTTTCATCTCCCTGTTACACATTTTTGTTCTATTCCTCCAAGTCTCAAGATCATTGTCATCAGTAGAGAAAATAGAAACCCAACAAGAGTTGACTAAGCTGAGTCATTCTTAGGTGTCTCTGTGCTCCCTTGTGACTGTCCCATCCCTTCGGTGTTTTGCTTTTTTTTTTTTTTGAGGGGGAAGGCAGGGCAATTGGGGTTAAGTGACTTGCCCAAGGTCACACAGCTAGTAAGTGTGTCAAGTGTCTGAGGTCGGATTTGAACTCAGGTCCTCTGAACTCCAGAGCCTGTGCTCCATTCACTACACCACCTAGCTGCCTCTATCCCATCCCTTCAGACCTACAATCTCAGCCTTTTTTTGATTTTTCTCTTGTCCCTAACATAGCTCAAAAAAAAAAACCCTTCTGTTCTCTTTTCTGTTTATTCACTACTAATCTCAGCTTATTGTCAGTTTTAGTGTTTCTGATACCATTCTCATAGGATCACACTAATATTTTGTAAATTTGATGAATTATCTGCACTGGCTTCCACCTTCTATACATTTTTTTCTTACTCTGAGTTGATAGTTGAGTTCTCTGGGTATCCACATCACTCCCTCTTTTCCTCCTCAATGGACTTGTTTGCCCATCACTTATAATTCCATTCTTGGAAGCTTCCTGGCCCCCTTTTCCAAATAGTTTATTAGAAGGGTCAGCCCATGGGATCCTGCCTAACCGTGACATATGAACCTTTTGAAAATATTTCTCCCCAAATTCAGTGGACATGACAGACTGTATCTACCTTTCTCTCCTCTGTCACAACAGAATAACCACTTCTCTACAAGACTGGAGTTGTTTCTAAAATAACAACCAACTCCAAAGTCATGGAACTCTCTGGACCTTTTGAAAGTATTTTGAAATTATTGTTAATATTCTGCTTAGTATCTGTTTGGAAAAGAGGAAATATGGTGCAGGAGAAAGAGCTCTAGGTTTGGAGTCAAATGCTCTACCAGCATGACTTTGGAAGAGTCATTTCACCCACAGGGTCTTCTTCACTTTCTCCATCTATAAAGGGAAAAGGTTAGACTAGAACAGAGATTCTTTTTCTTTTTAATTTTATTTACTTTATTCTGCACTTAAGAAATAAAACAGAAGTTTAAAAAACAGAGGTTCTTAACCTTGGGGTCCATAGATTTGCAACAGGTCTGACTTTAGGAGGTCCATGAACTTGGATAGGAAAAAAATGATCTTTATTTAAATATAATTGCTTTCTTTTGTAATTCTATGTATTTAATTTTATGCATTTATCAAGATTCTAAGAAGGCATCCAAAGGCTTCACTCCTGAAAGGAGCAACAAAGAAAAGATAAAAAACCCCAGACTAAGATTCCTTCCAGCTCTAAAACTCTCATCCCAATTCTCCCACTACTAAAATTGCATGCCTCTAACTACACATAGGTTATAACCTATATTGCATTGCTTGCCATCTCAGTGGGGGATGGGGGATGGGGGATGAGGGAGAGAAAGAGAGGAAGGGAGAGAATCTGGAACTCAAAGTTTTTAAAACAAATGTTAAAAATTATTTTTACATGGAATTATGGAGAAGTAAGATACTAAATAAATTTTTAAAAATAAATAAATAAAATAAAATCTCTTGTCTCCATGCCAGGTTTGTCACTGGTTTCCCACACTCTTCCTCGAGAAGCTAGAAGGAGCTGTAGATGTTATGTTTCAACTGCTTCATTTATAAATGAGAAAAATGAAAAGAGAAATTGTCCCAGGTCACACATGTAGTAATGAGGAGTCCCAGGATTGTAATTCAGATCAAATTCAGGGCTTTTTCCTCGGGTTCAAGGTGATGTGGGGTAAAAGCAAAGCCAGGGTTAAAACTCAAGATCCCAGGATACCTAAGTATTCTATTCTTTGTACAACATTTCAGTGTAACAAGTGTATCGGAGCCAGGGGTCACAGTACTAAGGGCAAATTGTTCCCAAATCCCGAGGGCAGAAACCTTGAGGATTCCTGGAACTCTGGGAGCTCAGAATTTGAGGCAGGAAGGCTGATGGACCCAGCTTTCCTCCACTCTCCTTGTAGCATCTTAGATGAGGTGCTACTGCCCCCTTGTGGTCCCATCCAGGTTACTCAATTATAGCACTAAAACAGAAATGTCACAGCAGGACAGTTTGCTAAGATTATAAGAATGTCAGCTATAAGGGCCCTTAAAGTAGAATATCAGAGCTGACAGGGCCTTTAGAACATAGAAAATCAGAGCTCAGAGAGCCCTTATAACATAAAACGCAGCTCCTCTAGTCCAGGAATGTCCATATGTTTATACAGTCAGTCATCTCATCAGAAATCCATATGTCTGGGCTAAATTAATTTAACCCTATAATTAATTACAGTCAGCTTTGATTGCAATTAGTAATTGACTCACGCCTGTTGCCACAACACCTGGCTTGAGTGGGTAATTAGGTTCTATTTGCCTATTAATTAGTATTTTAAATGTTTTTGATAAAGATCTGAGGCCAACAGCACCCTAGAGTTAAGCAGGCTACATCTGTCCTATGGCTCATATTTTGGATCTTCCTAGATATAACCCAATGCTTCCATTATATAGATGAGAAAACTGAAGCTCAGAAAGAAGAATTTTGTTGCCTTAGATCATAGAAGGATTGGAGGTCGGGAGTAAAACCCAGACTAAAGCCCCTTTGTCCAGCTCCGCTATGCTATAGTTATGGCCAGAGCTTCAATTGCCTGGGATATAGGAGTCGAGTAAGAAGGAATTTCCAGCCATGAACAACACACCTCTGGTAAGAACACTGTCGTACACCACCAAATTACTGGGCCCCTAACCTTCATTTCTGGACAGTCCTGCTTTCTATCATACTCCCCACTCAATCTGAGACTAAAGACTTTAGCTGAAAAGGCCAAGGTCCCCCACTGCATGCTGGGCCATCTCCAGATCTGATCCATATTTGGCCACTGGACCCAGATGGTTCCAGAGGAGAGAGTAAGGCTGGTAACTTTGCACAGCCCTCCCTTGCTTAAATCCAATTCACTTACACAACACGGCATCATTCCTCTGATGTCATGATCCTCTTCAAGAACGAAGGACAAACAACAATAACCCACTTGATCCAACATTCAACAAACATTTACTAAAGTACTTTCTTTGGACAAGACACCTGTTCTTCTCTTCCCAAAAGGACAGAGAAGTTGGGGGTGGGGGTAACCCAAAAGAGACTACACTGAAACAAGCAAGTAGGTGTCAATAAACACCAATTAAGAGCCAGCTATGTGTCAGGCATCATTATGAGGCAGTGGGGAATACAAACACAAAGAATGAAATAATCCCGATTCTGAAGGAATTTATATTCTAACATGGGAGACAAATATATACATATATATGAAGAAAATTTAAAAAGACAAGAATAGCTACCATTTCTACAGTGCTTTAAGTTTTACAAGAACTTCATATGTGTATATATATATATATATATATATACGCATATATATATATATATATCATTGGATTCCCGTAAGGTAGGTGCTGTTATAATTCTCATTTTACAGATGAGAAAACTAAGCTGAAAGAGGCTAAGTGACTCACCCACAGTCACACAGCATGAGGTGGGATTTGAACTCAGGTGTTTGACTCTAAATCCTGGACTCTATCCACCTCTCTACCTAGTTGCCATAAAAATGAGGTAATTAGGTAGGGTCCAGAAAGGCTCCATGTGGAAGGTGGCACTTGAGCTGAGTTCTAAAAAAAGAGAGGAATTCTACGAGGAATGAGCAAATTCCAGGCGTGGAGAATGGCCGGTACAGATGCACGGAGGCCAGAGATAGAATGTCCTGTGTGAGAAACAGAGGGCCAATTTGACTAGGTAGAGAGGGGTATGAGATAGCTGGAAAGATAAATGCCAAGGAACCAACAAGGGCAGAATTCTATTCTGGACCTGAGGAAGAGATAGGTGCTGGGGTGAAGATAATGGGGACCTTGGGAGGGAGTAACTCTGCCCTCCTAAAGTTTGGGATAGAGGACAGGAAAGCCAGGCACAGTATGACATGCACACTTGAATTTGGGGAGAAGATTTTCAAAGAATTCAGGGAAAGGATAGATAGGACACCGTGGAATTAAATTTCAGGAAGTCAGACCAAGAGAGGTGGGAAATAGTCAAGAATGAATTTCTGAAGCCTCAGAATGGGAGATGAAATGACATATGGGGTGTGTGTGGTTTGGATGGAGGGGAGCCGAGTAGATAGGTGAGTATGGGTATAGGTATACGGGGAAGATTGGGGGCAGAGTGAACATGGAACAGGTAGGGACAGTAGAGCTTGACCACAGTGTATGTGAAGGAGTGTGATCAGAAACAAATCTAAGGTTGAAGCCAGATGGCAAAGGACTTTAAACGCCCAACAGGACTTTATGTTTGATCCTGAAGGTAATTGGAAGCCATTGTAGCTTTTTGAGCAGAGGAGTGACATTGTCAATACTGTACTTTTCTTGATTAAGGGTCACAAAGCTAAACCCGAATTTAAATTCAAGTCCTCCTGACTCCGGGGCCAAATGGGTACTTTAGGAATATCACCCTGGCAGCTATGTGAAAGATCATTGGAGTGAGAAGAAACTTGGGGTGGAGAGACCTATTAGAAGGTTGCTGTGTATACTCTATTCCTCAATAAAGAAGTAGTTAAGGGACATGAACAGTCCTCTAAAAAATAACTGCAAACTATTAACACCATATGAAAGAATGCTTCAAGTTACTACTAAGAGAAATGAAAAAAACAACCCTGAGCTTTCACTTCACACCCAGAAAATTGGCAAAGATAGCCAAAATGTGTATAGCCAGTATTGGAAGGTTTGGGAAAAGACAGGCATACTCAGGCATTATTAGGGCAGCTGTGAATTGGTACAACCATTCTGGAAAGCAATTTGGAATTATGCAAACAAAGCAACTAAAATGCCCATGCCCTTAGACTCACTTACCCCAAGGAGAACATTAACCAAAAGAATGGCTCCATATACACCAAAGTATTTATAGCAGCACTTTCTGAGATAGCAGAGAGTTGGGAACAAAGTGGATGCCCATTGGCTGGAGAACAGCTAAACAAATGCTGGTAGGTGAACGTTAGCGTGATGGCGAATGTGCTATAAGAAATGACAGACATGATGAATACAGAGAAGCTTTAGAAAATGCATATGAATTAATGCAAAGTGAAGTAAGCAGAACCAGGAAAACAGTAAGAATAACTACCACAAATCAATCAAAATGGAATGTTGTGAAAAGAAAGAGTTAACTTGACCCTAAAGATGAGATATGAAGATACCTTCAATATGTTTTGCATGTTTGAACTTGTATAAACTATAACAAATCTCTTACCATCTCAGAGAGGGGGAAGGCAAGGGAAGGAGAGAGAAAATTTGGAACTCAAAAAATTTTTAAATGAACGTTAAAATTTGTCCTTACATGTAACTGGGGGAAAAAATAAAATATTTTTTTAAAAGAAGGAAAAAAAGATACCTTCCCTGCTCCTTTGCAGAGGTTGGGGATAGAATGAAGGAAAGAGGGCTACAAGTCGAGAACATTGTATATAATATCAGGTTTTCTCAATGAGTTGATTTTTTTTATCTGTGCTTCTTCTTCTAAAAAAAAAATCTTTGTTATAAGGGGTGGCTCTCTAGGAAAGGGAGGGGACAAGATGGAGGAGGAGAGGGTATACAAAAGGAAATCTTGATGATGTAAAACAAAATATACCATTGGAAAGAAGTGGAAAGGAAGGGAGGAATGTGGGAAATACTGTGCAGTTAGAATAAACCAAACCTGGCCAATGATTAGACATCGAGAGTGAGGGTACAGAGGAAGATTCCCAGCCAAGCAACTTGAGTAAATGGACACATTGTGGTGCCCCTGACATAAAGCATCACCTTCCAACATGAGATTCCAGAGACCATGCTGCCCTTCCCTGGGGATGAACTACTCAGCTTTAGAACTCGGCACTGAAGTTTATCTGTCCTCATAGGTGAGTGAGTACAAACTCCTGTCATTTACTATATCTAGCTGTCCCTAGAGCATGGGGACAACTCATGCAATCACTCCAATCAACTGGAAACCTGGGACTGCCTGACCTCTTGCCATCTGCCCATCCCTCTCAGTCACCTACCATTCCCCTCATTCTCCACCTCTTCCTCTCAGGACAGTCATCAAACCAATGTCACCATTGCTAGTAGAAAGGCTGTGACCATCTATTGCCTGTTAGCTCTTGCCATCCTTGTGAATTCTCAGACCGAAATTCCTTTCCTTGGACTCCACTCCTCTTTATGTATTGTCTTCTGCTGTTAGAATGTAAGCTGCTTGAGGACAGTGAAGGATGTCTCACTTGTATGTTTTGTATCCCCAGAACCCGAACAGTTGCCCACCATATATCTGGGGGTTAATAAGTGCTTTTTTGTCCATTCAAGTTAGAAGAGGAGTGGGTTGGGAGGAAGGTGATGATTTCAGTTTTTGATGCTATTGGGACAGTCAAGTGGAGATGTCCAGTGGGAAGAAGTTAGAGACGAGTAGGCTTACTTGAAGAGAAAACATCCTAACAATGAAAAGTATCCCAAAGTCAAATGAGTTGCTTCCAGAGACAGTAGGTTGCAATTCCCTAGAGATCTTCAAAGAGACGTGGGAAAATTTCTTATTGGGAATATGGAAAGGGGTTTCTTGTTCAGGTATAACTTGGACCAGATGGCCTCTGAGGTCCCATCCAACTCTGAGCTTCTGTGAAGGAATGTGAAGACCAAGGCCTCCAGCCTTGAATGGGCGATTTGGCCTATTCCCAAGGGTGGGGGTGGGGGAAGGGTGGGTGGTCACAGTTGGAGCACACTCTTCCCCCATGCTAATAGTAGGTTAGATTTTTTTCATCAGTCAGCACCCCTTGTTCTCCAGAGTCTGAAAGGGGTCATTTATACATTGTTCATTTCCAGCCTGGCTAATTAAGGGGATTGGTAGCAGCTGTGTGGCATTGGCTGGGCCCCAAGGACCAGCTTATGGGCTCATCTTGTGCCCATCCGCCCAGGACAATGAAAATCCCAATTGTCAGTAATTATAAACCAGCCTCCCAGCTCTGCCCCAACTCAATGCATGATCATGGACAAGTCACCTCCCTTATTAAAGTCTCAGTTTTCCCATGTATGAAATGAGGGGAGTGAACTAGACTATCTCTGGCAAGGGTTCTTAACCAAGGGCCCATGAATTTGGGGGTATATATATAAATATTTATATATACATATATATTGATAACTGTGTTTCAATGTGATTGGTTTTCTTTGTAATCCTATATATTTTAGTCTATGCATTTAAAGCCTTGATTTTAAAACATCCGCAGGCTTCACCACACTGCCAAAGGGGTCCGGGACACAAAAAAGGCTAAGAACCCCTGCTCTAAGTGCTCTGATAACAGCTCTAACAACCTATCACCTAAGGGTCTCATCTATAAAATTAAAGATTTAGATAATCCCCTCCTACTTCTAAAATTCTATGATTATCATCTCTTCCCACTGTAACCAGTATAACTTTGGCCTGTTTTTTTCCCTCTCTCTGAGCCTCTGAAACTGACATTCTAAAGTCCCAGTCACTGTTAGACTTGGACCTAGGTGCCCAAGGTCATAATGGAGAAAATGGGAGCAATTGGCAGCACACAGGGTCTGGTTCACTGCCTTGGCACCATTGAAAAAAGACACAATAGAAGCAAAAGATAAATTTTGCTGACCACATAATAATGCTCTCTGTCTGTCCATCTCCCCAAGTGGGTTGGAAGGGGCTCTCGGGGTCTAAGCAGCAGACCAGCATAGGGTAGGGGAAAGGGGAAGGAGAAACAGAAGTAAAGAGGATGGGCAGTGAGAACAGGTCTGTTTTCTCTATAGTGATTGGAATTCCCACTGGGAAATGGCTCCTAAAGGGGCAGTACAAGTTTCTAGTAGATTTACATCTGGGTCCAACCTTTCTCTCTTCTTGACTCTCATCCAAAAAAGACCTATGGAATTGAAATAGACCCTATGAGGAAAAGCTTTTTCCTCAGTAGACCTGTATCTTGAATTTCTCTTTCTGAGGCTAAGAGGCATTAATGTCTGGGATAGTGGGGGCTCCCCACTTGAGAACTAAGTGCTTTGGGCAGCCAAGGGTCAGAAGAGATTAATAATGACCACTAATAGCTCCAAGGTCTACTATGCTTTACATTTACACAGTGACTTCTCTATCCATTAGTTTTCATCAAATCTTCCCAACAGCCCTGAAGGGGAGACACAGCAACAATGATTCTGCCCATTTTACAAAGGAGGGATACTGAGACCTAAACAGGAGAAGGGACTTCTCCTCACATTGCTACTAAATTCAATGTCCTTCCTAACATCCCGTGCCAACAGACTCATGGCTGTTGGTGGAGAGAGAGGGGAAGAGGGGTTCAATTTATTCTGCTTGGCGCCAAAGAGAAGGACTAGGGCCAACTGGGGATGGGGGGGGGAGGGCAGGAGTGGACCAGAAGGAGTTTTAATGAGGCAAATGTTGGCTAAAAATAAGGAAGAATTTCCTGACACTTAGAGCTGCTCCAAAACAGACCTGTTAGAAGAGAGATTGGAGGTGAAGTGACTTGGAAACTGGGTGATCAATTAGATGGCTACCACATCAATCCCAAGCCTGAATGAGGATGCTCGTGCTGAGCAGAGGGGACAGATGCAAGAAACATTCCTCCCCACCCCAAGGGTAGAATCAATTAAGACTTAGCAGACGATTGGATGTGAGGGGGTGAAGATGAAGGAAAATTTTAGGATGACTCTGAGGTTCTGAGCCTGAGTAACTGGGAGGAAGGTGATGTCATCTGAAACAGGGAATTGGAGAGGAGGGGAAGGTTTGACAGCAGTGGGGGAGGAATGATGCAGAATTCAATTTAGGGCATGTTGAGGAATCACAAATGCTGGATTTAGAACCTGAAGAGCTGAGTTCGAATCTCAGCTGTCCCACTAACTAAACTAATTTGGCAAGTCAATCATTCTAGGCTTCATTTTCCTTACATATAAAATGAAGACTTTGGACTAGTTGATCTCTCAGGTTGATTTCAGCTCTAAATCTATGCTCTTAAACCAAACCAAATGTGAGGCAGTGCTTAAGGGTGGTGCCCTTTCCACTGGGTCTGATCCCCACCCCATGCCTGAGCCCTTCTACCCCACCAGTTCCACAAGAGCAGAAGAAGTACTGATCAGAGGACCCAAGTTCAGCAGGAAATTAGAAATCCAAGACATAAACTTAAAAAAATCAGGGAATCATCTACCCAGTAAGGAGTAGCTAAAGCCATGGGCATGGTTGAGGTTGCCAAGGAAGAGACCCTTAACCCCAGCATCTGACCTTGGAAAGTACAATGAAAATAAGGAAAGAAGAGCTTGAAGTATCAACCCAGTGGATGGGCAGGAGAAGAGCTATTGGCCACAGGCAAAATTCCAACCCCCTTCCTGGTGGGCTTCTTTAGAAGGAAGCCAACTTCAGCGGTGAAGCAAGAAGCATCACCTTTCCAAGATGTTACAGCTTAATCATCCCACCTATCCCAGCCTTCATCTGAATTTAGGCTGAAGGAATTAGGAAGGGGGGTGGGGGAGAAGATGATGGAAATTGAGGGAGCTGAAAGCAATTGTTTGCTCTTGCCTCCCTTCCCCTCCCCTCACTTTGTTCCCAAAAGTTCCACTCTCTCTGGGGAACAAAAGGAAGGGAGGAGCAGGCCGACAGGAGACAGTACCATCTCGCCAGCTCTTCCCCCAGCCAATTTGGGAATCATTTCCCTGCTTAAGTGGTAATTAAAGCACTCACAGGGAACCATGGAGTGGAGTGGGGGAAAAGATGTAGCTGACATTACTCAAAAAGCACTGGCCTGGAAGTCAGTCAACAAGCATTTATTAAGCCCTACTATGTGCCAAGCACTGTTACCTGCTGAAGATCCAAAGAAAGGCAAAAAACAGACCCTGCCTTCAAAGAGCTCACATTCTAATTCTCAACTTGCAAACAACTATGAATGTACAGGATATATATGGGCTAAACTGGAGATAATCTCAGAGGGAAAGCAGTGGTACTGAGAGCATTCCGGGACAAGGAAACATTTCTTGCAGAAGGTGGGATTTTAGCTAAGGCTTGAAGGTATAGAGGGAAGCCAGGAAGCAGAAGTGAGCATTCCCGGTATGAGAGAAAGGAACAAAGTCTGAGGGGGGCGGTCAGGATACCTTGATTCCTGTTTCTCCTGACTCACTGTGAGACCTTGCAGGAATCACTTCCCCCTGCTTCCTATTCCATCCCTTCCACCCCAACCCTGACCATCCCCAATGTCAACCATCTCTCATCCCCAGCCTGTGGCCCCAGCACAGATCTTGACACTGGTGTCTATTCCCTCATCTGTCCCAGCTGGTGTTCTATGACTTTGGAACTCACCAACTCCAGCCCTCCTGTAGTTAGAGAGTAAAGATTAAGTTTTACTGGTGGCAAAGGGCCGCATGCTCTAGGACCTGCAGAGTGGAAGGTGGGATCCCACGTGAGAATTGTGGAGGAGGCAAGGGCGGGAGCTCCTAAGGAGCAGGAGATAATGAAGCCTCATGGCACACGTCACCAGCCCTAGAAATAACTACAGGTGGGGGCTGTTACTCAACCTACACTGGAGAGAGGGAGGCTGGAAGTGAGGGTGGGGAGGGGCTGGGAATTCCACTCCTGACTCTGCTCCCTCGGGGAAGGACGAGATCCCATTAAGAAGCCCTTTCCACTGATATGATCTCCACTCCGTGCCTGAGCCCTTCTACCCCACCAGTTCCACAAGAGCAGAAGTACTGATCAGAAGACCCAAGCTCAAATCTTGCTTCTGATGCTTATTACTGTGTGACGTTGGGCAAGTCATTGAACCTCTATGGACCTCAATTTCCTCATCTGTAAAATAAGAGAGATGAAGAGGTCTTTTCATCCCTAGAGTTATGATCCTATGATCTCTTCAGCACATGGAGAGAGGTGGGTCAGCTCACCAAGGAGTACAGAAGTCCAGAATCACCCACCTCCAGTTTAGGGGACATCCCTCCAAGCTCCTATCTTAGAGTGTTAAGGCCAGGCCTATCAGCTCATCTCTAAAAGACCAGCTCTTATATTTATCTCAGACCCAAGCCCTATGTCTCCACCTCCTCACCCCAGGCAGGGAGGTGGCACTTGGAGTTAGGGAGACCTGAGTTCAAATCCTTCCTCAGACACTTGGCTGTGTGACCCTGGGCAAGTTACTTAGCCTTTCTCAGCCTCAGTTTCCCCATCTGTAAAATGAGGGTAAGTGTATCACCTACTTTACAAGGTTGTTGTAAGAATTAAACAACATATGTAAAGAGCTTTTGCAAATCTGAAAACTCCATGTAAGTTATTGTTGTTATTTTATTATTATTATTATTACTATTCCTGAAAGCTGAACAGCTCAGTGTGTGGAAGGACTGCTTTCTTCCAAAAGGCTTCCAAGCTTTTCTGTGGATAAAGAACAAGGAAGCAGGTTTCAGGACAACATGCCAGCACCCCTCTCACTTTTGGTGTGTGATTCTCACAACAGTTATATGATGAGGAAAGTGTAGAGAATCATGCTCATTTAACAAATGAGGCTACTGAGGCTCAGGTAATAAACTAAGTATGAAGAGGGGTGAGACTTGATCCCAGGTTTTCTGACTCTTTCCTTTATAGACCCTTCCAAAGTGCTTCCAAGAGGAGGAAGCAAGGATCATGAGTCATAGTCATCAGGACCTCCTCACCTGGACAGCTCCCCACCCCTGAGGGGTGCCCAGTAGCCAGAAGAAGAGGGGAGGAAGGAATATGGTCAGCAACTCCTAGTCTAAGAAAATTCCTCAGCTACTCCCTCCCCCCAACCCTGGGCTTCGTCCCTGCTTCCTTCTCACAGCAGCATCTATTTAGGATAGTGGAACGTTAAAACAGGAAGGGAAGTTGGAGATCATAGACTAACCCTCTCATTCTACAGGGTAGAATGAGGCCTAGAGAGAGAAAGCAACTAGATGAAGTTGAATTGATTGTCTAGGTCTGCTTTACATCCTCCTGCATATCAGTCAATCAACAAACATTTATTAAGGGCTATGTTCCAGGCACTGTGTTCCCCAGGAAAAAAGCAGATACCACCTGGACAGAAGGTAAAAAGAATCAGGAAAGCCAGGAGTCTGGATTCCCTGGTGCTATGTGCCTGGGAGGCTTCGTGTTGGAGGGAAAGGAAGAAGAGGGGGAGAGACTGTGGGAAAAAACGGTGCCTAACTGAAAGCTGACAAAGAGTCAATCCCACATTCTGTCTCTGGTTCATCAAGGGAAAGAGAGCTCAAAGAAGTAACTTCTGTGCCTTTGTCAGCTTCCACCTCCCTCACCACAGTTGACTGGGGTGATGGGTAGCTATCTGGAGGAGGGTTCCTTTCTCTTGCCTTTCCTTCCCTACTCTTAAAACCTGGTTGCTAGATTCACCCTCCATCCAATAGGCTAGACAACTTCCACCAGCTGTAAGACCTCTCGGAATTTATCTCAGTCTGTGCTGGAATAAGGCTTGAGTGAGTGAGGAGGCTAGGAGGCCCTGAGGGAGAGCTCTCAAGAATCACTATTCCAAGGGCTCTAATGCTGTATCCTGGAGGAAATTGTGGCCCAGCAAGGCCCAAATCTGGCTACTAATACCACCCATCCTGATCCCAGGGGTGAAGTGGAGGCCCCAGGGAGATCAGGAAGTTGTCAGGGATAGGATCCCTCACTCCCCTACTAAGAAACACCAGGGGGCTGGGACCTGAGAGACAGCAGCAATAGCAGTTTCCCAGGAAACGGGTGAGAATTCTGGGAAGGAGGGAGCTGAGGGAGAGGAGGAGGAGGGACCCCCAAGTCACAGCAGACCAAAAAGCCCTGAGTAAAAGGGTGAGGGGGAGATTGATCTCCAGGAAAGAACAGGATCCCCTCTGGGGAAGGGTAGGGGCAGTAAGTGGGCAGAGGAGAAGCTGAAAGAGGAAACTAGGACAGTCACCCGAGGACAGAGATGAAAGGGGGAGAGTTCCATGCTCCCAAGGTGGACAGACTAGAGCAGTGGGAGGGAGCCCCAACCCAGAGCCCCCAGCAGGGGATGGTCCTGGATACCCTACTAATTCTCCTTGATCGAAGTTGTCAGCTAGGGGCAGAGGCCGAGAACGAGGATAGGGCTCATTCTCTTCCTCTAATTCCAAATTCTCCCTAACCTCCACCTAGCCTTGTGCAAAGGCGCTCCCCCGGGAGCTCGACAGGGCACTGGGCCCCCAGGGAGACCACCCCTTAGCTCTCCAGGAACTAGGAGTTGCAATTGTCCTCACGTACCCCAAAGGATGGTCGAGGTCCGTGGGGCCTATGCCTCTTCCCAGGAGGGCTCTTCCTAATCGCTGCCCCCCCCCCCGGGCCCGGGCACCCTTCGACCCTTCCAGGGTGGGAGCCAGAGAAGTTTCTGCAGTGTTCAAGGACCTGCCTGTGCCGCGTCCAGCCGGGGCTGGGCACTGACAACCTGCTCTTGCCCCCCGCCCCCATCCCTTCTCGCGGGCACCACTCACCTGAGGAACCTGGGGAGCTCGGGCTGCTGCCCCTCGGAGGCTGCAAGGCCGCTCATGCTGGGGGGTCGGGAGGACAGGGTGCGCTCTACTTGGGCAGCCGGAGCAGTGTGCGCGGTCCCGCAGCAGCCGCCACCTCCTTTTATGCTCCCTCCCGCCCCTCCCTCTCTCTTTCTCGGGGCGCGGGCAACTGCGCCCCCCGCAACGCGTTACTCAGGCCGCGATGGGGCAGGTGGCCCAGCCAGTCAGGAGGCAGCCGCCGCTTCGGAGAGCCTGGCGATTGGCTGAGGGGGAAGGAGCGGAACCTCCGCTCCCAATAGCAAAGCCGGGAGCCCTTTAACCCTTTCTCCGGGCCAGCGGGGGCAGCCTTGTGAATGGGAGATGCTCCAGCTAGCCTGGAGGTGCAGGGCCAGGCTCTATCCGACCCGAACCTGGGGCTCCCGACGTGGGCCGCGGATGAGGAGGCTCAGCTCCAAGGGAAGAGAAGGGCCCCTAGAGTCCGGTATCCCAGGCAGGCCTGCTCCGCCCCAATGTCGGCCGCCCCACCCCCAACCCTCCACCCACTAAAAGATGGGGCTCCCAATCTCTGTCATTCTAGGCAGCGGAGGTGGGCTGTCACAGCGCTCCACATCCAGTTTGGCTTCCGCGACCCCATCCGAGACCCTGGAGTCATCTGAGGAGGGAGAGTCTAATCAGAAGCCTGCCGGAGAGGGGAATCTGCCTATGAACCTCCCCGAGGTGCCCCCTTCCCCAAACCCCGCCCCGTCCTATTGCAAAAAGCCTAGCCCTCCAGCCTGGGCTTCACAATACACTCACTTCACTTACCGCCTTCTGCCTACCGGGCTGAGCCGATCAGGGGTATCTGGTCAGGTCAGGGACAAGTCGGAAATCTGCAATAACTTATCCCCACAGCGTTTTAGGGAATACAAAGCATTTCCCGAAAACTCCTCGAGGTGGAAAATACTGCTTCATTTTACACAACCGAGGTTCGGAGAAGTTAAGGAGCCTTACCCAAGGTTCTGTAGCTACTTTGTGGCAGAATCCAGAACTCAGCACTGGCTTCAGGAATGAAAATAAACGGATCAGAGAAACTTACTAGGTGCCAAGCACTGTGCTAAGCTGAGGATACAAATACAAAAGCAACGACGGTATCTGCCTTCGAGGGGCTTACGTTCTGATTCGGGAGACCACACACATAGGGGAACGGTGCCAGTGAGGGGCACTTTGACCCAGTAAGCTACAAGGATGACGAGTGGAGTGTGATGCCATTGGCAGCGAGGAGCTGTCAAGGTAATCAAGATGGAGGCCTAGGAATGGGAAGTGAAGCATAGCCACTGAGGTCTTCCTTAAACAGTGGGCTTAGTCACTATTGTGAGGGTAGCAGAACCCAACCTGAGTCTTTGGAACAAACATCCCCATCTCACCGTTATTCCCACAACCATGGGTCTGGGTCCCTCTCCCCACCCACCAGCCCTTTCCAAAGGCTGGCAGCATTGACAGTCTGCCCCCACACAACTGGAACCTGGAAGTTGTTTTTTTGTTGTTGCAGGTGGCTGTTCTGTGCATGAATTTTATCTCATAAGAAAGATCACCAAGGACAAATATCACATTTTCCCTTGTCTTCTCAACACCAGCTGCACTCAAGGAGTGGGGGGAAAGGTGAAGGAATTAAGAGAAGTGATCCTTGATGAGTGCCACACCCTTTTGTTGTCTATGCTGGGTTTATGGAGTGCAAAGACTGAAGGGATCTGGCCTTGGAGCTGACACTAGCTCTGTGATCAGGAGGCAAGTTGCTCCCATTCTGGGCCTGTTTCCTTATCTACAATGTAGGGGTAATAATCTTTACTTATTTTTATTGCACAGGGTTGTTGTGAGAAGTGTGCTTTGGCAAACTCTATAGGGTCGTGGAAATATCAATTAACTTTATCCTTACCATAGGTCCTGGGACTCAAATTTCTGTGTTTTAATGTTTACAAGCCACTTTACCCACAACTCCATGAGGTATAGACTGATTCACGACCCACATTTTACAGATAATCATTTGATGTAGCACTTTGGGGCTTAAAAAAAGCTTTACATTCATTATTTCATTTGATCTTCACAGAAAACCTGTGAGGTGGACACTCTCTCCATTCATGACAGTAGATACTGAAGCTCAAAGAGATTACATAGCCAGCAAGATGATTAGAAAATTAGCAAAAGGCAGCTATCAAACCCAAGTTTCCCAACTTATCCATAGCTTCTTCAGCGCTGAACAGGTCTTCTGAGATCATGTAGTCAAGGGGTGGGGAACCTTCAGCCTCGAGGCTGCATGTGGCCCTCTAGGTCCTCAAGTGCGGCCTTTTGACTGAATCCAAGTTTTACAGAACAAATCCTTTTATTAAGGGGATTTGTTCTGTGCAGTTTGGATTCAGTCAAAGGGCCACACCTGAGCACCTAGAGGGCCACATGTTCCCCACCTCGATCTAGTCCAACTCCTTTGTTTTAGAGATGAGGATAGTAAGGCCCAAAAAGATCACAAGACTTGCCCAAGGTCACAAGCATTAAGCAGAGTCAGAATTTGAACCCAGATCCTCTGACTCCAAGTCACTTTCCATCTAGTCCAACCTTTAAACTTGAAGTAAGAGGCCTTTCTTCACAATATACCTACCAAGTGCTCCTCCACTCTCTGGGCAATCATCTTCAGTAGCAGAGAGCTCTTTCCATTTTGGGACATTACAATTAGGAAGATTTTTCCATATTGAGATTCGATATACCTCCCTTCAACTTCCCCTATTGGTCCAAGTTCTGCCCACTAGGGCCCAGCAAACAAACCTAATTACCCTTTTTCCATGGCAGCCTTTCAAGTTTTTAAAAATAGGATGGGATTGCCAAAGGTCATGTAAGTGAGGAAGATAACCATTTTCTAGAGAAGGAACATAAAACCACAGATGCTTCCCAGCTAGATAACAAAGGGAAATATGAATAGGGTAAATACGGAATATGTCAGTACCAGGTTTGGGATCCACTGCCTGACGCTTGGAGGTAAGTGCAAGAAATGCCAGAAAAGTACCCAGCAATAATACTAAGAGGAAATCTAGAGTGTTAAGGGCATCTGGCACCAGGATAAAGAAAGATGGAAGGCATTCAAGCAGGGGTCTGTTATTAAGAGTGTTCCAGAGGAGGACAACTCCAGGGGCTTTAGTTCAGGCCAGCACACCTTTGCCTAGGAAAATGATGGGAGACTGGCAGGACTCCAGTCCTAAAGAAATTTGGTTACGGGACAAAAAATGAAGACAGGGCATGGCAAGGACAAGGAGAGGACATGAGGTGAAAGCTTAGTCATAACAAGTAGCTTTACCCACCTTTGAGGTAAGAAGTGTTCCTAGAATAAACTACCACCTCAGGAAAGAAACTCTAGACAAGTTGCTAAGTTTGGGGGTCAGATGCTCCCAGAATTTGGAAGGAGACAGGGGTCAGACATATAGGAGGAAACTGTTCTGGAGGTAACTCAGGGAGTCAGGTTGTTAGTTATTGAAGAGGGTGAAGGGTCTGAACAACAGGGGCTTCAGGGAAGACCAGCCACTGCTGGCAGTTTGAAAGAAAGCAGCACCAAGATCAGGCCTCAGAGTTCAAAGATCCCAGAGGCAGAAGGACCTTTAAGAGATCATCTGGGCCTGCCTCCTCCCTCCATCCATTTTACAGATAAGACAACGGAAGACCAGAAATGTGAAGTGATTGCCCGAGGTCTCACAAGTCATAGAAGCTGAGCCAGGACAAGAACCAGCTTTTCTGAGCTGAAAGGAACAAGGTTATTGTTTCAACAATCCGGCTAGCAGCTGTTGTGGAGGGGGGGGGGGGCGGCGGAGGACCAACACAAGCTCAATAACAAGAATGCTACCAGCGTGCTGCAAAAGCACAGGTTCTTTTGATCTGCTTTAGTCAGGAAAGCTACGTTAAGGGGTTGACAAGTTTACTTTAATCCAGCATACAGACAGCATTCACTTAGTTCAGGGGAAAAAGCCAGCACCCTGAACTTCAGAACAAAATACCAATTGCAAACAAATCCCAATACATAGTTACCAGAGTTTAACAAAGTCTCAGCATCCGGGTTTACAAGCTGGAGGACTCTTAGCTACAGCTGCCCAGAGTCTCCGCATCATCTTGCGCCAGCAAGAGTGAGAGCCCTTGCACAAATGGCTCTGTCTTCTCTTCTTAAAGCATTTCAGATGTCATCAAACATCATCTGAATGACCAGAACTTAGGCTCCTATGATTGCCTCTGGAGTTAGCACCTCCCCTCAGTTAGCCCCACCTTGGGCCCCACCCCAGTTACCAATCCACACCCACATAGGTTTTACACCTAATAGGGGTTTGGGCCTGGGGCTTAGCACCTAGTAAGACTCAATGAAATACACTGAATTACTCAAAAGAAACAAAAGCCAAACTCTTCAAAAGCACTTGGTTGAACTAAGCGCTTACCAACAGTCGTCCAGCCAGAATCCTAATTTCACATGAGGAAACTAAGGCCCAGAGAGAAATGAATGCTCAAGGCCACATATCCAATTAGTACCAGACCTGGAACTAGAACCAAGGTCTTCTGACTTCCAAGTTCAGCAATTTTTTCACTCCACCAGTGAAAGCACTGCATTTGTAATCAGAATATCTCAAGAGCTGGAAACATATCTCTCCTCCCTTTCTCAGCCAAACTCCTTGGAAAAAAACGGTCTAGATTCACTGCTCTTCTTTCTCTCATTCAACCCCTTGCAATAACTGTCATTAATGCCTTAACATTAAACTGAAACTTCTCTCCAAAATCACTAATCATCTCTTAATTGCCTAAGCTAATGGTCTTTTCTCAGTCCTAATCCTTCTCAACTTCTCTGCTGCATATGACACTGTTTACCACACACTCCTAGATGCTCTCTTGTTTCTGGGTTTTCCTGACATGTGGCCCAACATTCTAGACTATTGCCATTATTTTTGGATCCTAACACATTAGCTATCTTTACTAGTATCTGTAAATTTGTTAAACATTCCCTCTATAGTTTCATTCAATCATTGATTGAAAAAAAAAGTTAAAAGGGACAAAGACAATGACAGACTCCTGAGGCATTTAATACTGGAAGTCCTCCCTCCAAGTTTACACGAACCCTTCACAACTACCCTGAGTCTGGTCACACTACCAATCCCAAATCTACCATTATCTAACCCATATTTCTCTGTCTAATCCACAAGAATATCAAATACTTTGCCAAAATCCAGAGATAGGGGGCAGAACCAAGAGAGCAATAAGCAGTGTAGGGGGTCCCCACCCCCACAAATTCCTCCACACTAGAAAATCTAGTTTGAACCTAGTCAATGAGCCAGGCCAAATCCTGATGGGAAAATTAGGGAAAAAAATCATAGCAAGTCATTAGACTCAGCATTCGCCAGAGCATAGAGACAAACAGGGAGGTCTGTGAACAATGGGAACAGAACCCAGCCAGGACTATGCCAGCACCCAGAGACTGACTGTGTACCAGAGAGACAGAGAGTCCATACCAGAGCACCACCAGGACCACCGTGGGTCACTTCTACAGGGACCTAGTGCTATCTGGCAGCTTTGTCACACACTGTCCAGTTCTCCACCACAGATCTAGGGTGGATGAAGAAAAGGATCCCTGCAGGGGAGTGGCAGGAGAAGGGGAAGGTAGTATGGAGAAAGCAGGAAGTTCACAAGCCAGCAGTAGCAGCAGTGGTCTGGCTAAGCTTGCTGAGGAAAAACCAAGGCAAGAATCCCAGACCAAAGGGGAGCCACTCTTAACCAAGAGAGCTTTCTGGATAGCTGATAGGGACTGAGTCCATCAGCAGTCTATTCTTGCTCAGAATAAAACACAGGTCCAGGAATTTGCAAAAGCTCAGACCAGAGGACAGCAATTAGATTTTACCCTGAAAAAGACCTACCTGGTAACAATGAAAGCTTACAATTCCCCAGCCTATCACTGAGATCTGAAATAAGACAATACTCAATACTCCAAGAAAGCAGCAACAGGACCAGCCAAGAGTTTTCCTCCACTGATGCTGCAAAGTCTAGCCCTAATATCACATCTGAAGTCAGGAAGTAGGTTAGAAGAATGGCCAAAAAAAAAGGAAAGAAAGAAATCCCACCATAAAAAATTGTGGTGACAGAGAAGCTCAAGACACAAACCCAGAAGAGAATGACTCTAAAACATCTACAAGCAAAGCCTCAAAGAAAAATATAGCCCAGGCACCAACTCAACCAGAACTGCTAGAATAAATGAAGCAACAGTTTTAAAAGTTAAAAATATTTTTATATATGAAATGAGAGCACTTGAGGTAAAATTTGGAAAAGAAATGAGAGTTATGAAAATAAAGAGAAATAACAGCTTGACACAAGAGATATAAAGTGTTACTGAAGAAAAAAAAACTCAATGAAAATTAAAATGGAACACATAGAAGCTAATGGCTCCAAGACACAACAAGAAATATTAAAACAAAGTCAAAAAGCTGAAAAATAGAAGAAAATGTAAGGTATCTCATAGCAAAAACAAATGACCTGGAAAACAGAATGAGAAAAAATTTAAGAATTACTGGACTATCTGAATGTTAAGACCAAAAAAAAAGCCTACACATCCTATTGTTAGGGGCCTTAAAAGAAAACTGCAATGTCTTATAACCAGAGGGCAAAGCTAAAATAAAAAGAATCCACTGGTCATGTCATTTAGGAAAAAAACTAACAAATGAAAACTCTCAGGAAAATCATAGTCAAAATCCAGAGCTTCTAGGTCAAATAAAAAAATATGTAAAAACAAAACACATCAATAAAACTTTAAACATGAAAACACACACACAAACAAAATCTAAGGATGCTTGGCATTCCCCTCACATACCAAGTTGACAATCTTGTCAGAAAAGGAAATAAGCCTATCGCAGCATGAGCTTTTCTTGACAAAGCCATCAAGACCTGCTTCCTTTCTAAATGCTTGCAAACCATCCCTTTCATATGTTCTAGACATTGCCAAGAATTGAGACTAAACCCTCTGGCCCGTAATTTGCAGGCTCCACCTTCTTCCTTTTTTTTGGAAAACTAGGACATTTGCCCATTTCCAAGCCTGCAGCACCTTCCTTCTGTTCTCTGTGATTTTTCGAAGATCACTAGACACAGCTGCTTAGTAATCACCACCACCAGTTGTTTCCATACTCTGGAGTGAACTCCTCTAAGCCTGATGACTTAAAATCAGTGAAGGCACCTAATGGCCCTCTTACCATTTCCTCACTCATTCTGATTTTCAACTCTGCTATCCATTTTTGCCCTAAACTTCTCAATCCAGAGACCATTCTCACTGGCCAAGAAAACAACAGCAAAGCTGGGGTTCAATGGTTCTGTCTGCTCCCCATAGCATCCAATCTTGCCTGACCCATCGAATCAGGTCCTGTTCCTTCTTTGAGCTTTTTAACACTAAGGAAGTTGTTTAGCACTCAGTGTCAGAATCAGCTAATTCTGAGACTCAATGCTGCAGACGATGTTCTTACAAAACCATGACACACTTTACAAGGTGAATCCTCATCAGGCCACTCCCCTCCCACCCCAACAAAATCCTCCTTCCACACACCCTGAGGAAGCCTCTTCTTTATGGGCTTCCATCCCCATATGGTAAGTAGGACCACCTAATTAAGTGGTCCCTGCAAGTGGCAGGGCCATGCTGTCTATTGAGAACCAAGGACCACTCGCTGCCTGGCTATACTTAGGGTTGTTCATGTAGACATATCTGACTTGGATCCCAATTTCCTCATTTGGGGCAGCAGGCTGGTGGTAAGATCAAAGATTACCCAAGAGTTCAAATCAGAACACCAGCTGAGTTTGGGAGCTGAATGAACCAGGGAACACTTGGGAGAGCCGCTGGTGCTCAGTCCTGTAACAAGTCACTTTTTCCTTCTTTGACTTTGATCTTTGTTCTTACAAGCTGGTGGTCTGTGCACAATATACTGGTCTGCCCATTCAATCTATCCTCCTCAGCTGCTAAAATGATTTTCCTGAAGCACTGCTCTAACGATATCATTTCTCCTACTCAATAAACTCCCTACTAGCCCCAGGATCAAACATAAAGTTCTCTTTGACTAAAGTCCTTTGCAATCCAGCCCCTTCTCCATCTCCAGTTCTTTTTACTTTAATTCTAGATACAAAAGTCCAACCAAATAAGCCTCCTTCCTGTAATTCCTCACCCATCAGATGCTACCTCCTCGCCCCATTCCTTGGCACCGGGTATCCCATCCCTGGAAGGTACTCTCCTTTCACCTCTGCCCTTTTTCCCAGGACCTCTACCTACTAGTCCCTTCCCTTCTGAGACCACCTTCCATCTTCTCTGAATAATCTCGTATAACAGTGAAATAGGGATAATAACGGCAGCCTTCTCCCAGAATGGTTGTCAGGATCAAGAGATCGTAAAGCACTTAGCACTGTTCTTGGCACCATGCAGGCACGATATAAATGTTAGCTATTATGATCATGTACTTGTTTCTTTACATGTCTCCATTAGAATGTTAGATCCTTGAGGAAAGACTGCTTTTTGTTTTATCATCAGCACTCAATGTTCTATCAGTCAGTCAACACACTTCTATTATTAATTTTAATTATTGGATTTGAATTAGTATCTTATTCATTCTATTCTATTGATCGCTTACTATGTGCCAAGAACTGAAAGCAGCAGATCGCAAGTGCTCAATAAATATTTGTTGACTGCCTCAAAATCATCTTTCACTTTTCTGTAAGCTCAGAGGGCGAGAACTATTTTTGATTGTCTTTGTATCTCACATACGCAGACATATTGCACCACACAGAGCAGACGAGTACTTAAACATTTATTTAATTTTAATTTATCCTCATTTACCTGCCCTTGCTTGGCTTCTACACATCCTTTTAAAATCTGAGTCAATGAGTTAATTCCCTATGTATCCACATCAATCTTTAAAGTTTCCTTTAAAACATCAAGTCATTTCTTTCAAACTTCCTTGTTGGGAGCTTTCCGCTCTCTTGGATTAAAATCCCAGGTCACTGATGGCTACCTCTCTTCTCTCTGACCTCTCTGAAATTGGATCTCCCTCCAAATCAAAGAGTATGTCCAAATATCTCTTCTCAGGTTCCTCTTGTGTCTACTTCAGACACTAGGTCATTCTTGGTCAAAATCAGGCTCACTCTTGAGCATCCCCTGGTACAACTCCATATAGCAGGCTTTCTTCAATAGTGGGCACCCTGCACCAGGACTCATTTCCTGGGCACTGTCTTCTTTCACAGTGAATAAAGACTGAGAAGCTTGCCCTAGCACAAGCCTCTCATGGTTTGGGGAGAAGTTGTGCTTCCTTGGGAAAGAAGAGGACATTATCTTAGACTTCTCCTGGCAGAGAATGGACTATTCAGAGTCCCAGCTCCCACCCATGACCTTGGCATACACACCTGCTTTCTAATGACATCTTTGCTGAGGCCTGGCTTTCTCTATGCCTTTTGCCAATTAGGAGGTTAGAGGATATAACTGCAGAGGGAAAGCAGGGCTGGACTGTGGGACTCTCTGAACTTGGCATCAAAAGACCTGAGACCAGGTCCCAACTCTGCCACTAATTCCCCAAACGGCCTCTGGTAGGTCAGCTCCCTTCTCTGGGCCTGTATGCCCACTGTAAAATGAAGCAGTGACAGAGTTCGTTTCTAAATCTAGCCTGACTTGCTATGACTTTCATGACCCAGAAGATCTGCACACAGGAGGTATCCTTCAAAGTGATGCAAGCCAAGGCCACAAGCAGGCTTAGGGGCCCAGGCTGCTCTAGAGATAGTCCAGCCTCCTCTCGAGACTTTGCCCAGGCTCCATTGCAGAAATGCCTAGTTCATTCTTTCCACCATATGGGGTGTCAGCAGCTGCCTCAGACAGTACTAAAGCTTCTACATCTGGAGAAACCTGGGAGGCAGAATAGAAACTCTCAGTCTCTCCTTCCCCAACCTGATAGAAGAGGTGATCATTCACCTTAGGCAAAGATGGATGAAGGGAGATCACCTTACCCAAAAGGAGTTTTTCTCTCCTCCCACGCCCCACAAAGGCTGTCAGGGTCAGACATACAGAGGCCCTTGCTAACATAACATCCCTAGTGTAGAAGGATAAAGAGACCCTATCAGCAGGATGCTAGTGGCCCCCAAAGCCTGCGCCAGCAGTGACATGGGAAAACTAAGTTATCCATCCTCTGTATTCTGCAAAGGCAGGTACTGAGAACATTAGAAAGATTGGGGGGGAGGGTCAGTGTGGTTGGGTCAATGTATGGGGTAGCGAGGTAAGGATGGCAGTGATGGGGAAATCCATTTATGGTTATGATCAAGAATTCCACATGCGACAAGGATGGGGCACCAGTCTATGACTGGGAATGGAGTCTCTCTGTAGCTAGTAAGTAAGCCAATAATGGCTAGGGACTCTAGCCCAGTAGACTTTGATCTATGGTAGGGTTGAGCGACTAAGGGCTATCAATCAGCTTGCCAGAGGTGCTTAATACAGTTCTTACAATGAAAGAGCTTTCTTTGAAGCTCACACAGGGGTGTAACTGAGAGTAGGAAGAAGACCTCTCTTTTATTGCCCTTAAAACAAGGGAGGCACAGCCCAATATTCATCAGCATGAGCTGTGTTTCATCTGGGGGAAATATTAATGATGACTCCAGTATTGAGCAAGTATGGTCTCTGGGGCAGGGAGAAGTGCAGGTTTCTGCCCTAACAGCAAGGTAGGTGGGCTATAGATGGACATAAGTAAGCCCCTCCTTCTCCTCAACACACAAACACACACAAAGATTTCCAAGTGAACCTTTAATCTCTCTGAGGGATGGAGAGGCCTTGGCACACCTTTAGGTGTACCACATGAAGCCATAGTTAGCGTGGACCCGCTCCTCAATGGTCCGTAGACTGTACAGCTCACCCACAGTTGGAGGCACCCATCGGGTAGTATGGAAGACAGACTCACCTACCTGGGGAGAAAGAGCTGTTACTGTGAGTCCCAAACGTCAATGGAAGATGAGTGGCCCCCAACCAAGGGCCCACCAAACTCAGGCCAGCCCCCAGCCCAAAAGGGACACCAACTGGTAGGAGTCTACACCATAGCTGGTGGGTGTCCCTAATCTCCTGGCTTACTGAGTGGTCCTAACTGAAGCATCTCTGAAACTCTGCCGGATTTGGAGTCAGAGAACCTGAGTTCAAATTCCAGCTGAGCTGCTCACTCTTTGGATGACACTATGCAGCTCATTTATTCTCTCTGGGCCAATGTTTCTTCACCTGCAAAATTGGGCAGGGATCAACAGGAGACACAAACGACCTCTCAGGTCCTTTTCAGTTCTAAATCTATGATCCTCTGAGTCTTACTCAACCCTCAGCCACCCCACTAACTTCTCTGCCTTCTCTTCTATGGCTGTCGAGGAAAAAAAAGGCAAAAAACCCTAGTCCCAACACCACCCACAAAACTTGCAGTGTAATCTTGGGCCAATAACTTTTCAGTTTCCTCTTCTGTAAAATAATATTAACAAAATACTAGGCTGGGAGGGCCCTTAGAACTCAGGTTGTCTGAGCTGGGAGGGCCCTCAGAACTCAGGATGTCAGAGCTGGGAGGGCCCTCAGAACTCAAGATGTCAGAGCTGGGAGGGCCCTCAGAACTCAAGATGTCAGAGCTGGGAGGGCCCTTAGAACACAGAGTGTCAGAGCTGGGAAGGCCCTTAGAACTCAGGATGTCAGAGCTGGGAGGGCCCTTAGAACTCAGGATGTCAGAGCTGGGAGGGCCCTCAGAACTCAAGATGTCAGAGCTGGGAGGGCCCTTAGAACACAGGATGGCAGAGCTGGGAGGGCCCTTAGAACACTGGATGGCAGAGCTGGGAGGGCCCTTAGAACTCAAGATGTCAGAGCTGGGAGGGCCCTTAGAACACAAAGTATCAGAGCTGGGAGGGTCCTTAGAACTCAGGATGTCAGAGCTGGGGGGGGGG
>CM053622.1:57369840-57402675 GCA_028646595.1 Phalanger gymnotis
GGGCCCTTAGAACTCAGGATGTCAGAGCTGGGAGGGCCCTTAGAACTCAGGATGTCAGAGCTGGGAGGGCCCTCAGAACTCAAGATGTCAGAGCTGGGAGGGCCCTCGGAACTCAGGATGTCAAAGCTGGGAGGGCCCTCAGAACTCAGTATGTCAGAGCTGGGAGGGCCCTCAGAACTCAGGATGTCAGAGCTGGGAGGGCCCTTAGAACTCAAGATGTCAAAGCTGGGAGGGCCCTTAGAACTCAGGACGGCCCTTAGAACTCAGGATGTCAGAGCTGGGAGGGTCCTTAGGACACAGGATGGCAGAGCTGGGAGGGTCCTCAGAACTCAGGATGTCAGAGCTGGGAGGGCCCTCAGAACTCAGGATGTCAGAGCTGATAGGGCCCTTAGGACGCAATGTCAGAGCTGGGAGGAATTTCAGAGATCCTCTTTTTTGACACCATCAATCTATAAACAAAGACACTTGGGTCCAGAAAGAATAAAAAATTTGCCCAAGGCCACACAGTTAAATTAGAAGCCTGCTTCTAGATCCTCCCACCCAGCCCAAAGGAACCAACCTTCCAGCCAGGAACATCTTTCATGATTATAGCCTCCTCCTCCAGGTTCTCTCTCAACATACGCAGCTTCCTTCAAGCAAACAGACAACAGTTAGAAGCTACAGCCCCAAACTAACACAGTATTGCTGGTCCCTTAAAATTATCTGTGTGTGTGGGAAAGTGGGGAGAACTGGTAGATAAAGGGGTGCCTAAACCTGGTCACGCAGCTTGTCCTTCTATCTGTCCTCTGTGGGAAAGATCTATTTCCTAAGGCAGGCAAGTGGGCAGTATCTGCATCTCTGTTCTCTGGGAGTTTAGAGGGACAGAAAGAATTTTCTTTGTATTTTCCAGCCCCACCCACTTTCTGTGGCTACATCCATACAGAGGGAAAGAAACAAAGCCAGTAAAATCTGGGAGTTTCATGCTAGTTGAAATCAAAATCTCAGAAGTGGTTAGATAAATTTAGCCAATCAAAGGCAAAATGACTGACAGTGGGCATAGATTCACTCTGCTAGGATAACAAAAGAGAAATCGCTACATCAAGCCCACTCTTACAGTAGCCTTCACTCAGCTGTACTGAGGGCACCACAGGTCTGGCTCTTCTCTTCTACCAGAATCCTCCCACAATCCCAGAGAGACCCCCACCCCACTCCCAGCATCCTCTGCCTGCTGAAGCCTTCTCCTAACCCCACTTTGAGGGAGTCCTACCTCCGATCCTCCTCTGCCTGCAACAGTGGCATCAACGCAATTCGGGCTTCCAAGTCTTCAATCAGCAAACGTCTAGAGCAAACACAAGCAGAGAGTTAGGTGCCAAAGGCCGCCCTGATGTCTCCCAACAGAAATATAGTGTCATGTAAGGCCCCGGTCCTGAGAGCTAAAGATATAGCCAGAGCACAGAGTTACCCGCCCCCCCCAACCCCTCATGAGGAAGGAGTGATATCACTTAGACCTCTAACCAGGAAGTTAGCTAGAAGCCCATCACAGCAAGTCTGGGGTGATGGAGTACTTCCAAGAGACAGTAAAATGATGAAGTCAAAACAGATAATCCCTGAAATCTCTTCCAGCAGTTTCCACATCCATGGACCACTACCATTCTACAAACAATTCAAGGGAAGTATCTTCTCCTATCTCTTCTTTAAAACCAAACTTCTTCTTTCTACTTCACAACATTTTGTTCTGATTATTTTGTGGTTGTTGTTCTATTTACATTGTTTGAATCACTGTATACACTATTTTCCTGACTCTGATAACTTCACTTTGCATAAGTTCATCTCAGATTTTTCATGATCCTCCACATTCATCATGTCCACTGTTTCTTAATAGCCCATTACATTCACATACCACAATTTTGTTTAGCCATTCCCCAATCAATGGGCATCTACATTTTGTTCCCAGTTCTTTGTTACCAATAAAAGGGCTGCTATATAAATAGTTTGGTACTTAGGGAGCCTTTCTTTTCGTTAATGACCTCCTTGGGGAACTAAATTGGTAAAGATGGAAAGCAGTTTGGAATTACGTGAACAAAGTGACTAAAATGTCCATACTCTTTGATCCAGAATAGTTGTACAAAATCAGCTCCACCAACAATGCATTAGAGCACCTGTTTTTTCACAACTCCTCCAACACTGACTATTCCCATCACTTGCCATCTTTACCAATTTGTATAATATTTTTTCGTAATAGCAAAGATGTAGAAGGAAAACCGGTACCCACCAACTAGGTAATGGCTGAATAAATTGTAACAGTATATAAATGTAGTGGAACACTATGACACCATAAAAATGACAACTATAAAGAATTCAGATAAACTTGAGATTTGTATGAACTGACACAGAGCAAAATAAACAGAACCCAAGAGGATAATTTATATGACTACAATAATGTAAAGGAAAATAACAATGAAAGACTTAAGACAACTGATGAATGCAATTGCTCAACAGTGACTTCAGAAGACTGATATTAACATTCCTCTTGTTTCTCAGGACAGGTGGTAAAACTACGAAATAAAGTACACACTTTCAGACATGGCCAATGTGTTGATTTGTGTTGCTTGACTAAACTCATTTACTACATGGGGTATTGTGAGTGGAAAGGAGTCACTGGGAAGTGACAACGATGTCAAAACACCATTAATAAAATATTTCAAAAGAAAAAAACCTAGAACAGACATCTTGAGTGTCACATCACTGACGTGCAGAGAATGAAATCCTACAGTGTTTACTGCTTGTTAATTATAAAATCAAGCGGCAAACCCATACATAGCATCTTGGACATAAACTGCAGGCAGTGGATGGTCTACATCCAGAATTATGTGGGAAAATGAAAGCTGGCTAAATTATATTCGGGAAATTCCATGATGCTTTCAATGACCCCAAGCTTCTTACCGAAAAGAAAAACCCATCTTTTTAACACTAGTATTTTTCTGATTGATGACTCTAAATCATGGAATACAATAATTTCCCCTACACCTTTCTCCATCAAACGAACAAAATAAATGCCTTCCCTTCTAACAAATAAGTGCAGTCAAGGAAAACAGATTCACATCTTGGCCTTGTCAGAAAATGTATGGCTCTTTCTGTAATTCTAATTCAGTACTTCTATCTCAAAAGGTAGGAGTTAGCGTAAGATTCATCATATGGTTAATTACTGCAATCATCAGATTTGTCTTTCAAAATTGTATTCCTTTCCGGTGTTTTAGCTAAAGTAAAAACTGTTTTTCTTGTTCTGCTTACTCTGTATCAATTCATGCAAATTTTCTCAGGTTTCTCATCCCTTTCATGGTCTCTTACAGAACAATAATATTCCATTATGTTCATGTGCATAATTTGTTCAGCCATTCCTCAATTGAGAGGCTCCCTCTTTGTTTCTATTTCTGGTATAACAAAAAACGCTGACATAAACATTTTGTACATCTGAATAATTTCCCTCTTTGTCTGATCTCTCTCAACTATAAGCCTAGTAGTGAACTGGGTTAAAAGATATGGACAGTACAGAATTGGAAAGCTACTGTTTCAAGAGCCTATGAAAACCTAGCAAATGTGTTGCTAAAAGGCCCACCTGAGAACTTTCTAAGAATAAACAGAGTGTCCTGATGGTACACGGGAACCCACAAGAGAGAAGAATACGTTCTGTAAGAACTCCGATCTTGGCTGTCAGGAGAGATGACTTGAGTGGCAATGAAAACACCACACCCAGAATAACTGAATGACAGCAACAGTAGTCAGTGCTGGTGCAGCTACTTTATCTCCTCACTCTGGCCACAGATGGTTATAAACACACTGCACCACTATTTCTCTTTGTCTCTTTGTATATATTCTTTCTTGATTTTAGGTTAATGAGCATGAGAGAAAGAATAGACCCATTTACAACTCCATTAACTCAAAAAGTCAGAAGAGCCACAAGAGGTTCAGCAACTGGACCCACAGCCAGATCTGCTGGTCGTCCCATCAACCAATCCCTGTAAGGAGCCATTCTGGAGGAAGGCCTTAAGGGACCCCACTGTATTGGCAATCAAGATGGGCTCTTAGCACTTATTCAACCAAGTGCCCTTGAAGAGTTTGGCTTTTGTTTCCTTGATTAAATTAGGAGTCTTTGATGACCTCTTTGCCTCAAGGGAAAGCTTAGTTTACATGGGTCTGAGTGACATCAGAGGCTTTTAGACCATGATTTTAGGTCACGTGGGTGAGTTGCATGTGTGACTCACCTTCGACCCTAAACAAGATATATAAACCCAGAAGTTGGCTTTCTCTTTTGGAGCTCTGAGCCACAGCAGGAGTAGCGCATGACTCTGGGCCAGCCATTGTTATGAGCTCCCGGCTTTGGAGAAAACTCAGATGTTGGTGCTTCTCTGGTAACTGTATATTGTGATTTTGTCAGACAGAAATCTGTCTGTTGTTGTTTGTGTTTGCTCTGAAGTTCAGGGTGCTGGCTTTTTCCCCTGAACTAAGTGAATGAGATTTGTTTGTCGGATTACAGCAAGATTGTTAACCTCTTAATGTTGCTTTCCTTAGTAATGCAGATCAAAAGAACCTGGGCTTGCAGCATTCTTGTTGTTGGGCTCCTGTTGGCTGTTCACCCCCACAGCAGCTGCTGGCCGGATTGTTGCAATACCAGCCCAATGACGGACTGGAGAAGGGGATTCTGCTTTAGGAGGTCAATGAACTCTGGCTCTGGCTATTTGTTGTTCAGTCATTTATCAGTTGTGTCCAACCCTTCAGAATCCCATTTGAGGTTTTTATGGCAAAGAACTAGAGTGGTTTGCCATTTCCTTTTCCATTGGATTAGGCAACTTGCCCAAGGTCACATAGCCAAGCGAGTGTCTGAGGCACATTTGAAATTAGGAAGAAGAGTGAATCTTCCTGACTCCAGGTCTAGTGCTCTATCTACTGTGCCACCTGGCTGTCCCCTATTAGTTCCTGCTATACTGTCTTTGTAAATCTAACCTTTTGATGTTAAAAAAAAAGTATGAATTGCAGTAAGATTAAATCTCTTGAGGGAAGAGAGCCAATATATTCTATCAGGCTGGTTGAGAATCATATAGGAGGATCTTGCCACACTGATCTTTCAAAGGCGAACACTAATGATTGGCATGAGGAGCACCATGAAACAGAAGCAGCTGCCCCATCCTTAGTTAAAGGGATCACATGCCATAGCACCAATTTTGTGCATAACACAAAACAGCATCACAGCCCCTATATAAACCAGATCAATAATGGGCCTGGTCCTCAATCTGTAACTTTCCCATAGGGAATTAACTTGTCAGATGGTTTATGATTATCTCTAATAGACAATAACACGCCCCACAAACAGTTGCAGGCCACGGAAGGCATCAGCAAAATTCTTCTATTAGTCCTGACCCCAGAGAGTACCTTGAACTACAGCTCTGTTCTCTTCAGACCCTGGACCACTCAAGTCAGTGGTCACTCCCCATAAATCAGTATAAAGAAAGATCCTATCTGTCTCAACCCTCAAGGCTCTTTCACAAGTCATCCATTTGGTCCACTGGTAGGAAGTGCCATCCTTCAATGTATTCCTCATTATTGGATTAATGGATGATGAGGTCCAGTTGTACATGCTTCTCTTATAGTAAGCATAACTATTAGTAAATGAGATAAAATGGCATTTCTCAAAAGCCTAGTCTTTGCAGGCAAGGGCCTATTGGCTAGCAAAAGAGCCAGGGCATTGGGGTGGGACAAGAGAGCTAGGCTCATTATGACAGGGTAATCATCCACTCACAAACAGCCTGAAGAACATGACACAGAATACACCATTTCCACTTAAAAAGAGAACCTTCCTTCATGCTACCCGTCTTGTTAAAGGGATCACCTTGCATCACCCAATTCATAATGGGCAATGGGTAATTCTAGATGATGGGTGATGATATGGCCCCACATTATCCACTAAGTAAAAATTAGAGGTTTCCTCAGATGATAAGGAAGCCACACAAATGCTTCAAGCCTTGGTCCTCCAGACCCACTAAATCCCAAGGGTGGCCTCTTTGGCCTCTTAAAAGGGACACAAACCAGCCGATGTAAAGCAGATACCACTCCTACCACACACATTTGTACCCAAGGGATTTTGCTTAAGATCTTATGACATAGAAAAAATAATTCCTGGTGATAATTGTGTCACATAGCAAACAAAATTAGAGAAAATATCATTGACTGTTAAATGTCAGATTCACGTTAGCTAGAAGAAAGAAATTCACTTTGTACTCAATGCAAGACAGATTCTATCTCACAGCGTGAGTGGCTGATGTTCACTTGGATTCAAAGTACCTAGAGACTGTCTTACATATCCAGAGGTTACTCCAGACTACATCAGGAGACCATAAAGAACAAGCCTGCTCCCCAGTGCTAGGGATAGGCTTTCAGAGTCACATTTCAAGGTCTATTCCTTGTTTCAGTAGGACACACTCAGAGAGAAAGACTGGCTGGGCCTTGGGCCCAGAAGGGGCAAATAAATGGTCTGGGGCCATAGGTGGGGAAACCAAATTTAACCTGATAGGTAGAAGGATACTTTACAGAGTAACTACACCAAACTTCCTGATTTTTACAAAGAAAATTGAGGCCAGAGAGAGAAAACAATTCATCCAATGTCACATATAGTAGGATTGGGGGGAGGACGAGGAACAGTTTGGAGGGGAGGAACAGGGAGAAAGCCAAGTAACATCTGAAGTCAGTGAACACAGGAGAGAATTAACGGCCTTTACAGGTATCAAACCCATCAACATTTCAGCAGTCAGATTGGGCCATAAGCCAGTGCAGACAAATGAAGATCAGGATCATACCTTCGTTCTTGGTTCCACTTCATCATGCCCCAGTGGCCAAACAACAGCGTCCCGATACCAATGGCAAACATGCTATAGCCTGGAAAGGAAGAGAGTGAAGGGAGGCATGGGACAGATTCTGGTCTTCATATTGGAGTAAAGGCAGGCAGGCAGATGTTTCTGTTGATATGCCTTTGGCTAGTAAAGGAGGAACATGTCATGGTGGAAGAGCCCTTAGAACATAAAAAATACTGCTAGAGAGGGATCAGACCTATTAGCATAGAAGGGCCTTAGAACATAAAATATATATCACAGGGAATCAAGACCTTGCTATAGAAGAGCCCTTAGAACACCACAGAATATACATGTCAGCGGGCAACAAGATCTTAATTTAATAATAATAATTGACACTTTAAGGTTACAAAATGATTTCAACATTCTCTCTCCTTTGATCTCCATTACTCTCAAAATGGATAGGAGGTTTTTTTGGTCTAGACTTCATCAGCGTAGAAAACTCCCAGGATACAAATTTCCTCCACTGAAACAAATCGGCAATTCACCTGTATTTTAAGATGTCTGAAGCATTAGGAAGTTGAGTAAACCGCCTTCCTTACTCATATAAAAACTAAAAATTTGTCAGAGGCAGGACTTGAACCCAGGTCTTGCTGAACCCCAGACTCAGTCTCTATCTACCACACCATGCAGCATCTGTACCTTTGCACTGGACTAGGCACCTAGGTGGCAAAATGGATAGACCAAAATAAATAAATAAATAAATAAAAATCAGTGAGCCAAGTCAGGAAGATCCGAGTTCAGTCTGGCGTCAGGCTCTAGAGTCACTTAACCTGTCTGGCTCAGTTTCCACAACTGTAAAATGGGGATAATAACAGCACCTGCCTCAGAGGGTTGTCATGAGGATGAAATGAGACAATATTTGTAAAGCGTCTGGTACACAGTAGGCACTGCATAAATGAGCTATTTATTATTACTATTCACATCATCATCACCATTGTTATTATCAGCTGTCTTCCATGCCTGGAATGTACTCCCAACCTCAATGCTGTCTCTTAGAATCTTCTGTTTCCTTCAAGAGTCTGCTCAAGGAAGTACTTCCACATGAAGCTTTTCCTGATCTCACCAGCTGCTAGTGCCCTCCACCCAAAGCATTTACCCTGAAATTACTTCATATAAACTTATTTATGTATGTGGTGTCCTCCAACAACCTCTAGGGTCTTTAGGGGCAGGAGCGGTTTTGGTTCTTTTTTGCTTTGGTATACCCAGTGCCTAGCAGCACCATACCTGGAAACTGAGACAAGCATTTAATAAATGTATGGAATTTGTTATTGGTCAGTTGTTTAGCCTGGGTCTCACCCCTGGATCAATGCCAATACTGATCAGAATAGGAGCTTTACCTAGCTCTGTTTTTCCCAGCCTGGGCCAATTCACCCCTCCTTAAGCAGCCCAGCTGCCCTCTCCTTCTAGGCATTCCTCATTCTCCCCTTGGAACAAACATTCAATGGACTTCAGCCAAACTGCAGCTCAGAACTCGGAGGAACCTCGATGGAGTCACCAGCCTCAGCCTCCACCTCAACTTCAGGCTCCCCAAGAAGAGAGGTTACCACCACGCATCACAACTCCCAACAATAAATGTATGTGGACCAACTCATCCCTATTTAACAAATGAGGAAATAGGTTCAGAGAGGGGGAAGCTAGGCATTCTAGGTGAAGGACAAGATGAGAACGAATTCATAGAAATAACTCAACATCCCTCCAAGTTGATATCAATTCATTAACACTAATAAATTTGGCTCTGGTCATTCCAACAGGTCTGAATCCCTACACCAAACCGTATTAAGCGTTTACCCCATATTTCTTCATCCTGTCCAGAAGAGCACATGCCATTTGTCAAGAGCTTTGCTGAGAGCTAGGTATAGATACTATGTCTACAATATTTCCCCAATCTGCCGGTCTAATAGATTCATCAAAAAAGGAAACCAAACCTAATTCTTTCTTTTTAAATAATAAGCGTGGTTGGTGACTTAACAATTTTGACATAACAATTCTCTCCACACAAACCCCATCACCCTAAAAAAAAGCACTTCCTTGAAACAAAATAAGCAAAACCAACAGCAATGGCAGCAAAGTATGACTTGTTCTTGATTAAACCAAGCTGACTTGTTAGTGATCACCACTTACTCTTCTAAAGACTTTGACTCCTTGAATAAGCTATTCTAGAATTCTGCCAGGAACAGAGGTCAACTTCACTGAGGTATTAGAGTATAAAGAGCTCACACTCTTCTCTTTTCTGAAAACCTGGCCGCCCATCTCTAGACTGCTTGCTCTCTTCTTCTGTCACAAATTCATCACAGATCCTGACAGTACCTCAGCAATCACATACATATTTACCACATGTGTCACTGCCCTAAGATTTTTCCAGAACTGGTGACTTGAACTCATTCAGGACAGCCTAGGTACTCTCTTATCCCTCTCTTACCACACACCTGCTTATCTTGGTCTCCAATTACATTAGCCATTTTGGGGCTACACGTCCTACCTAGTTCATAAATCACTCCCCATCCTCAAAAGTCTAGAAGGTCAGCCTTATTTTATAGTTCCATCCACCTAAAAAAGCTTTGTTTTTGGCTTTAGTTCTGATATCATTCTTACAGGATTGTACACTTTTATATTCATCCTAATCCAGTGGTGTCAAACTCAAATCGATCTCTGCAGGCCAGACTGACTTAGAAAATCATAAATTAACGTCATCTATGTTGTACTGTATTATTATTTATTTTGTTAGACATTTCTCAATTACATTTAATCTGGTTCAGGCTACACTTAACAGTTTTGTGTTAGGCAACTCCCTTATAAGCAACCTGTCCTTGTTTTCTTCCTTCTCTACACTTTTTAAACATCTAAATTATTTGATGGGTTCCCTGTTCTGAATCCACCTACTTATACTATCATCTACCCACACCACTTCATCTTGTCCACAATTACAGTTAAAGAAAGACACTTTGCCAAATGCTTTGCTAAAAGAGTCTATGGTTATGCATACATCTCTTTCAAAATCAACCTCCAGGGAGACCCTATGGCTGGGGATTCAGAGTCAGGAAGGCCTGGGTTGGAATCCCACCTCTGACACTTCCTAGCTACCTTGGAGAACTTTGGATAAGTTAACTTGACTTCTCTCAGTCTCTTCTTCGGTATGATGAGGATAATAATATCCAAAACATCAATATCCCAGCACTGTTGTGGGGATTGAGAAAGATAATGGTCATTTTTTTTTAAAGGCTAAAAAAAAAAGCTCCTCGAAAAAAGGCTTTTTTTTTAAAAAAGTCATTCTGTTCTTCCTCATAGGAATTGTTTGTTGATGTCACTATAACTTCTTTTTGCATTTTCATCCCTCTTGTACTGACTTCTCCCTGTAAAGTTTAGGCCAGCTAATGCCAACTACCTTTTCTCTGAACTCTCTGAAAACCTACTCATCCAAAATCTAGGATGTGAATCAGACAAGATCTCGTTTTTTCTGTTTCTAGCACACATTCTGATTTGGAGTAGTCACTTCCAATGTTAAAGTCTCCATCATTTCTATTTCAGCAACTAATTCCTCCTTATTGGTCAGCAATGAGTCCAGAAAAGCAGCTTACCTGTTGTTTCATCCACCTTTTGAAGAATGAAATTATCATTAAGAGAACTTCTGGCAGAAAGGGCTTTGGCAGATATATCTGAAGCTATCCTGTATCTCACAGACAAAAATCCTTTCTCTAATTCCTCTTGTCCGAGAAGTATGTAGTGTATCATCCTGACAATATTACTGTTTCTCCCTCCACTGATCCTCACTGGAAAGACTCTACCAAGCTTTTCCTTGCCTCTGGCTCCTCGATTTCCCCAAGAACACAACTTTTTTTTTTAATATGTGATGCTATCCTGAACCCTTTTAAAACTTACTCTGTTCTCTCTGAATAAAGCATCTCCTTCCACATCTAAGTTTATGCTATGAGTTTCATTCACCAAATCTCAATGATTGCTATTATCAACAACCATTTATCAAGCACCTACTAAGTGCTGGGCAAAGTAGATAAGAGTGTCAGGCCTACAGTCTGGAAGACTCATCTCCCTGAGTTCATGTCTGGCCTCAGACACTTAATAGCTGTGCAACCCTGGGCAAGGCACTTATGTTTGCCTCAGTTTCTTTATCTGTACAATGAGCTGGAGAAAGAAACGGCAAACTACTTCAGTATCTTTGCCACAAGTCAGACACGATTGAAAAGTGACTTAACAAAAACTAGAAAATGAAGATAGAGAAAAAAAAATTTAAGTCTCTTGCTCTTGAGTTTACATTCTATCAAGTTAAATATGCACCACATTTGTAAATTTTGTTGTTGTTTGGTTGTCTCCCACTTTTCTTGACCCCCACATAAGTGAACACAAAGTATATAAGAGGCATATAAAGTAATTCCAGGGACTAGAGATGGGACAGGGAGGAAGATCAGGGAAGCCCTCATGTGGCAGCAGATGGCACTTAAGCTCAGCTTTGAAGGGGGGAAGATAGATATCCTAAGAGTAAAATGTAATAAAATATTAAGTACCTACTATGTGGGGGGCACTATGCTAAGTGCTAAGTATACAGGGACACCTCCCCAAGGACACAATGAACCCCAGATGCATTCTCCTTCCCTTAAACTCCACAAATGCCCCTTATGGTGGAGGAAAGAAGGGAAGAAATAAGCATGTATATGGCACCTATTATGGGCCAAGCACTGTGCTCGGAGCTTGCTACAAATATCTCATCTGATCCTCAGGACAACCCTGGGAGACATGCTTTATTATTCCCATTTTACAGCTGAAGCAAACAGAGGTTAACAGACATGCCCAAGGTTACACAGCAGTAAATATCTAAAGCCAAATTTGACTCCGGGTCTTTGTGACTCCAGGCCCAGTGCCTTACCTCAGTGCACCATGTAGCTGCCTAGTGGACACGGGGCCTTCACCAAACAACTCTGTATGTAAATTAATTTCTATAAAAAGAGTTTAGGTTATATGGATCTCTAAAGTTCTCCTTTCTAGCTCTAATTGCCTTACACAATGACACTACCTTCAAGAATCTTAGATCTCTCTTCACTTTCGAAATCAAACCACTTGAAAAAGCTCTACTCCTTGCCTCCAGTTCCACATCACAAATCCACCTGTCAGACTTTTGAAGTGGATGTTCTGTAGGCATCAACCACCCCCAAAGAGAACTCAATCCCTTCTGCCCAAGCACACTTGAACTTACCTGTTCCTATGTAAGGTACCACCACCCCCCCGCCCCCACCCGAACTGTTTCAATCATTCAGGCCTGAAACTTCAAGCATCACCGTTGACTCCTCGCTCTCATTCCCCATGGCCCATCAGCTGCCAAACCTTGTCATCTCTTTCTCCATAACACCTCCCAAATAGGTGTCCTCCTCTCTCTACTCATTCAGCTACCATCATGGTCCAAGTCCTTCATCACCTCCATCAGGTTACTGCAATAACTGCCTCCTAAGGTGTCTCCTTCCTAAGTCTCTCTACACTCCAATCCCTCCCCTCCTCCACACAGCTGCCCAAACGATTTTCCTCAAGTTCAGATCTGACTAGAACAGAAAACTGCCCTAACACAACACATACATACATACACATACACAATCTCTCTCTGTCTCTTCTCTTCTATAAACTTTTCTGTCAAACATTTAAAACTTTCCACAATCAGGACTCTTCTAAAACATTAAACACATTTGATGGTCATATTGGCCTAAGACCACACCACCGGATTTGGCAATTAGTTCATTGGTAACTTTAGAGTGATGTTTGGAGTCTGGAGGGAAAGGATGAAAAAGCAGTGTGAGAGGGGAAATAGAGGCACCTGGTTTAGATGGCTTAAGAACTTTAGCTGAAAAGGGGAAGAGAAATAGAGGATTATAGCTAATTGGTGTGGTGGGGCCAGTGAAGGATAGGCACAGGCATTAGGGAAGGAGTTTGAAGGTAGCAGTAAAAAGAAAACAGAAGACCAGAGAGAGGAGGCAGACAACCAAGAAGGCAATTAGCTGGAGGGCAAAGGATAGGAACAAGGGCACATGTGGAGGTTAAGCCTTGGGGAAAGGAGCCACCTCATTATCAGAGACTAGAGGAAAGGAAAAGAGAATAGGGGCTGATGTCAGGGGATTTTCAGAAGACAGGGGAAGGAGGAGAGGGAACTCACAGCAAATGGCCTCAATTTTCTAAGGAAAGAGACAAAGTTGTCATCTGAGAGAAGAGGAGAGGAAGGTCTGGGAGGCCTGAACAGAGATGTGCTATACCTTCAATGAGGATTGTGAGAGGAAGTCAATTAGTAAGAAACAAAAAGGACTGCCTTGCTACAGTGAGGGCTCAGTTGAGGTTAGATAACTATGTAGCCTATCTAGTCAGTGCAATTGCAAGACTCCTCTAGCTTCATTCAGCAGCATGTAAATGAGGAGAATACTGGTCCGGGGTTTGGTATGGAATGAGCAATAAAATGACAAGGGGCCCAAAAACTGAGGTGACAAGGGCATGAACCCAGGATGGTGGCTGAGTGGAAATAAGAGGAATAGGGCTGCTAAGTGGAGCCATAGTGTGCAAAGCACTGGTGGAAGACTCAAATCCAGCCTCACATACTTACTAGTTGTGTGACCCTAGGCAAGTCACTGTTTGTCTCAGATCCTCATCTGTACAATGAGCCGGAGAAGGAAATGACAAACCACCCCAGTATCTTTGCCGAGAAAATCCCAAAGTGGGTCACAAAGAGTGGGACGCGACTGAAACAACTCAACAAAGAAGAAGACTGTGCAGGTAGTACGGAAGCTGAATAAAGACTCCACAAATGATAGATATTCAGGGCAAAGAAAAGTCGATGATGACTCCAAGGTGGAAAACATGGATAACTAGAAAGAATGAATTCTGTTTGAGACGTGCTGACTGTGAGAATCTTACAGGACATCCAGCTTGAAATGTCTAATTACGGCTCATAGTAAGAGCTACTCAAAAGAGAAACCAGGCCTAGGCAGATCTGGGTGTCATCTGCACAGAGATGACTTAGAAAGTCAAATTCACCTCCTCATGTTAGGATCAATTCCACAGAGGCTGTGTCAGATGTCTATCTAATGTTTTAACTGCTGTCTCTCTTCTTGCGTATTTTCTCTTATGAATTACTGGTCTTTTCAACTATTATGAATAACAACAGCATTTATATAGTGCTTTAAAATTTTACAAATAGTATCTCATTTTATTCTCACAACAACAGATGAGAAAACTGAGAATGAGAGGCTAAGGTACCTGATCAGGGTTCCCACAACTAAGTGTCCCAGGTAGGATCTGAACTCAGGTCTTTCCATTCCAGATTCACTGCATGCACCACCACCCTCCATGCCTGTTACTTATTCTTCTATGTGGCACTAGGAGCTATATTTCCTATAGTAGCTAGTTGGCTTGGCGGATATACAAGCAGTCATCTCCAAATGACTGGTAGATTCAGTAAAAGGAGAAATCCACTGAAGGATTGCAGAGATCGGGTAATACCTCACAGGAATAGGTTCCTACAATGTATAAAAATAAAAATAAATAAAAATTTTTAAAAGGCGATGGATTTACAGACTACTAGTGTGTGTGACCTTGAGCATGTATATACACTCTCACTCAGCATCAATTTCCTCACCTCACCAGGCCTTTGACCCAATGACCTCTGAGGTACCTCTCCAAGCTTAAGGGTCTAACCTCGGACCTCAGAATGATCTGTGATCTTTTTCCCATTTCTGCTTAAAATCCTCTTGCTCAGATGTGCAAGACTGTAGCCAAAAAAATACGTTTACTATTTCTGAAATTCATTTGTGAAACTCCGTCTCTAGCCAAAAGCCCATCACACCCCTGGAAAACCTGGGACTCATTCATCTCTATGTTCTAAGGGCCCTCCTAGCTCCCACACTGTTCTAAGCTCTCTCCTGGTCGGGTCACTCAATGCTCTAAGGCTTCCAGGTCCGGGGAAATGGGAGGAACGAGGGGGCTCTGGTACCCGGGGGTCAGCGGTGGTTGCTGGAGGTCCCTTCGGGGCACGGCAACCTCGGGGTGCTCGTGGTGCTGGAAGCACTCGTCCCCCAAGTGCCCAAGCCGTCGGGGGTTCCCCCCACTCCCTCTCCCTTCCAGCTCCTCGCGCCCCACGCTTAGGGCCACCTGGCCGCTCTGGTTAATCCGCGAAGGGGCCGGAATCCTCGAGCGAGTAAGAGAACAGTGCGAAGTCCCCAGGAGGAGATCGGGAAGAGATCGACCGCGCCCCGCCTCCCCCACGAAACACTGACCCGAGATTCCTCGACGGGGCAGGTTCCGCTTGTAATCGATGGGACCGTAGCCCCCTGGAGGGGGCATGTCCTGTTTCACCTTGGACGCCGCCATCTTGCCGGCCCAAGGCACTTCCGACAGCAAAGGCCCGCCTAGGAGGAAAGAACCCGGAAATAGCGTCAAGGGGCGCGAGCTCGCTCCGCCCTTTAAAGAGTGGCGGAAACTACCGGATAAGCGGGTCTTAAAGGGGCGGACGTTCCACTTAGGGGAGGGTGGAGCAAGGAATATACCCTCCCGCATGGTCTCCGCTCTCCGGAGGTAAGGGCAAGCGGGTAATAATAGCAATATCTGGCACTTGAGTAACTTTTTAAAGTCTGCAAAGCACTGTCATCTGATTTGGAGGCAGCTCAGTTAACTGCGTTAGGGGTTTTAAGTGATGCCCGAGAAGCCCCTAGGAGTTAGTGCACCAGGGATCCAGTCCCAAACCTGGACCATCGTTGACCTTGACCCCCACCGGACAAGTTTAGTTTCCCTTTGTTTCCTCATCAGTGAAACAAGGGGTTGGACTAGCCAGCTGGACATGCTAACGTTACTCTCCAGCTCTGAACTGGATTTTAAAGCTCAAGCCCCAGCACCTCCTGCCCTATCGCTTGCATCGTGCCTACCGAGGCCGCCAGGGGGAGGTGCCGCCTTAGAGTTACCCTGCTAGGGGATGCGAGCGGAGCAGGGGAAGAATGGCAGTGCCCAACACTCCTCGGAGCCCCACTTTATCAGTAGGACCCAGCCTCACTTACGTCCAATCAGGCTCCGGGTATGGGCGTCTCGCCATCCCTTACCCCAGCAGCATCTCCCCCCAGGTGCGCCCCCTCCACCCACGTCACAAACCGGGCCCCGGCTGCAGAGCCTGGAAACCTGCGGCAGCCTCTCTAGGGCCCGTGACGCCCCCAGTCACTTCACAAGGTGGAAATTGTTACCCGGGCGATAAAGGGCGGCGGGGGGCCCCGGGGCAGGAGTGGGCACATGGGGGTCAAGGTCTGTGGGTGCCAAGCGCCATGGGTTAAGCCCCAAATCGAAATTCGAAAAACCCTCCCGACGCTCTCGCCCCGTCCATCATGTCTGGAGACAAACTCTTGAATGAGCTGGGCTACAAGCTGGGCCGCACCATCGGAGAGGGGAGCTACTCCAAGGTCAAGGTGGCCACCTCCAAAAAGTACAAGGGCACGGTGGCCATCAAGGTGGTGGACCGACGGCGAGCCCCCCCGGACTTTGTCAACAAGTTCCTGCCCCGGGAGCTGTCCATCCTGCGTGGCATCCGCCACCCGCACATCGTGCACGTCTTCGAGTTCATCGAAGTGTGCAATGGGAAGCTGTACATCGTTATGGAGGCCGCCGGCACCGACCTACTGCAGGTGGTACAGCGCAGCGGGCACATCCCGTGCGCCCAGGCGCGCGAGCTTTTTGGCCAAATCGTGGGCGCCGTGCGCTACCTGCATGACCACCACCTGGTACACCGCGACCTCAAGTGCGAAAACGTGCTGCTGAGCCCGGACGAGCGGCGCATCAAGCTCACGGACTTCGGCTTCGGACGCCAGGCGCACGGGTACCCGGACCTCAGTACCACCTACTGCGGTTCTGCCGCCTACGCGTCTCCCGAGGTGCTCCTGGGCATTCCCTACGACCCCAAGAAGTACGACGTGTGGAGCCTGGGCGTCGTACTCTACGTCATGGTCACCGGCTGCATGCCCTTCGACGATTCGGACATCGCGGGCCTGCCCCGCCGTCAGAAGCGCGGCGTGCTCTATCCCGACGGCCTCGAGCTGGCCGAGCGCTGTAAGGCGCTCATCGCCGAGCTGCTGCAGTTCAGCCCGTCCGCGCGACCCTCCGCCGGCCAGGTTGCCCGCAACAGCTGGCTGCGCGGTGAGGCTTGCTAGCGCCCACCCTCGCGAGGCCCTCCCAAATCTCCTCATCCCTTCTTCCCAAGCTACCTGACCCCGCGCTGGGGGAGCGGCACGAGGGCGCCCGGCGCCCATCCTGACCTCATCCCCTCCACCCCTTTTCTCCTTTCTTTCCTGCCCCCCCAGTCTAGGGGTGTGCTACAGGGTGCCGCCCCTCCCCCCCACAGGACCCGGCGGTAGTGGGGACTGGGGGGGGTGGGAGAGGGGTGGGAATAGAAAGGGGCATGACCAAGATGCTAGGGACAGAGCGAGAAAAAAGGTGGGGTCCAGCCGCGCAGGAAAGCCCGGAGGAAATAGAAGTGCCACCACCACGCCGGGCAGGAGGGAGATGCCAAAGCCTGCAGAGCCCCTACTCAAATGTGGAGCGTAGTCATGAGACCTCGAGGCGCCCCACTGTTGGCCGAGACCGGGGCTGGCCCTCCCTCCACCCTGCTGGACCCGACAATAAACTCGCTCTCTTGCTAGCAAGCCCTGACTCCGGTAGCTGGCCTGGAAGGGGGCGGGGGAGGGAGCTTATTCCGGGGAGGCGGGGCAGGGGCAGAAGCTATTTTCACCGCCCCACCCCCTTCCCTCTCTGTCAGCCTTTCTGCCCAATTCCATCCTCTCCTCTAGCCTGTGATCGTCCAGCCTGGAAGGAAAGGGTGTGGGGGGAGGCGGAGCGAGGAATTTGAAGTTTTAGCCCTTGGACTTCCAAAGCAGGCCCCTTCCAAATACTTAAGGCTTTTTAGAATCCCCTCCCCAATCACAGTGCCCTCTTTATAAGTCTTGTTTGGATCGGGGAGCAAATTGGGGTAAAAAAAAAAAAAGGATGGAAACTTACTAGCCACTGGAGGGGGGAGGGGAGAGAGGGAATGAAAGGAAAGGGTGGGGCGGAGTGACCTCAGCTGAGGCTCTGTTCCCCTGGGCCCTTCCTGCCCCTCCTCCCAGGAGACCGGGAGCTCAGGAAGCCAGATGTGAGATGGCCAGGATCGTAAGAACTGGATGTCTAACAGTAGGGCAGGGCACTGGAAAAAAAAATGTTTGCACTAAATTTGGAGTAGGAGAGAGCAGGAGAAGAAGCTGGTAGCCCTGGTTTAACTCGGCTTAAAAGCCCTAAGCCAGGTAACCACCTTTACCTGTTTACTACCCACGCTTGAGGTGAGCAAGGCCTTCTGAATGGCCATCCATGTGCAAGGCTAGACCCAGCATAAGCTAGGGTTTCCCAACTTGCTGGGCTGGAAGGCCAGGCTCAGGGCTTTGAGGGATGCCACAAGGTTTAGGGAGATCGCCCACGGCCGGTTTCCTCAAATAAGAATTGTCAGGGTTGAACTAGATCATCTCTAAAACTCCTTCCGAGCTCTAATGACTGTGATAAGCAGTGGAGGGAGGGAAAAGCCTTGAAGACAGCCATAGTACTGCATCTCTTCCGGCCATTTCCGGGATTGCCAATCTAGCTCGGGGTCTCCTAGATCTAGGGGAGAGCCCTAGAAATCCTGTGTACTCACTAGAAAAGGGCAGAAAAAGAGGGGTTCCCATGGAAACCAACAATGCCCATTTACTCAATATTTGCAGTACACCTAATGTGTTTTACACAAGGCATTAGGGAAACAAAACAATATGAGACCTGCTCCCTGCCCCCAGTGAATCAAGTACTATATGTTTGTATTTGGCGTGTGCTAGGTGTTGGGGTTACCAATACAGAAGTGACAGTCCTTGCCCTCTGGGAGTTTGAATTTTGTAGGCATGCTTTAGCCTAGCTTAAAGCCCTCAACCTTGGTAAGTTTACTCCCCACACTTCAAGCCTCCAACCAAGCTTAGTAAGGCCTCATAGCCCACCCCTGCAGAGGGCTAGACCCAGGTTGCAAAAGCTAAGGTTTCCCCATCTGCTAACTGATAAATAAATGCAGGATATATGCAAAATAATTATGCAGTGATGGGAGTCTACTAACAGTTGGGAAGAATTAGGAAAGTCATCTCCTAGGAGATAGCAGTAATGTCGAACCTGGAAAGTATTCTTGGGGAGGAAGGCAGATAAGAGGCAGAGAAGTGAGGAAGAAGAACCCTCCAAACACAAGGATGGAGGAGATGAAAGAACTATATACAGAGAACCAGTGAGTAAAGCCAGTTTGTCTGGAGTGTAGATATAGCCCAAGAGAAATTTATGATCTATAGAGTAAGATGTCCTGACGCCAGATTACAAAGGACTTTTCATGCCAGAGTTGAGCACTTAGGCTTCTTGACTTGATTGAGGCCAGAGTAGAAAAATGTTGAGGCTATGAAATTGTTAAGACTCGGCAACTGACAAGATGCAGAGAGGTGAGAAAAGGCGAGTCAGGTTTGACTCCTAGCTTTCTCCCCTGAAGGTTTGGAAGAATGGTGATCTGACAAAAACAGAAGTGAGGAAGGAGGAAGAGGGGTGTTGGGGGTGGGGGGGAGATGATGGTCTTGCATGTGCTGAGTGCGAGATGCCTATGGGACATACAGGTAGAGATAACTAACAGATAGTTCATGATGCAAAACTGGAGTTCAGGAGAGAGATGAGGGCAGGGTGTATAGACCTGGGAGTCATCTGCATAGAACTGACAGCTGAAACCTGGGACCTGTGGAGAGAATGTGTATAGAGAAAAGAGCAGGCCCAACAAGTGGGGCTTACCTTTGAACAGGAGGCCAGGCATAATGTATCAATAACAACTCGAGTACGTATTCTGCCCCTTTCTTTGCAACCCTACTAGGTAGTTAGTCATTGTCATTAGTTCCATTTTACAGATCAGGAAAACAGAGCCGTAGAAGTTTCCATAGTACAGCACAAAATATGGCAGCTCACATTTTCAGGCACTTACAGCATAACCACCCGTGGAGGTAGAGGCAATAGCAGTAGTACTGAATTTGACATCAAAAGGCCTGGGTTTTCATTTTTGCTTTAGAGAGTGCATGACACAGCACAGAATTTACAGTCAGAAAGACCCTAGGTTCACATGGTCCCTCAGACATTTAGTACCTGCATGACCCTTAGCAAGTCACTTAACCTCTCTATGACTCAGTTTCCTCTTCTGTAAAATGAGAAGTTTGAACCTGATAGCCTCTGAATTATTTCCCAGTTCTAACTCTATGGTTTTCCAAGTTTCTGAAATCTATGATCGCTGAGTCTACCTGTGTGATCTTAAGCAAGCCCTTCCATATTTCCTCATTTTTTAAGATGTGGGTCTATATGGCCTTTTAAGATTCTTTCCAGCTTTAAATTTCTCATCCTACCTCTAAGGTTCCTTTCCTGCTTTAAAATTCTAAATGAATTAATTGCCGAGGTTCCCACAGAGCTAGGATGGGATTAGAAATCTCAGTCTTCTAAGATCAGTGAGTACTCTGGGGCTGTTTGACCGACCCCATTATCTTTCTGCACTGATACAATCAGGTAGAAAGAAGGCCTGTAGAAGAAGCTCATACATGGAGCCCCTAGTATTGTTATTTAGACACCAAACAAGCAATGTGATGATAGGAGTATAGAGGAGAGAATCCAAACGCTGCATTGTGAGTCCCTGTGGTTTCCATGGGCTTTTTAGAGGTGAGATTTAGATCCAGCCTTAGCAAGTGGAGAGGGAAGAACTGGTGAGTGGAAAGGCTGAAGCAAGAGAGCAAATACTCAAATCAGGGAGATAGCAGGGAGGCCAGTTTAGCTTGGAGTGGAGGGAAGCTATAGGAAATGAGGCTAGAAAGGTAGAACAGAGGGCTGTAAAGCACCTGGAAGACCAGGCTGAAGTGGATTTGACTAAAAGGTTGATGTAGGTGAGGGCCGTCCAACCTTAGGTTTTTATTGAAACAATAGACAATATATTTTCATTTGCCATTTTAGTGGGAGCTCTGCAGTAGCTCAGCTTCCTTTACTAAAGCATTTATGTAAATTTCTATTCCTGTAGGCAGCCGCATAAATCGCACTGCAGGCCTCGTTTTGGACAGCCCTGATGTAGGTGATGTGGAACCACTGAAGCTGTTAGAGTGATATATAGGTAGATATAGACATATATACACATATACACATATATAATGCATACATATAAGTATATACACATATACATATATACAAGCATACATTATAAATATATATATGCAAAATTGTGTTTTAGGATAATTCCTTTGAGAGACTGCATAAACTGGTTTGGGAGGGGAAAAGGCCAGTTAGGAAAATCATTAGAATGTAAGCTCCTTGAGGACAGGGACTATCTTACTTTGGGATTTTTATCCTCAGAGTCTAGCGCATAGTACCCTTGGCAACTGATTAGATATAGCACTTAAAATTGATTGACTTATAAACAATGCCTTTGCCTCCTATACCAGAGGTTCTCAACCTTTTTTTGTGTCATGACCCCTTTCACAATCTGGTAAAGCCTATGGACCCCTTTTCAAAATAATGTTTTAAAATGCATAAAATAAAATACATAGGATGACAAAAGAAACCAATAATATTGAGGTGCAGCTATTAAAATTTTTTTAAAAAACGTTCATGCCCCTGGTGAATGTCCTACAATGATGTAAACATGGGTCCTCCTCAGAAGGGTCTCGGTCTGGCCCAGATAGGAGGCCTGAAATGCTCTAAGGAGAGAAGACCCTGTAACAGGAAAGATGCTCAGAGAGACTAAGGTCTCATAGATGACAGAAGAGCCAAGATTTGAACCTATTCCTGCTTTCTGATTCTAAAACTAGTTTTCCTTCCACTGTACCACATTGACTTCTGTGATATGGAGGAGTACCCATATTTATACCAATCTATAATACACACTCCCTATAAGTTAAAATGGATCATTTTTCTTTTTTTTTTTTTGAGATTTTTTATTTTTAGTTTACAACACTCAGTTGCACATAATTTTGAGTTCCAGATTTTCTTCCCCCCCTTTCCCTCCCTCCCCAAGCATGGAATCCAATATATCTTCTACATATAACTTCACATTAAACTTATTTACACAACAGTCAAGTTGTAAAGAATAATTATGGCCAATGGAATGAATCATGAGAAAGAAGAAACAAAACCAAAAAAAAATTTTAAAAAAGAGAAAAAAACAAAGGAAAAAAAAAAGGAGAGCATGAAGTGTGCCTCAATATTCAGAATCCATAGTTCTTTCTCTGAATGTAGATAGCTCTCTCCACAATGAGTCCTTTGGAGTTGTCGTTGCACCTTGTATTGCTGAGAATAGTGAAGTCTATCAGGGTTAGTCATCTCAGAATCGATATATCTGTGGTTGTATATAATGTTTTCCTGGTTCTGCTTCACTTGCTCAGCATTACATCACGTAGGTTTTTCCAGGTTATTATGAATCATGTATACAATTATGTATCATCCCAAAATAGATGATTTTCATTTCAGGTGTTCACAATTCAAATTCTAATTTGATTTCAGGTGTTCACAATTCCATTTCCAACCTGCTATTTGTTTTGACTGAAAGAAGATTAGAGCCGCTTCTCAGGCTCATGAAACCAAGGAGACGGTCAAACTAGTCAAAGACTAAGAGCTGAGGGCCAGGGAAGGATTAGTCCCTGAGATGGACACCTCTTTGTTCCTCCCCATGTTCCCAAGCCCTCTCAACTTATTCTCAATCCTATCTTCAAGGATAGATGTGATTCTTTTTCCTGGTGTGCTGCCTAGGGATAACTTGGCAGGGATGAGGGTGGATGGTTTGCTGCTAGCTGCTCCTATGCACCCTGGGGTCCTCCTCTCCAGTCACCTTTGGCTCTTGGCAGCTGGCCCAAAGCCAGCCAGTTCCATTTCTGTTGGGGGCTCCAGTGGGGAGCCTCTCTGCTGCCCCTGCCTCATAAGCAGGAAAAGAAGGAACAAAGCAATGGATCCATGGGTAGGGGTCAGGATGCCCTCACTATCCACCCCCTCCCCCAGCAAGATCCAACTATGCTCCTTCCACCATCTGAAAGAAACCTTTCCAGATACCCGTAGTTATTAGTTTAAGGCCCTCCCTCCTCAAATTATATTGTATAGTAGGGACTATTCTTTCTTCTGTCATCTACTAGCAAGTCAAGTTAATAAGCATTTATTAAGTACTTACTATGTACCAGGCACTTGGTTAAACTCTGGGAATAACAAAAAGAAAAGACATTCCCTGACCTCAAGCAGCTTTCTTGCTACTGGAGGAAGACACATAAAGGGTAGTTGGAAAAGCGTAGGGAGAAGTCCACCTGGACTTATGGTGGAAAAAGAGGCCAGGTGACTCTGAGGAGGCATGGTATAAGCACACTGGCCTGGGCCCTTCCTTAAAATAGAGGTTCTGGGAAGAACTGCCCAATCAGAGGGGCTGCAGGTACCCTGCTGAGGACTGGTGGAGAAAGAAGTCTAGATGTCCAGAAGGGAGCCGGGAGAAGAGAGCACCTAGAACATAGTAGTCACTCAGCCTTCTAGAGCCATCTATAGGATCATAGATCTTGAGCTGGAAGGGACCTCAATCTAGTCAAGTCCCCTCACTTTTCACATGAGAAAACTCGGACCCAGGGAAGGTTTCAGATGGGTAGTGAGAGGCAAAGGTGAGATTTGAACCCAGGTCCTCTGGCCCTAGAGCCAGTTTCTTTCCCCTATTTATAGATGGGGGAAATTGAGACTCAAATTGCCATGTTAAGTGGCCCATTCATTCTTTTTTTAAATCACTTCCTAGTTGTGTCTCTATATGGGGCTTCCTCAGCTATAGGCTATAGTAATGTTAATCTACCTGTCCTCAGTGACTGCTATCTTACTCCTGATGTACACATATAAGTGAAAGTAAACCCAAATCTTTCCTGCTGGGGCAGTCTTAACGTTTAATATGCTGGGACTTTTCCCAAGACAAGAAGGAGAAGTTCCCTACAGGGCAGCCCATTTAAAATATGCCTCATTCAAAGCATTAAATGGAGTCAAATCTGTGTCTCTTCTTCCACAAAGGTTAAGGAAATGGAACCAACCTCACCCACCCCTCTTGGATCTCAGGAGAAGGGCCACCCTCTCCTTGCCGGTGACCCCTACAGCTGCAGACAACCATCTAAGGCAGGGGGTAGTAGCACCAGAGGGACATGGGCTCCTTCTGAGTCTGCTAGCCTTGTTTTCAAGGCTGAAGAACAGGAAATGGGAGAAGGGGCCACAACAAAGCAGGCCTATCCACTCCTCAGAATGAGAAAGAAGGCAACTTACCCAGAGGGAGGAAAAACTGGGGGAAGGGAGAGAATGAAGTACAATAGATAGGAGATAATAATAAATAATCATTTATATAGCAAGTTTTACCAAACACCTTACATTATCTCATTTAATCCTCACAAAAATCCCAAATGGTAGAGTGTATATTAACTCCAATTTACTATAAAGAAAGACAGGATTTACCAGGGTCACATGGCCAATAAGTGGGAGAACCAAGATTTGATCCCAGGCCTTAAAAAGTCCAATGCTCTTTTCAATATGACAGTACTGCCTTCTTCTCTGAAGTCCCTCTTGGCCATATATGCTACTTCTTTCCTATTGACAGTGTGTGGGGTGAAAAATCAAATAATGGGAGAGGCATCTTTAGGCAAAAGCAAAGTGAATTTATTTTACAAACCTCGTGAGATTTGGGCGTCTCCTCCACCAGGACGAACTAGTGGAGGGAGGTAAAGTACAAAGGAAATGCATCAATAGATATACCCTTAATGCAAAGATTCCCACCCACCTCCATCCCTTCTTGCCATTGGCTGGTAGGTGGGCTTACAATCTAGGCATGAAAATACAGAGCCAATCCATACATACTTTCCTTATTTGGTGACTGATGTGGCGATGATATGGCTAAGGTAAAGAGAAGGAATGAGGAAGGTAAGGGGGAACCTTCCTGGAGCAGAGAACAAACAGCTCACAGGTAGTCCATTATCTCCCTATTTGGTAAAATTCTTGTGCTAGCACAGAGAGGGGGAAGGGAGGGGCACCTACAGCTTCAGGCCCTGACTTTCCAGAAGTTAGGTTAAGTCACTACAAGGTTAAATTCCAAGCCTCTCCTACTCCCTCAGACATTCCCCATTCCAGATATATGAGAAGAGAGTAGCCCCTATATTCTTACCCTGTGAAGTCTTCACAAATTATATCCCTCTCACTTAATAGCAATAAAAGCCCAGCCCCTCAGCCTTCCATTCCCAGCTATAGGGCAAGGGTGGTTTTTCCTATAGCCTTAGGAGGATGCTATTTTTCTCTTACCTTGACTGTCTCCTTCAATTTACAGGGGTTATGAGGAAAAGGAAGGGGTAGGAGAACTAATACCTACCTGGACCATTTATCCCCACCCCCAAACACACAAGGCAGAATCAGGTAACTATCCCCTCCACACATAAAAACACACGTGGGAACAGGACGGGAAGCATAGCACATCCATTTCCAAACACAGACCAGGGCTGCATTTGTATTCATAGAACATTTGTCCGCCCAGACCACAAAATCCTTTTATTACAATCAGTTCCTAAAATGGTCATCCAAAAAATGGACCCGGATTCAGCCTTATAACAAATGGAAGTCTGATCTCCCTCTCTCCCTCCCATGATGCCCTCCAGCAAGTCCCCACTGGTTTTTGCCAAGCAGCTGCTCTCTTCCCCCAGAGGTGGTTGCAAGGAAACCAATGGGGAGGTCCGACTCAGTGCCAACAGGCATACTTTTCCCCCCTCCTTCTCCAGCATCTTTCCTGGCTTCCTGAAGAGAAGACTGGAGTCCTATAGCAGGAGGTCCATGGTAAACAACCTACCCCTGAACAACACAGGCCAGATCAGGAAAGACAGGGAAGTTTAGAGAAATAAAGCCCACCTATATACCTTTCCCCTCTGCCCCTACAGCCAGTGATGCCTGACAATCTTAGGAAAAGTCTCTGTGACCTAAATCTGAAGAATAGGTATTGTGGCAGTGAGAAAAATGGCAAGTTGGATAAAGGAACGTATAGAGGTTGTTTCAGAGATTCTAAAACTTGAATTGCCTTAGTCACATATGTTCCTTACATGTATACCTCATTACCACTGTACTCTAAAATGGTTCCCACTCTTCTGATGGACCCTTGGTGTCTTTGTGGGAGATCGCAAAACAGGTTTATTATGGGGGTAATTTTTTATAACTACTGATTTTACTATGCTGTCTTAGTAAATGCCTTTGCTAAGAGATACTATGAAGTTTTTGAAAAAGTCACATCTAGAGATGGACTCCAGACTCCAGGCATTTTCACTGGCTATCTCTCATTCCTGGAATTCTCTTTCTTCATCTCTGTCTCCTGCCGCCCTGGCTTCCTTCAAGCCCTAGCTAAAATTCTGCCTTCTATGGGAAACCTTTCCGTATCCCACTCCATTCTAGTGCCTTCTCTCTGTTAATTACCTCAGATTTAACCTGTATGTATCCCATTTGCACATAGTGGTTTTCATGTTGTCTCCCCCATTAGACTGTGACCTCCTTGAGAGCAAGGACTCCTTTTTTCTGTATCCCTGGTATGCCCGACACATAGTAGATACTTAAATAATGCTTACTGACTTCTGGTCCCTTCTTCTAATTTTTACTCAAAATTGGGTCTCCCGAGGAAGGCCTCTGGCTTCCCACTTCTTCGTACAGGGTGTTAACATCTTAACGTATTAACATTTCTTCATCTGTGATTCTGTTACTACACCAATTAGGAGGGTAAATCAAATCCCCTGCCTTCCCTTACACACTAGAAAGACATTAATAACCTAGATAACAGGTTAGAAGGCTATTAAATTGGTGATGGGCCTTGAGGCCATGCCATGTGAAGATAAAATGAAGGAGCTGAGAATGTTTAGCCTAGAGAAAAGAAGGGAAGCGGTGGGGTGGAAGAACGTGATAAAAGTCTTCAACTATCTGATAGAGATTGAATAGAAAAGATTAGTCATAGTCAATAATCATATTCAATACACTTAGGCAGTATTGGTGTTGTTGTGAACCAGTCCAAGCATTCTGGAGATTTGGAACTGTGCCCAAAGGGCTATAAAATTATGTGTACTCTTTGACCCATCAATACCACTACTAGGTCTGTATCCCAAAGAAATCAAAGGAAGAGGACCTAGATGTACAAAAATATTTATAGCACCTCCTTTTGTGATGGCAAAGAAGTGAAAATCAAGGAGATATCCATCAACCAGGGAATGGCTGAACAAGTTCTGGTATATGATTGTGATGGAATATTATTGGTTTCTGAAAAAATCTGGGAAGACACGTATGAACTAGTGCACAGTGATGTGGGCAGAACCAGGAAATCATTGTACACAATAACAGCAATACTGTAATGAGGATCAACTGTGAAAGATTTAGCTACTTTGATCAATATGGTGATCAAGACAATTCCAATGGACTCATAGTGAAAAACGCTATCTGCCTCCAGAGAGAAGTGATGATCTCTGTGTGCAGAATGAAGTATAATTTTTTTTTACTTTCTTTACTTTTCTTGCTTTTTTTCTTTGCAACATGGTTAATATGGAAATATGTTTTGCATGATTTCATATGCACAGTTGATATCACATTGCTTGCCTTCTCAATGAGTGAGAGTGAGGAAGGAAGTGAAGGGAGAATTTGGAACTCAATTTTTTTGAATCAGTGCTAAAATTAATAATAAATTTATTTTGAAAAGAATAATCCTAGTCAATAAACATTGATTAACTGCTTGCTATGTGCCCGGAACTAAGCTAAGCACTGGAAATACAAATTAAAAAAAAAAAATAGTCTTTGCCCTCAAGGAGCTTACAATCTGATAGGGGAAGAAAGCACAGAAAAAAAAAAAGAAAGGAAGGAAGACCATGGGGTAGAGGAGGCACCAAGCGAAGGGGTGGGAGAAATGGTAAAAAAGCCATAGAAATCCAAAATGAGTGCAACTAACTGGGAAATTAGGAGACACATGGCTCCACTCTCCAATCAGAGGCTACTGGTGAGGTATGAGTAACAAGGCTGATTGGATCTTGCAAGATTAGACTTGTTCTGTCTGGCTCTAGAGACCAGAGCTAAGAACAAAGGGTAGAAGTCTCAAAAAAGGGGATCTTTAGGTTTGGTGAGAGAGGGAGGAGACAGTATGAGGTAGGCCTGGTACTATGAGGTATGAGGTAGGTCATGAGACCCCAATAAGTCCCTGGAAGTCTGGGAAAAGAAAGCCCCTTTATTCTGGCTATTTTGCCCTTCATGCCATGAATTCCAATGGAAAGGGGCAAGGGCATCAAAGGCCTAAATCCAGCGTGAGCCAGGTTTCTCCACATGGCAAGATCTCAGGATGGAGGGAATCTAGGATTGCTTCATCTCAACCTAATCAAGAGTAAATATCTTAAGAGTAGGAATACAAGGACATTACTGAAATTCTGACATTACAAGGAATATTAAAGGGAGTGGGCAAGTCCATGGTATATTTGGTATTAACAGTTTTTGTCATTATAATAACAATTATATTGACAACTTCATCAAAGACAGCCTTGATGATCTGGAAGTCCTTCCAGATATTACACAGGCTCCCATGGCCCTCACTGCCTAAAGGCCAGAAAAGTTACATTTTACCACTTCCCCAGTGCTATAAATATACTCATGCTGTCTAGGAATAAACAATACTTGTTGGGAAGCCAGGAAGGTTTTAATTACATTTTACATTTATTTGATCTGAATAAATGGGTACATCCCCTGAACAGAGTACAGGAGAGTACAAGGACTCAGACAAATGCCAGTCCTTTTATTGACTCCCAATTCGAATCTCCCACCTGGCTCTTTATTGGCCAGATACAACCTCCTGATGGTTTCTGTCATGCCATCCTCAAATGGCTTGGTAAGCACATATACAAGCCTCTAACCTTTCACCGGATTGGAAGCCTGGTCTCTGCTAGATCACAGCTCTGATTAAAACCAGTCAATCTGACTTACAATCTGCTATCACCATCCTGTGGAAACAAAACTGCTCCCACCATTTCTCACACCCAGGGTTCCTCAGTACCCTTAAAGGGGTTGGAGTCTAGGCTTTCTGCAAATGTCTCCATTCCTCACCCACGGTGTTTCCTCAATTATAGGGAGGTAGTTCTCTGCACTCCAGTTCTATTAGGCACTAACAGTCAGATTAGTTTTTACAGAGAAATGTTTACTTCCGAATGTATCACAAATATACAAACATACTCCCTACACATAGAAGGCATAATCCTTGTCCCTTTGCACCTTAGTCTCTGGGGAGGGGGAGGAGGAGGAGGGGATTAGATTCACAGTTTACCTCTGTTTCTATAGAACACGGTACAGATTCTAATTCCAAAATGCCCCCTCAGGCTTGAGTTCCAGGCACCCTGACTTCTCAGGGCTTCAGTGCCAGAGCTGAATGCAATGCTCGCTCCAAGGTCATCAAGATTAGAACTCCCGAAGCAAACAAATGCCCCTGGCCGGTTTCTTGGAGTCAGAATAAAAAAGGAAGGAAATCCTTTCCCTCTCACAGGTTCAATTCCTGGCATCCTCACGGGGCTGGGGCGGGGAGGCCGTGGGGGAGGCAGAACTGTAATCTTCCACAGACAGACCGAGCAAGACAGAGACAGAGAGAAAAAAAAGATTACTGGGTCTCCCCTGTATTAAAGACTAAGGCAGCCTATGCTTTTAAAAGAAGCTACTCCCATTCCCATGGTAGAGGATGAAGAAACCTTCATATTAGGTAATCTGGACATGCTCCAAAAGACCCTTAGGGGAGCCTCCATATTAGGCAAACTGGGCAGACGTGCTCCAATTACCCAGATATCTAGTCCTAATTACTGTTGCTGCACAAATTAATATTCCTAAATCACAAGTCTGACTGTGTCATTCCCCTACTCTAAAATCTTCACAGGCTTGCTATTGTCTCTTGGATAAAATACAAACTTCTTAGTTTAAAGGTTTCCACCATCTCAATACTATCTATCTTTTCAAACCTATTTTATCCTGCCATTGGAAATGATGAAAAGGACAGTTTCAGTGAAACTTTGGGAAAATTTTTATAAACTGATGAAGAATAAAGTGAGAAGAACCTGGAGAACAAATTATACTATAGCATCAACTCTGTAACAACAATTTTGAAAGGCTCAAGAACTCTGATCGTCCCAGTGAGGATTCTAGAGGACTAGTGGTGAAGGAGGCTCATCTCCCAAGAAAGACATGATGGATTCAATGTGCAGAATGAAATTTTCATTTTGGGGCTTGACCAATTCAGGAATTTTTGTTTGACTACACATATTCATTCCTTACAAGGCATTTGTTTTCCTTCTTTTTTTTTTTCTTTTCAATGGCAAGAGAAAGAAAATTTTTTGTTAATTAAAAAATTTAATTTAAAAGAAAAAGTAATCAAACAGATGGAAGCTAATGAGATCACCCTCACTTTATCAGTCTTCCTTACATAAATGTTGTCTGTCCCTTTCTGCAACTAAAATTTCCAGCTGGGTGGTGTAATTGATAGAATACAAGGCCTGGAGTAAGGAAGACCTGACTTCAAATCCTGCCTCAGAGATTGTAACAACAATGTTACTTGTAGAAACTGTGGAGGTATAAGGCCAATAACACCAGCACACAGGAGGACTGCTTGCAAGCAGAAATTATATAAACAGAGCAAATAACACAAATCAGCAGACAGGGCTTCTAACTGTCCAAAGCAATACATACACAGTTACCAGAGAGAGAAGCACCAACACCTGGGTTTTCAAAGGTGGGGTGGGATGGGGGGGGAAGAGGGGCCCTCCTGAACAGCTACCCAGTCTCACCTGGCCAAATCACATGAACACTCTTCCAATAAGTGAGCCTCAAAGCAAAATGCTAGTCTCAGAGTAAATATACTGTTTCCAATAAAGGACTCTTGATTCAATTAAAGACTCTTGATTCAAACAAAGGCAATAGTCAATCAAAGGCACTTGGTTTCCTTAGTGCTGAGAAGCACTCCAAAATAAAAAACAGCAAAAAGTCCCACTTTGCTTGCCATTACAGACATTTATTAGCTGTATGACCCTGGGTGAGTCACTTAACCTATGCCTACCTCAGTTTCCTCAACTGTAAAATGAGGATGATAATAGGGTTGTTGTGAGAATTAAATTAGATATTTGTAAAGTGCTTAGTACAGTGTCATTAATAAATGTTTGTTTCCCTCTTTTCACATGCAAAAGAGGCATTATCTTACATAGAGAAAACTACTAGCCACATAGCTTTGCTATGATCTAAATGTTTGCAGTGAGATTTAAGATCCAAGGAAAGGTATGACTCTGATTAGAAAGCAGAATACCATCCTGCTCAGAAGGCATGGGGAGTTGGACTTTTCCATACTACTCTCAGGCCAGGTCAAGTAACAGTGACAGTGCCCCATTAGATTCTCTCAGGAAAAGAATTTTGGGGAACAGAATGCCAGAACATCATGGCACCTGTCCCTATGTTCCCAAGACTCCAAGATGGAGGGTGAAGTCTTAATTCTTACTCCCAGCTGGGTTCTGTTCCTCTGGATGTCTCTGTTCCAGAAATCTCAGCAATACTATCCCGGGAAGTCCCAGTTTCAAAATGTTATTAATCCGTAGATTTGGGGTGGTGTCACTGTGGCAACACAGGTTATACTAAGTATAACCGTCTTATCCTCCCTGTAGGGAGGTGAGGGGGTACTTTCTTCCCAGACCCCCAGAATTCACCTGGGGTGGTAAAAACATCAATACCTTCTGTTCCTAACCATAATAGTGGATAACCTGTTAGCTTATTTGGAAGTAGCCAAAGAGACAGGACCCCTGGGCCCATTGTTCTTCTAAAGAAATAGGAGCTCCTGAGGGATCCTTCTTTACCTGCAAAAGTTAAGGTCTTTTAAAGGTTCTCAGGTCTCTTACTACTGTCAAAACAGGGAGACACAGGGGCATGGGGAAAAAGACCCTGGACTGAAGTCAGAAGGTCTAGATTCGAGAATTGGTTTTGTCACTAACTCAGTGAAATTGGAAAAATTGCTTCCTCTCTTGGGTCTCAGTTTCCTCATGTGTAAAGAGAAAGGGTTGGACGTGATGTCTATGACCTCTAATTTGTGAGTCTATGGGGAAGAGATCATAAATAAAGTGAATTCTATAATCCCCATGAGGCTAGACTTCCTCTCTCTACTTTCAGTACTCTAGTTTTGCAAGAAATTTAGTTCCCAGGACCCTAATCCACAGCTGTTTAACAGCTGGAAAGAGGCACCTCCTATTCCTGAGGGGAAGGCAGGATTAAGAAGATCTCTGAGTTGCATAGGCAAAGCTGTCAGGAGTGCCTAAGAATCCAATAAATTCCCTTTGGCAGGTCGCCAACTTGGCAGCTTTAGAAGGAAGTGAATAAGCCTTTATGGTCCCCAACCTACCCCCAGGTTTGTTGGCAGCCCTGGGGCTATACAAACATGAGTGAATCAAAAGTCAGCTCCCTCCATACTTGAGATTTCATGTCAAGAAGTTCTCATACAGGTAGTTGGACAGGGAGGAGCTGGATAATTTCATGAGCTCCCCAATCAATTGACTAAATGTAAATGTGTGAGGAATTTGTCAGCAGGAATCTGAAGGGCACTTCCTATAGAGGTAGGCAGGAGCATCTTCTACTTGGTTCTCAATGCCTGTGCTACTTGCAAGATGATTGAGGAGTGGTCCACAATGGCAGATTAGAGGCAACCATCCAGCTTGAACTCTCCCAACATTCCCCTCCAAACAACTTTAAAATGGTGCCTCGCAGAAAATTGGGAGAAAATCTTTACAACTAGTGCCACTGATAAAGGCCTCATTTCCAAAATATACAGGGAACTGAACCAAATATATAGGAATACTAGTCATTCCCCAATTGAGAAGTGGTCAAAGGATATGAACAGACAGTT
>CM053622.1:57403175-57449155 GCA_028646595.1 Phalanger gymnotis
TCCAAAGTCTGAGACTGAATCTGGGTGCGTTTTTGCTGCCTGGCCATGTTCCCAGCCAACTTACTTGACCCTTGAGTTTTTCAGTGGGATATGACTGCTTGTAGACTAAAGAGTTCTATGTTCCAAGCCTAGGGGGATGCGCCAACTCTGCCACACCAGCACTCCTCCTTCCCCAAGAACCCCCAACTGGGACTGGATTTAGATCTTCAGCAGGCTCTGTACTCCTGCTCTGATCAGCCACTTAATTCCTTCGACCAGGTGGGCCTGGGGCCAGAAGCAACTGCAGCCGTAGTTCTAAAGCTGCCCCACCTCTGCTGCCCCTGGGGCGGTGGCCAAACCGCAAACTCTATCCCAGTCCCAACCAGCTTCTCCCACTAACCTACTCTGTTGTCCTTGGTGTTTGTGGGTTGAAAAGTCTGATAACTGCTGCAGCTCACTGATTCAGGGAGCTAGGGCGTGTTCTGCCCAGCTCCTGCTCTGGTTGGTCCACGCCACCCACGCTGGGCTCTGCCCCGCTCCCCTCCACTCCCAGCTCCATGCGGGATAGATCTTACCCAGAGACCATCCAGGCTGTCCTGGGCTAGAGCCCTGCTTCCTTCTGCCACTTTGTGGGCTCTGCAGTTCTTCTCTGTTGTCTTTGGTGTCTGTGGGTGGAGAAGTCTGGTAATTGCCATAGCTCACTGATTCAGGGCACTAGGACACGCTCTGCCTGGCTCCTGGTCTGGCTGGTCCACACCGCCCACGCTGGGCTCTGCTCCGCTCTGCTTTGCTCCCAGTTCCGTGCGCAAAAGACCTCACCCAGCAACCATCCAGGCTGTCCTGGGCTAGAGCCTTGCTTCCCTCCACTACTCTGTATGTCCTGCAGCTCTAGAACTGGTTCAGAGCCACTTTTCTTATACGTTTTTGGAGGGACTTGGCAGGGAGGTCACGCCAGTCCCTGCTTTCCAGCCGCCATCTTGGCTCCACCCCCAGTTTGCACCATATCTAATATCCACATTATACATGAAGTACCCGTGTAGGAGGTGAGGACCCTCACCTGCATCTGATGAAAACTAGACATGTGCTATATTTCAGCTTTAGCTTGCTGATTTTTCCAGAGTTTTACTCTGGGATGGTCAGGGTATAATAAACTGAAAGAAGCAACTGGCCTTCTCACTGTTCCTTGAACAAGACGCTCATCTCCCGACTGCAGCCATTTTCACTGGCTGTCTCCCATACCTAGAATGCTCTCCCTCTTCACCTCTGCCTCCTGGTTTCCTTCAAGTCTAAACTTAAATCTCACCTTCTCGCCTGTCCTGATCCTGCTTAATGCTAATACCTTTCGTCCATCATCTCCAATTCATCCTGCAGACACCTTACTTCTACATAGCTGTTTGAACATCATCTCCTCCCATGTCAGCTCCTTGAATGCAGGGATTGTTGTTTGGTTGGGTTTCTTTGCCCCAGAGTTTAGCACAGTGCCTAACACAGAGTAGGCACTTATTAAATACTTTGATAAATTGATTTGATTCTCTTAGGTATATACACACATACACAAGCGTACACATACATACATACACACGTACATACGTATACATATACATATGTACGTATGTGTGTATGTATACATATTTGCTGACTGCCCAGAGAATAAAGAATATTATAACTGGAAGGGACCTCACTGATAATCTAGTCCAATTCTCTCGCTTTACAGAAGGGGAAACTAAGGCCCAGAGAGGAGAAGGGACAAAGATGGATCTAGAACCAATATGTCTGGATTTTCATCCCAACATTCTTTTCCATGATCACACAAACCTGTTCCAAATGGTGATCAAAGTTTAATACATTGCTCCTTTATCATAAGTGATTCAAGTGTATTGCTTGACTAAATAATAGCAATAGTTTACATTAAAAAAAATATTTTCTATAATGTCTGCTCATTGGACTAGGTGGAGTTGCCTGTTGCCTGTTGTTTGTCCTTCATTCTCAAAGAGGACCATGACTTCAGGAAGGTGATGCTATGATGTGCAAGCGAATAGGATTTAAGTGAGAGCAGTCTGTGCAAAGTCACCAGCCTCACTTTCTCCTCCAAAGCCATCTGGATCCAGTGGTAAGACATAGATCAGGATGACTGGAGATGGCCCTAGATGCAGTGGGAGACCTTGGCCTCTTTAAGTTAAGGTGTTTCCCAGGTCTCAGTCTGACTGAGGCAAAGCCCATTCAGTGACTGAGGCTAGATGAGAAATAAGGCAAAAAATGGCCTCTTTTACCTAGTAAAATAAATATATGTGTGTATGTATATATGTATATATATCTATATGTACATGTATGAATATATATACATGCATATTAAAATCTATCATTCTGGGAGGGGAAGACCCTCACGGTTTCTGGTCAAAACAGAAATAATTGCTATTTACCCTGACTGAGCCATCAGAGCTCAAATAACGATCAAGGGAGGCTTGGGCTGGGACTTACTGTTGGCCAATCAATGAGAGGCAGAATGATTTGGGTTTAAGGTGTGGTCCTTTAAAAGAAATCTGGCTATAAACCCCAAGATATCTTTCGAGGTTTCAGCAATCAAAATTTGAATTCCTTTGGGCAGAAGGGTATGATACCCTGTGTGGACAGAGGGAGAGGAAGGAAGGAAGGAAGGAAGGAAGGAAGGAAGGAAGGAAGGAAGGAAGGAAGGAAGGAAGGAAGGAAGGAAGGAAGGAAGGAAGAAGGAAGGAAGGAAGGAAGGAAGGAAGGAAGGAAGGAAGGAAGGAAGGAAGGAAGGAAGGAAGGAAGGAAGGAAGGGAGGAAGGAAGGGAGGAAGGAAGGAAGGGAGGAAGGAAAGGGCTGGAAGTGTAGAGGCCATTTAAGCATTTAAGGGCCTGAGGCCACTGCTGATTATCAACACAGGAGTTTTGACCTGTTCCATTTCCAATCTGGGTTAATTCGCCCCTCCCTTCCTCACCCTTAGCCTCCACCTCACCCCTCCCACTAAGGGTTTCACCATTTTAGTGCTAGAATTAGTACAGAGCTGTGACTGGCTTACTACATTGCAGCTCAGAACTCCTTAGCTCAAGAAATCACTAGTATCAGCCATCCAAATAGAGCTGCAGCAGTGAGCTGCATTTTGTTTTAAACTAGAAGTACTATGACAGAGGTAGTGCAAGTATCATTCTCCTCATCTTACAGATAAGGAAACTAAGGCACATAGAGAAGCAACTTGCCCCAACTAACAGAGCTAGGAAGCAGAAGAGTCAGGATTTGAACTCAACTCTTCTATCTTAAAATCCAACATGTCACTGCTTCTCTCAGTAGTCTGTTATTTCAGGACCCTCTGGCTGACATCAGATCCCTCTGTGCATTTGTCTAAACCAAAGGCCTCTTCTCACAGAAGCTCAGAGGGAACGGAATGCTCCCTTCCCTATTGAATCAATGTGTTATTCTACCTCTCCAACCCAAGTATCCCTGACTCGAGATATAATAAATACCCAAATGGCCAAGCTCCCAGAGTAATCTGCTTTAATTAATGCTATAAATAGCTATCATGAGCTATTGTCAAACCTGGGTCTGGCTTGGGGAAAAACAGCATTCAATAACTGTTTGTAACTGATGCCATAATTACTACTCTTTGATAACTTCAGGCTCCACTAGGAAAGACTTTCAACATGGCTTTCAAACGAATTAAGGCTAATTTAGGCAGCAACGTGGGATCTCTATCAGCTGCAAGCCTTTTACACTAACTGTGACAGGCCAGCACTTTCAACAGAGCTCTGTGCTTTCTGGCCTTCAAAGCCCCAGAAGGGATTTGGAAAATCCACTGCCTTCCTTTTGAAAGATCCTAGGATCACAGGGTCTATAAGATGTAATTTACTTCAACTCCCATGTTTTACAGATAAGAAAACTGAGTCCCAAAGAGACAAAATGACTTGCCTAAGGTAACACAGATAGAAAGTGGCAGAGCCAGCATTTGAATCCAGGTCTTTACTCCAAATCCACTTTTCCCATCCACCATGCTACTTTCTTTATGCTTCCAATGCTTCTCCATTACATATAAGGCTGGGTCTTAGTTTGCCTGGAATATATTCTCTTCCCCATCTCCACTGGTCAAAATTATTTTTCTTCAAGTCTGAGTTTGGATAATGCCTCTTCTGTCAAGCCTTCCCTAATCTCCTCCTCCCTCCCTCCCCAGTGTTTGGTCTCTCTTTCAATTTTCCTGTAGAACTCAGGATCTCTCCTTTGCCCACAGTGCATTCTACCTTATACTTATCCACGTATGGGTGCTTTCTTCTTGTGTAAACCATAAAATTCTTGTGGGCAGGCATGGTGTCATTTTCTAGTGTTGGGGAGTGAATAACTGCTTATAAGGATTGTATCTCAGAATGAGATTTGGATTTTTGGAGCACAGATTAAAATATATGAGTAATGGGCTCCAGCCCAAATTTGAAGTGCTGGTAAGAATGTATTTCTTTGGAGTCTTACAAATCTAATCCAAAGAGCTTTAAAGAGAAATGGCAGGGTAAGAGAGAAAACTGTACTCTTAAGTTACATATATATTCAAGATACCATGGAGAGAACTACAATGTAAGAATAAAAATTAAGACACTCAGACATTCCAGGGGAGTGGGAGACACCAAGAAAGGGGTCAGTAATAAAAATTCTATTCTCTGACATCTCTGGCTCCTCTCCCACCCCTCCACCTTTGGATGTAATTGATTGATCCTACCATCCTCAAACTAGCATTTTTTTTTCTCCCTTCCCCAGCCAAACTCTAGAAAAATTGTTTCCACTTTTCCTCTCACTTATGACCGCCCCCCCCACAATCTGGATTCTGACCTCATTCTTGCTCTCTGCAAAGTTACCAATGATTTCTTAAATGCTAAATGTGATGGTCTTTTCTCATTGTCTTTCTTCATCTCTCCTCCACATTTGACACTGTTGACTGCCCTCACCTTCTCAATATTCTCCTCTCTGGATCTTGTGACATTCCTTCCTCATGGTTCTCTGACTACCTGTCAGATTGCTCCTTCTTAGTTTTCTTTGTTTATTCTTCATTCATATCACATGCTCTAACTGTAGGAATCTAACCCAAGATTCTGTCCAGGGCACTCTTCTCTTTTCTAACTGTACTCTCTCACATGGTTATGTCATCAGCTCCAATGGGTTTATCATCTCGATTCAGATGATTCTCAGTTATGTGTGAGGTAAATAAAATGTGAAGACTTCACAGGGAATATATATGTATAAATATAAATCTATGTCTATTCATATCTATACTTAGAAATGTTTAAAAATCAAGAAATAGGGAAATAGGGAAGTGGAAAATTCTGCTGAGGCTGTGAGAGTCTGATGGCTTGGCCTCTCGGAAAGTTTACCCTGAAACTTTGTTCTTTCTTCTGGTTCTGGTTTAAAGATTTGTTCAGTTAAAATAGGGTCACTGTGACCTGCTTTCCTTTACTGTAAAAGCACTATAGAAGAATGGAGAGGGTCTCCCCCTCCCCTTATCCTATTCTCCTTCAGATTTATAGATGTCACCTCAGTTGTAATCATTAACTAAGGGAATGGGAAATGGAGTTTCTGTGCCTTGATTTCCCAGTTCTTTGTCTAATTTTTCGTGCTCAGATTGTAAGCCTGCCTCCCAGCTGATGGTGAGAAAGGTCAGAGGTGGGTGGGAATTCTCTTGTGTTAGGTATAATTATTGGTGCTTTGTTCCTTGTACTTTGCCTCTCTTGCTCTATGCTGGCAGAGGATGCCCTGTTCTCATGAGAATTGAATAAAATTTTATTTCTGTTCCCACTCTGAGATGGCTCCTTATTAAAAATTAACTTTTTTACTTGGTGAGGGTTTTTCATCCCACACAGTCTTTTCTCCTGTGGTGTTTAAAAAGCTGAAGAAATATAATTTCTGGGTAATTTAGTCATTTTGTAAATAATGCCAGCATTTTAATAAAAGGATGGTCATTTGGCCATCTCTCTCTTAAACCAAAGACAATCATGGTGGCAGTCTCACACCTTATATGCCCATTGGAGGAGGGGTGTTCCAGAGGGTAGCAATCAACTCTGATGGATTAACAATTAATAAGAGAAGAATATTACAATGAGGGGCTGAACCTATTTAAATGAATTTTTATTATGTCATTCACTTCTAAGTTATCCCCAGCCTTAGGCCTATTAAAAGAATTTATCCCCACCCAAGCCTGAGCAGGAGGGAGTTTCACCTTAGATTAAAAGTCTGATCCAGTTGGGTGGAGTTGTTATTTGTCCTTTTATCTCAAAGAGGACAAAGGACATCAGGAAGGTGATGTCTTTATTTGCAAGTGAATGGGCTTTAAGTGAGGGAGGGCTGTCCAAGGTCACTCACTTTCTCCTCCTGAGCCATCTTGGTCCAATGGCAAAATTAGGATGACTGGAGATGGCCCTGGATGCAATGGGAGACCTTGGCCTTTTTAAGTTAAGGTCTTTCCCAAGTCTTAATTTGTCTGAGGCAACACCCATTCAGTGATTAAGATTAGGTAAGAAATGAGGCAAAAAAGTGGCCTCTTTTACCTAGTTAAAAAAAAAAATCAATGTGGGAAGGGAAGACCCTCAGGGTTTCTGGCCAAAACAGAAACAGTTGCTAATTACACTCACTCTGAGCAATCAAAACCCAAACAATGACCAAGGGAGGGTTGGGCTGGGGCCTATTGTTGGCCGATCAAGGAGAGCCAGAGTGATTTTGGGTTTAAGGCATGGTCAAGTAGCTCCATTTGAATCCCAATGAGGTTTTTGGTTTTTTTAATTTAATAGCATTGTATTTTTTCCCCAATTACATGTAAAGATAGTTTTCAACATTCATTTCTGTAAGATTTTGAGTTCCAAATTTTTCTCCCTCCCTTCCTTCTCTACTCCCCCAAGACAGCAAGCAATCTGATACAATCGTGTTAAACGTATTTCTACATTAGTCATGTTGTGAAAGAAGAATCAGAACAAAAGGGAAAACCATGAGAAAGAAAAAACAAAAAACCAAAAAAAGTGAATATAGCATGCTTCTGATGAGGTTTATGAAAAATGAATGATGGTAGGGAACCATAGGTGCTCGAGACCCCAAAATACCAACATGCTGGGTCCTGCCAAAAGTATTCAACCCGAGCCTTCTCAGCCAAGGAAAAAGATTAAGGGATTAAGGATAGGAAGTAGATGAAGGCATGGATATTGATAGTATCAAGGGTGGGAAGTAGCTGGACAATAAAGGGCAAGGCTAGGTAGAGATTTGGGCCTAATGATAGCATAAGGCTTGTAGCCTTAGGGGAAGCCCAGATCTAGTGGGAAGATTCAAGGAGAGTTCAAGGGGGCTCCCAGACACTGTATCCCATCAAGTTCAAGGGGGTTCCTAGAGACTGTATGCTCATCATTCCCCCCTCAAACAAATAGGACCCAAACTCTTTTGGGGCAGAAGGGGGTTCCCACAGTCTAAACCCCATCACTTCAATCTGCATTCAGACTCTATAACTCTTTCTCTGGGTATAGTTAGCATTTTCTGTCACAAACCTTTTAGAATTGTCTTGGATCATTATATTGCTGACAAGAGCTAAGTCTGTTTATTGTAGTTTATCATCCCACAACGTTGCTGTTGTTATGTACAATGTTTTCCTGGTTCTGCTCACTTCTCAGCATCAGTTCACATAAGTCTATCTGATGGGGTTTAGACTGTGGGAACCCCCTTGAGCCCCAGCCTGAATCTTCCCATTTGATCTGGCTTTTCATGGCCAAATAGCCTAGCCTAGCCCCTCCATTGTCTGTCTAGTTTCCACCCTTGATCTTGTCAAAGTGTCTATGCCCAAATCTGTTACCCTTAAACTAGCTTAGCCCTACATTGTCTTGCTATCTCCTGGTAGCCTTCAGCTACTTATTAACCCATTCTCTTGGTTCCTGGAGTCTGACCTCAACCCAGTCAAGCTCCTCCTTAGACCCCTCCTCAAGACCATCCATAAACCCCTCCTTCCATCACTCCAGGACCACCCTAGATCCCTCCTACAATCTTTGTGTATGTAAGTCTCATCTTGCCTCCATGAGGGTGCTCAGATTCAATCTAGCTCAGCTCAGATTGAATCTGGCCCACTTGTTAAAACAGGCATCACAAAGGGTGGGATTTCTTAAGACAACCCAATGTGGCAAACCCTTAATAAACTTTGTCTTTTTCCTTGGCTGAGAAGGCTTGGGTCGAATTCTTTCGGCAGGACCCGCCATGTCAGTATTTTGGGGTCTCAAGCACCCTTCAACTCCAAACCTCTTCATTTCCAGGTTTTTCTGAAATCCACCTGTTTATGACTTCTTATAGCACAATAGTATTCCATTACATTCACATACTACTTGTTCAGCCATTCCCCAACTGATGGGCATCCCTTCCATTTCCAGTTCTTGGCCACCACAAAAAGAGTTGCTATAAATATTTTTTGTACATGTGGGTCCTTTCCCCTTTTATGATCTGTTTGTGAACCCCAATGAGTTTTGTCAAAACCTGGTTATCCAATGCTGTATTTCAAGAAATCAGAAATAATGGGTGGAGTAGCAATACGCAGAATGAGGAGAATGTTAATCCTGTCTTCCTTCAGCCCTGTCCTTGAAAGATGGGACAAAGAAATAGGACAGGAGAAAAAAAGCTAAGGTCTCCCCAATTTTAATAATTGGCTATTAATGTATGAGAGTCTCATTCCTGAACTATCTAGACCTGTATCGTGAACTGCAGATTGAACATTTTCAACTGGATATCCTGTAGACATCTCAAACTCATCATTTCTAAAAGAGAAGTCATTATTCCCCCGCCCCAAACCCAGTACTGTTCTGAACTTCCCTGTTTCTACCGAAAATACCACCATCCTTCCAATCACTCAGAGTTGCAACCTCGATGTTACTTTTAACTTCATATTTGTGTTATACCAAGAGCGAGCAAGACACATCACACAGTATAAGTTTTAACTGGAGAATTTATTAGCCGGCGACCATTCAGGGTTCAACCCAAATCAGAACGGCCATGAGTAGAGCTGAAAGAGCCATATTTACACAGAAAAAACAGGGTGCAATGGTTAATCATCTCTTGAAATTTACGGGCCAGGTCACAAGGTGGTCCAGGGGAACAGGAACAAAGGCCCTGACAGATCAAAGATTCTGACAGGTTATTGTTTGGTGGGATAATCTTATCTATTGATATTCCTTGGAGGAGTCACGGAGCCCCAGGGACATTTGCTAAATACCAAAAGGTCTGAGTCCATTCTTTCTAGGGGTTTTATGAGGGGCTGTGGGGCAAGGGGTCTTCTGTCAGCAATAACTGGTTTCTTCAAGTTTCACACTTGTGTCTATTCTATATATCTAATTGCCAAATCCTGCTATTTCTATCTCCCCAACATCTCTTGCATACAACCCTTTTTCTTTACTTCAGTAATGAAATGGCCTTAGTTATTTTTCACCAGGACTATTTCAGGGGACTTCTAAGTGGTCTTCCTGCCTCATTTCTCCCCTCTCCAATCCATTTTCTACCCAGCTGACCAAGTCTGTTCCCTTGTCAGTAATTTACAAATGATTCCCTATTTGATCCCTGTAACATGATCAAGTGTAAGCTCCATTTGACTTTTAAAGCCCTTTGCAACCTAGCTGAACCTCCTTTTCCAGCCTCATTATACATCACTCCTCTGTCTGCATTCTAGAGCTTTAGCTAAACTGTCCTTGCTGTTCCTCGCAAACTGCTGTCCCTCCATCTGTCATCCCTGTGCCTTTGCCCTGGCTGTCCCCCATGCCTGCCATGATTTTCCTCCTCACTGCTCAGAGAATTCCACACTTCTTTTTTTTTAACTATAAATTCATTTTTTATTTTTAGTTTACAACACTCAGTTCCACAAGTTTTAGGGTTCCAAATTTTCTCTTCATCCCTCTCCTCCCTCCCACCATGGCATATAATCAATCCAATGTAGGTTCTACACATACCTTCACATTAAACTTATTTATATAATAGTCCAGTTGTAAAGAAGAATTATAACAAATGGAATGAATCATGAGAAAGAAGAAATGAAACCAAAAAAGAGAGCAAATAGTTCGCCTGAGTCTTCATTCAGACTCCATAATTCTTTCTCTGGATATGCATAGCTTTTTCTATCACGAGTCTTTTGGAGCTGTCTTTGAACCTTGCATTGATGAGAGGAGCCAAGTCTATCAGTGTCAGTCCTTACAGATACTGTCCACACTTCTTTCAATATAGCTCAAGCACTACCTTCTAACTAAAGCCCTTTCTGATCTACCCACCCACTCCTTTACCCCAGCTACCAGTACCCTCTCTCCCTAAACTACCTTATGGTTGTCTTGTATTTGTTCTGTACGTATTTATACATGTACGGGTTATCTCCAATAGAATTAAGCACCCTGAGAGCAGAAACTGTTTCATTTTTGTCTTTGTATGCCCAGAACCCTGGTGCGTCAGGAGCGTAAGCCTCTCTCATGGACTTCCTATGAAAGAAGACTCTCACTCCACCAATAACTATAAAGGGATTACTTGTACTAGCAGTGAGCACATGTACTATCTATTGAAGACAGAGTCTGATGAGCCTCAGAACTGAACTATGCCTCATGACTGAACTGTGTCCAATCAGAGAAATCCCTAGAATAATGGTGAATTTACTCTCTGCTTCTCCTTTCTGTTTTATTACTACATACAATAGGCAGAATTTATTACTGTTTCTCTCCTCTTTCTAAATTTGCTTACTTAGTTGTTTGTGGTTTTAATGATTTTTCCCCCTAAATAAATCTATTTTTTTAGTCTGGTGATCAAAAGATCACCTTCAGAGCTCAGATCTTTTATGAATTTAGTAATAATCTGTATTTTTAAGTTTTTTAACTTTGCAGAAAAAAGAAGTCATACAGAACTAGCATCCTTGCCTTAGACTAACATGCTTATAAATTAATCTATCTCCCAGCTGACAAGCTGCCCAATACAGGGGGTTTTAGGAGCCTCCATCTACCCCTAAGAGAGAGGGTGGGGAAATTAGAGGCAGGGACCTTAAGTAAAAGCCACACCCTAAGTCAGTCCCAGTGGATGGATACAGGTCTGGAAGAATAAGTTCAATGCATACCCAACAGAGGCTCCCAAGGTGGGCAATACTGCCCCCTGTGGGGCACTGGAATGATGGGAAGGGCATAGTAGCCTCAGGTGCAATTGCGGGGTGTTGAATAAAGTAAGGAGATGGTAGAAGTGTAAGTAGAGAAGAAAATTTTGAAAAAACCATTAGTACATATTTCATCTGTTGTGTAGCAGAGTTAGAGTCATAGTGACTACATTATTTTCCAAATAAACACACAAAATGCAAGTTATAACCTATCAGTGGTCAAGCCTGCTTACAGGTCTTAACAAGCAAGTGTTGGCAGGCGAGGGTGTTGAGCATTGTGGAGAAGTCCACCTTGATTGGCAGGAATATGTGCTTGTGATGACTTGCTTACAATATAATACTATATAGTTACATGATGCAATATTGAGTCATCAAAATTTCAATGCAGGAAAAACTCCGCAAATTTATAATAAATTAGTAAATTTAAGATGAGTCATTTAAACTATCTTCTATTTTTTAAAAAATGACACAGATTTCAAAAAAAAAATTAAAGGGTTAAAGAAAATAGATTTCCTGCTGAGTAACTGTTTTTTTGAAAAGGGTAGTAGGCCAAATAAGTTTGGGAACCTCTGTCCTAGAAAGAAACTATGTGGATCAGTGGATAGAGCACAGGGCCTGGAGTCAGGAAGACCTGAGTTGAAATCCAGCCTCAAGTGCTTACTAGCTGTGTTACCCTAGGCAAGTCACTTAATCTCTTTTGCCTTAATCCATTGGAGAAGGAGATGGCAAACCAGTCTAGGATGGTCTGAAGCATCCCAAAGAGATGGAAAAGACTGAACATGCCCTCAGGGCGGGATGAGTTATTATGACTCTAAGACGGGGATAATCATTTTTACACTAATCTTCCTCCCGGTCATGCAGAGAGACCTTTGTAAATGGTAAAGTGTTATGGTGTATTTCTACACTGTAGACCTAGCCCATGGTGATGAGATAGAGGAACAAGAAAGCGCAGTTTGGTTTTTATCCTAGGAAAAACAGCTAATCAGGGTTGTTGTTGCCATCAAAATCCTTGCCTCCTCCTCCCCTTTCTCTTCTTCTTTTTATTCTTCTTCCTTCCCTTCCCTCCCCTCCTTTTTTGTGGGGTAGGATAGGGAAAGATAATTTCAAACTGATTAACACACCCTAAGCTGCCTCTCTTTTCTGATTGGAGGTCTGGCATGTGGAACTTTAAACTCCTCCCCAAACTTTCCTTTATAGAGCTCTCACTGTCCTTCTGGGAACTCCCTTTTCCATAGGCAGCTCTGCTCATCTTCTACTCCTGGGAACCACGTGCCCCTGCCCCACATATTCCTTGGGGACGCTTCCCTTTTTTCAGTTTCTTTTTGTGTGTTGTCTATAAACTCCTTGAGGGTGGGAACTTTTTTTGGGTATGTCTAGCATTTAGCATAGTTCCTGGCACATAGAATTGATTGCTCTGATTCATTCACTCATTCATCACAACTCTCTTTATCAACCAATCTTCTTTGGTTCTTCTTTCAAGAGCCAATTCAAAAGTCACCTTCAAAAAGTTTTTCTGGTTAATCAGATCCTCACCTGATTCGATCCCTTCTCCAGGAATTGGAACCGAATTTTCATTTTCCATTATGGCCTTTTGTATTTGTGGAGTTCATATTTTCACGAAGCAACATGGAATAGCAAAAAGACCACTGAGCTTGGAAGAAGATCTGGGTTCAAGTTTTATCTCAGACTATTACAAATGTAAATAATTCATCAACCACCCTCTATGTGCAAAGAACTCTGCTAGACACTAACGCTATTGTAAGGGATGACTGAATTTTGTTTCCACAGAAATTATATGAAATATAATTTGAAGTCATACTGATGGCCAATGTAAGAGATAAAACTGTAGAGGAGAGCAGTGGGGAATGTTGGTGGCTGGCTAATCAGCATGTCTAAGAGCTGACTCCTCTTCTTTTGTTCTGAGAAGGACTTTTTCCTGCTTATCAAAAAAACAAAATAAAACAAAACTGCCAGTCCAGATGTGACTCACCAAGGATGGGGCCCCTTAACTCAGACATGATCTTAGATAATGGGACTTTTTCTCATGGGTATCCTGGGTTTGGGAATCTTCTACTTACGCTTTTGTCAATTCTCTTAACAATTGAGAAAATTCCTTTCTCTTGCTATGGAGATCATAAAATCTGAGTGATGCAGACAAAAAGCATTTTATGGCTTGGCATTTCCTTTATTAAATAAAGTATAAAGAAAATGAGGATGAAGGGGGAGGAATTGAAATGTGGAAATGAGAGATGTAAGCAGGGGTGTAGACCCATGTGGGGGTAGGGTTTAGTTTTCGGATGGGCTGTGAAACCCGAAAAGCCTGACCAATGGGATCCAAGGAGGAAATGGGAATTGAGATAGAAGGGCTTTGTAATTGTCTTGAAGCGTGCCTGCACCTACTAAGTTACCCTTTTGCACAAGGGGGTAAAGGTCAGGTCACCCATCTGAAATGATGTGAAATAAAAATCTTTTTTTCTAAATTCACTTGTAGCCAGGTGGAATTCTTGGAAAGACGATTATTTCTCACACTATCAAAATAAAAGATACAGCTGCTACCCTCAAGGAGTTCAAAGTTGTGTGTGTATATCAGCTATATACATTCAATAATTATAATAACAATAATTTAAAATGTGAAACGTGCATAGCAGAAATTCAAATAGAATGATATATTTTAATTAGCAGGAATAACTTCTACCCTGAGAGATTAACAGGAGAGGTGGCACCTGAGTCAGACTAGAAGAAAGGTAAAAATTTCCACTGTGTGAGGCATAGGGTGGGGTAGAAGAATCCAGCCAAGACATAGGTGCCATTTGGAGCAAATGCACAGTAGTCAGGGCTGGGGAGGAGTAAGTGGGAAAATGGCAAGTTGTCTAGTCTGGCTGACAACTGGGGCAGCTAGATGGTTCAGTGGATAGAGCACCTAAATTCAAATCTGGCCTCAGATGCTTAGTGTGACCCTGAGCAAGTCACCTAACCCTATTTGCCTTAGTTTCCTCATTCATAAAATGAGCTGGAGAAGAAAATGGCAAAAATCACTCCAATCTCTTTGCTGCAGAAAACCCCAAGTGGGGTCACAAAGAGTCAGATTGAAATGACTCAACAACCACCACCACCACAACCAACAATAACAATTAGTTTAGCTAAAGTCCATAGAAGGGTGGTTGGTAAGTCTGAAAAAGTAGGTTAAAGCCATATTGAAGGACTTGAATGTCAAGATAAGTAGTCTGTATTGTATATGGTGAACCATCAGGAACTAATGAAGGGTTTTTAGCAGGGGAATACCTTTTCAACCAGGAAAATTACCTTGGCTGTATCATGAAGGATAGATTGGAATAGAAGAAGATTAAAGATTAAAAAGAATAAATTCTTTTTTTAAAAAAATAGTCCAGTTAAGGAGTAAACAAGGGAGTGAACTAGGGTGTTGGCTTTCGCTATGGAATGGAGGGGTTAGGTTTTTTGAAAACACACAGCAAAGAGAAGAAGGTAACTCAAAAAGAGACACAGAACAGTCTTGTTACCACTCTGTTAAATGTAATATACATACTTAAACTGTACATAACAGAAATTCACAGTTTTATATGCAATATTCTGTTCTTATGAAGCAGCTAGGTGACACAATGGTTAGAATACTGGGCCTGGAGTAAGGAAGGCTTGAGTTCAAATACAGCCTCAGATACTTATTAGTTGTGTGACCCTGTGCAAGTCACATTGACTTCTGTCTGCCTCGGTTTCCTTCTCTGTAAATGGCATAACAATAGCACCTATCTCCCAGAGCTATTATGAAAATCGAATAAAATAATATTTGCAAAATGTTTAGCCTGTTGCCTGGCACACAGTAGGAGCTTCCTTCCTGATATGGTGATATATTCATGTCTGCTTACATTTTAAGTTTGCAACAAAAAAGACAATTTTAAATAAAAGAAGGGGGAGTGTGAAATTACAGAAAAAATTATGGGCACAGAATCAACCTTATTTGGCTATTAATTGGGCATGGAAGTGGGGCAAGTGAGTCAAAAAATCAGAGATGATTTTGAGGATTTGAACTTAACCCTCTGCCATGAGTAGAAGACACAAGAGTCAAAGACAGACATCTCTATGGAGACCCAAAAGACATTGCCAAGACAAGCCTTCTCCAGATGAGGTATTTCCATCAGGACACAGAAACAAAGGCTCCTGGGTATTTTGGGCCGCTACTGCTACCCTGACTCCTCTCACCAGGGCTAGTCTAGAAACACCAATGACTGTTTCCTTCTTGACTCGAATATCTTTATAATTTGGTAAATCTGTGATCTCATCAACATGAATACTCTTTTCAATGGGGTGGATTGCAACCCATCCCTACCACATTATATGCAATTCTTGTCCATGTCTTCTTGTAAATCCTCCCTGGAAGACCCCCCAGCATTCTGGGGTGAAGGGTGTCTGCCTCCAAATATCTTGACCTTGTGTGGATACCAATGGAGCACACAGGCTGTCCATGGGTTGTCTGTCTCTTGCTCTCACTACAAGTGGTCCCCTTCCTTTTCTGGTCACACATCTCTCAGATGATATTCTGAATGAACAACTTAATTACACCTCTCCCATCAATCCCTTATTCCTATGGAGTCAGTTCTACCCCATTTTTCCTGCTGCTGCTGATTGGGTGATTGGGAGGATGGTGGTCCCATCAATAGAAATAAAGAAGCTGAGGGTCAGAAAATGGTCTATTTTTGCCTCAGATACAAGGCTAGATAGAGGGCGTGCGCTGGAAGAGGACTACAACAGTGGCCGCTGGATTTGGCCATTAGGAGGTGACAGGAGAGCAGTTACAGTTGAGGATGAGGAGATTGCAAGGAATTGAGGGGAGAGTGAATGGTGAAGAGGTAGAGGCAGTGAAGTGAATGCGGATGACTCATTGGAAATTTAGCTGTGAAGGGGAAAAGTTTGCAGGGATAGCAGTCATGGCAAAGCTCACAGGCATAGCACTTCATGGGACCTCCATCTACTCCAAACCCCATCCACTTCACCCAAGCTAAATGCAGAAATAGTCACAGCCTTGACCTTGCCATCACTCACCAAAGCTCCACTTCCCATATCCACGAACTCTGCAATTCTCTTATCTGATCACAATCGGTCATTCCATCTGTCCCTCTGTCTTGCAACCCCAAACCCTATTCTATGTCCTCATTATAACCTTCAATCTCTTGACCTTTTAGTTCTTTCCCAGGCCATTACCTCTGCACTGTGCTCCCATCCCTATCTTGACCCATTATCAAGACAGTCCAAGGCCCCAGTGAACTTTTCTTTGAATTCCTTGCTTCCTTATCCTATGACTGATCTTAGACTGCCAAGCCTCACTCAGTCCTGGATTTTTCCCACCTTTCATTACCTTCACCACTATTCATGTGCTGACAAATTAAGGAGAAAGTTATGAAACTGCTGGATCCGTTACAAACTAATCTCAACTAGACCTTCACTGCAGCAAAGTAATCCTTTAAAAATCTCCTTAAATTGACTCTCGCTAACCTCAGTACCTCTGCTGAACCTTTTCAACCCTCGAATCTCCCATAGCTTCTCCTCCCCTCCTCCCCTCATCTGAGGAGCTTGACCCATGTTTCACTAGAAACACTGCGGTCACTGACCCACAGCTTCCTCTTCTTTCCCCCTCAACTCGTATCTCCCAGATGCCTTCTGCCGTGATCTCCGCCTTCACCTTTGTCTCATGTAATGAGGGGCCCCTTTTCCTTGCCCAGACAAGGCGCTGTATGTACACAAATGACCCCATTCCATCCCACACTTTTCAGCAGATTGCCCCTTCTACCATTAACCATTCTTTCATTAATCTTTAATCTCTATCTTCTGGCCTATAAACATGCCCAAGTCTCCCTCATCCTTAAAAGTCCCTCACTTGATCCATCTATCCCTGCAGTTGTCCCACATCTCTCCTCCTCTTTGAGGCTACACTCCCTGAGAAGGCTGTCTACAATAGATGCCCCCACTTCTTTTCCCCTCACTCTCTTCTGTAATCTGACTTTCAGCTTCCTCATTCAATTGAAACATTCTCCAGAGTTAACCATCTCTTAAATGCTAAATGAAATGGTCTTTTTCAGTTCTCACACTTCTTAATTTCTCTGCAGTTTTTGTTAATCATTCTCTTCTTCCTGATACTAGGTTTGTAACCTAGGTGCCATCCTGGACTCCTCACTATCTCTCACCTTCATATCCAATCTGTTGTTGAGATTTGTCATTTTACCTTCAGAACATCTCTCATATATGCCCCCTCCTCTCCTCTGACATTGCCACCACCCTCGTCACCTCCTGGACTACTACAATAAGCCTGCTGGTTGGTCTACCTGCTACAAGCCTCCACTCCAGTCCATTCTTTGCTCAGCTGCCTGAGTGATCTTCCAAAGCATAGATGTGACCGTATTACCTTTCTATTCTAGCAACTCCAGGATCAAATATAAAACGTGATGCCCCCTTCCAGTCTTCTTACATATTACTTCTATGCTATCCAGTGACACTGGACTCTTTCTTGTTCCTTAAACAACACATTCCATTTCCTGACTGGATATTTTCACTGGATATCTACCAACTGGAAAATGTGCTCACTCCTCCTCATCTCTGCCCGTTTGCCTGATTCAAGTCCTAGCTAAAATCCTACCTTCTATAGGAAGCCTTTCTCAATCTCCTTTAATTCTAGTGTCTTACCTCTGTTAATTATCTCCAATTTATGTAGCTTATTTGTACAGAATGGATTTCATGTTGTCTCTCTCATTAGGCTGAGCTCCCTGAAAGCAGGGGCCATATTTTGCCTTTCTTTATTTATCCAGTGATTAATACAGTGTATGGCATACAGTAGGTGTTTAGTGTTTGCAGAATAATTCATTTTTCAAAGAAGCAAACTGAAACCCAGAGAGATTAAGTGACTTATCACATGCACTAAGTAGTACAATCAAGATTTGAACCAGGCCTATATGCAACTCAGTACTTTTTTCATTGCACCATGCTGAAATCATTTTTTTTTTTTAACAATTTCAATTGTTCACATTTTGAACCCAAAGGCTGCAACATAACGCAAGCAAGGAGTTATGAGGAAAAGCAGGGGACAAGATGTCATCAAAGAGGCACAGGTGAAAAAGAGAATGGGTTGGTCACATGGTATTAGTGTCAGGGAAAACCAGTGGACATTCTATATGTTTCTCTGGTATCCTCCTAATGTCAGAAGAAAGTTAGGAAGGTCCCCAGCATGCCAACACACTGGGTTGACCCTTATTGGAGGATTTATAGGAGAAAATGGAAAAATGTCATCCAGGATGGGCAGGTATAGATGTGTTAGGCAGTTATTCCCATTTAGTGTGCAAATCCCTTGGGGTTTTGTGACAATTGTCCAAGGAGTTTATGCTAAAAATTCTTTTAATGGCATCTTAAGAAGTAAATAATTGCTTAATTTGTTACAAACATACTTTTTCTTTGTGACAACAGGCATGTGCATTATAGGTTTGTTTCTGCAGCATTTCAAAACTATCACGATTATATGCACAATAATCTTGGCATTCACTCAATGATTACAGCAAACTGATCACTTTTAAATGCAAAGTGTTCTTGCAGTTTCCAAGCCACAAGGGCTTGATGTTTGAATGCAAATTCATTTCCAAAGGATGGTAAGGTGTGCATACCCACTTTTGCTTTCTATACACTACACCAAAGTAGCACCCTTATTCTCCTCTATACTCTTGCAATAATACCGCATCAGCTATCTAACCACATGATCAAGATGTTATGTATGTTTGTGTTCTTGATACACAAATATCAGGTTGTTTGAAAATCATGATTGCTAGACATGTGCACTACCAGCCATCTTGAAATCATCATGAGTCATCATCAATATTCTGTAGAAAAAAATCTTATATTGCCCTTCACTGCAAAATCAAAGTTATTTTCTGATTTAAGGTTATCTTCTGCTTATGTCACTGTTCTTCTGTCTGGCAGATTTTCAAATGAACTGGTTGACCACACTGGTTAGTCATTCAATAGGGTTTCTGTGATGGTATAGCTAATGTGCCATTGGTAGAAGAGAAAAAAACATCTAAAGAGATTTTTTTCTTTACAAGGATTAGTTTATATATAAACATTGTTTTAAAAAATAAATCAATATATGCAATGAAGCTTAAGTATATTTATCTTTTAATACTGTGCTTGTCATTAGTCAACAGAAAAGTAAATATTTTAGATTGTAACTTGATATTCATTTTTGACAGCTGGTTAGGTGGCTACAAATAAAAGAATTGTCATCTCCCAGCATGAGAGCTTGTAAAATTCTCCTGCCATTTTCCACCACACATTTGTGTGAGCAAGCATTTTCATTTTATACTGGTTTTAAATCAAAATACAGAAATCAACTCTAAGCAGAGCTAGATTTAAAATCTTAGTCTAAATAAAAAAAAATCCAACTTTGAAATTATTTGTATGTGATTATGTTAAATGTCTTCCAAATTATAACCTATTTCATTAAAATGTTCTATTCAACAAAATTTGTAAAATAAAGACATTTAATATGAAGTCTTATATAATAATAGCCAGCATTTATGTAGTATATCTCTACTATGTGCCAAGCTCTGTGCTAAGCACTTTACAAATATTATTGCATTTGATCCTCCTGGGAGTTAGGGTCTATTATTATGCTATTTTACAGTTGAGGAAACTGAGACAGAAGTAACTTGCCCAAGTCATACATACATACAGCTGGCAAGAATCTGATAATTTGAACTCAGGTCTTCCTAAATCCCAGCCCACCTATCTGCCATCCCAGATAACAGTAAGAACATGAGATCTTATTGGATTGAATAATTCTTATGGAATGCCCACAAAAAATCTGATAATTTTATAATTTTATATTTCAATTTTATAATTATGGGGAGAACAAAATTCTACATTTTAAAATTACATGATGTAAAAGTTATTTTGGAGCTTATTAGGACAAAAGTTATCATTGTAGTTATCATAAGAAAGTATTGTACTTAATAAATATAAAAGAATAATATGAGTAGTATATTAAATTACCCTGGTGGTTCACAATACATTTTTTTTTTGGATGGGGTTCGAGGAACAAAAAAATATTAGGAATCAGGTTAGGATATGCATTGCTGAAGAGAACCATCACAGTAATAAGATCACAGATTCATTTGGCATTAAAAAAAAAAAAAACAGGGACAGGAGCAACATACGAGAGTAGGTAGAAAAGAAAGAGCCATTACAGGGGAAAAGATCACAAAAAGAAACATTTATTTAGCAACTATTGTGTACAGAGGACTGTAGGGAGGGGAAACAGAAAATTTACATAAAATCCAATCTCTGTTGTATGGGGATAAGACACCACTAATGGTAGTTATCATGCTCATTATTACATGATAAATGCCTTAGAGCAGTGATGTCAAACTCAAACAGAAACCACACATTAACATTACAGATATTCTATTGCATTTCTATCTATTTTATTATATATTTCTCAATTGCATTTTAATCTGGTTCAGCAGTACTTGGGAGTGGGGATGTTCGGCCTCTGGGCAGTCTTTGACACCTCTACGTTGAAGAATAAGAATAACCAACATTTTTTGTATATTGCTTTAAGGTTTGCAAAGCATTCCAAATGTGTTATTTGATCCTTGCAATAACCTGGTGAGGTAGGGGCCATTTTCCTTATTTTACAAACAAGGAAAGTGAGGCGGAGAGAGGTTAAATGACTTGCCCAGGGTCATACAGCCAGAAAGTATCTGAGGGTGAATTTAAACTCAGATCTTCTCACTCCAGTACTGTATGTATTACCTCTATACCACATTTCACAAAGTGCTATATGAGATCTGAGAGGGAAAGTTATTATCAACCATGTCAGGGATCAGGGAAATTTTCTTGGAGAAAGTGAAATTTAAGTTTTAAAGAATGGACAGAAAATCCACAAAATTTTCTGAGGACAATATTTCAGACTTTGAGAATAGTGGGGAGAAGGCCAGAGTCTAGGAATACAGGAAGTAGCATAAGAGTAGACAGGTAGGGTAGAGAGCAGTAATATAGCCACCCATGCTCCCAGCCCTGCGACTCAGGAAACTGAGGAAGAGGGTTCCAACGGTGCATTGGAGCTGGCTCATACCGGCTCCCAAGAGTAGATTGTTAAATTTTCAGTGTGACCATTTATACCTTGGAAATATGCAAGATACAAATGGGGCTTGACTTACTATTTTGTTGATTGTCTAGATGTAAGAAAGTGGTGAACATTCAAATAATGTGGAATAAACTTAAGAGTGTGTCGCGTTTATAGATGGCGCTGTTTTTCAGAGAGCCAGATGTTAAACGTTTAGCAGGACACTTCTAGATGGGATGTGAAATCCTCAGAGAAGGGCCACATTTCCATGGGAGCAAAGATTTAGAAGTTTTGAAGAAGTTTTAAAGCTAGGTGGTATAGCGGATAGAATACAGATAGGAAGAAACAGATTAGTTATGTCATCCACTGAGGTATGAAATAACTCATTGCATACACACACAGGTCTATGTATGTAGAACCCTTCTTTGTAAGTTTTAATGTGATTTTATCCATGGTGTTTTATATAGCTGATAGTCTCCTTTAAAACATTCCTGATGGGCAGCTAAGTGACGCAGTGGGTAGAGCGCCGGCCCTGGAGTCGGGAGGACCTGAGTTCAAATCCAGCCTCAGACACTTGACACATTTACTAGGTGTGTGACCTTGGGCAAGTCACTTAACCCCAATTGCCCTGCCTTTCCCCACCCTCCAAAAAAAAAAACCAAAACAAAACCAAATATTCCTGAGGTTTATAGTACTTAGATATACTATAATGACATGCCTCATTAACTGAGATTAAAACAAAAGGTTTTCACATCTTTTCAGAGAGGAAGAGTCTAGACTGCAGTTCAGTCAAAAAACCTGAGTTCAAATTCGACCTCAGGCACTTACTGTGTGACTTTGGGAAAGTCACTTAAATTGTCTGCCTCAGTTTCCTCATCTGTAAAATGGGGATAATAATAGCACCTACCTTCTAGGGTTGTTGTGAGGATAAAAGGAAATATTTGTAAAGAGCTCTGCGAACTTTAAAATCCTGCATAAATGCTACTTATTATTATTAAGCTGTGAGGGAGTTTTATGGAGTTGTTTTTGTTTTGTTTTGTTTTAGAATAGGAGGAGGTAACCTTAGTAAATCAGCTTTCTCTGAGAGAAAAAGAGATAGATAATTAAATAACAGACCTACCTCCCTGGGTTGACATGGGAATAAAATGACACCATACTTGTAACAATCGCTTAGCATAGTGCCTGGCATGCTGTTGAGTGCTAGATATATGCCTATTTCCTTTTCTCTTCTCCCCCCTTCTGTAAAATGAGGCAGCTAGCTTCAGCGATGCCGATATTTATGTGTAGTGCTTCAAGGTCTACTTCGTCCCACTGGATTCTCCCAACCACCCTGTGAGGTGGGTACTAGAGCTATTGGGATCCCTGTTTTACAAAGGAGGAAAACGGAGCCTTGGAAATGTTGAAGTGACTTGCTGCAATAGGCTGGGAGTGGACTTGGGCCACAAAGTTGAATGGTCACTGTGTGGGCCACCAAGCCAGTGGTAACTGCCCCCAAATGGATGACCTAGACCCAGGCACTTGAGTGAGAACATCAGGGAAAGGAAGGGCCACTGTAAATAGTGTATGAGAACAGCCCCTTTAAGAACTCTTTAAGATCCAGCTGAAAGCATGCAGGTCATTTTCATCCAGGACTACTGAATGGGAAGACAATGGAAAGTACAGCTCATGGTGTATTTTCTTTTCTTTCTTTTTTTTGGGGGCGGGGCAGTTGTACAGGGGGAAGGCAGGGCAATTGGGGTAAAGTGACTTACCCTAAGTCACACAGCTAGTAAGTGTCAAGTGTTTGAGGCTGGATTTGAACTCAGGTCCACCTGACTCCAGGGCCAGAGCTCTACTTACTGTGCCACCTAGCTGCCCTCATGAAGAATTTTCAAAATAATTTCAAAAATCAATGCTTGATTTGAATACCATGGCCTGGTGAGTTCCATTTATACTGGAATGGAAAGACTCACCATCCCAACAAAGCACTTTTCCATGTTCCTATAGCTGCTAAGCTTCAGAGATAAGATTCAAATCCAGGTGTCTCCTGACTATCAAGAAATCTTTCCAATAAATTATTGTCTAGGACCTCAATATTTTTTGGTTTTTTTCCCCAATAATCATTCTATGACTACATATCCCCATATCCTTCTAGATGCATGCAGGCTGTTTTCCCAGTTAAGGATGTAAGCTATTCAAGAATTAGAATGCTGGACTTGGAGTTGGGAAGATCCAAGTTCAAATCCTGCTTCAGATACTTAGTAGCTAAGTGACTCTGGGCAATTCACTAACTTCTCCGTGCCTCAGTTTGCTCACCTGCAAAATGAGGATAAAATGTGATGTCCATATTGGGTGGTACTGTATTTGGAGTCAGGAAGTTCAAATCCAGCCTTAAACACTTATTTGCTATGTGACCCCAGGCAAATCCCCTTGACCTCTCTCAGTCTCAATTTTCTCATCTGTAAATTGGAAACAACAATAGCACCCAGGGTTGTTGTGAGGATCAAATGAGATAACCTAGAAAAAGCTTCGCAATCTTTAAAGGACTACCAAGTGCAAAGTATTATTATTAACTAGACTCCTGTCTTATACTGCTTTGGTAGCACCACTCTGACAAAATTTTTTTTAGAAAGCAAAACGGGCTTTGTTTCCTTCCTTTAAAAAAAATCAGTAATGAAATTTATTGTTTTGCTTCTAACATGAGGCTTCTGCCTAAGAAGCCATCATTTAATCCCTTAGGCTAAGAGGAAAAACTTAAGAACTGATCCAGCTCAGTTCTCTTCCAGAACTTAGAGAAACTTGAAGCATGGAGGACGTGCCAGGACCTGAACCTTCTCTACACACACACACACACACACTTTCCTCTTGTCTTCCACAGGCCAAACAACAACAACAAAATACACAGAAAGAAAAAGTGTACAAAGGGTTCTAAATTCTTTGATGTTACACTTAGGAAGAGAAACCTAGGAAGTTCACAGCACAGGAAAGGGGAGGAGGAACGTGGCAATGGTCCTACCTCACTGGGGGACATGAAAGAGGAAGGATAGAACCCTGAAGGGAACCTTATATTCCTGGATATTTTGAGTGATGGAAGCAAGAATACAGGTCAAAGATGAGGCGTTTGGTTCAAATGCCACAGGCTTAGCACCAGACCCAGTAATGCCGGGTTTTGTTTCTATAATTTCCTCAATAAAACCTACAATCATCTGATCCTGGGGCCAGAAAGGACCTTGGAGATGGCTTAGTCCAATCACCTTATTGTACCAGGATCAATCATGAATTCCTCTGGGCATTTAAGGCCCACAAAACCTGGCCTCAACCTTTCTAGTCTTATTATTACTCCTCATTCACAACAGTTACTTGTTTCATTTCCCCTGTACAGATTCCCCTCAGGCCTGGCCATATCTCCATCCTCAGCACTGCCTTTAAAAATCCCTACTTTTCTTCAAAGTTCTTGTCTAGCACTAGGTCATATTCATGAGATCTTTCTTGATCCTCATGTGCTTGTGTGTCTACATCAAAATTACCTTGTATTTATTGGTATATACATATTTTGTAAAATATATATGAGCACATATTGTGTCCCCCACAGGACATGAGGCTTTTGTATCTCCTATACCTTGTTAATTAACTGATGAGAAATTACTGAGACCGAAAGAAAATTACTTGCCCAAGGTCTCACAGCACATGAGTAACATAGATGGGACTCTAACAGAGATCATACAAATTTCTGTCAAGTCATTAAGCATTTATTAAGCACCTACTATGTGCCAGGAACCGTGTCAAATACTGGGGATACAAGGAAAGAAAAAAAAAGCAGCTTCCTTTTTCAAGGAGCTTATAGTTTAACAGGGGAAATAACATGAAAACCACTATATACAAACAAGATAAATATACTGCTATTGCCAAAATCTGGAGATGGGTGTGACATGACTAGAATGATAAATCCGTCAATCTCTATCACAAGAAGGCAGGAATTCTTACATCAGGAGCAATGACACTTCTCTGGGATGAAGCTGGGCACTTCCGGTTTAAGGTGAGGAAGCTAGTTCAGGCTGCTCCCAGCTGACTGAGGGATACCATGGAAAGAGCACTGTATCTGAGTTAGAAGATTTAGATTCAAATCCTAGTCTGATCCTTCCTGGCTGTGGGGCCCCGGACAAGTCACTGAATCTGTCTTCTAGTCTCCACATTTGGAAAATGGAGAAGAGCAAGCTACATCACTTCTCTCACAGAGTTATTTGGAGGATCAAGTAAGGTATTTGTAAATGGCAAAGCATGAATGGTAAAAAGGTTAGTCCTTAGTGCTACTTTAAGGTGGAGAGACCTGAAACTTCATTTGAATTCAGTACCTTAAGATGTTTGGTGACAGTTTATATCCTCAATCTTTCTAACATTCACAACTATTTTTACTTCCATGTTCATGAAATCTGAAATTCCTTTATCAGATCATACTTTATTTTTCCATCATTCCCTATGCCTTATTACCCTTAAACCTGTTCTTTATCCTTATCACAAACTCAACTTCCTGCAATTTATCTCTTCCCCTCTTCTTTCCCAGGCCCTGTACCAGCTGCACTCTAATGGTCTTTTTCTAGTCCTTATCATTTATTAATCTGGCCTGCAACCTTAGACACTGTTGACAACCATCTCCTTTGGATACTCTTCTTTCTAGATCTACATGGTATTTATCTCCTGAGCTCTAGGCCTTTTGGCCATCTCTAATTGGTTGCTGTCCCACAGACATCTCAAACTCAACACGTCCAAAACAGAACTCATTATCTCTTCTTCCAAACATTCCCCATCTAAAACTTCACCCTCACTGTTAAAGGTACCATTATCCTTCCTGCTGGCTGGGCTCAAGAACTTAGGAGTCTTCCTCAACCTCACATATTAAATCTTTTTGCTTCTACCTCTATGTCTCCAGCTGACATTTATACTTGGAGACTTAAGTGCTTTACATTCATTTTCTCATTTGGTCTTTGCAACAATGGGAGCTAGGTAGCCAACTTCCCTGCTTAGTTGATGAACACCTCGAAGAGATTGATATGCTCAAAGTCAAAGAGGTAGTAATTGACTAAGCCAAGACTTGAGGTCAAGTCTTTTCTTAAGTCTCATCTTTCCTGACCTCTCTGCATCATTCCATATTATGGATTACCCTTTCCTGCTGAAGACTCTTCTCTGGATTTTTGTGACTGTTCTATCTTGCTTTTCCTCCAACCATTCCTTCTCATTCTCCTCCACCCCCACCTCCATTACTATCCAGATAATGACCCTACTGGTGGGTTTATTCCAAAACTCTGGTCCCAGACCCTTTTCTCTGGTTTCTTAGCTCCTGTGAGTTTAATGATCATCTCAATGCAGATGATTCACAAATCTAGGGCTCCAGCCCAAGCTTTTCTTTTGACTTCCTGGCCCACACGTCAAAGTCCAACTGACTATTGGAAATTTAAACTTGGTGTCTCACAGGCATCTCAAATTCAACATGTTTGAAACAGAACTCACCAAACTGACCCTTCTTCAAATTTTGAGGAGGTAACTACCGTATTCTCAGTCACCCAGATCTGGAACTTTGATGTCATCCTCTACTCCCTTCATCCCACATACACCTTCAGTTGCCACTTCTTATACTATGTCCACAACATCTTTCAAATTCTTCACCTTTACTTCCAGAGCCACCACTCAAGTTCAAGGCCTTATTACCTCTCACCCAGACTATTGGAATAGCCTCCTAATTGGCCTCCCTAGTATCAGTTTCTCTACTTGAAGGCATCTTCTATATACTTGCCAAAGTGATTTTCCTAAAGCTAGGTCTAATCATATTACTTCCCTGATGAATAAATACAAGTATCTATCACCTCAACAATTAAATATTAACCCCTCTGTTTGGCCTTTATAATCTTTCATGACCTGGCTCCAACTTAGCTTTCTCATTTGTTACAAATGACTCTTCATGAATACTACAATCCCCTCAAACTGGCCTTCTCCAGACCTTTGGGTCAGGTATACATGGAAGGCACTCCCTTCTTGCCATCTCTCAAAAATCCCTAGTTTCCCTCAAGGGCTACCTTCTATGTGAAGCCTTCTCCCGTCCTTCCCTCCCAAATTACTGTGTATCTATTATGCATATTTCCCTGCCCCCCCCCCCACCAGACTACAAACTCCTAGACTTTTGCTTTTGTATCTATAGACCCAATGCCTAGTATGCTACCTAGCATGCACAGTGGTAGGTACTTGCTTGCTTGATAGCTAACTCCTTAACTAAGTATCTTAAGTGTAAACTGAAATATCCTCACAACTCTTTGAGAGAAGTAGAAGTATTACCAGAGGGAAGTGAGAGTATAAGCAGCTAATCCAACCTAGACCTATTGACTACAAGTCCTATCTGTATGCTTTTTAAAATCCAATATGCTCTTTTCCCTGAGGGCTCTACTGAATTAAAAAATCCCTGTGGCAAAGTAAAACTTTGCCTCAGAAACCATATGAAAATACAAACTTCAGGCTTTTGTTTTGTCACTGACAGAGAAAATTCTCTGTCCTTCCTCATACTTTTTGCTGGGGGAACTTGTCTTAAGCATGGCCTAAAGTAATTTCTGTTGAAGGCCAGGAGTGTTATAGCACACATGTGATTTTCATTGGCTGAATCAGGTAAATTCATAGTTCAGAGATTCCCTTTTTTGGCTCTTGAGTGGGATATGGCTTACTGTGGGCTTATTGGTAGATTGGGTTTTCTCAGGGTCTACAAAGGCATTTCAGCAGTTAGAGTCCCATATGAAATCTCAATATAGTATGGGTTCAGGACTTGTACATGAGAAAACCAGTAATGCAGAAGTCTGAGCCTTGGATTTGAAAGCTTCTTTGTTCAAAGGGCAGATCTGGCTGTGTGGCTTTGGTCACTACTTCACTTTTCTGGGCTTCGGTTTCTTCATCTATAAAATTACATTACTGGATTATTCAGGGATCTGCGAGCTTGATATTTTAATAACTATATTTCAACATAATTGGTTTCCTTTCTAATCCAATATATTTTATTTTGTGGATTAAAAATATTATTCTGAAAACAAGTCCACAGATGTTGCCAGACTGTCAAAGGGGTCCATGATACAAAAAAGATTAAGAATTTCCATATTAAGTAACCTTTAAGGTCCTTGCCAGCTTTTAAGTCCTATGTGTCTAGAAACTCCTGGCTCTGACCCTTATGACTATGGCTATGCAACCATAGTATATAAATCTGAGTTATTACCCCTTTCACTAATAAACTACAATCCCTCCATAGCTTTCTGATAGACTCTTGTCCATGTTTCATTATGAAGTCTTCCTAAAAAAGAATTCCCCTAAAAAGGGATTCCTAAACCTTTATGGTACTATGGATCCCTTCTCAGAATCATGTGTTTAAATACATAAATATGTAATATTAACACAGGAAAGGATTAAATTGAAACAATAAAAAACATTTTCTTAAAAAAACAAGTTCACAGGCCTCAAGTTAAGAAACCTGCCACAGATAAACAACTCAGCCCACTAGTCATTGATCATTGTAGTGATGGTAAATTTACAGTACGGAAGGACCTTAAGGACATCTAGTCCATCTTTTCTAGATGAGGAAACCAAGGCCCAGAGGTGATATGATTTGTCAAAGATCACATAGTTAGCAAGTTGCTCTGCAAACCTCTGTTCTCTCCAATGCTTTCTAATGGAGGTCAAAATTACGCTTAAGTATTACTCTAGTCCATCCGTTTCCTAACTCATTCTTCATACCGAAACCTGGGTAATCTTCCTGGGGAATTGTGTCACTTTTATACAAAGCTATCACTTTCCCATTGCTTAGGGAACAAAGCCACTTCTGATCCTTCACTCAGTATTCTCTTTACATAGCTCCAATCTGTCTTTCCAACATACTCTCACACACAATCTCTTTCAGTCTCTATATTCTAGCCCACCTGAATCATTCAATTTCCATTCTTGCCCTGCAGTCACACCTCTTGCTGACTGTGCTTACAACAGAACTTTAATGGACCACTTTCCAGTCTCTCCACGTCTCCATTTGTTGAAACCCCATCCTCGTCTTTAAGGCCCAACTCAGGACCTACATTCCCCATTGAATTTCTAAAATAGCTGAGTAATTCCTGTTTAGCCTAGACCAGACCTTCGCATTCACCTCACCTTCCCTTGTAACATGGTTCTTATTTTTGCATTTTTAGACTGTAAACTCTTCAAGAACAGCATCTAATCCATATCTTTCTATCCCTAGGCTTGGGAAACAAAGGCTAAATAAAAATTCATAAACTTCTTGATACAGTGTTGGGGAAAAAAAAAAAAGATCAGATTCGGAGACAAGTCAATGTGCCGCAGAGCAGAGAGCACTAGATTTAGAACCAGAAGACCAGTGTTCTTTCCTGCTTTACTTCTGACCATCTGTGGTGACCTTGGGAAGGCATTTTACTTCTCTAGGCCTCAGTTTCCTCATCTGTAAATGAAAGGGTTGGACCCAATGACTTTTAAGGTTCTAGTTCTAAATCTATGATTATATGAAAAGCACATCTATTTTGAAATTTCATGCACTATTCTTGGTGCATAGAACCTTAGAAGTCAAACAAACAAATCAAAACCTCTTTTCCATAATGTTACTGACCAGTGGTCATCCCACCCTTTAACAGTTCTACTACCCTGGTCATCCTAAAGAGGCAGCCCAGTCTACTTTTGGGCAGCTCTTACTTAATTAACCATTAGAAGGTTTTCATTTACACTGAGTCAAAATCTGGGACCAAGGAGAACAGATCTAATCTTTGTTATAACATGTATGCTCTTTTAAGTATCTGAAGAGGGCAAGTAAGTCTCAAGTCAGTCTTCTCCAGGCTAAACATCCCTAGTTTTTTAAACAAATTTTTGGATGGCATGAATTAAGGAACCTACATAAGATCAAGATATATTTGACCAAGTCCAATGCAAGAATTTCTCTTATTCAGAATAGTTTTGTTTTCTTTCTTAAAGAGGGTCTGGAGGTGAGAGGAAGATTTTTATTATTTGAAAATATATATTAAGAAACTATTAGGTTCACAGCAAAGCTGAAGTCCCCTAAGATCAAACTCTGATGCCTCATAGAAATAACATGGTCTTCTTTGAGCTTAGCCAAATTGGGCCTTGACCAGTGCTAGGATGGTGAAAGGGTGTTCTAATTTGGACCCGTTGGTACTTCATCTCAATATGCTGTGTTAGCAAAAAGTATGCTTTCTAATCTAGGTTTTACAGACTGGCAAAGGTGTTAAACACTGGCCCAACCAAGCTAAGTCTAAAAAATCTCGTTGATCAATGGGTGCATTGAGGACAGGGGTCCAGAGCTTCTAATAAGGCTTGGAAAAATTAAAATCTGTGGCAGGGGCGATAGTACTCATGTTGACGAAATCTTGATCTTTTGAAGTATAGAAGTTAAGTGCACTCTGCTAGATACTAAAGATTAAAGCATGATCCCTGCCCTAAAGGACCATAAAGAAAAATGATATACATAAATATCCATAGCACAAAATGGAACATATAGAACTGAGAAGTACTAGATGAGCTGGTTAAGTGGAGAAGTAGTATTTCTAACTGGAGATCAGGGAAGGGGCTGAGATTAAAGTTGCACTAAACTAGGTTTTAATGGATGGGTAGAACTTTGGAGGTGGAGGTTAGAGGTAACTGTATGAGCAAAGGTACACAATGGGGGAAATGTGGGACACTTTTAGTAACCTGGTTACACGTTAGAATGTGCCAACAAAACTAAAGGCCATTAAAATTCTACTTTGATGCCTCAAGGTGAGATATTTTCTATACTTGGCCAGAATGTTCCAGACAGCAGTATGCCTATACTGAAAGGATTTCTAGCCTGGTAAGCTAATGTAGTATGGGAAAAAAAGAGTATCTGCAAAGGTAAAGTGGAACAAGACTATGGAGGGCCTTTAATAGCAGGCCAAAAAATTGAATTTTATTTGGTAGTCAATAGTCAATGAAGAGTTTTGAGTGGAGAATGCCACAAACAGATTTAAGGAAGCTTAACCTGTAAGAAATATGAAGGACATATTCGAGGCAAGAGACTGGATATGGGAAGGCCTATTACATTATTGTCATAGTCCAAGTTGGTGGTAGAGTCTATCACAAAGTGGCAAACATCATAAGATTGGGTATGAGATTTTGCAGGCAGAATCAATAGGAATTAGTGATAAGTGTGGGAGGTATAAGATTTTGTGAGAGACTATTTGAGGTGTTTATGGAATATCCAGGTGGACCTTTTTTTTTGGCCATTTGGAAAAATCAGTCCAGAGATCTGCAATCAAGTTCTGTTCATGGCTTATACATGTCATACTTTTCAATTTGTACGTTCTACTTAAGACTTACTGTTGATCAGGAACCAAAATTTTCCTCATTATCAAGTTTTGGCAGGTAGAGTTTGGGATTCACATCTAGGAGGTAACCCATTCCACTTTAACTGTTAATAAGTTAGCAAGCTGCCATATGACTCCCAGTAACCCAAACGGTCACACTTCTACCCTACTGAATCACAAAGAATGTTTGTCTCTTTGACTGTGAAAAATCTTTCATTTATTTGACCATAGCTCTGATGTTTCCCTAAGTCTTTTCTTCTCCAAGTCAAACATTCCCAGTTCCTTGAAGTTTCTAGACCCGTCCTATCCTGGTTGTCTGTTTCTAGACACGTGCTAGTTTGTCACTGTCCTTCTTAAAACTGGACTCTAGCACTCTGCTTACAAGGGCTAGAGAACTAATTTTCCTGGAGTTTACCAAAAAGCAAAACACAAACACAAAAATCCCCAAAGAGGCTGAGTCCTATGAAATATTGATAGATGTCATAATTACAATATACCAGAATCCTTCACAACTACTTTCTATTTCAAACTGCTGGGAGTTTGAAGAAAAATACTCTTGTAGGACTTAGAAACCTTGGTGAAATATGAAAGGTGTGGGGCTAACAATCAATACTACTCATTTTTTAATATACAATTACAACCCCCCCCCCCCAAACATAATGTAGTTTCCTTGCCAGAACAGAAAAGCAGTCTGTCTTCAGTAACGAAGTATAGACCAATATCGCACACCATTTAACAAGATACGGTCAAAATGGATACCTGGGATAAGGAGATGGCATAAGTAAGCTAGAGGAGTTTATTACCTATCAGATTTATGGACAGGAGTAGAATTTACGAATAAACAAGAGAAAGTACTGTGGGATGTAAAAAAGGTAATTTTGATTACATTAAGTTAAAAAAAGTTTTGTACAAATAAAACCAATGTAGCCAAGGCTAGATGCAGAAAACTGGAGAAAATTTTTTTTTAATCGAGTTTCTCAGATAAAGGCCTTCTATCTCAAATATATAATCATGTCAAATTTAAAACAATTCTGAAGTACCAGCTCACATCTATCAGACTGACTAAAGTGACAGGAGAAAATGACAAATGTTGGAGGGTATATGGAAAAATCGAGACACTAATGAACTATTGGTGCTATTATTAACTGATCCAACCATTTTGGGGAGCAATTTAGAAATTATGTTCAAAGAGTTACAAAACTGTGTATATCCTTTGACCTAGAAATACCACTAGTGTGTTTCCCAAAGTGATCAGGGGAAAAAGAAAAGTACACATATGTCCTAAAATATTTATAGCAGCTCTCTTTGTGGTGGCAAAAAACCAGACACTGAAAGGATGCCCATCAATTGGAGAATGACTGAATAAGTTAGGGCATATGATTCTAATGGAATACTACTGTGCTGTTATTAACGATGAGACTGATTTTTATAAAAACACGTAAAGACATGCATGAAATAACACAGTAAAATGAACAGAACCAAGAGGACGTTATATACAGTAACAGCAATATTGTTTGAAGAATAAGTGTAAATGATTAAACTATTCTGAGTAAGATGAACATTCAAATCAACTAAAATGGGCTTATGAAGGAAAATGCTATCTACCTCCAGAAGTAGTAGTATGTATTGTATGGTTCCATATAGATGTGTCAAATGTTGGCCTTCTCTAATGTGGGGTTGGAATGGAGGGAGACAGACAACCCGTAACACAAAATGTAACAAAAACATAAATAAAATAAATATTTAAAAATATACCTTCCCCTTAACTGTGACTTTCCATTAGTGTTAATGAAGATGGTAACCTTTCCCCATTTATCTTATTAAAGATTTAGAGTTTCAATAAGTACATTTACTTACTTGGGTGGATCTGTGATCTCCTTAGGATGGGCACTCCTTTTACCAGTGCAGATTACAACCCTTTCATGCCATCCTGCACAAGACATTCATATCCATGTCCTTCAATATTTTTCTAATTCATGAATTGCCATGGCCAAAAACTGTCATCTGGTGATGAGTCTTTCTGCACTCAGCTAGAACAGTCCTTGCACATTATTAGAACTATGCTAAAAGGCCATTAGCAATTTTGCCTCATAGCAAGTCAAAAGAGAACCTTTGTAAAGGTTTGATAAACTTAACAGTAACAACAAAAACATATGCTCTACTGGTTTAACTCTACTATTTTTATACAAAAGTTATACAAGAATGTGAGTGAAGTGCATTACTTAAATTCTATACAGTGAAATCATTCTGTTCTTTTTTGTAGAGGCTTTCATTTTTCATAAAATATCATAGAACCTGAGACATATGTAGAATCTGATAACATCAAACCTGTAAGGGCTTCTGTATTTACACAAGAGGAAACCAAGTTCCAGAATGAGGAAGGAACTTGTCCAAGGTCACAAAGCCAGTTAGTGGCAATATCAAGCAGCACACAATTTCCTTGTCTTTGCTAGGGCTCTTTCCATAACAACACAGTTCTTCCCAAAAGTCAGATGAAGATCAAATAAAATGATCACTCCTACCTGCCAATCCTACTCCCCTCCCCAATTAGGTATAAAAACTAGTGAGTTGCCAAAAATAATTTTTCTGACTAGTAGACTTAAAATATGAGAATGCTTCTGACACAGTTGAGAAAAGGTCAGTTCTAGAAAACCATAAAAGTTTCAATATTATAAAAATGCCAGTTTTTCTGTACTCTGCTCAGAACTTCAATTATTACTCAGTTCTAAGATCTAAATTCAAACATGGTTAATGGTATTGTTATATTTAACCCCAAACAGACCACAATACACAACGCTCCCAAATTTTAACAGCAGTTCAAATAGATGTCAGGGCTTTATTTCATACATTCCATCCATAAGTCCATTACACGAGTTAGTCATTGCCATTATCACTTAAATCCTGCAATCTTCAAGCCAAGTAAATGGGAGATTATCTATGTCTGAAGTCTTTGTCTAATGTCTCTTCATGGTGGGGAAATGACCCTGGGATCTTGAAGGCTGTGCAACTGGAGTGCAAACTGGATAGCTTCAAGGACAGGCCTGGTGACTGGTGATGGATGGAGTGCCTGTTATCCAAGGACAGACGGGCTTATGTTCTCAGAGGCATGTCACCCAAAGACTGGCCATTAGGTTATTTATTTTAGCCACAGTACTCAGAACGACTGTCAACTAAGTATAGAAAACTTGATTAGCTTCAATAGAGGAAGCACCTACACCGATGAAACCACGGATCCCTTAAGTATTAAAGTATGGCTTGAAAGACATTCCTCTCTTCTTGGGGAGCAAAAAGTTGTGGGGACATGCCTAACAGCTTGTGGCTTACTCAGCAAAAGTGATGCTGGACCTAAGGGATTTGAAGAGCTGCTGTGGCTTCCAAAAGAAATAACCAATTCCAGGTTATATGTGCAAGCACGGCACTCAAATCTTTCATGGTTTTATATCACAGAATCACAGACTTCTAGATCTGGAAGAGTCTTCAGAGATCAATTAGTTCAGCATCTCCATTTTACTGATAAAGAAACTGCCCCACAGAGAAGTTTGTCAAGATTGCATGGTTAGCGAGCAGTGTAACTGGGACAGGAACTCTACTACAAAGAGACTAGAGGAGGAAACTACATTTCAGTGGCAGAAAAAATTTCAGAAAATAATAAATGAAAGATTATACACATATATATGCATTATATACACATATATAATCGTTAATTTATTTTTCCTAAAGAATGTGGGTGTACATATGGTGACAAGGAGTCTCTCGTATTAAAGCTTTATTGAAAATGACTCAAATTAGGGCTAGAGGGGTTGATTCTGCTGCAGTTATACCAAGAATCTTATAATAATAGATAGTGCTCAAGTATAAAACACCTCCTCAATCAGTCCTATTCTGAACATAAGCAATGAAGCATAACCCCACATCCCTCCAACTTTGATCTTATGTTCCAATTAATACAACTTTTAAGAAATCATGTTTTGTAATATGTGAAAACCAGCATGGCATAGTCAAATACGCGCTGGAACTTAAGTCATAGATCAAATTAAAATCCTACCTCTGACATTTAATAGATGACTGACCACAGGCAAGCCATCTAATGTCAGCCCACTTCCTCATTTGTAAAATGGGCATAAATATACCTATCTCACAGGTCTGATTCAAATTAGGTAAGATGTAAACGAGATAACGTACAGTGGTACAAATTACTTGGGACAAACAAGTCTTGGGTTTGTGCTTCTACTGATCGTAGCCCGATATAAGATTTGATGTTGACCAAATGAAACCAGATTGAACAGGTTGTCAAACCTATAGTTATTTGTCTGCTAGCTGAGGGCTGGATTTTGTGATGTATACATTTCACTGCTTTCTTGTGTTTTTAATTTTGTGGTTTTTAAAAATGGATAAGGAAATATGTAAAAACTGTAAGCTCTTAAAGACATACTTCAAGGATTGTTAGAGAGATAACGGCTAGTAATGTGGAGAAGTAAAGCATTTCAAGGATCACTAATGAAACATCAGATGCCCTGAAGTGTAAAGGGAGGTATGGTAGAAATGGGAACAATGCCAAGAACTGACAAAACCTTGCTGCAAAGCAGCCTAATAATCCTCAGAAAACAAGCAATGACCTTCATGAGTTCCCTGGCAGCTGAAAGAGTGGTTATTGATTCCTTTACAGTGTGAAACAGGCTTTTTGAAGTTGGAAGAACAATGATATGACCAGTGTAAAACAAACAAAAAATGCCACCCCCACCCCCCACACCACCACCAGCTGCTATATAGTGCCTTTGCAATGACGAAAAAATGCTTGTCATGGACAAGGACCAAAGAACAGAAGACTGGAAAAAGGTTTTTTTTTTTTTACTTATGAAATGTTATTGATTTTACTTATGAAATGAACTCGTTCACTCCAGGTCATGCTGAAATTGTTGTCAGAAGTTCCAGAGTCTATAAGATTTGAACATCTTCACTAGACTGTGAAGTAGCCACCCAAAAAATGTTTTGGGGATTTTTATTTTTTACTTCCAGTGAGCCTAAAAGTCTTGTTCTCACTGAGGGAATGATGAATGCGGATAACTATTGTTATTCCAAGAAAGCAGAATTGTTCCAGAATCTGAAAATTTCCCACATAGAGAAGGAATATTGCAACATGGCTCTGCACCATTCCACATGTCACAAAAAGTTGAGCACAAGAGGTGGAGGTAAACATACTATAATGGCCTACAAATTTTCCCAATTTAAACTCTGCTGAAAATCTATGAGCTAAAGGTTAAGTCTTGGGAAAATGGACTGTTCAAAGTTATGCCTAACATCCAATGTTATAAAAGTGTGGTTTCATGATGAAGAATTAAAGAATGTGTCAATATTTTATAAACTCAATGAAAGTCAATAAATTTAATTATTTTTACTTTGTCCCAAGTAATTCACACGGGACAGTACATAAGTAAGGCACTTTGCAAATCTTAAAGTGCTATATAAAAGTTAGCTATTTTTATTATTATTACTCAAATGGTCTGCACAACTTCCAGGACCCTTAGATAAAACAACATTCAAATTGTCTAGTGGTTCTGAAGTTGGTATAACTTTGTATTATTAAGTTTCTGATAGTTTGTATATATGATCTAATTATACCACAGCACACATACTGAATAAAGGAAAATGAAGGCAGCAAACTCCATTTCTGAACCAAAGTATGGACCCCATCCCAAGTATAAGCTTTTTGCCCTGGGCATTTTCTTTTAAATTGCTAAACTTATGTTTTATTAAATATTTTCCCTCTGAACCACTGAAAGCCCTTTAGAGAGACTAATGTTGTCACTTTCAATTATGATTTTTCTATATGGTGGCTCTTTCCCCTATAATTCAGTCTTTATTCTCCCCCAAAGAAACACTAATCTTGCCTTCCTGCACAAAGGTGTTTCATTACATAGGCACAGCAATTCAAAACCAAAAGACACTATCAATAACATTTGTTTCATTTAGAGTCCAGGAGGCTTGAGGATTTTTTTTAAACATCCCTTATCTTAGACACACAATTTGGCTCATATCATAAGACAGAAATGGCTAGTTAGCTCAAAGAGGGTATAAGACAGAAATTTATTTGCCAGGCACAATGCCCCCCTCACCCCCCCACCCCCGAATAGAAATACTTGCATACTTTGATATTATGATGCCAAAATGCACCTTTGTTTTCCTGAAAGTGTATTTTCTCCATCCCTTAAATCCCAGACCTCATCCTAACTTGGAATGGAAAACAACTGCAACACCCCCCCCCCACTTCCCCCCATCTCGCTCATCCTAAGCTCATCATACACTCAAAAAAAGGTCAAATGTGAATTCTAGGGTTTTATACAACAACAACAAAAAAAAAAAACCCAACCATTTTGCAAAACTAGGTTTTCTATTCTACTGCATACATCAAATAGTTATCTAAACAGTGATATTATTCACACAACAGAAGGGGGGGTTAAAATGAGCTTTTTATTAGAATGCAATAGTTGGGATTTCAAGAGGGATGCCCTACAGAATGTTCTTAAATTAAATACCTAACTGTGGCCAATAGGAAAATCAGACTAGTGGAAATCTGTCAGTAATCCCCTCGCACACTTGTGTGTTTGTACATATATACATTTGTATATCTATATATACACCTGTATATATGTCATATGTACATATGTGTGTACATATATTCATATACATGCACACACATATTTATATATATTGTGATGCATTCATATCAGAATTCTGGCACCAATAAAAACAAAAAAAAATAGATAACTTCTGCCACTTTAGAACAATCTGAAAGAGAATAAGAAAAGTAGACTAGATCCTTCTCAATGTTTCTGTGGACTAAAAGGAAGAACCCAAAACTAACAATGTAGGCAACCCTGACTTTAAGGATGGGGTATCTACAGCTTTACCCAAAATGAAACACTGAAGTGATGTGATAAGAGGAACATGCTTGGTATGTATGGACCAAAGGAGATGGGTGGGCAGGAAGAAAAAAAAAAAAGAAATTCAGGACTAGGCAGTCTTTCATATACTACCTAAAGCACACCCATCCGGTGCTTTTGCTGCTGACATCTGACAAAAGCACACACTAGGATAGCTCACAGTTCTGTCCATCAATAACAAACAGTAGGAAAAGAAAAACAAAATAAAAATCCCCCGGCCCCCCCCTCCCCCCACCCCAACCAACCTTCTTGGCTTTGCCACAATCTATCTCCTCACTCTTTTCAATAGCATGCAGCTTTCCTGAGTTTCTAGTTTTGTTTTATTTTTCAGTTTTTTTCTTGTTTTGTTCTTTGATAAATGTCCTAGCTTCTGGAAACTTAAAATTAAGCAACATGCTCTCTGCTGGAGGAATGTGGCTGAGGCAGCGGCTGCTCAATGTTCAATAATTTCAGGGCTAGACCTTCGAGCTCCTCATGAAGTCTGTCCAACAAAATCTGCTGAAAATAAGATGTCTATGCCATGAGTTCCTATTAATGGTGCCTTCCCGAGCACAAACTGGTCCAGGAGGAATCGTGACCAACTGGAATACTTGAGTTTGTACTTCTTCATCACTAACTCCATTATTACGAGCTGATTAAAAAATATTTCAATCTGCAAGATAGCCGTGAGGGGAGGCAGTCAGAAATGGGTGGGAGGATGGGGGGAGACAAAAAAAATAAAAATAAAATCCAACCCACTAAACACATCTGTAATCACTGGGTTCTGATTTCACTATTCACACAAGGGCATTCTTGGTCTCCAGTGCATCTCACATGTTCTTGTGACTGGCAAGGTACTAATGTGAAAGAAACCAAAGGCAGAACAAGTCTATTTAGTCCCAATTTTGTGCTGGTGATGTGAAACTAAAGACAAAAAACAAAACCAAAAAACCCCCTTGTAACCTCCCCCCCCAACCAAAGTAATGTTGATTCCACCCCCTCTGCCCTTCACCACCAGCCAATCTTGAGAATTTCCTAGCCAAAGTACCAAAAAGTTCTGTTTCCACAACCCAGCTGTTATTCTCGTTATCATGAGAACAATAGCACTGTGAAGTTGAGAATTGGTCATCTTGCTTCCTTCAAAAAAGGGGAGAGGGCATATCCAGCTGTTGGGCTAAAGCAAGTCCCACACTGTACTGTGGCATAAAAAAGGGATGGCAGAAAGAGGGAAATCTTCCACTTGGGCTTTGCTTTTGCATTATTTCCATGTGGCAGACTGTGGGATGGATCGTGGTGGAATCATGTCTAACAGATATTCACGCTGACGGTCTAATGCTGAAGAACTTTTATGTACTGCTAAACTAGGATTAACAAAAGTAAGAGCGCCACCTGAAATAGAAAAAAAGAAAATAATTAGGCAATTCCTTAAAAAGGCCCCCACAGAGGGTAGATTACATACCTTTCATGAGCTCCTGGCAAACTCTCCCCAAATGTGACACTGTCAAACAGTTTAAAATCCATCTCACCCATGCTGAATGCAAAGGTAAGCAGTTAACCATATCACTGGAAGTGCTTAAAAACAGAATCAGAGTTTGAAGGACCTCCTTTGAGCTGAGAATCTTAACTATTTTTGTTTAAGTCATGGGCTCTTAAGGCAGTCTGCTTAAACTTATCCCTCATGAAAACAATGTTTTCAAATGCACAAAATAAAAACACATAGGATACAAAGGAAATAAATCATGTTAAAATAACAATTATCAGAATATTTAAAACATAAAAGTTAAAAGACCCTCAAAGGTTAGGAACTCCCGATTCAGGTCCCTCTGAGCAGTCACTGAATCTCTCCCTGAAGATTTCTAGGGAGAGATTTAGTGGAAAGAGCCTCATATCCACAGTCAGTTGACCCAGTTTCCAATTCTGGCTCTGACGTTGACCAGTTGTGTGACCATGAACAAGTCATTTCACTTGTCTGGGATTCTATTTATTTCATTTCTTCATATATAAGATGGTGACAATAACAGCTGCACTGCCCCCATCCCAGGGTTATGGAGATGCGGGTGCTTTGTAAACCTTAAAGTGCCACAGAAGTGTTCTCATCTATTCTCATCCTTTTTTGTAACTGGAATTTAGAAGAATAAACACAGCTTAGAAAGATCTTATTCTTTTCGGCATTTATGCTATCCTTTAATTTCTTACAAAAGACATCATCATCATTTCGAATGGCAAAAACCAAGCTCTCTAGGTACCGAAGCATTTCTTTGAGAATGACAAGATTTCTTATTTGCAAGTTGTCTTCCTGGCCGGACTATAAACCCTTTAAAGTGAGAAAATAGGTCTTGAAACCTGTTGTAACACTTGGTAAACAGTAAAGGTGAGTGGGTTTATTAGATTGATGTACCCACTAAAGGATTCACACTATAAATATGTGAGAGCTACGGTAATCATCATTTAACTAAAGATGTATATATTAGTTGGTTCAAGAGAAGAAAAAATGCTTGATGGAGTACAACACAAAGACATTCATAAAATGGATAATAATACTACCTTCCAAAAATAAATGTAAAATTATACAATCTCAGACTGGGAAGGGATCTCAGAGCTCTTCTATCTAGTCTAGTCTGATCCCTTATTTATAGTATAAATTTCCTCTAGAGAATTCTCAACAAATTGTCACCTAGTTTCTGTTTATGATATCTCCAAGTAACAGGGAAGGTTCCCAAAGAAGTTCCTTTACTGTGTATGATGGGGGTTGGGCTGGTGCATGGGTCACACAGGTAGAAAAAGAAAAGATATCCTCTGATTTAGTAACAGAGCTCTGAAAATCCATTGTCTTCTCTCATTGCTCTCTTCAAGGTAGACCATTAAAGGGTTAAGGGAAAGATCCATTCAATTCAACAAAGAATTGAAAATATGCAAATGGATAAATCTATTCATTCAAATTTCAAATGGCTAAGGGAGGAAGTGATAATTTAGAAGTCCTGTACAGTACTCACTCATCACAGACCCTGCTGAGAACATTGCCCTATTTCTTCTAGCCTTCTGTATATGATTTCTCTTTCTCTACCCTGAATTCTAACTCATTGTGGCCATTGGTCTCTCTCTTACCCATGTTTTCCTTCAGTATTAAAGGTTCAAGGTATTTTATCTCTAAACTGGCTAGCTCATGGAATTAAAAGAGCACTGGATTTTATGCCTGAATACCTGGGAATGAATCCTAGCTTTGCCACCTGTGTAACTTCAGGCCAGTCATTGTACTTCTTAGGGCCACAGCTTCCTTCTCTGTAAAATGGGAGGTGGTGGCGTTTAGATGATCCCCAAGTCCTTTCTAGATCTAAAAGTCTAAGGTTCCACATATGTTGAATGGGGATGGGAGGGAGGAAGACGATGTATATGAATTGAATAAAATTTTAGCAACATATATCAAAAATACTATGTTAGAAACCTACCTGTATTGATGGGAGTCTTCTTCCAGTTGGTGGTAGCATTGCCCTTGCTGACAGGTCTCTCGGCATGCTTACCTGGCCTGGTAACAAGTGCTGCAGCAGCTGCTGTATTTTGCAGTTTAGGTGACTGGCTAAATGTGTGTAAGACTCCTCTGGGAGCCCCAGGGGGGCCTCGGGCCAACTGGCTAGAAGTCTAGTATAAGAGAAGAAACAATCAGAAGGGAGGAGCATGAGCATGGGATTTCATAAAGCTCACTTTGACTCTGAGAACTTCCTTCCTCTGCTGGCCTCCCCCGCCCCACCCCCAACCCGGTCCAAAGTATTCTATCAGTTAAAAACTGGAGACCTCAGAACCTGTATCAAGCAAGGGGAAAGAGAAAAGACAGAACATTGTATTTGAGTGTTTAGTCCATCCTAGATGTGGGGCAGGAAGGGCCTGTGCCATCATGGGTGGGCTGAGAGCAGCTTACAGCACAGCCCTACTACTCCAGTTACAGGCCTCTCCTCAGCAGGAAACCAACTCAGGCCATAGTTTCATAACCTACATAAAAGGGTAGCTGAAAAGGAGATCACCTAGGGCTCTGGCAAAGCCTGACCCTCATTTACAGAGCTTCCTAGAAATCCTGCTCTCTGCCTGTTTGTAGACGTGGTCTTATCCCACAGTCCCTGTCATATACTCTGCCCAAATAACACGCCTCATTGCCTCCTGGACCTCTCCAGCTCTCTCTTACTCCTGTGTTCATCTCCCATACTTGGAAAAGACTTGTCTGCCTCTTCGCAATTTTTTTCAAGTCCCTTTTCAAAGCTCAACTCAGAATTCCTCCTGTTCCATTAAGACTTCCTAGACCACCACCAAAGCAACCTACTAATCAAGTCCAAGTCTGTCTCCTCAAATTTCTCATAGCACTAGGCTTAGACATTCTATTTATAAGCTTACAGTAATACCGTATTTTTTGTGTCTTTGTTCTTCTCACAAAATTACAACATTTTTGAGAGTAAGACCTATACTGTATCTCTTTGTGTTTCCACCACCTAGCACAGGGCCTTGCATATAGTGAGTGTTTAGTAAGTTTGTTGAATTAAATTTGGGGACAATTAGAAATCTAAATACAATGAACTTAAAATACAAGATGCTGCAATTTCAAGAGAAAAGAAAGGTGCTAAAAATCTTAATGTTTCAAAACTATTTTAATGTTGTAAATTTCCTCAAAAGTCCCTAGAGTAAACAGTTCAATCTTAAGTCTTTGAAAAAATTCCTGGAAAGAATGCAGATATAAAGAAACTGAATCACAGTGTCTCACTGCTCCCCTGACAGGAGAAAGGGTTTTAGGAAACTGTTATTATGAACCAAAGAATTAGTGTAATTTGGGAAAGACCTTCAAATTCCCTGGTAGAGATATGCCACATAAATATAATGAAATCAACTGCTTCATCTTAATATCTATTTTTACATCTTTCAAGACAATACCCTTTAGACTGGCCACTATAGCAAATCTTGTAAGTACTTATTTTGTATTTCAACTGTACCCTCACAAAAGAGATTTTGTTTTTTGAAGCAGCACCTTTTGTCTTCTATATTGTGAAAATTTGAAGTTCAACATTTGAATTCCAGAGAAAAATGCAAACATTCAATATTACATAAAGCATTCACTAATTCAGTGAGAGGCAAAACAAGCTCTTCCAATGGTTAAGCCAGGTATTCACTACAGAAATTAGGTGGACATAAAATCCATCAAGTGCTGGGTGCCTTCAGACCAATTTACAGCACATGAAAGATAACCCTTGAATTCAATCTTGGGACGTCCTGAATGAAGCCAGTTCAGCAGTACTAGACTTGGCTACAACAAAATTGGCTGAAAACATTCCACTATTCTTGAGAATTTGCTCCAAGCTCAGCCTGGAGTACGACAGAAGAACTCATCTTACTCTGTAAGGACCAGAAAAGAATACTTGGAAGGATCAAGGTACATTTTGGTGCCAACTGACGTTACCTACAATTGAGTCAAATCTTATTGAGGGTCCAAAAAGCAATGTTTCTCTGGTGGTAGTTGTGAAGTACCTGTTTCAATGAATGATGTTGGGTCATTGGCTCTGGCTTGGTCTGCACTGGAGAAGACGTCTGTTGTAATATCCGCTGTTCAATCTCTTGCTCTTGCTGCAAAGCCTTCACAAAAGCAGCCTTTAGGCGATTGGTATGTTCAGCCTTCAATGCCTTTTTCTGATTTGACGTCATACAAGTTTCACACATAATGGTTCCATTTTTTTCCTCTCGCCATCGGCAGGTGAAATCAGTCTTACATTGAGCACACATGTAGGGCTCATGTGATAAAGATGCAGTTGAAGTTTTGCCTGAGGAAATCAGATTAGTTTGAAGCTTAGGTCAACAAAGAACATTTCCTCAAGAAAAAAAAAATTATCTGTCTAAAAACTTCTGTAGCACTTTAAGGTTTATAAAGCACTCTCTTTTTAACAACTGAGTTAATCATGTAAAAAGTATAGTCACCACAATTTTTCAGATAAGGAAACAGATGCCCAGAGAGGTGAAGTGATTTGTTCAGGATCACATAAATAAGTAGTATCAGAGCCAGAATTTGAACCCAGGTCTCAATGGCAAATCCAGTGCTTTTCTCACTAGATCTGTTGCCTTCCTGATTTGACACGAGACTAAAAACTGAAATTCTTATTTTATCAAAATTGGTTATTCATGGGGAACAGTTTGAATTACTGACTACCTCCAAATTTAGCATTTAAGATCCCCCTGGCCTTGGAAAAATACCCTCTTTTCAGCGTTCTTGGAGTGGCAGCTTGATGAAGATGTCTAGTATTTTCTAAACAAGGGCAAAACCAAAGGAAGGCTGAACAGACCAAACACAGTTCTGAAACTTGTAGAGTTCAGATGATGAGGGCAATGGTCAAACTTTGCACTGAATCAGATGATTTGGGTGCACTGACAGCAAGCAGGTGCCCAGTCTAAGCTGTCCCTGAGATTGGAATCCCAGTAGGGATTCCAATTCTGCTGCCATACTTACTAGTAGGGTGACTCTGGGCAAACCACTTCACTGCCATGAGGCCATTTTCTCCTTTATAAAATGCAGAAAATGTTCTTACTACCCATATCACAACTGTGTTATAAGGAAAAGGTTTCTTACATCTATGTACGATGGAAATACGAGTTATTATTATGATGAGCATTCATTTTAAAACTCTTTTATATGCCACATCTTCTACTTACATAACTTATCTCCAAGAGTCCTGCTCAAAGGACTTACAGGCTTCAAGCCTGTTAGAACCAGAAAGGAAGTTAGAGAAGTAGATTCAAGATGGCAGATTACAGCTTGGCACTTTGATACAACTCTCCACAAAAATCTAGGGAACACATTACATTGAGAACTAATTGGAAATCTAAGAAAAAAGCCACAGTTTCAACCTACAGTAAAATAAGGTGACAGAAAGGTCTTTAGAAATGGGGATAGGATCTAGCAGCCAGGGGTGCGCAATCATGGAGTATCCCAGTATGTAGGAACTGAAAGAGGACTAAGGATGTACACCCACACAAAAAGATGTACCAGACATTCCTTCCTCCTCTTGGGAAGCATGCTGAAAGAAATATGCATATGTATGTGTATATATATATATATATATACACATATCTATCTATATCCATATATAGATATATATCTATATATATACCCATATATAGATATATATCTATATATATGTGTGTATATATGTGTATACACACACACACACACATTCAGAGGGCACAGGGTGAGTTGAATATGAAGGGATGATATCTAAAAAAATAAAATCAAATTAAGGGATAAGGGATAAGAGAGGAATATATTGAGAGAGGGAGAAAGGGCGAGATAGAACAGGGTAAATTATCTCACATAAAAGTGTCAAGAAAAAGTGGTTCTCTAGGAAGGGAAGAGGGGGCAGGTGAGGAGGAATGAGTAAATCTTGCTCTCATCGGATTTGACCTGAGGAGGGAATACCATACACACTCAATTGGGTATCTTACCCCACAGGAAAGAAGGAGGAAGAAGATAAAAAAGGGGAGGACGA
>CM053622.1:57449255-57468832 GCA_028646595.1 Phalanger gymnotis
GGGAAGTGGGGTGACAGAAGGGAGGGCTGACAGGGGAACAGGGCAACCAGAATATATGCCATCTTGGAGTGGGCAGGAGGGTAGAAATGGGGAGAAAATTCATAATTCAAACTCTTGTGAAAATCAATGCTGAAAACTAAATATAATTAAATTTAAAAAAAATAAAAAATTAAAAAAATTAACAAAAATTCCTATGCACTTCCTGATACAGTGTTGTGAAAAAAGGATTATATTGTTTGCTCATTCTTCCAGTCTACTTATGTTAAAACTGGGGTCTATGTAATTCTAAAGAGAATATCTGAACTGGGCTTTTGTTTTCTTGAATCCTTCTGCTTTCTAGGGGTACTAAATGTGGCATTATTCCATGATCTCAGGGACTGCTTAGACTGGGCACCTGCTTGCTGTCAGTGCACCCAAATTATCTGATTCAATGCAAAGTCTGAACATTGCCCTCCTCATCTGAGCTCTACAAGTTTCAGAACTGTGTTTGGGTCTGTTCAACCTTCTTTTGCGTTTGCCACTACTTAGAAGTTCTAGTAGATTGGTGCTGGACTCAGCCATTATGTATTAGATTTGGAGACAGGAGTCCATGTGCTGCAGAAGAAAGAGCACTAGATTTAGTACTAAAAGACTAGCATTCTTTCCTTCTTTATTTCTTACCACCTCTGCGACCTGGAGGTGAGTATTAACTTTGAAATGCAAATACAGAAATCAATAGAAATACAAAAAAAAAAAAATAAATGTGAGTGAGCTCATATGAAACTAACAGAACAAACTGCTTACATTTTAATATGAGGATAGGATACATCCATCACTTGGAAACTCTATCATCATCAGGGGGTCACAGAAGAAGTTTAATTAGAAGGCCTGGAGGGAGGGTGGGATTGGTTCTGTTATATTTTTAAAAAGAGAGGGGAAAAAGAATACACTGGGGTGTGGGGAATAGAAGAGGAAGGATGGAGAAAATTATTTCACATAATTGGAGTGTTCAAGTAGAGGTCTATACAAACCAGAAGGAAGAGTTGGGAGTAGGCAACATCTGAACATCAATTTTATGTGAACTGGTCAAAAAAGGGAATAATACACACACACACACACACACACACACACAAAATACATGTCACACAACAGGAAAAAAGGAGGTAAAGAGAAGATGTGAAAGAGGTGAGTAAAAGGGAGGTAGGCGATGGGAGGAGGGATCAAGTAGAATAAATTCTTAAAGAATGAATGAAAAAAGAAGAAACCATGCATATTTTTAAGTCTTTCATGGCACCTTCATAAAAATTAGTAATACATTAGGGCACAAAAATGAAATATGCCAACATTTTTTGGTATGCAGCCAAAGCAGTCCTCAGGAGAGAATTTATATTTCTAAACATTTTTATCAATAAAGGAAAGAAAGAAATGCTCAATGAATTGGGCATGCGTCAAAAAAACCCCCACAAAAACCCAACAATCTAGAAAATGAAGAAATTAACCCCCCATTAAAACACTGAAACAAAAATTCTAAAAATCAAAGAGATTAACAAAACAAAGCAAATTACTTGCTTTTAGGAAAAAAAAGATAGACAAACCATTAGCTAACTTGATTTTTAAAAAGAAAACCAATTACCAGTACTAAAAATGAAAAAAGTGAATCCATAACAAATGAAGAAATAAAACAAATTGTTAGGAATTATTTCGCCCAATTACCAATGCCAATGAAACTAACACTCAAAATGAAATGGATGTTTGTAAAAATACAAAGTGTCCAGATCAACAGAACTATAAAATTTAAAATAAGCACTGCCCCGGGAGTCAGGAGGACCTGACTTCAAATTCGACCTCAGATACTTACTAGCTGTGTGACCTTGGGCAAGTCACTTAACTCCAATTGCCCTGCCTTCCCCCTTCAAAAAAAAAATTTAAATAACTGAGTCTTAGAAAAAGAAATTGAACAAGCTATATATAAACTCGCACAGGAAAAAAAGGTATTAAAAAAATACAGACCAGATGATTTATAAATTTAAAGAAAAATCAATCCTAATATTACATAAAAGGACATCTAGGTGGTATAGTAGACAGAGAGAGCTTGCCTTGGAGTCAGGAGGACCTGAGTTCAAATCTAGTCTTAGACTCTTACTAGCTATGTCACACTGGGCAAGTCATTCAACCTGACAGTCTGCCTCAGTTTTTCTTCTGTAAAATGAGCTGGAAAAGGAAATGTCAAACCACTCCAGTATCTCTGCCAAGAAAACCCTAAATTAGGTCACACAGAGTCAGACACGACTGAATCAACTGAACAACAAATAGCATATAAACTGTTAGAAAAATATGAAAAGGTGCCCTACCAAACCAAAGAACTTCTATGACACAAATATGATCTTGATATTTAAATGAAGGAGAGTCAAAACAGACAACACTATGATCAATATCCCTAATGAATGCAATAAAAATTTTATAATAAAATATTAGTAGCAAGGCAACTACAGCAACCCATGATTATAAAGAATATGCACTGTAACCAGACTGGATATATACCAGGAATGTGTAGGCTTGTTCGATTTTAGGAAAACGAATATAAGTGACCATATTAAGTAACAAGGACAACAAAAATCATTATTTTATCATTAGTTATAGGAAAAGCTTTTTGACAAGATATAACATGTTTTCTTGTTAAAAAGACTAGAAGTCATAGGAACAAATGGATCTTTCTTCAATATGATTAGTTATCTACCTAAAACCAGCATTATTTGTAATGGGCAGAAATTAGAGGCTTTTTTGATTAGATCAAAGGCAAAGCAAGGCTGTCTATTATCACCATTATTGTTCAATATTGTGCTAGAAATGCTAGCTATGGCAATAAGTCAAGAAAAAGAAACTGAAGGAATAAAGAGAGGCAAAAAAAAAAACTTTTTGTAGATGATATGATTATTTAGAGAATCCTAGAGAGTCAACTAAAAAACTAATTGAAACAACGAACAATTTCAGCAAGCTACTGGATATAAAATAAATCCATGTAAATCCTAAGCCTTTCTGCACATTACTAACAAAAATTAGCATGCAGAAATAGACATTACAATTAAAATAACTACATAAAGTAAAAAATACTTGGGAATCTACCTGCTGAGATCTATCTGAATACAATTACAAAAAACTCCTCACACAAATAAAGACAGATCTAAATAACTGGAGAAATATAATTGCTCACAGGTAGTCTGACCTGATTTAAAAAAAAAAAACTAAAATAATGTACTTATTCAGAGCTCTACCAATCAAGCCACTGAAGGAATGCTTTATAGAATTAAAATAATAAAATTCATCTGGAAAAATAAGAGGTCAAGAATATGAAGGAAATAAATGAAAAAAAGTGAGAAAGAAGAAGGCCTATCAGTATCAGATCTCAAACTACAACTCACCATTTGACAAAAATTGAAAAACAAGAAAGCAATATGGCAAAAACTAGGTTTGTACCAATATATGCTGAATAAATATTGTATACCAAGATAAGTTCCAAATGGGTATAAGATTTTGTATAAAGGGTGGTCATCATAAATCAGAAGGGCAAGGGAAGAAATTACCTGTCAAATCTATAGTTAAGAGAAAGAGAAACAGGATTTACATGTTCAAAAATATATGTAATAGATCTTTTTGTGATGGCAAAGAAATAGAAAATGAGGGAGATGCCCATCAATTAAGGAATGGTTGAACAAGTTACATTATAGAAATATGATAGAATATTTTTGTGCTATAAGAATGATACTGAGGATAATTTTAGAGAAACCTGGGAAGACTTAGATGAACCAATATAGAGCGAAGTAAGGAGAACAATTCATACCTTAACAATCATGTAAAGACAAACAACCTTAAAAGATGTAGGATCTCTGATCGAGAAAATGGCCAGACACAATTCCAAAGAAACATGTTATACACCCCCAGAGAGAGAGAGATGATACACTTAGGAAAAAAACAAAAACCAAAACCACTTTTTTGGACTCTTGACTAAACATGTTTGTTTTATAGTTTTTGTTATTCTTGCTTTCTTGATGTGAGGTTAGGAGGACAAGCCATTTTCCTTCTCCCTGGCCTTTTGTTTCCTTATTTATAAAATAAACTGAAAAGGGCTAGATGAGTTCTCAGTTGTTTTTCAGCTCTGCCATTTCTACGGTCTCATAAAACCAACATGAAAGTCAGAAGGCAGATATGGAAATTTAGGCATGCTGTGAGATTCAATGATTTGCTTAAGATGATATAGCAAATTAATGGTAGAACTCAGGTATCCTTATTCTTAGCTGTGATTTTCATACTTTCCTAGAATAATATGCACACATTCTCTACAGATTCAGGAAAAAGAATTCTGATATCCCCCAAAACATTATTATTTATTGCCTTAGGCTGAAAATTATCAGGCACTAAGCTACTCTAAAAAAAAAATCAAGAAAGTATTTCCTTCTATAGTACTGACTATGATCCTAAGACGATCAGTTTTCTCTGGTGAATAGCAACAGTAAAGACTATAGAATATTTCTTAGTTATGACATTCCAAATACTACTACACCAAAAACATTGTGTTTAACAGCAATTTCAGGTGCAAGAAAACAAGAGTACATACATGCACAACTGTTAGCTCACCTTGAGTTTCTAAGAGATTCTGTACCACTTCCTCTAATCCAACTAGGTATATAAATTCATTGTTGGCTGCGCTGGGTAGAAAATTCATCTCCGGAGCAGGTGGTTTAGGAGGGGGAATCTCTAACAGCGTCTTTTCCAGCTGTTTGCGTAGGGCAAGTTTTGCAGCAGCTTGCCGGCTGGCTGGTGAATCATTGGCATTCACTATGGATGCAACACCGGTGGTAGTTGCATTACCCTGAGCAGACGTGACTGTTGTACCTTTAATTGAAGTTGGTGAGGCCTTAAAAATAAAACAAAAGCCAAAGAAAAAAGCATAAACCTGGTTCAGATCTCATACATTAAACGGAAAAGGGGTCCTGTCTAAAATGTAGTCAGAGTCCAAAATGGAGAGGAATAATTTAATCACTGCCTAGCCCAGCTGTTTCCCCCTCCAACCTTTTTTACCACTTGCTTTTAACGTTTTAATACCTGCCTGTTCTGGAGTACAATGAGGTGCACACTCATTGTTTTCTATCTTCAATTTCTCTATTTAGATGACACATCATGTTTCGCTTTTTGTGTTTACACAAAAAGCACTGCACGGCTTACTTATACCAACAGAAGATGGGAAAGAAGAAAATAGATTTCAAGTAACCTTGGCAAGAGTAAGCCGGTGAAAAAGGTAAAATACCAAGCCACAGAGTCATTCGAAACCTTCTAATTTCAACGTGTAGACAAGTAAGTTATTTCTTGCCAGTTTGTCCCTTAATAGAAGCTTATATTGTCTTATCTTTGCTTTTGATAGGTGATTTTCCCCAAGGGAAGACTATTTTGGGAATCATGGTATTGGGAATCTTATTGCTAAATTTTCTGGTAACATGCAGAAAGGCTAAGGATTTATGTAAGGTTATTTTATATCCTGTAACTTTGCTGAAATTGTGTTATTTGAGTCAACATTCAAGGGCTGCACAGGTGAAGCGAGAGGAGAAAGAAGTAGTTTATTCTAAGTAGAGTCTAACATAACCACTAGCTCCCAAATGAGGAACTAAATCCATGAAATTTGGATGTATTCATGGACCCTTCACCCTACTAGGGTCCCACTCTAGTTACAGCTCTGTACCCTGGTTTCTTTAAATCAAGCATTATATTTTTCATAAAGACAACTCAGAACTCACCTGTGGGATATTTACCAGCAGGCTAGTGTTGGGGACATTGGTAACACGGATGAGACCCTGTTGTATAATTCTCTGACCCTGAATCTGCACACTGGGAACAGATGCCCGTGGTGCCAGAAGTAGAGGAGGTGGGCCCGTGCTGGAATGCTGTCTGATGTTATGGATTTGCTGGGGAGAGACAGAGATTGGCTGATGCAATGGTTTCATGAGGCAAAGGAACAATGCAATGGAGATGACATCAGACAAGGATAAAAAAGCAACAGTATTACTATTATCGCAGTCAATATATTCACTTGTTATTAACAATAATTGTAGGACCCAAAGCTCAAGAGAAGATCTTTAATGCACTGATGATGTTTCAGTTACAGTAATAATGGAAAAGTCTCATGTGAGATTTGCCCAGAAAAGTCTCATGTTTTACTATTTACCATATGCTATTAGTAAGCGCAATGCCATATATTCATACAGTATCATTTGTGGAGATTTCCTCACACTGAAAAATGCTAACATGGATGCTGACTGGAAGGCTGTCTTGAACTTTATGATGCTTCAAAATTTGATCAATAGTACAAGTTTACTGTCATTTCTGGGGTAAGGTAAATGCTAGTCCTGCTTGTTCCCTGCCATTAACAGACCTGGATGAGAAGTATTGTATTCAGTTCTGTTTAATGGATACTGACCAAATGAAGTATGTCCACAGGTAAGGAAGAAGACTGAGATCATGCCAAATGATATATAGGCTGAAGGAACTAGGGAAGCTTGGTATGGAAAAAAACTTAAGAGGAACATGATTTCTCCCTTTCAATATTTAAAGTAATGGCATTACTACCAAAGAATTACTTTATTGATTTAAAAAAAAAAAACACAATTCATCTGAAGGAAAAAAAGGTCAATAATATCAAGTGAATCAATGAAAAAAATGTGACAGCAGTAATCATCAAAGCAATTCAGTACTGAATAAGAAAGAAAATAGCTGATCAATGGAATACATTAGCACAGTTATCCTAGTTCTTTGAAAAACCAAAGATCCCAACCGTTGGGGCAAGAAGTCATATTTTTGACAAAAACTGCTGGAAAAATCTGGAAAGCAGTCTGGCAGAAATCAAGCATAGACTAATCACATCGATACTAAGAAAAGCTCAAAATGGGCATATGATTGAGAAATAAATGTCAATATCATACAAAACTAGGAAAAAAAATTACCTATCAATTCTATATAGAGGGGAAGAGTTCATGACCAAATAAGGGATAAGAAGGATTCACAGGATGTAAAATGGATAATTAAATATATTAAATGTAAAAAGTTTTGCAAAAAGAAAACTAATGCAGGCAAAATTAGAAGAAATGTAGGAAACTGGCAGAAAAAATTTTATAGTAAGTTTCTGATAAAGGTCTCTTTTCTCAAATATATGTGGAACTGAACCAAATTTATAAAAATAAGAGCCATTCCCCAAATGATAAATGGTCAAAGGATACAAACAAGGACTTTTCAGAAGAAGTCAAAGCTATCAATAAATCATATTTTTAAAATGCTCTAAAATCACTAGTAATTAGAGAAATGTGAATTAAAACAACTCTGAGGTACAAATTCATACCCAACCAGATTGGCTAACATGACAGAAGAGGAAAATGACAAATGCTGGATGGAATGGAGTAAAATAGGTACACTAATGCACTGTGGATGGAGCTGTAAACTAGTTCAACCATTCTGGAGAACAATTTGGGACTACAGGGCTATAAGACTGCATATATACCAGTTTGACCTAACAATACTCAAAGTCTATACAGCAAAGAGATCAAAGGGAACAAAAGAAAAGGATCCATATGCACCAAAATATTTATAGCAGCTCTTTTTGCAGTAGCAAATAATGGGAAATTGAGGAGATGCCTATCGATCGGGAAACGGCCGAACTAGTTATGTTATATGATTGGGATGGAAAACTTGTATTTTAAGAAATGATGAAGGGGATAGTTTCAGAATAACCTGCATAAAATTGTATGAAAGGATGTAAAATGAAGTGAAGAGCACCAGAACAATGTACATAATAAACAGAAATATTATAAAGATAATCAATTGTGAAAGACTTAGTAACTCCAATTTGTAGGAGAGGAGGTGGAGTGAAGGCGAAAATTTGGAAATGAAAATAAAAAATATTCTAAAAAAAAAATTTGAAGCTAATTGATCCTAAGCAGTCCCAAACTCAAATAATTTGAAAGAAATTTAGAGGATACAAATGAATTTAAAATAATTTTCAAAAACGGTATTTTTTTATAGTTTTGTCTGCTTAAAAGCATAAAAATACAATAGCTAATCAAAAAAACCCAAAAAACCAAAAACAAAAAACAGCGATGGCATATGGAAGATGGATTGTCCCTCTTCTGCGGAGGGGGAGAAGGGATAGGGACAAAACTAGAATTAATGGCAAAGTTACAGAGAGGTAGATTTCATTTCATTATGGGTAAGGAGGGGATTCCTAAAACAGAAGTCTGTGTATGGTCAAAACCACTGACCTGTTAAAGCCAAGATCTAAAGATCGGATAACTAAAACAATTCCATTCTTACCTATTTAAACAAGTCACTGAGGCAACAAATAAATAAATAAATGGGACAGAAGGTCATAAATATGGGTTAAAATAATTTCCTAACACAAATTTATATATAACATATATAGATCAAATGTCATGATAAGAAAATGAAAAGGGCTTCTTTATAAAGTCTTATTTCAATTCAATAGGCATTCGCTGAGTCCCTGTAACATGTCAGGCACTAGGCTTGCTACTGGGGAAACAAAGACAAAAATAAGCTATTGCTTTCAAGGAACATGTTTTTATCGGAAAGCTCTTACACAGCATTCAGAGATATGGGGTATTCTCATAAAACAAAGAGGGGCAAGAGAAAGTAAAACTAGCTGAAAGAAACTTGACAAGAGACCCAACTAAACAAAGATATTTTTAAGGAAGAAAATAGGAAGACTACGAAGATAAGAAAAACAGAAGAGATAGCAAAAGATTTTTATAACAAACTTTTTTTATTATTCAGAAAAGTCAAGTTACCATATTTGAACTTTAATGACAAAGTCTCAGATATACTTATAGAAAAGGTAGAAATGGCCTTAAAGAGAAGACAAAACAGCTGGAATAGACCAAGAGTATAAACAGGGATTAAGGGATATTATGGGACTATGATGACATTGAGAAATTAATTCACAACGTATGGGAAGAGGAGGAAAGATGTCAAATATGTGAGAGAAAAATCTTATTAATATTAAAAAAAGACAATAGAAGGAACAGTCACAACTACTGATAACATGGTTACTTTTCAATCTACACAAATTTTTTTGAGAATAACTCACATAAACATTGAGGACATCCTCAATGAGGTTATTTGTAGGAACAAGAGTAAGCTTTTGTAAGCAACAGTGCAGCATAGATTCTCATGTTTACCATTATACAAGTGACTGAAGGATGGAGAAACTACAAGATCCCACTATGCCGTTACGTGATTATTAAAAAGCACTGGCTTAGTTAAGCATAACACCATCTTGACAACTACCTTTCAACAAGATGTGTCTTCCATTCAAAGATTATCAAGAGTGCAGACTATAACATGTTTTTTCATTTTATTTTTCTTGCCATTTTGGGGGGGGGGGGGAAGGCAAGATGGCTAATGCAGAGATTTGTGTTGCATGACTTCATATGTATAATAGGTACTGTATTTCTTGCCTTCTCAATGGGTAGGGGAGTGGAGGGACAGAAATTGGAACTGAAAAAAAAAACCTGAAAAATTCAAAGATTATCAAATTCTTTGAATGCTACAACAGAGAGGATTGTATTAAACAAGCCTCTACCATTACATCAAGAAAAGCACGAATTAGGGAGATATAAGCTTGCCAAAGGCGTTCACCACTATCATGGAAGAGATCCTACAGAAAGTTCAAATCGACAATGGATTCCCTAAAGACAGTGAGGTTATCCAGGTTATTTCTGTTTGTGGATGGCAGTCATAGGTGTACAGGGTTTTAGAGCAATGAAGAATCTCCTGGACAGGGTTTGTATCTATTTTAAAAGAATTTGGCCTAACTCACCACTGGGGAAAAACCAAGTTAATAAAGAATGTCTACTGTCTAGATTATGACTCACAACTTACAGAGCTGATACAACATTGTATATTTTTGATGGACATTGCAAATGAATAATGATTGGGACACAGAATTAAACAGAAGGATAGCGTGCTAGACTGATAGTCTTTGAGAAACTATAAAATTTCTTTAATACCTCCAAATTTCTCCCAGAAGTACAGGCACAGCTTTTTAATATGCATAGTATACCAATGTTGTTGACAGATAAAAACTTACTGGAAACATCATATGACAGATAAGAACTGTGAAGAATAACCAGAGTACTGGATGACATCAAAAAACTAAAAAAGATGTTCTGGTCATATAGCAAGAGCAAAAGATAGCTGATAGACAGCCCACCTTACCCTAACTGCCTAACAACTGGGTATCACTTGGTAATATCACCCTAACAGTTGTTCACTAGTTGTGCTATAGGTAATCATAAAGGAAAACTATAGCAGCTACATGTTTGAACATCGACCTTCTGGATCTCTTCTGGGGAATGTAATGGGTAGATAATGGATGGTGAATGGGCAAAGAATACTAATGAGGACAGTAACACTGAGATTCTTCTGTTAAGATTACTGAAACAATGTCAGATCCACTCACATTGCAAGCCAATTCACTAGTTTGGAGCTTAAACCCTAGCATAACTGGAGGCTAACAAAGGAGAGCCACAACACAACAATGCCAAACATTTAACCAAGGCAGTAAAGGTGAGTTCACAGCCAGGCAAATATTACTGTGAGAAAAGATAACATGATCCTAATCAACATTATTAGACTCAAATGAAAGGTAAACTTGTAAGGTCTTAAAGCAGACGTATGGGAAATAAGGGATTCAAGAATCCAAAACACACACACACACACACACACACACACACACACACACAAAATATCCAGCTAAAACCCTTCCTCTTACCTGTGCTCCTCTAACAAGAGGGGGCATCACAATTTGTGTGTTCTGCTGAGACCCCAGCTTTGAAGATGTCTGTTGACCTCCACGGACCAGAGGAGGGGGAATAACATTGCCTGGTATTCTTGAAGATGAGGCCTGTAAATCATAAAATGACCAAAAGGTAATGACTTTATAAGTAGGGAAACCCAAAGGCATATCACAAAGAATCCAAAGTGTGTAAAATGGTACAAAGATGACAGTCGCAGTCACTTAAAGTGGTCTACTGTAATTCAAATTGGGTGGTGTGCTTTGTTCAAGGTCTAAGACACCGCACTTAACTGAATTCTGGATCTGGGTTAATTCAGTAGCTAAGAAGTTAAAGTTGGTTCCATTTAGCACATGCATACAGCAAATATCTAGGTTTGGGTGCCTTCAAAGATGAGTAAGGGACAATTCAGTTATGAGGCTGGTCTGGTGATGAAGTTAAGTGTCATGCTTACGCTGTTTAGGTGCTCTCAGGAAATCTAGCTTGTAATCAGAAAGTATTCTTTGAACTATTCTCCCTCAAAGGGAAGGAAGCACTATTAATTTTAGTACCCTCAAGCCTATTTATGCCTGTGGGGTAGCCTAATGCAGGTCCAAAAATGAGTCCTATTGGCTAGAGGATTACAAATCTGCTTCTGCATTTCAAATATTCATTTTGGTTGAAGGAATTTAGAATTTTGTTATAGAGAGCCAAGCAGGAAAGAAGCTCAAGCCATTTGGGTCTTGGCTTAGAAAGTCTGTTTTTCTTCTTCTTGAAGCCTCTATCTGGTGGCCAAAGTTTGGAGACTTTACGGTTTAATAACAGTTCACTAAAGTATTTGTTCCAGTTTGCTATGACTACCAGGATCTGTTCCTATTAATCATAAGTCACAGATTTGACTTACACTGAAGCTGCAATGTTAAACACTCATCATCCTCCACCATATGAATTTTTGTTGAGCTATTTCCTATCAATAAATACATAAAACGCATGCCAACAATGAATTACTTTTTCTTGTTTCAAATTAGGAAGGCAGCACTGATATTAGAAACAAGTACCATGTTTTCCTTTCCCTCTTTTTATGCCCTTCTCATTTCTCTTCCCTCCAACCTGGCAGTGTTTCCAAGGATCAAACTGACCTGAAGAGATGGCTTGCCAGCAGGAATGTTTTGTGTTCCCCGTACCAAGGGGGGAGGGGTGGCCACAGCATTCCCAGAGGAGCCAGCAGGCTGCAAGAGAACATCAAAATGATACATGTGAGAGGGTGGGAGCACAGTGACAAGCAATTAAGAGGAACAAAAACATTCCCTCCCCCTAAAATTCACATGAATAGGTAATCCTCATGGAATAAAATTTTGCTAAGAAGATATTGATTTTTTTGCCCATGCTCCCAGAACCATACTTTCAAACTAAGAAAATGTCTCTGTCTGTGTCAATAATTGGAACAAAGGCAAACTGTTGGGCATGTGTGAATGGGAGGGGAAAAACAGAGCATGAAACAATTTTCTATTGACCACAAATCCTCAGTGGTGTTGAGCTTTCAAACTCATTCACTGCTTTCCCCAGATAGCTAAATGGAGGCTGAATGTTTTTTTCTCAGGTAGTCAGAATGGCTGGAGGTTGTGGCTGGGGAAAGGGAGCAAAATGGGCTGGTATACTGGAACAGGCTAGCCCCTGTTTTAGCATTTTACCTCTCAATAATATTCATAGCTTGCCACCTGACAACTGGGCAAGATAATCTCCAAGCCTACAAGTTTTAATATACAAACCACCACCAGGAACAACTCAGTGCAGAGATTCTACAGATGGGACTAAGAGACTAAAAATGTTAATGGGAACTCATTCCATTAAGAGAGCTAGGAAAACTGGTCTTGCTGCTATATGGCCAAGATTAGCATTTAAGGTTCTCCTATTTGTTTAGTGGGTGATAATATTTCTAAGTAGTTTTAGAAGACGAGATGGAAGGGATGCTAAGTAGAAAGCTTCAAAACAAAATCACAATTCAGTTAAGTAAAATGTTTTTTTCCTATCTCCCCACCTTAAAGAACTAAGCCTTTACATACTGTATCGATAACCATTTTCTCGCATTATTTCACTCTCTAGGTTATAAAGATACCTATTAAAATAAAACGAAAGGCAACTGAGAGATTTCACAAAATGAGAATTTTCTCAAAGGGGAAAAAAGCCCACAAACCTCAAAGCACTTTAAAAGTCCAACAATGCCTTTGAAGTGGATATATCCATGTCATTTTTCAAACACTTTTCTCTGATGATCCCCACTGAAATCTTTCTCAGGTGCTTCACCACGTTGTAGAAATTCTTGTTTATGCTAGTGACAAGCTTTGGTGGGTCCTATCAAGCTGGAAGGACTCACAGTATAAGTCCAAGGATGAAACTAGAGAGCCTTATCAACAGTGCTAGTCACTACCTTATGACCTTTTTAAACTGTGGCAAACTCATGAAAACCTTCTACTAAGGAATATAGAGGGGCTGCATTTGCAATGAAGAATGAATACTTTCATAGTGCCTTTCAATTCTAAAAATTATCTGCCCTTGTGAAAAGGCAAAATGAGAAAAGTAGATGTTGTAGTTTTAGCAAGAGTGATTTATACACTGATGAATGTATCTAACAAATAGACTGATTATCTTTCTAAAAAAGGCATTTGTTAAAGATTTAGGAATGTGAAAGTATATACTTCATACACATACTACTATCATGTTGAACATGCCTAGGTTCAGACAAGACCCAGATAAGACTGGAAAGAGAAATCCAACAATAAGAAAATGTTTAAAGGCATACATGTCTAAGTTACAGAATTTGGAGTGGTCTGTCAAACTATTATTGCAAATCTACTATAAGACAGGAAAAAAGAAGCCTTTCTTGGAATATGAGTAGTAGAGTACCTAGGCAGCAATGGACTTTTATCTGCTAATTGAATATATATACTGTCTCCAAAAGTCTTAGCGCAGTTTTAAGCTTTAAAAAAGGCATCAAATTTCTTTTTAATTTGAAAGAATATTGTCAAGTTTTCAGTACCACAAAAGTCCCATTTAAAATATCCCACTCTAAAGGAAATCCTACATATTGAAATGCATTTTTAGCTAAATTCAGGACATTTACCTATTACATATTATACTGGTATGAATACAAGGCAAATCCCTAAAATGAGATCTCTCTGAAAGAAAAACTTAAATATATAATGACCTTTAAAGGATATGTTATATCCTTTATATAATGAAAAACAATACCAATTAGAGATTGTCCTGCTTATATATAAGCCATTATGAGACCTGTACATATCTTTCATTAAATTAATTCCCCTTCCTTCTGTTATACCAGAAAAATCTCCTTTCTCCTTAAAACAACAAAAAAGGCATTTTGGCTTTTTTTTTTTAATTGGGATTCTGTACATAGGTAAGTATCCTAATGTAGTGGGCAAAAATGAGATACTTGGAATTACCAACCTCAAACAGATTCATCCTAAATTAGGAACAAACTCATCTCAGATACTCCAGAAAAAATACACACCTTCTGGGTAGTGGCTTCTTTTTGTATTTGACTCTGTCTTAGCTTTTTCAACAAAACAAGTTTTGCTTCTTCTAATCGTAACTCTTCTTTAAGTTGTTTGATCATTCTCTCTCGTTCTTCTGGGCTGCTTTTCTGCAAGAATACATGACAGAATAAGTGAATAAAAGGAGACAATTTGAGAAAACAAAAGTTTAAACAGGGATAGTGTGTGAAGGCTCTGCTTTGTAGGGTTTGAAAAATAATGATAGTAGCTCATATCTGTTATGATTTACAATTTACAAAGACTCCTTCCCTCAGAACAAAAAGCTGTCAGTTAGTGCAAATAATACTATTTCCATTTTACAAAGAAGGGAACTGAGGCTCTAAGAGTGACTTACCAACATCGCATGAGTAATAAATACTGGAATAGGACTCAATGCTAGGTCCTCTAACTTTAAATATATAGGGTTCTTTCTCATTTCATTCTTTATTCACTAATTCATTCAACAAACATTAAACATAAACTGTGTAGAGAACACCAGGTGCAACACTGGGGAAAATACAACATACAAGTAAGACATGGTTGCCCTTCTTCATAAAGGAGTGAAAAACTACCAACACAGATTGTTACAGAACAAGCAGACAGCATTCACTGGCAGATAAGTTTCTGGTTCCCCCTACACAAACCCCTGTAAGCCATAAGACCATGACCTATGAAAAGGTCCCTCTCTCATTCAGTGCTACGATAGAGGAGAGAAAGAGTAGATCTGGTGTGCCAATGGAAAAAGAGGTTGGTCAGCTCACAGGGCAAGTGCTTAGCGCCACTACTATTGTTGTGGACACTGATGCTGCTGTCCTGGTTGGCCAATAAGAAAAAGACTATGAAGCCAATACGATATATTAGTGGCTATGATGCTGAGAAATTAACTGGGTAAAATTCCCACCTCTCTCATCCCTTCCTTTGGTTTTCTCTACTGAGCCTAAATCCCATTTATCACTTTTCTTAGATATTGCTGGCTTTCTGTTTTGGGAATGGTTTTCAAAAGAAACCGGTTGTTTTAAGACGACTTGGTTGGCTTCTACTTTATTGATTTAAGCATGTACATAGGGGTAGGAAGAATGCTGGCTAAAAACAAAAAGAAAGCAGTAGAAAGTGAATGAAAAAATGAAAAAAAACCCCAAACCACTTATTAAGTGCTTACTGTGTATGCCAAGTACCATGCTAAGCTCTGGGGATATAAATAGAAATAGAGAGAGACAGTGTCTTCTCTCGAGAGGAAATGGAGTGGATGTCAAGGCCCACTGGGTTCTTAGGTAATATAAATAGGTAAGATGACAGTGACAGGTGCCTTCAGGACATAGAAGCAGGGTAGATGGTAAGGCCTGTAGGACTGGTAGGTCAGATGATAAGGCCTAGGATCTTCTGTATCACCACAGGAAATAGAGCTACAGATTGCCTTCTCATCCAAGCAGTACATATAGTTGTGAAGCAAGGGTGACATGGATCTTTCACAGCTCAACAGTCCCAGATAGGTTCTGGAAAGGGGCTGAACTGATAAATAGAATCATGTATAGTACAGCTATATGTATGTATTTGTATTTAATTATGGGGAGGGAGCGGGGAAGAGGAGAGAGAAAAAAAATTAAAAGTACATAGCAGAGAAAAAGAAAACTTACAAAGAAGCACAGAAAAGCAGGGTAGCTTTGAAAACAATGTAATATTTGTTACAAAGTTGGTTTAAGAAAACAGTCTGAAATGGTAGTTACTGGTTTTATATTGAATCCTTTATGTTGTGCTGTGTACATGGAAATGGTTTTGTTTTGTATTTAAGTTTAAAATGAATACAAAAATAAAGAAAAAAAGAAAAAATACATTTCCCTGAAGTCTTGAGAATTTGATCAAGTTTCATGAGTCTAAACTAAAGTCAAGAAGAAAAAATGCTCACATTTATCTCCCAAACCAGTTCTGAAAAATATAGCATAGGAAAAATATCAGATCATTGGAAAAATATCCAAATAAAGAGACAGTGATAAAAATCCAGAATCTTAGACTTCAATAGTGAATAAATATCTATATCCAAATGTACAAAGTATGGGTAAGAAACAAGAAGAACTGGAACTCTTACTGCAAGAATATAAATCTAGTATTGTATGATATCACTAAAGCTCAATGAGATGGGTCTCATAATTAATTAAAATACAGCTGTGTAGGGGTTTTTTTACTTTTTTAAAAAGTAAAGAAAAACAAATTTGAAGGACTTGACTCTGATTAATATTATTACCCATCTTAATTCCAGAAGATCCATGCTTACCCCATTCTCTTTATCCTTTTATTTTCTTATCATCCCTACCACTACATTCCCTGTCCCCATTTCTCCCTTAACTCCTAAAATTTAAAAATGAAAACAAAAGCAAAACAAAATATCTTCTTTGTAATCAATAAACATAGTCAAGAAAAATAAATATATTCATTAGTTTTGTCTGAAAAAAAGTGTTAATGAAACTTTTGTTTTTTTCTAAAAAGCAAAGAGGAAAAGAGAAGGTTCAGAAAAAAAACCATAAGTAAGTGGGATGGCTTTGGAACAATATGCCGAAGTTACTGTATACTTTACAGAAGAAAAGGCCAAACTAGATATGTTAGAGATTCAGTTTTTGTCTATGTGTGTGAAATCATTATGTTTGCTGGAGTGTGTGAAGTTTGGAATATTTTAATATTTTATTTAATTATATAAATTAAACAAAATTCATACAAATATACAATTATATATTATATAATATGCAAATATAAATGCTGCACTTTTCTTTTTGCAGAGATGGGGGCTGTGGATGTAGGGTGTGTGTGGGGGTGTGTCTTTAGTCATATTCCCCAAGAATACAATTTTGATTTTATTGGATAATCTACAAAAATAGATACTTTAAAAAAAAAAAAAGATGTACTTATGTGGGAAAATCCATGAATTAGAAGACAAAAGCACAAAAGAAGGTATTTGAATGAGAATCAATGGAGATAAGAACGAAAGTGATACTATCCTGATAGTATACTACAAGTAATCCAGCCACAAGGGAAAAAAAAGGGGGGAAAGAATTTTATAAACATAAAAAAATCTAGTGGGAAGTAATATATGTGGTATGTAACAGTAGAAGTAGTAGTGATGAGGGAAACTTTAATTATTCAGATATCTGAAGAGAAAAGCGCCTAATAAGTTCTTGACTTACCCTATTCATAATTTCATGTTTTTAAACAGTAGAGGAAGTGATGAGGACAACTATTTCTCTAATCAACGAGGCGAAACCAATTACAGAACTAAAAGAGAAGTGGCAGTTGCATTTGGGAGTTTGTAAAAGAAGTGGAAAAGAAGGGAGGGCATAATCTGACACATAACCAAGGATTCAGGTGAACAAATGTCAGAGTACTGAGAAAAGACAGAGTTTGCCCCTCTCCATCATAGCTATTCTCACTAATCTTCAATCTCTGCCTACTTATGCTTTCCTGATGCCTATAAACATGTCCATGTCTCTCTATCCTCAAAAAATTGTCACTTAATTCCATCCATCCCTAGTAACTATTACTCTCTATCTCTCCTCCTTTTTATGGCTAAAATCCTTGAGAAAGTCATCTATAATTGGTGCCTATACTTCATTTCCTCTCACTCTCTTTTTAACGCTTTGAAATCTAGCTTCTAGTCTCATCATTCAACTGGAACTGTAATACTCTCCAAAGTTACCAATGATCACTTAATAGCCAAAGTCAATGGCCTTTAAGTCTCATCCTTCTTGATCTCTTGGTGGCCTTTGATACTGTTAATTGCCCTTTTTTCCTTGAACTTCTCTACTCTTAGGTTTTCCTTACACTGCCCTTTATTGGTTCTTCTCTTATTTGTCTGATAATGCCTTTTCCATTTCCTTTGCTGAATCTTCACCTATGGAAGTCCTTCAAGGTTCTGTCCCAGGTCCTCTTTTCCCTCCAGAGTACTTCCCTTGGAGATCTCCTCAGTTTCCATGGATTCAATTATCATATCTATGCTGATGATTGTCATATCCAGCCCTAACTTCTCTCAGACCTCCAGTTTTACATCTTCAACTACACACTGGACATTTCGAATTGAATGTCCCATAGACAGCTTGAACTCAATATGCCCAAAACTAAACTCATCCTTCCTCCCAAGTCCTCCCTTCTTCCTAATTTTCTTATTTCTGATGAGGACACCACCAACATCTGAGTCATGAATCAATCAATAAACACTTGTTAAGTATCTTTATGTGCCAGGCACTGTGCTAAATGTTCATAACCTAGATGTCATTCTCTGTCCTCTCCCAAGCCCTTCCAACTCCACATTCTGTTTGTTGCCAAGTCCTACTGAATCTACCTTTATAACATCTCTTATCCATATCCCTTTCTCTCCTCTGACACTGCCACCATACAGGTTCTCATCATCTCACACTTGGATTATTGCAATAGCCCTACTCCAGTCCATCCTCCATTCAGCTATCAAAGTGATATTCCTAAAGTGCAGATCTGACCAAGTCACTTACTATTCAATAAACTCCAGCAGATCCCTATACTTTCAGGGTAAAAATGTAAAATCCTCTTTTTGATTTTTTAAAAGCCCCTTCCTACCTTTCCGGTCTTCTTATTTCTCTCATCATCTCTTATAGTATCTCTGGCCTCCCTGTTATTGCTTGAATATGATACTCCATATTCTATATTCTCATTGGCTGTCCCCCATACTTGGAATTCTCACAAGTATATCCTTACATAACTGTAAACAAAACAGTTCAACTTTAGTAAGTCTCTTGCAATTTCTTTTTCTTGTTCTTTTTCTTGATTACCTTTTCATGCTTCTCTTGATTCTTGTGTTTGAAAGTCAAATTTTCTATTCAGCTCTGGTCTTTTCACTGAGAAAGCTTGAAAGTCCTCTCTTTTATTGAAAATCCATATTTTGCCTTGGAGCATGATACTCAGTTTTGCTGGGTAGGTGATTCTTGGTTTTAATCCTAGCTCCATTGACCTCCAGAATATCATATTCCAAGCCCTTTGATGGAGGGCTTGGAATGTAGAAGCTGCTAGACCTTGGGTTACTCTGATTGTGTTTCCACAATACTCAAATTGTTTCTTTCTGGCTGCTTGCAGTATTTCCTCCTTGATCTGAGAGCTCTGGAATTTGGCGACAATATTCCTAGGAGATTTCTTTTTGGGATCTATTTGAGGAGGTGATGAGTGGATTCCTTCAATTTCTGTTTTGCCCTGTGGCTCTAGAATATCA
>CM053622.1:57469332-57488419 GCA_028646595.1 Phalanger gymnotis
ATTCCAGAGTCTGAGACTGAATCTGGGTGCGTTTTTGCTGCCTGGCCATGTTCCCAGCCAACTTACTTGACCCTTGAGTTTTTCAGCAGGGTATGACTGCTTGTAGACTAAAGAGTTCTATGTTCCAAGCTTGGGCGGATGAGCTTCCACACCAGCACTCCTCCTTCCCCAAGAACCCCCAACCAAGACTGGACTTAAGATCTTCAGTAGGCTCTTCACTCCTGCTCTGATCAGCCACTTAATTCCTCCTACCAGGTGGGCCTGGGGCCAGAAGCAACTGCAGCTGTAGTTCTAAAGCTGCCCCACTTCTGCTGCCCTGGCGCCCCACCCCCCCCAGGTGGTGGCCGAACCGCAAACTCTATCCCAGTGCCCAGCAGCTTCTCCCACTAACCTACTCTGTTGTCCTTGGCGTTTGTGGGTTGAGATGTCTGGTAACTGCCACAGCTCACTGATTCAAGACGCTAGGGCACACTCCACCCGGCTCCTGGTCTCCTTGGTCCGCGCTGCCCACACTGGGCTCTGCTCCGCTCAGCTCCACTCCCTCCACTCCCAGCTCTGTGTGGGATAGACCTTACCCAGAGACTATCCAGGCTGTCCAGGGCTAGAGCCCTGCTTCCCTCTGCTACCCTGTGGGTTCTGCAGTTCTAGAATTGGTTCAGAGCCAATTTTTATAGGTTTTTGGAGGGACTTGGCGGGGAGCTCACGCTAGTCCCTGCTTTCCAGCCTCCATCTTCTATACCTTTTATTTTAACATTAATAGATTACATCTAGTTGTTCCCTATGAACCTGAGCTGCATGTATCTCTTTTTAGAGGAAAATGGACTCTTACACACAATTCAAGAGAACCTTAATCCTGGCACCAAAGCCACTCCAAATTGTCAGATGTAATATATTCATGATCAAGTCAGATCAGTTTTGGAAACAGTTCTTGAGCTATGTGGTTCCAAGTTCCACTTTAATGTTATCAAAATAATTAGGTTTTGTGTTTGATTCTTTTCAACAGCTAGAACTAAAGAAGACATTAGCAGGCCAAACTCACCATGAGGGCTTCGGTGTTGGTCTCCTTTAGTGGTATTTTTGTTAAGCCATTCATTCTAGGACTTGAAGGCTCATTGTCTGATAACACTATAATATCAGGCGAAGGGACTCTCTTCTCTGGCTTCATATCACTGAAAAGTAAAGAGAAAATAAGTCATTCAGATGGGTCATTCTGCTTACCCACAACAGTATGCCTGAGACTCTAAAATTTTCCTAAAATAATTTTCTTTCAGTTCCTCAGGATCAACCTATTGTTACCCATATGTGAAAACCAGAAATAAAAATAAAGCAGGGATACTAGTCAGGTAGCATGGTATACTGGAAAGAACACTGGATTTGGAGTCAGAAGATCTGGGTTCAAATCTACGAGACCATGGCAAGTTACTTCCCCTTTCCAGGCCTCATGTTCTTCATTTGTAAAATTAGGGAGCCAAACTAGATGATTTCAAGGGTACCTTCCAGCCCTAAGGATCCTAAGACTTCCACTTTCTTCCTAGTTTCTACCAGCTAGGAGCTTTACTCTAGTAGAGATGAACAGGCCTAGATACTTTTAAAATATATTAGTGGTTCAAGAGGTAACTCAGTGGTATTATGTGTTTAGGTCAGAAGTGTGCTAGGGTCCACTTGAACTGGCTCCCAATTATTAAATTTTAGTGTGAGCATTTACACCTTGGAAATTGATAAATGATAAAGGGCAGGGCTTGATGTATTGTTTTGCTTACTATCTAGATTTAAATAATGAAGAAAATGTTAATAATGCAGACTAAATTTAAAAATGTATCTTGAGCATATATTTCCTCCCCAGAGAGCTGGATGTTAAACACTTACCAGCACATTGCTGTGTTAAGTGCAGGAGAAGAATATCAAAGAGACAGAACATGGGAAAAAAATCAGAGGGCAACATGGAAGGGGCAATATTTGAGCTAGACAAGGAAGGACAGAATGTCAACAGAAGAGATGGAGGAGAGGTAAGGTATTCCAGGGCCGTAGAGGTAGCAAAGTGGGAAACATGATAGGGTGATAGAAAAGTTTGGTTTTGTAGTAGAGTACCCGAGAAAGAGACATGTGAGATAAGGTCAGAAAATCTGTTGGGGTGGGGTGGAGATAATTCAGGCTGTGACAGAGCCCCCCAAGACCTTCGATGTCACCTTTGGCAGACTGAGACAACTACTAATATTTATTATGAGGATTTTGTTTAGTAGGAACCTGGAAAGGCATCCTGCAGAAGCTAAGATTTGTTGATAATTCTTAGTTTCATAATGCAAAAGAAAAATTTAAAAGAGGGGAAAAAAATAAAGTAAGTAAGATGGAACTACCAGCCTGTGAAGGGTCTTAAATGGCTGGCTAAGAGAGGAATCTGAGCTTTAGTGAATGAATTAAAAATCAAGAAATGTTTATTAAGTGCTTCCTATGAGCCAAGCACTGGGCTAAACTCTAGAGATACAAATACAAACAACACAAAGATAGTCCCATCCCTCAAGGAGCTTATATTCTACTGGGGAAAACTATACACAGAAGAGAGTAGTGGCCAGGGAGGGTCCCTTTGGTCCAGAAAGACCTGAGTCTCCAGAGGTACATGGTATCCACACGCATCCAGGAGATCATAGCAGAGTTGATTTGACCATGGTTCAAAGTTCAGAAACTTGGGAATAACCACCCCCAGTAGCCAAAGAATATCAGGGAAAGGGTATACAAGTGGACAAGGCAGTTGGAAAGGAGACTGCGAAGTAGGTAAAGGAGTGAAGGGAAGCTTGGTTGAGGTTTTCCTGAAAGAGTGCTTTGGGAGAGGAAGTCATCTATCAGGAGTGAGATCCAGGGAAGGAGACTGTACAGGACATTCCACCCAACTCAAATCATGGTAACTATATTATATGCATCATCATAAATTTTCTCAAATTTAGTACCTAGCTTGAATCTTATCCCCTTCTCTTATCATACTATCGCTGTCCTTCTCTTGCCCAAGCTCAGCCCTGAATTATTCCCGCCATTCACCTCCCTGACCTTTCTTACTTAGAAGCAGCTGAACACAGCATGTCAGCATGATGACTGATCACGTTACAAATATATGTGGACCAGCTTCAACTGGGTCCTCACTTCAGTAAGGCATTTCCTTTATTTCTTATTAATTCTCTATGTCCTTCCCCACAGAAGCTATTTCAAAACCCTTCCCTCTTCAAATCCTCCATAATTCTTCCTCTGCTTCAACTAAGGCATATCATTCCCTTATTGAGAAAAGTGAAAGCATTCAACTTGAACTTTCTCCTTCTCTAATTTATCCTGCATATTTCCTTTGTATATAGATGGTGTGTTCTCTCCATTAGACTGCAAGTTACTTCAGAACAAGGACTTAAAAAAAAACCCAACTACTTTATATTCCTAGTACTTAGCACAGTGTCTGGTACATAATGGAGACTTAATAAATCTCTTTCTCTCGCTACTCCCATTGGTTTAACTATTTTCATTATGCAGGTTAACTCCCCGATCAATAACCAGAACTACTCTTTACCCCAATCTTCAGGTCCACATGAACAATTGCCTAATGGCATTTCAGAATGGATGTCCAGGAGACATCTTAAACTCAACAAATCTATATATTAAATTATTATCTTTACCCTAAACTTTCTCCTTTTCTTAACTTCCTTATTTCTGTCAAAAGCACTACCATCGTTCCAGTCTTCCAGCTTGGTAATCCTGGGTTTCTCATTGTTCATTTTCATGCCACACATCCAAACAAGTTGCCAAATCTTGTTATTTCTACCCTCACAACATCTCTCACATCCTGACCCCCCCTTCTCTCTACTTACACAGCCACCACATGAGTTTAGGCCTTCGTTACCCCTCTCCTAGATTATTGCAATAACCTCCTAATTGGTCTCTCTGCCCCAAGTGTCTTGCCACTCCAAAGCATCCTACACATTGTTATCAAAGTAACTTTAGTTAAACACAGATCTGACCAGGTTACTCTTCTACTCAATCAACTCTTGTGGCTTCCTCTTGCCTCAGACAAAAATATAAAATCTTCTGCTTTGCTTTCAAAGTCCTACACATTTTGGTTCTAACCTAACGTTTTGTCCCTCCCCCTCTCCCCCACTCCCAATTCAGTGAAACTGGCTTTCTTCTGTCTGTTGCTCAGAAACTACACTTCACCTCTCATATCTACACTTTTGCACTTGCCATTCTCAACTGAATGCCTGGAGTACAGTAACCTCCTCACCTCTCCCTCAAAGAGTCCTTCTCTTCTTTTAAGATTTATCAGGCACCATCTTCTACATGAAGCTTTTCCTAATCCCTCAACTAGTGTCATTTCTCTTCTCCCAAATTACTATGGTATTTAATTATTACATACACCCCCACACACATATTTTATTGACTGACTTTATGTTAATGCTGTATATATTTTTGTTTGTACTTGTCCTTCACTGGAATGCAAATTCCTAATAAATAGAGGTTGTTTCATTTTTTGGACTTGTGTCACTTGTGCCTAACATAATGCCTGGCACTTAGGGATGAATAAAAGATTGCCTTGGTACAGTGAAGGCTCACTTGAAGTTGGATAAAATGAATTTATAATGTACCCATGACTTCCTTCAGCTCTGTACTGTTGAATAGAAGCAGTTGAGATGAAGAGTTTGGAATAAGCAAAGGCTAAGGTTTGGCAAGGCACATCAACAGGGCAAGGCAAGAAAGGAAGTGAGAATGGAAGACAGTGAAGACTTGACTGGCTAACTACTAGATTAAGATTCAAGAAGGAACAAAGTGAAGTCAAACCAGGGGTACTAGCCTGAATAAGTACTGAAGAGTAACAGAGACTAGAGTTCTCCTTTGGGGCAAAGAATGTGTTTATAAAAGACAAGGCATAGGGAGAGATAAAATGATAGCAGGCTATGGTTGGATAGAGGAATTCCTGGGTTTTTAATTAGGGAAGTGGAACAAAAGAGTAGGTTGTGGTATTAGACAATAAAAGTTACAGAGTTTGAAGGAGAATCAGTATGGATGCTGAAATTCCCTACTGTAAGGACAGCAGTTGACAAGGGAAAGATAGTGAGCTAGGTAATGTACTTCTTGAGAAAGGAGGGAAAATAACTTGGGGGATCTAGACTGGATAGAAATTTTTTACGCTATGACCTTCAAATAAGGAGAGGTTGCTGAATGATGGTGCTAAATGCAGAGTATGGAAGTGGCAATAGGGGCAAGGAGTATTCTAATACCTCCTCAATGACAAGTGTATTAAGAGGTCTGGGCAAAGTCAGTGCTGCAGAAAAGTGTCAGGTATTAATGGAGGCTGGTGGATGGAAGGAAAGTGAGAGAAAGAGGTCTAGAAAAACAGAAATTCCAGAAGACAACAGATGGGTTTAATGGGATAGGGTTGAGGAGGAAAATGAGAGAATAGGAGTTTGGAGCTAGAGATAGTTTTCTCTTATGTGGCTAGTAATGAATTAATATAGGGTGGAGGAAAATTGTTAGCTATGGGGGTTGGAATGAGTAGCAGATGAAAAATAAAGTACACAGTCTCAAATATATTTTTTTTTCTTGGAAAGGGACAGGGGCCATAAGCAGTGTTGGTGCCAGGTCTGGTCCTGCTTAAATCTATTTCTATGAATCATTTAACAAACATTTATTAAGTATCTTCTCTGCCTCTTTGAAAGTCCTGTGTGAGGCAATAAAAATAAAATGTAATTAAAATTTTGTGTTTATCTTCATGAATATTATCTAGTAGGGGTGATATGACATGAACACGAATAAAATGTCAAATATGACATTTCTTTAAAATGTGTAAAGTATCACTCAAACATCTATTAATAGTTTGCCGTATGTAAAAGAATATTGTGTTCAGATATACAAAATGGGGGTGACATGACTAAACAATCTCTATGAAAAAGAGTTGAGGGTTCTGATGTATTAAAAGCCCAACAGTGTTACATGGCTATCAAAAAAAAAAAAAACCACAACTAATTTTATCCTAGAATCCTTGGGCTAAGGCAAAACTCAAGAACTAGGAACATTTCTGGTCATACCAAAGAAGTATTATGTTCAGTTCTGGGTTCCATATTTAAGATGGACATTAAAAGGGTGATGAGGATAATTAGAAGACTAGAACCCATGATATAAGACCAATTGAAAGGACTGAAGAGGCTTGGCCTATAGAAAGCTGAGGGAGGAGGTTGGGGGCAGAGAACAGGAGAGTGATTTTAAAATAAGAGCTGCCATTTACCATTGTTTTATTTGGCCTCAAAAAATAATCATTGTGCAGAAGCAAATTTCAGCTAGGTGTAAGGAAAAACCTAAGAATTACAGATATCCCAAAGTAGAATGAAACATCTTGGTAGTTAACTGAATTCCAAGCTTCTTGGAGCTTGGAGCACAACCCAGATAACTACTTTTTTGGAACGTTCAATTAATCACCAAGTATTAAGAGCCCTTTATATGTAAAGTACCATATTATAGAGTGTTTCTGTTTAAACATACATTGGACTAGAGGACCTCTGATGGTTCTTCAACTTCTGAGAGTCTATAACATGCTTTCTTTGCCCTCAAGAACGTTACAATTTAACAAGGTAGAAGTATACTACATATTACTTGTTTTTATTCAGTCACTTACTCATGTCTGACTCCTCATGACCCCATGGAACATAGCAGGTCACCACTATCCAAAGTGTTAGGTTTTCTTGGCAAAAATTGTGGAGTGGTTTGCCATTTCCTTCTCCAGTTTATTAAGTCAAACAGAGGTTAAGTGACTTGCACAGGGTCACACAGATACTAAGCATCTGAAGTCAATTCTGAACTAGGTCTTCCTGACTCCAGGTGCAGCATGCTATCCACTGAGCCACTGCTCCCTCTATACTACATATATATATATATATAATTTGCAATAACTATGTAATAAATATCTAACATTATACATTAATTATAATGCACAATATATGAATATAAGAAAATAATATAGAATACATGAACATAAGAGCTCATACAGAGATCACTAGGGAATAGGTATATGTTTATGGCTAAGAGGTGCCTACTTGGAGTCAGGAAGACCTACATTCAATTCCTTTCCTTTATCAGTTGTATGACCTGAGGCAAGACACTTAACCTCTCTTAGTCTTAAGTTTTCTCATCTGGGATATGGGAATAATAAAAAGCATCTATGGTTGTTGTGATGATAAAATGAGATAAAGCTCCTAACAAACGTTTAAACACTATTTCCTATCTTTCTACTATATTCCTCATAGCACCATGCATAGTGTGAAACAGAGTATCAGAAACAAGATCTCAATAATCCAGTGTTTGATAAAGTAGCAATCATAAATTACTTAGGGAAAAACTCTTTATCTGAAAAAAACTGCTGGGAAAACTAGAAAGTAGTCTGGCAGAAATCAGTCTAAGACCAACACCAAACACTATATTGCAGAATACATCCTAAATGGATACTTGACCTTAAAATTAATGATAATACTATAGAAAAATTAGAAGAGAAACAGATCATATGCTTCTCTTAGTTATAAGCAGGATATATTTTTAACTAAATAAGAGAACAGAGGGAATTATAAAATATAAAATGGATAAATCTGGTTACTGGAAACGAAAAAGCTTCTGCACAGACAAGTAAGTCGTCAAATGGGAAGTGTCTGACGACCTGAACTCAGGTCTTCTTGATTCTAGGTGCGATGCTCTAGACCACTGTGACACCTAGCTGCCTCTCTCTCTCTCTCTCTCTCACACACACACACACACACCCGTGCGCGCATTTAGCCATTCTCCAACAGGTAAATGGTCAAAGAATATAAATAAACGGTTCTCAAAACAACTGTAAAGTATTATTCACAATCCCATCAAAAAATGCTCCAAATCACCAATAGTAAGAGAAATGCAAATCGGCAAAAATGACAAAACACGGCAACAGTCAATGCTGAAGGAGTTGTAGAAAGACAGGCACACTAATACATTGTTGGTGAAGCTGTGAAATGGCACAACCATTTTAGAAATCAATCTGGAATTATACAAATAAAGTGACTAAAATGTCCATTCCTGAGCCAGAAACTCCACTGCTGGGTTTACAGAGTAATGAAGCTCTTGATAAGGAGAAAAGGCCCCATATACTCCAAAATATTTATAGCATTACTTTTTCTCATGGCTAAGAATGAGAAACAAAGTAGATGCCCATCAACTGGGGAATGGCTAAACAAATTATGGTACATGGATGTAATGAGATATTACTGTGCTGTAAGAAATGATGTGTGTGATGAATAAAGAGAAGCTTGGAAACACAGCTATATGAACTAATGCAGAGTGAAGTATGAAGGACCAAGAAAACAATACACACAGTGACAAAGTAACAACAATGTAAGTGGAAAAAATGACCAAAACATCCCAAGTAAACGTAACAAAATTATAAAAATCAAGTGGAACTTGAATGAAGAGACATGGGAAGACACTGCAATCAACCCCTTCACAGAGGTGAGAGGTCCGCAGATGTCACATATTTGCGCTGATTTTATTTTCGTCTCAAAAAAATGCTATTCGTCATATGGGATAATTCTGTGGTAGAGGGAGGAAGAGGAATACTTGGGATAACTGCACTGATTAAGAAACAGAAAATATCACTAAAAACTTATTTTAAAAAAGAAATACAAAAAATTTAGAAAGAAACTGTTGAAGTTGGGACCATTCATCATGTAATCATTAACAATTCCATTTCTCATGAAGAATATGCTAAGAACAATGCGGCAAAGCTTTATGACTTGTTACTTTGTTAACGTCCAAAATACATTAAAAACATGGGATCAGGAGGAGTAATTATGTTCTTAGTTTTTATTTGAACAAGATACATGTTTTATTATATTTCAATGAAAAAGTGTGTGTGTGTGTGTGTGTGTGTGTGTGTGTGTGTGTGTGTGTGTGTAGAGGCTAACATTTGGTTAATAGGGGTCACTAATTTTACACAAATTCCAAGACAGAGTACAGATAGTTACATTATGGATTCCTCTAGATGGCGCAGTGAGTCAACAAAATACACCCTTCAAACTACAAAGGAGTAAACTCCTTACTCCTCTCCAAATAAAATTCTTTTAACCTTTACATTAAAATGTGTCACACTCTGAAACACCATTCTTTTGTTCTAGTGCCCTCTGTTTATAGAACAACAGGGATGGAAGGGGCTTTAGAACAAAGAATGATCAAGCTCAGAGAACTCAAACATCTGGTCCAACAGTTTCATTTTACAGATAAAAAAACAAAGGCCCAGTTGGCAGAAACGACTGGATCGAGTTCATACATTCTGTTGCTGGCAGAAGTGGCACTGGTCTTCTGCACGTGCTGAATCTATGGCTGGTCCGTACAGCCATAACCAGAGTCTTGACTCATGGAATACCTTCTTAGTAGAACTTTTGGTCTTTGACCTTGAGACTCTCACATTAAACAGTAACAAAAAGCAGAACTGACTAAAATCCTAATCTTGAGTCTAACTTCAATAAAAATAAATTTCTGAAAAGGTTTTCCCCTCACAGCAGCTGACAATAATTTAGAAGACAAAGAAGTGTCCTCTGCACCATCACAAGAATTTTTACTGACTTGGCTAAGATTTCAAATGGCAGCTTATGGTACTACTTCAGTTGATTTTCAAGAAAATGAACAATTAGAATTTCATTTTTGTAATAAAGATATGTTATATATTTACAAATAAAATTTTCAAGGGGCAAACTCCATTTATTGATATGAACGTGGATGAGGCTGTCATGTTTTGTTGACAGAATTCAGTACAGGTTATAAACTACAAATTCAGTGTTTGGGTTATTGATTTACATAGAGTTCACAGGCTCTTAGCATAATGCTCTGGCATACAGACCTCTCTGGAGTTTGTGGATAGGCTCTGATAAAATCTTATTTCAAAGTTGGAAAAAAAAAATCACCTTATTCATGGAATCAGAGATTGTCAGCTCAAAGATAACTTCCAAATCATATAGTCTAACTCCCATCATTTTACAGATAAGGAAGTAGTAGCTCAGAGAGGATTTAAATTGTCTAAGGTAATAGCAAATGGTACAGTTGAGACCTGAACCCATTTCCTTATTCCCAGTCCAGTCCTCTTTTGGAAGGCCTACAGCCTTTTCATACTAGGTGTAAACATCAAATAAACAAACACATAATCAATATTCTATTGCCATTAGTATTATTTTTTTTCCATGAGCATTTTAAATATGATATGCCAAATGAATAGAAACCACAATTCTGCACTGGAAAAATTCTATGCCCAGACTTAAGGATGACCATAGGTTGGGTACCAGAAAACATGCATCAAGGGTCACACTCAAAAGGGTACGACATTTCCATTATAGAAATCAAATCTGCCAAACAAGTTCAAGACATGGACAAGTGGGGAAGACTACTACACTTCAATGAATGTTTTAAGCACAGGAATCTCAGAACACATCTGTATATAAGAATATGTCTATAAATGTCAATAAATACGTCTAACAGGAATGACATTACCTTCTCATCAATTATCACACAACTTAAGAGGTACAAAGGAGCTACCTTCCTTTCTGTTAATTGAGCCATCCAAAGTCACATGACAAAGGTATTTTTCCTCTCTGGTCACATGAAACTTCTTTAACTGTTCCTTCTAATTTGAAAACCATGGCAACAACCAGTTATAACCAGCCTGTGACACAGCCTTCATTTTGTGAAATGAGGTAGGGTTCAAGTAATGTAAGAAAACGGAGAAAGCCTAAGTAAAAAGAGTAGCCCTAGAACAGTAGTAACTTCCTCGATTAACTGAACCTTTATAACTTATTTCTAAAAAAGGGAAACGAATTGTTCGATTAAATACATACTGACTTGAAATTCAGCAGGGAAAAAAACATTATTCTGGGAAGAAGAGCAAGAAGGAGCTGCTGATTTTAGAGGAGGTGCTTCAAAATTCTAGAGCATCCCAATGACACTGGAATTCAAAGAGTAGTGCTATTTTTACTGATTAATAAAACTCTTTCTCTGTCATGAAGTCACTTTAAAAAAAAGCCTACATTTAGAAAAATGGTAAGAATGTGGTAAGGAAATACTTTGGTTGACCACAGACCTAAAAAATAAAAAACTGTTTCTTTAGCACATATATATCATTAAAAATAATTTCCATTACAAGTTATTATGTTCTCTGGGTAACAGTCTATGAAAGCCACGTGGTATAATGGCATGATTTAAGCCAAATATAATGTCAAGATGTGAGTCGTTCAGCAGTACTCATTAAAAAAAAAAAACTGAAAATGTGATCAGGGAAAATCCAGAGACCTATAGAGAACAGCATGTGAAAGTTAGAAGTTAAAGGACCAGACTGTCAGAACTGGACGGGGCTTTAGAACCTAATCTATTAGAAGTTGGAAAGAACCTTGTAACATAGGATCCCACGTTGGATGGGATTTCAGAACTCAGATCACAGAATGTGGAGCTTGAAAGAACCTTCAGAAGACCACCAGGATGATGGCAAAGATGAGGCAGGTCAGGCCTACAGAAGTAAGTTCCTCATGGTCAAACCGTCAGTAACTTTCAGGGTCAAAAGCAGAACTAGTGCTTTCACTATATCACAGCTGCTCACCATGTAACCAAGTTAAACTACCTCGTTCAATCAAAGCAAAACACTTAGAAGCTGGCTACTATGATCAATGGTCCTTTGTTTCCAGCCTGACTACCAAAGCCATTATCAAGTAGGGCAACCCTTGTGGAAAAGGAACCATCCCTGCCATTAGTAATACTATCTCACAGACTAACTACCAAACAAATGGGCAAATAAGAAAGCTCAAGAATTGTAGGAACAGCAGTGTCTTCCTAGACTGGCCTTTTTTTTCCAGCCCAATTCCACCTAGCCATCAACTAAAAGAGGAACAAATATAAAAAATACAACCTGGCAAATTGCCTCAGCTTGTGCTACAGCTCCTACCTCCATAACATAGCCCACTCACTGGTAGCCAGACCTACTGAAAGACCCCTAAAAGAAGTTTTTCATCACCAAAGTCCTTGGCATTGTCAAATGGTTCAACTTCTTTGCCAGTTCTATGAGTTAAATGAACTTTTCCTGGGGAAGGAGAAAGTACCTATTGGAAGACAAATGTCATCAACTTTGACAGGCTTATGTATGTAAACTTATGCCACCTAGTAGGAGGGATATGACAAAAATACAAAAAACTATAGTATAAAATAAAACAACTGTCTTCACAGAAGTATAACCATAGTGCTTTATGAGTTCGGAAATGGAATGAATGGTCATTATTGAAAGTGAGGCTTTGGAAGTGGGTGGAAATCAAGAAACTTCCTTGAAGAGGTGGCATTAGGCTTTAAAGAATGGATAAGAATTCAGAGGGGTAAGAATGAAGTGTTTTAAACACAAAAAACAACCTAGGCAAACGTGGAAAGTGCCAGCAAATTATTTTTTAGAATGTAACAAAATTAAACTAAGTCCCACTTAATGATTTTAAATGTGCTCCATGGAAACAGTGTGAGGAAGAGGAGATGGGAGCGACCCCTAGACCAGCTGCCACCGCCACTGCAACCCCCACCCAGACTCTGCTGCTGTTGCTACTCTTGACCCTCCACCATCACCACCATGGCCAAGAGAAAGGCTGAAGGAGATGCTAAGGGAGACAAGACTAAGGTTAAGGATGAACCACAGAGGAGATCGGCACGGTTATCTGCTAAACATGCTCCTCCGAAGGAGAACCCAAACCCAAAAAGGCACCTGCAAAGAACGGAGAGAAATTACCCAAAGGGAAAAAGGGAAAGGCTGACTCTGGTAAGGATGGGAACAACCCTGCAGAGAATGGAGATCCCAAAACAGACCAGGGACAGAAAGCTGAAGGTGTGGGAGATGCCAAGTGAATTGTGTGAATTTTTGATAACTGTGTACTTCTAGTGACTGTACAATTTGAAATACTATTTTTTATCAAGTTTTATAAAAATGGAGAATTTTGTTTTACTTTTTTTTTAAAGCTATGTTGTTAGCACACAGAATGCTCTGTTGTTGTTTTGGGGGGATGAGGCAGATAGGATGTCTCAAAAACTGAGTTGAAATGGGTGGGGATTTCTTCCCCTCCTAATTTTTGGACCACCCCCCACACACACACACAAAAGATACATAGCTATGAACACTGATACCCTCAGCCTGTCCTGTGAGGGTAGGAGTGGTAACTTCAAAAATTTGTACTTCTTCTCTGTCTGCCATATGCATCCAACTTGACTCCTCCAAACCCAAGGGCCTATGAGGACCTGCCTCTATTTCCCTCTTTTCCCCTACCCCCAAATCAACTGTGTTGGATACAAGTCTTTCAGGTGATCTGGACTTGAATTATGGCCCTGAGGAGGCCTCCACAAAAGAGCCGAAGTTCTTTCATATTTTCCAATTAAGTTCCAAGTAAGAATTCTGCAGTTTTCATTTCATTTCTTCAAAGTCAGGGCAGGCTCATGAAAAGTTGTTAAACAACATACGCTCAATATGAAAATGTCCACCCTCACTCTGTTTAAAGTATAAAATAAAGACTCTTCATTGGGTATATAGTGACTTTATATTTTTGGTAGTCCATGGAGGAGGGGAGTTTGAAAGTTGTTGCTGCCGATCTTAGCCCATGTCTTGCCTGAATGACCATGATCGTTTATGAAAAGTAACTTTAATAAAGTTGGATACAGCCCGAAAATAAATAGATAGATAGATAGATAGATAGATAGATAGATAAATGAAAGTGCTCCATGAAAAAAGTACCCCTTCTCACCTCATTCAGAAAGTAGATGGCTAGACAAAAAAATGTTTGGAGGGATACTGCTTGTCAGTTTATTTGTTGGTTCTTGTTTGATGCTACATAATTTGGAAGAAGTCTAAAACATGGTCACGTACGCCCTTATTCTTTTGAGGATAAGCTAAAGGATGATGAAATGTTTCATGGGGAGAAATTTAACTACATTCAATTTTACACACAACTTAGTGATAACCATACACTGGTTCAGCTGGTAAAAGACAATTTGTCATTTCCCTTAAGTCTAGGACTAGGGTATAGGGAAAATAGTAGGGAGAGATATGACACATATGCAGATAAATCTAGTGACAATAACTGGCAGTATCACAGAAGGCTCTTAGAAGAAGTAACATTTGAAATGTACTTCAAATGAGAAAGAGAATTGGGATTAGTAGTTGTGTGAATTTTAGCAAGTTGTAAAACTCCCTAGGCCTCATTTTTCTTATCTGTAAAATGAGTGGGTGGGACTAGATGGCCTTTAGGGTTGCTTTCAGTTCAAAATTTATGACCTTGGATCAGAGTAAATCTATGTAAGTCTGCATATGTGTGTACATGTGTACACGTATTTATGTGCATATATACATACGCACGCAACACAGATCCTTTAAGTACAAGTAAACACTTAGACTTCAAGGCTTTATTAGTATGATGTAATTAAATAAAACCATTCCTGTCCCTCCTGAAGATCCTAACTCCTTGAAATCTGGATGGCTTCTATATATATAGACCTATGTCTAGGAAACCCTGTCCTAGGCCTCTGCTTTAAGTCCTAGTGGGTAGGTCTGTGTCTGTTCCTCAGTTATATTTTCTTTTTCCCCTCCCCCCCCATCTCTCTGTATTCATGATTAATTACTCGTGTCTCTTTTTAAAGGCTTGTAGATTGGCTAGTTCAAGTGCATGAACACCATCAAGTTTCCTATACATATAAGAATGAAAGTTCCTTGTAAATAGGAACTATTTCTTTGTATCTCTAACTCCAATAATTAGTAAAGTCCCTGGCACACATTTAGTACTTAATGCTTTTTATTTCTTTGGCCTTTTGTCATTCATTCATTCCATGATGAATACAAAACAACTTATGAAAGTTTTATAACTCAGTGAACCTCACAGTTGTAACTTCTTAACTATATATTTCATCATATCAATGCAGGAACAAATGATGTATCAGTAAATTCATGACTTGAGAAGACTTCATCATGATCAAAAGACAGAGAGGAAAGGCCCTTGACAGATTTCTTTTCTGTCTTCCTTCATCTCACACCAGAGCAGAAAATGTAAAAGACAGTACCAAAGAAAAGGGCACTGGATGAAGAAGTAAGGAGATACAGGGTCCTATCTATGGCACTTCGATGAACCCAGTGTCTAGGACTCTGGGAGAAATCACTTCCCCACTTAGACTTTCTATCCACTTCTTGAACTGTAAAATGACAGGTCTGAATTTGAAGACCTTTAATGCCCCTTCTAGCTCTGACATTTTTAAAGTTCTGAGGCCTCTTCTAAGTCTAGTACGTCTATAACTGTCAAAAGATCTGTTAACTTAAAATATTGATTACATTTCACACAATCAACTATAAATTGTTCTAGCAAGTTTTAATCAAGAAACATTTATTATCTTAGGAGTTCTGGTAGTAAAAATTCAGGTGTACTAAGCACTTTCAGATGACAAATAGTCGCAAATGAATTAATCTAAGTAGAAAAGTTTATCAGCAACAAATTATAATATAAAAATACCATTTACTTCACAAGCGTGTTAGTTTTTCTTCTCTTCAACAGCAGCAAGTACTCAGTTCTTTTTGCTCTTAGGGGATTTTTCCCTTATAGATGAAACAGAAAAGCCTATATGGGACCAATGTATTTTAAATACTACTAGTAATAATAAAAAACATCGATAAGGGAGGTTAGGTTCAATTCATTTAGACAGGCCTCAGGGATCTGTCTTTCCCTTGGAGAATTTTTTCCATTTAGTTGGGTCGGAAGCTACTATACTTCTAGCACAAATGTTTAAAATAAACTAAAAAGCAATGAATTACCAATGCTTTTCCAAAGAGCCATTAAGATATATGTTCTAGAGAACTAGGTTATAGGTTCTCTATTTCTGCTATCTGGAAGAGCAGAAGTATATAATAAAATGGCAAGAAAGAGCAATATAAAAGCTAATGTAGTTGGCTCACTACACTCACTTGAATTCAGAAAGGGGAATCTATGCCTTGATAAAGACTTTGCTATGTTCAAAAGATAGAGGAAAAGGATTTGCCAGATGTCTTTTTTTTTGTCTCTCATTTCACACTAAAGCAGAAAAATGTAAGATGGTACCAAAGAAAGTGGAACCCACTATGCGCTTTTGAACAAAGATTATCCACAATGAACTTCCAGTACTCTTTGGGTCACCAACAACTTCAATGCAAGGACTGCATTTGATTTGGCAAACTATCACCTTAAAGGCTCTCTCATGCTTGTATCAGGGAAAAAAAAAGGTTACTTGAAAAACTTTAACAATAGAGACAATTTCGTACAATGACCCTCTGGCTTACTAACATCTAGGAAGGCAAAAAACCAAAGAGATTTATGTTCCAAGGTGCTTGCTGTCATCATGATTATTTTTCCCCACTTAATGGCATTTTATTTTTTTCCAATTACATGCAAAGATAGTTTTCAGCATTCATTTTTAAAAGAGTTTGAGTTTCAAATTTTTTCCTCCCTCTCTCCCCTCCCCCCTCTTCAAGACAGCATGCAGTCTGATAGAAGCTATACACGTACAATCATATTAAATATATTTCTTATCGTCATGATATTATGTTGGTATTTAAAATATGTGTTATATGCAGTACTTTTCAGTACAAACAACAAAAGATTACTCAATTTTGTTCCACAATTACAATGAAACTTCTTTTATTTTGGGGGAATTCTATCCCTCTCTCTCTCCAGCTCAGTACTGAGGGAGTTAAATATCCTTCAAGCCTCAAAGTGTGCCATGGACAAATAAGTGTGAGAACTGTGTACAATGTTCTCCTGGTTCTGCTCACTTCATTCTGCAGTTCATGTAAGTCTTTCCAGGTTTTGAAGAGTTTAGCCACAAAAGGCAGAAAAGATACAGAAGGAATAGTCAGCACGATTGGAAGGGACAGGTAAGGGTTTTTTCAGGATGGGAAAGACATGGGAATGTTTTAGGCAGCATGGAAGGGAGAGACTGGGATTAGACAGGAGAGATTAAAGATAAGTGAGAATGGGAATGATAGAGTCTGTTGAGACAGGGGTAAAGGAGGAGATAGTGTCAGTGATATAAGACGAGGAAGAAGGGAAAAGAAGGAGCTCATGGTGAATACCTTCAAGTTTTAAAGTAAAATATGAAGCAAGATTCTCAGCTAAGTGGGTGAGGGGAGAGAGGGAGTCATGGAAAGTTTGAGTAAAGATGAAAATTGATAAGAGACACAACAGAGAACAGAATATCCAATGAGAAAGATGTAACAAGACTGCCTTGTACCCCTGAGGACCTAGTTAAGGCTGTCTAATAAATGTGTAAAGGACCTAATCAAAATGGCTGTATGATCTTCTCCACCTACTTAAGCTAGTGTGTGTCTAGGAGCTAAGGCGGTAGACGGTGGGAGTCATCCAAGGCTGAGACTTGGCAAGGAGTGAAATGATAAAGGGCGGTAACAGGGGGAAGACAGACCAGGGACTGAAGAAAGCAAGAGCTAATCCGGTTCACTAAGGGGTCAAGATGGAGAGAAGAAGACAATGACTAGCATAGGTGAGATGGCCTGGGAGAGCACTGAGGGGTCACTCGTAGGGGTGGAGAACCTTCAGCCACAACACGCAGCTCTCTAGGTTCTCAAGTGCAGCCTAGAAGGCTACATGTGGCCTGTAAGCCAAGGGTTCCCCAACCTTGTCATGGAATTAGAGGTCATAGCGTAGATGAGAGTAGGTTTTGGTAAGGAAAGGCAGAGGGAGAGGGGGAAAGTCAATAGATTATGGCTGAATGAGAGGATTTAGGAATCTTGAACACAGAATGGTACATTTGTAGGAGATGACAAGATCAAGGAAATAACCATCTTTGTGTGTGGCTGAGATAGGGTGGGGGAATAGGTCACAGGAAGTGAATACTTTGAGGAATCACTTATGGTTAAGGTATTTGAGAGAGTTAACAGGTAAACCGAAGTCTTCTAATATGAGGGCACTCTAGAAAATGGGGAAAAGAATCATAGAATCTCAGAACTGAAGGAACATAAAGGTCATCCAAGTCTGATGTACCTAATGGAAGAATCTCCTCTACAATTCCTCCAATAAGCAGTCATCAAGGATCTACCTGAAGATCTCCAGAGAAGAAGAACTTACTCTCATATAAGGCACTCTATTTCATTTTGTGGTACCTTTAATTATCAGGATGTTTTTCTTTTTCAGAAGTGAAATCTGCTTCCCTGAAATTTTCATACATTGGTCCTAATTCTATCCTCTTGGGTCAAGCTGAATTCAGGACTTCTGGCCAAAATATAATAGCCAACTCTCCTACTTTCGCTCTAGCAATGATAATATATAAAGAGATCAAGAAATCCAAAGAGAAACAACAGTAAACTTCTTTATCCAATTGACAAATGTACAAAACCTCTGCAAGAAGTTGTGAACATGGGATTGTTGTTTGTCCTTCATTCTCAAAGAAGACCACTGACTTTAAAGGAAGGTAATATCATGACTTGCAAGTGAATTTAAGTGAGGCAGGGCTATGCCAAGTCACCAGCTTCACTCTCTTCCTCCGGAGTCACCTGGGTCCAGTGGCAAGATATAGATCAGCATGACTGGAGATGGTCCTGGATGCAGTAGGAGACCTTGGCCTTTTTAAGAAGCTAAGTTTTTTTTTTGGGGGGTGGGGAGCCAAGATGGCAGCTGGAAAGCAGGGACTAGAATGAGCTCCCTGCCAAGTCCCTCCAAAAACCTATAAAAAATGGCTCTGAACCAATTCTAGAACTGCAGAACCCACAAAATAGCATAGGGAAGCAGGGCTCTAGCCCAGGACAGCCTGGATGGTCTCTGGGTAAGGTCTATCCCACACGGAGCTGGGAGTGGAGGGGAGTAGAGCAGAGTCCAGTGTGGGCGGCGTGTACCAAGGAGACCAGGAGCCGAGCGGAGCATGCCCTAGCCTCCTGCATCAGTGAGCTGTGGCAGTTAGCAGACTTCTTAACCCACAAACACCAAGGACAACAGAGTAGGTTAGTGGGAGAAGCTGCTGGGCACTGGGGTAGAGTTTGCGGTTCACCCACTGCCCGGGGGGGGGGGGGGGCCAGCAAAAG
>CM053622.1:57488919-57502026 GCA_028646595.1 Phalanger gymnotis
AAGGGGGATAGGTTAGGAAGAAACAAAATATAGTTAGTCTTTCACAACATGAGTGTTGTGGAAGGGTTATACATAATGATAGGCATGTGGCCCATGCTGAATTGCTTGACTTCTTAGGGAGGGTGGGTGGGAAGGGAAGAGGGGAGAGAATTTGGAACTCAAAGCTTTAAGAAACAGATGTTCAAAAACAAAAACAAAAAAGTTTTTGCAGGCAACAAGAAAATAAGATACACAGGCAATGGGGCATAGAAATTTATCTTGCCCTACAAGAAAGAAAGGGAAAAGGGGGTGGGAGGGGAGTGGGTGACAGAAGGGAGTGCTGACTGGGGAACAGGGCAACCAGAATGTATGCCATCTTGGAGTGGGGGAGGGGGAGGGTAGAAATGGGGAGAAAATTTGTAATTCAAATTCCTGTGAAAATCAACACTGAAAACTAAATATATTAAATAATAAAATAAAAAATAAAAAAAAAAGAAGCTAAATTCTTTCTCAATTTTCAACTTGACTGAGGCAATGCCCATTCAGTGAAGGCTAGGTAAGAAATGAGGCAAAGGGTGGCTGGACTCTTTTACCTAATCAAAAAAAAAAAAATCAAGCCAGGAGGTAAAGACCTTCAGGAGGGTTCCTGGGACCAAAACAGAAACAACTGCTATTTACACTCACTCTGAGTCATCAATACCCAAACAATGCTGACCAAGTAAGACTTGGGCTGGGACCTATTGTTGGCCAATCAGTGAGAGCCAGAGTGATTTTGGGTTTAAGGCATGGTTCTTAAAAAGAAACCTAGCCCATTAGCCCCGAGATATCTTGCAACATTTCAGGGATCAAAATTTATATTCTTTTGGGCAGAGCACCGGCAGGTAAGGTTATGATTGCCTATGTGGACAGAAGGGGAAGGAGAACGAGGGAAGGAAAGAAGGAGCAGCAAGACATAGGAAGAGGAGACCTCCTAGAGAAGTGAACACTAGCTGCAGGTAAACAAACCAGAAACCTGTGGAAATATCATGAAAAAAGGAGGCTAAGGCATAACCTGAATATAGGAGCCCCAAGAAATACAGGGACCAACCAGAATCCTAAAAAGAGAATGTTAATAATAGCTCCCTGACCAAGAAAATGTCAAGAAAGAGAAACCACCCAAAACCTTGACCAAGGAATCTATGAGAGAGATAGAGATTACCCAGTACTCAGATCAAGGAAGTCTCAAATATGGTGATCAGGCTTTGTTTAACATGACTTGATTTTTCTGAATTCTTGATTGGTGACCTTCAGTGTTTCCAGTCAAAGCTCTGTGGTTGGCTGTCCCTGATCAGGGTATGGAGTACTGAGCTCTGATTGGGAACACTGAAGGTCACAAAAACAGACCCAAGAGAAGTGCAAATGGAAGACAACAGCAAGAATTCGGGAAAATTAAGTCATGGTTAAATAAAGCCTAATCGCCATATGCAAGGTTGTGGAAGGGAGTAAAGTCTGGTCCTCAAGGCCCTGAAACCTCTCCTCATGGAAGATTGGGGAGCTGGTAACCCTCGGGAAACAGCTCCTCACCCTTCCTGCCAAAAAGACCATAGATGCCATTTTGGTTGAGTATGCAGCCTTCCAACAGAATTATGGGACTGCCACAAAAAAGCATGCTGTCAATGAACTGATGGCTGGCCTCCAAGAGAACTCTGACGTGGTGCAGCTCCTCTATGATTCTGAAAGCTCCTAGCACTCTGAGATCCTAGCCAGCTATTCCACTATGCTGATGCCCCAGACCTACAATGAGGTCCACCTGCTGCGCCTCTTCCTGCAGATAGGCTCCATGCTGGTCTGTACTCCCCTCAATGACAGCAGCCTCTATGTTCTGCAGAGTTATTTGCAAGATTTCCTGCAATATTTGGCTATGGATCCTTTGTGGTGGCTCCCACTGACTACCAGCAAAAAGTTGGATGAGACGGGGAATGCTTATTATATGCAGCTTACAGCAAAGAATAAGAGAGATGGGGGGGGAGAAGAGGAGGGGAGAGAAGCATATAACAAATAAAACATCGTTCCTTAAAAAAAAAACAACTAAGGCTCAAATCAAGATCTGAGGGCTAAAGAGCAGAGTTAACAGAGGAAGACACTAAACACTCTGAAAAAGTATTATGGGCCAAGAATCATCTCAGAGTAAAACCTAGAAGAGATTAACGCTACAGTATCTACAAGCAGAAGCCTCAAAGAAGAAAATAAGATGGTTTGGTAGTAAGAACAAGAGTATCTGGAAGAAATGAAACGAGATTATAAAAGAAATGAAAGTAATGGAAGAATTAAAAGAACAAACAGCTTAGAAGAGAAAGAGGTGGTAAACCATATCAGGAACATCAGAGAGATCGAAAAGAAATCAATGACTCCATAAGACGATATTAGAATAAATTCAAGAGATATAACTGACCTGGATAACAAGGAGAGATAATCTAAGGATCACCAGACTATGAGAAATCCATGATTTAAACAAACCTAAACACTTCCACATCATTGACCATGCTTCAAGTAACCAAAAGAACATTCACAATCTCCCTCAAGTTCTGTCTTCTCCAAGCTAAATAACCCTAGAGCCCTTTAACCAATTTTTTTTTTTGAATGGTCTCCAACCCTCTCATCCTGGTTATCGTCCTATGGACATGATCTAGGCCTGTCCTTAAAATATTGCACCCAGAACTTAATATAATACTCTTAGACACAGTACTAGTAGACCAAGGTTGGCAGAATATCAAGGTCCAAGAAATGCACTGAAGGGGCACTGAGTACACAACTCTGGCAGGGACGAAGTGGAACAATGGAAAGATCAATGAATCTGGAGTCAAAGAAATTGGATTCAAATCTTTCAACAGACACTTGTTATTTATTTTTGTGTAACTCACTGAAAACGAAGGGGATGAATTAGAAGGTCTCTGAGATCCATGTTCTATGTGAGCCACAACAAAAGGCTTGTAGGGGGGAGCAACAAGCAAGTAAGGACAGGGATAAAGAAATATCACATGGAAGAATAAAGATAATACTGGAGAGTAAAGGCATAGGAACATAAGAAGCCAAGAGAACAGCATTAAATAGGATAATGAATGTCAAGCTCTTTAGGAAAGTAGGATAAACAACAGAGAAGAAAAAGTCTATGAACAGTCTAGGGGCATTAAAGAGAAGCATGCTCCAGTAGAGTGAGCCCTGGATTTGGAATCAAATTTAGAATCCAGAATACAGAACTGAGGAAGTACAACACTGAGTGGTACACTAAGTTTGGGGCTGGGAAGGCCTGAGTTCACTTCCTCAACTATAAAATGGGGATAATAATAGCACCTCCCTGCCCTGGGTTGTTCTAAGATGAAATGAAATAAAAAACGTAAAGTGCTTAGCACAGAGCCTCGAATACAGCAGGCACTATAATATGCTATATTAAATAGCATATAATAAATACCATTCCCTTTTCTCTCTCCCCTCTTCCTCCTGCCTACTCCCCCCCACCCAAGTACTTTTCTTGCTGGGACCTCAAACTTCTTCATCTATAAAACAAGAGGACTAGACTTAATGAACTCTAAGGTTTCTCCAAGCTTTCTATATGAATATATGGGGATATACCCATATAGAAAAAAAAAAGTCATCATCATATCACAGAATAATAACTGATTCTTACGACTTCCTGAAAAGAAGTTCAGCCCACTTTTTTGTTTAATTCTGGACCCGACTTGTTTTTCATTTGCAGTCTATGTTCAAAAAGTATGTGTCTATCTATGAGTGAGTGTGTATGCACGCAGATGATTGTTTAGGTTAGCCATCTAATTCATGGCATAGATGAACAGTATCAATTCTTCATCCTATGGTATGTGATTAAGTCAAACTCTTTTCTGTGGTTATGATTCTCTTTCAGGAGATAATATTCCAGGCTTGAAGCAACCAGGACATTGTCCACTGCAAAAAGGATCATCTGGAGTACCTTATCATCTGTAGAGGTTCCCTTTTCAACTGGGACTTGTAGAAGGTTATTTCTGTTGTTAAATGATATCTAATAGTCTCTCAAGGGTTAAAATAATTACTACACAGAGGGCAAAGGAAGTGGCAAATGGTAGGTACGAGTAGGCTCCTATACAAAGCAAAAAAGGTACTTTGAAGAACTAGAAATCAATGATTATCTTTAGCGAAATAAAAAAAAAAATAAGTGAACTGCTCATATGGCAAGAGTAAGGGTTAGCAAATGACCAGCATTTCCAATTGTATCCCTGTGATATCAGGAGAAAGTGAGAAAGGTATCAAGAAACTTACTGGAGAAGAACCTACAAAATGATGAGATCACAGATTCATTTCACTAAGTACATTCTAAAAAGACAGGAAAGTACAATGTACTTTAGAAAGATTGTCATCTTTTTATAGAACTACAGTGATAATATATCACTACAGCACTTAAAGGATTTTTGGACTGGTTCTGTGATTTCACTGGTACAGAGAGAAAATTTCCTCGGATAACACAGATTAGCACCTCCTTTATAAAACATATTAGAAAGTTGCTGGCTTAAAGCATTCATTTTTATTTTTACATTTCACTAAGTCAAAAAACCCTATTCCTAACCATTCTGGATGACAGAAGTATTTCCTATGTTGCCCATAATTGTCCATTAGCAGTATTCACTGAAAATCAGTGTCCTTTGTTGTTAAAAATGCCAATATTTTCCTCTCTTTCACACTGAGAGATAAAGATATCATCCCCATTACACCTGGAACATCTCTAGGATGGCTGAACACCCAGCTGGGGAAGTTCTTGGGCCCCTTGGCAAAACAACCAGAATATCCATAGCCCTGAGTTTCCCATAATGGTAACCACCTTATCTTCTGAAAAAAGACAGTACAATACTATAAGGTGGTTGTTACTATTCTCAATTTATAGAAGAGGAAATTTAAGCTCAGAGCAGCTAAGTGACTTGCCTCATAATGAGTGTCAGAGAGAGGATATGAGCGTACATCTCTGCTGATCCCAAATAGCACTCTTCCCACTTCAACATGCTATCTCTCAATAACCTTTGGAAAGAAGAACCTAGATAGAATCAGAGGGCAGGTTTATAGAAGAGTCAAAATTGTAATAGCTGTTGACACTTTAAAGTAAACAAGTCACTACCTCCTCTCCAAGAAATCTGAAGAAAGAACATGACATTCAGGAATCCAAAAATTTAGCAAATTTGGAGACTATGTTCATTTTCTGCTTTGCTCAAAGGGTCAATAGCAGAGAACACAAAAGAAAAAGGAGTATAAATAGGAAAATATAATCACTGCTGGTTGAAACAAAAGATTAATTAAACCCACAAGGCAGGAGCTATTGCTTTACAAGAAAATATTTTTTTTAACACGGATGAATACATGTTAAGCTGAAACTCTTCAGATGTATGCTTCCTTTCCTAACCAAAAAAGGGAGGAATTTATTTCTATCTACTATCCTCCAATTTATGATATAATACATATAAAAAATGTAGCTACTCTATAACAGCATGCTTTTAAAATTAAATCAAAAGATGAAGTATCTCACATCTGAAACAAGACGACAGTTTAGTTTCTAACAAAAGTCAGAGAAACTAGAGATTTAAGATGATTTGTCTGCATTCACATGCACACTACACACAAAACAGGCCCTGATCCCAGACTATCTGTTCCCTAAAGTAATTCTGTATTACCTCAATTTAAGTTTTGCAATTTCTATTTAGGTTAAGAGAGGAAGAATGATATAAGAGAAAGAATAGTATCACAGGAGTCAGGAGACACTCAGATTCCTGTCCTCAGGGATTCATTCCAACATCTAACTAGTAGGCCAAATGCAGCCAATTCTAGATTTTTAGAAAAAACAAGACAAAAAACTCCCCAAGAAGAACAAAGAACTGTCCAGTGACCAAACCAAAGAGCTGAAGCCTTCTTTTAGTTTTTCTTTCTCCCATTCTTTAAAATTTCCTATGATTTCTGTAACTCATGTATGAAATTGGCCCCAGCCACTAAATTTTTCACTGGGGAAGGAAGGGGGGCAGGGGCATGGCACATGGTGCCCCAGGGTTTTTGAAGAATAATCTTTGGCTCACTTTGCTCTGTTGCCTTTTATGTTAACTTGGTTTGTACCTCTCTTAATACCCTGCAAGCACCAAGGCTAACAAAACATTGGATAAAGGATAGGTTTTATTTAACCTAACGGAACACAAAAACAGAATGGGCTTGTATCTGAGTTTATCAAAAGACAAGAAAACTAATCCTCTCCTTTCATACAGAGCATTAAGCATCTCTCTGGTGGGTCCAAACTACTTTTTGAACCACATTTCTGATGTAAAATATCATCAAAAAGCTAGGTCTTGTATGCACTGTCAGATAAGGCTTCTGTATCAGATACTTTTGCTCAATGTTTCTTTTTAACAAGGGTGGAACTCTACTATTTCACTCAGTGATCTCACCAGCTCTCATGGATTTAATTATCATCTTTATACTGATGATTCTCAAATCTACCTTTCCTCCCCAGATTTCTCTGCTAATCTCCAATCTTGCCTTTCAGACAACTGCCTTTCAGACATCTCAAAATAGATGTCCAATAGACATTTTAAACTCAATATGTCCAAAACCAGGACTCATTATCTTTCTCCTCAAACCTTCTTCGTCTCCTACTTATCCTATTACTGTAGAGGGCCATACCAACCTCCCTCAGTCTTCCAACCTCAGAGTCAGCCTGGATTCCTCACCTGTATCATCCCCTCCGCACACATATCTAAGCTGCTGCCAAGGCCTACTGATTTCACCTCTGCAACATCTCTCAAATATGCCCCCCCTTTCCACCCATCTAGGGCAGGCCCTCATTGCCTCACACCTGGACTACTGCAAAAGCCTGCTGGTGAGTCTGCCTGCCTTAAGTCTCTTCTCCACTCAGTCACTATATATTGACTTTTCTAAAAGGCACGTCTGATCATTTCACTTGTCCTACTCAGTAAACTCCACTGACTTCCTGTTGCCTCAAGGAGCAAATACAAAATGCTCCGTTCGGCACTCAAAAGCCCTTCATAACCTAGCTCCCTCCTACCTTTCGAGTCTTCTTACACCTTCCTTTTCAACATGTATTCTTCCATCCAGTGACACTAACCTCCAAAGGGTTTGATGAACAATACTCCATCTCTCCACTCCTGGCATTCCCTTTGGCTGTCCCCACTGCCTAGAACATTCTTCCTCTTCTACCTGATTACTGATCTTCTTGGCCTCCTTTAAGTACCAGCTAAAATCCAATCTTCTACAGGAAGCCTTCCCCTACTCTTCTGAATTCCAGTGCCTTCCCTCTGTTAATTGTTTCCTATTTATCCTGTATCTATGGGCAGGGAGTCTCTCTTTGTATCCCCAGCTCTCAGCATTGTGCCTGGTACATAGTAGGCACTTAATAAATCTTTAGTAATTGATGGAAGTGAGTGAGGTGGGGAAAGGTTATTAATCAACAACAACAAAAAACACGTTAAGACAGTATTTGAAAAATATAGAAGAAGGTCTGGGATACTCTTTAGTGCATGTGATGCTCTTCTTCGATCCTTTCTTTTTCCCCTTTGAGGACATAAAGATGGTGTGGCCTTTCAGACTCTTTCCTGATCTGAGTGAGGCTATGGGTATCTTTCTCTTCTCCAATCTTTTTTAATGAAAGTTCAAAATCTTTTCAATTCTCTGTGCCCTTTCCATATCCCTTCTTTTCTCTCTCCTGGAAGTTCCACCTCTCCTCTGACTAATGTTGCTCTCCTTCTCTTTTCCTCATATAAGGGTTCCCCCACAGAGGCCACATTGATGACTAGACTCAGAGTAGTGGTATAATGTCAATATGGCAGGAGGTCTTCAGTGAAGTACCTCCAAGGATTTGACCTTGGCCCTATGCTGATATGATTATTTTTGTTGACATCAATTTTGCTTATGATACAAAGCTGAAAGGGACAATTAATACGCTGGATGTCAGAAACCAGAAAAGATCTTGACAGGATAGTGTTGGGCCTGAATCTAATAAAATGAAATTCAACAAGGATAAATGTAAAAATCTTACATTTGTATATAAAAAATATCAATTTATAAGTACAAGATAAGAGAGGCATGGTAAGAGATCAATTTATCTGAAAAAGACCTAAGAGTTTTAGTAGAATATAAAGACAATATGAATCAACAGTGAGATGTAGCAACCAGAAAAACTAATGTGACCTTGGGTTGCATTAAGAGAGGAGCAGCAGGGGCAGCTAGGTGGCACAGTGAGTAGAGCACGTGGCCCTAGAGTCAGGAGTACCTGAGTTCAAATCCAGCATCAGACACTTGACACACTTACTAGCTGTGTGACCTTGGGCAAGTCACTTAACCCCAATTGCCCTGCCTTCCCCCCTGTAAAAAGAGAGAGAGAGAGAGAGAGAGAGAGAGAGTGAGAGAGAGAGAAAGAGAGAGAGAAGGAGCTTCCAGGAATAATAAAGTATGAAGGGGACCTGTGGAGTCGTGACTTTGGTTAACAGAAGTGATAGCATCAATGTATTCTGCCTCAGTCAGACTACACTGGAATACTGTGTTCAGTGCTAGGTACTACAGTTTTAAATGTTCTATTTGGCCTGAGAAGATAGAGCTGGGAGCAACAGGTGGATGTTGCAAAAAGAATTTATGTTCTATGTCAGAAAAGATTGTTTAACAATTAGAGAGTAGAATAGGCTGCCTTGAGAGGTGGTAGATTCCTCTTTCCTGGAAATCTTAAAGGCTGAATACCTACTCGTTGGGTGGGGATTCCTTTACTGTATGGATTGGAATAGATGGCTGTTAAAAGTCTCTTCCAAATTTCAAATTCTGTATGACTGACAGGCCTTTCTCTAAGTCTATGTGTAGGTCAGTATTTCTGTTCTGTTTCTCTGTTTCTTGCTTAGGTTATATCCATCAAGCTGAATACCACAGAATCCCCATACAAACTATCCTAAACCTTTTCTAACCTCCCTAAACACCCACATACCTTCTCCCATTCCTAGCTGAGGACATTTTCTATGACTTTACTGAGAAAACTGAAGCCATTTAATGTTAGTTTCCCTTCTCTCTTAATCTCAAAGCCTTTGACACCATTTCATATTTTTTCTCCCTTTCCTCCAAGCTCTGACAGAGGTAGTTTCTCTCCTTCCCCAGATAATTCCTGTACATGTGCACTTAATCCCTCCCCTCTGCTCCAGTAGACTGCATGCTTAATTAACTCCCTTTTTTTAGAATTTCTGACCCCTCCATTATCAACTGGATCCTTCCCTACTGCCTTCAAACAGGCCCAAATCACTCAATCGATAAGCATTTATTAAGCATCTACTATTTTCCAGGCATTGTGCTAAGCACTGGGGAAACAATGAAAGGGAAAATGAAAAACCCCACAAAGGAACAATAAAATAAAGCAAACACAAAAACCAGTTTCTGCTCTCAAGGAGCTCATAATCTAATGGGAGCCTCAACATGCAAACAATTCTGTACAAAACAAGACATGTAAAAGATAAATTGGCAATAATCAACAGAGAAAAGGTACAAGTGTTATGTGAGATCACGAAAGACTTCGAGGAAATAAGATTTTAGCTGACACTTGAAGGAAACTAGGGAAACCAGGAGACAAAGATGAAGCAGAAGAGAATTCCAGGCATGAAGGAAAGTGAGTGAAAATGCTCAGATTCAGGAGAGAGTCTCTCTTTCAATCCTTCAAAAAGCCCTAGACTCTACTACATCCTCAAGTTGCCATGTTCTCTTCTCTTTCTAAGCCAAACTCACAGAAAAGGGAGTCTATCTGTATTACGCTGTCTCCACTTTCTTTACTCAACGCATTTTATCACTTGGTTTCCAAACTCATCACTCAGCTGAAAAACGTTCTTTCGAAAGATACCAATGATTTCCTAAATGCCAAAGCCGAAGTTCCTTTCTCAGTCCCAAAATTTCGCAAACTTCCTGCTGCATTTGATACTACTGACCGTTCTTACATTCTCTCTCTCTCTCTCTCTCCATCGTCCACGTCATACCCCACTACTGTAATTGCCCCAGGCTCCTAGGCCTGTGTGTGTGTCACATCTTTCATATTCTGACCCCTTCTCTACACAGCCACCACATGAGTTTAGACCTTCATTACCCCACTCCTGAATTATTGCAACAACCTCCTAATTGGTCTTTCTGCCCCAAGTTTCTTGCCACTTGCCTACACACTGTTGTCAAAGTAATTTTACTTAAACAGATCTGATCAGGTTACTCCTCTACTCAATTAACTCTTGGGACTTCCTCTTGCCTCAGATAAAAATATAAAATGTTCTGCTTTGCTTTTAAAGCCCTACAAATCTTGGTCCCAACCCAATCTTTCAGGTCTCCCCTCCCTGCCACACCCTCAATTCAAACTGGCTTTCTTCTCTCTGTTGCTACACTCCACCTCTTGTCTCTATACTTTTGCACTTGCCATTCTCAACTCAGTATCTGGAGTGCACTCACCTCCTCACCTCTACCTCAAAGAGTTCCTTCCTTCTTTTAAGATTTAGTTCATGCGTCATCTTCCACACGAAACTTTTCCTAGAAATTTCCTCAACTGCTAGTTTCCTCTCTTCCCTCCTAAACCACTTTGGTATTTAACTATTATGTATGTATTTTTATTGACTGACTTTATGTTTATGCTGTATATATTTTTGCTTTTACTTGTCTCTTCCATTAGAATGCAAGTACCTTATAAATAAGAATTGTTCTCTGTACTTGTATCTCTGGTGTCTAATACCTGGAACATAGGATGCCCTTAAAAAATGCTTGCTGACTAACTGGTGCAACTAATGCCGAAAAAGAATCCTTTCTACAATGTATTTCACAACTGGCCATTCAGCCTCTGAAGATCTCCTCTAAGAGGAAAATCACAATGTTCCATGAGCCAATTCACTCCATTTTGGAGTAGCTCTACTTATCAGCATGTTTTTCCTTACATCAAGCTTAAATGTTCCTTTTTGCAACTTTCACCCAAAGAAGTTTACAAAAAGGTTTTGTTTTTTTTTTGGATTTTATAAATTTTATTTAATATATTTAGTTTTCGGCATTGATTTTCACAGGTGTTTCAATAACAAATTTTTTCCCCACTTCTACCCTCCCCCCCACTCCAAGATGGCATATATTCTGGTTGCCCTGTTCCCCAATCAGCCCTCCCTTCTGTCTCCCCACTCCCCATCCCATCCCCTTTTCCCTTCCTTTCTTGTAGGGCAAGATAAATTTCTATGCCTCATTGCCTGTGTATCTTATTTTCTTGTTGCCTGCAAAAACTTTTTTGTTGTTTTTGAACATCTATTTTTTAAAACTTTTGAGTTCCACATTCTCTCCCCTCTTCCCTTTCCACCCACTCCCTAAGAAGTCAAGCAATTCAGCATGGGCCACATGCGTATCATTATGCATAACCCTTCCACAATACTCATGTTGTGAAAGACTAACTATATTTTGTTTCTTCCTAACCTATCCCCCTTTATTGAATTTTCTCCCTTGACCCTGTCCCTTTTCGAAAGTGTTTGTTTTTGATTACCTCCACCCCCATCTGCCCTCCCTTCTATCATCCCCCCCCCTTTTTTTATCTTCTTCTTCTTTCTTTCCTGTGGGGTAAGATACCCAACTGAGTATGTATGGTATTCCCTCTTCAGGTCAAATCTGATAAGGGCAAGATTCACTCATTCCCCCTCACCTACCTTCTCTTCTCTTCCTACAGAACTGCTTTTTCTTGCCACTTTTATGCAAGATAATGTACCCCACTCTATCTCTCCCTATCTCCCTCTCTCAATATATTCCTCTCTCATCCCTTATTCATCTTCAACTCACCATGTGCCCGCCGCCCTCTCTCTCTCTATACACACACACATACACACATACGTACACACTCACATATACATACATATATATATACATAAACACACACATACATATATATATATATATATAAATATAAATACATACATGCATATTCCCTTCAGCTACCCTAATACCGAGGTCTCATAAATCATACACATCATCTTTCCATGCAGAAATATAAACAAAACAGTTCAACTTTAGCAAGTCCCTTGTAATTTCTTTTTCTTGATTACCTTTTCATGCTTCTCTTGATTCTTGTGTTTGAGTGTCAAATTTCCTATTCAGCTCTGGTCTTTTCACTGAGAAAGCTTGAAAGTCCTCTCTTTTATTGAAAATCCATATTTTGCCTTGGAGCATGATACTCAGTTTTGCTGGGTAGGTGATTCTTGGTTTTAATCCTAGCTCCATTGACCTCCAGAATATCATATTCCAAGCTCTTTCATCCCTTAATGTTGAAGCTGCTAGATCTTGTGTTATCCTTATTATGCTTCCACAATACTCAAATTGTTTCTTTCTGGCTGCTTGCAGTATTTTCTCCTTGATCTGGGAGCTCTGGAATTTGGCGACAATATTCCTAGGAGATTTCTTTTTGGGATCTATTTCAGGAGGTGATCTATGGATACTTTCAATTTCTATTTTGCCCTGTGGCTCTAGAATATCAGGGCAGTTCTCCTTGATAATTTCTTGAAAGATGATATCTAGGCTCTTTTTTTGACCATGGCTTTCAGGTAGTCCAATAATTTTTAAATTCTCTCTCCTGGATCTATTTTCCAGGTCAGTGGTCTTTCCAATGAGATAGTTCACATAGTCTTCCATTTTTTCATTCCTTTGGTTCTGTTTGATAATATCTTGATTTCAAGATATTATTCCAAGATATATCAAGATAATATCTTTGATATCAAGCTTCCACTTGATCCAATCTAATTTTTAAGGTAGTATTTTCTTCAGTGGTCTTTTGGACCTCCTTTTCCATTTGGCTAATTCTGCTTTTCAAGGCATTCTTCTCCTCATTGGCTTTTTGGAGCTCTTTTGCCATTTGAGTTAGTCTATTTTTTTAAGGTGCTGTTTTCTTCAGTATATTTTTCAGTATTTTTTGGGGTCTCCTTTAGCAAGTCATTGACTTGTTTTTCATGGTTTTCTTGCATCCTTCTCATTTCTCTTCCCAATTTTTCCTCTACTTCTCTCACTTGCTTTTCCAAATCCTTTTTGAGCTCTTCAACTGGCCTGAGACCAGTTCATGTTTTTCTTGGAGGATTTTGATGTAGGCTCTTTGAC
>CM053622.1:57511095-57544676 GCA_028646595.1 Phalanger gymnotis
AATGGGGAGAAAATTTGTAATTCAAACGCCTGTGAAAATCAATGCTGAAAACCAAACATGTCAAAAATAAAGTAAAAAAAAAATAAAAATAAAAAAAAAAGAGTTCATCTCGTTCATTATGTCTCATTTTTCTCCTTAGCTAAAACATTATCCCTTCAGAGGCAATAAAATTGACGCCCCAGACTTGTATTGTGGAATGGCAGCAACACAAACATACAACAGAATACAGAATGTGACACACAGGTCAAAGATCATAAAGGCAGAATAAACATTAAAGCAATGTCTTCCTATTTGCCTTTCTTTGTAAAGTCTCAATGCTTAGCATAATGCATGGCACATAATTCAAATATTCTACAATCCAGTGACTCTGGTCTCCTTGCTGTTCCTTGCACAAGGTACTCTATTTCACTTCCTGTCGCCTATTCCTGGAATGACTTCCTTACCGTGCTCCAGGAAGCTCATTATTGGGATAACCTCTCCATCCTATTAAATGTCATCTGCACTGGCACTTGAACTAATCACTACACTATGCCTTGCTGATTGGAGGGTAGTGCCATTAGCTCCAAAATCATGATTTAAGGAGGAGGCCCAGCTGAGACATTTCCTCATGTCTCACCTTGTTGCACTACCATCGGACTTCTCAGACTCTTCCACCTTTTCCTCCCCTTCCCACCCCAACTTTTCAGCTTCTTTTTTTGTGTTGTCTTCACCCCATGAGATGGTAAGTTCCTTGAGATTAGGGATTATCTTGCTTCTTCCATATGTGTACCCCCAGAGCTTAGCGGTACCTAACACATAAATATATATGTTTATTGATTTAACATATCATTTATCATGACATTACGATGAGCTATATTCCATAAAACAAAGGTGTAAATTATTAGACTCTAGATTTGTCAACTATAGCACAAGGCCAATTTCTTATCACCTGCAAGAGAAGTTTAAAGGCATTGATCATAGATTTGGAGCTGGAAGGAAACTTGAAAACCAAGACCAATTCTCTGATTTTATAGATGAGGAAAGTGAAGTACAGAGAGGTTAAGTGGGTATCTTGGGTAATTCAGCTAGAAAGCATTTAAAGTAGTATTTGAATCCAAGTTTTCCTGACTGTAAGTCCAGGGTCCTATGCACTATATTACACTGCCTCTCAGAAACACAAATCCCTACAGAGCAAATACACAGCATGCTGCCATATGGAGGGGCCATTTACAAACTGGTCTTACTTTAGGGAAAGTAATCAACTACACAAGTATTTATGAAAAGAAGAACAATATTCTGTGTGACCCTGGGCCAATCACTTCATTGTTGGCCCCAATTTCCTCCTCTGTAAAATAAGGGTACGGCAGGAGTTAAACTATACAATCTCTTACCTGTCCCTACTCTGACATTCAATAATTCTAAAAAAGAAAAAAAAAAGATTCGTACCATCAAATCAAGAGATCAGTCCACAATTTCCATCTCCTACCATCCTAAATAGGGGGCCAGTTCCATCTCTGGTAGTAGAAAGTTTGTTTTCCTCATAAATGGAGGTTCTTTGCCCCTTTCAAGGAAACTTCCTAAAAAACAGTTATGTGCTAAGTATTCACATTCCAAAAGCAATGCCCTCAGGGGTCCTTTTAAATAGAAAACATTCTTAGTACTTTTAAAAAGCTGTTTATAGATCAGAAGGTATATGACAATATAGACAGAAGGGCAAAGAGATATAATAGCGAGTATAACATTTACCTTCCAGAACTAGAAAGGGGGTAAAGTTTTGATCCTCAACAACCCTGGGAGGTAGGTGCTATTATTATCCCCATTTCACAAATGAGGAAACTGAGACAAACAGGTTAAAGAGATCTGCCCAGGTCACATAGCTATTAAATGTTTGAGGGGGATGTGAACTCAGATCTTCCAGACTCCAGGCCCCAGGGGCATTCCCCTTATCATCCAATGACAGACTACTGACTACTAATTTGCACATGATTCTAACATATTCTTGATTGATAAGGTTTCTCAGTCTGTAAATTATAAGTAGAAATTCTTTTTAAAATGGGGGGAGGGGAGAGAAGAGACCGAAAGTATCTTTTTATTTATAAGCATTAAGATAGGCATATCGATTACTGTATATGTTGTATGAATAAAGACTGACCTCTACATTCTTCCTTTTAAAAAGCAACAGAGCTAAACAGTGCGTGTGTGTGTTTATCTATTCAGGAGTTGGAGGAGAAGGGGTCTGAGAAGAGTTTTTTACTTATTAGCATGAGGCCCTTTTTATAATACCATTTTACAATGTACAACATGCTTTGTATATGTTATCTCATTTAATCTTTACAACAATCCTTTGAAGTAAGCACAAGAACGTTTATCTCCATTGTAGATTAATTCATTAATTCCACAAAAATAGGAAAACTAAGAAAGACCAAGACAAATTAAGCGATTTGCCTCAGCTACTTAATTGGTCACCTGGACTAGAGTCTGAGTCTTCAGACAAAGTTTTCCCCCTACAGAACATTAGATCTCTATTCAGTTAATTCCACAAGAAAGAAGTTCACAATTTTTTTTTTGTTGAATATGTAATCTGTTTATTCAATTCAACATGACTTTATTATTACAACTCACCAAACAAAAATCTTAGGTAGAATATCTGGGAACTTTCACCTTATCCACTATGGTTCTTCAAATACTATCCAATTACCTAAAAGTTTAAATAGTGAGGAGGATATGTGAATGATAAGCTATGGTTCTGCTTCAAATAAACTCTAGTCATACCTAAAAACCACAAAATTTCTTTCCCTCGATTACATTACTGAAGCCAGAAAGAAATTAAACTATTTTAAACCTAATTTATTTTTTAAAATAAAATAAATCACTAGAGATTAAATCAGAAAAATTACTAATAACTTGGGTGGAAAAAAATGAAGATCCTTCTTTCTGGCTTTGAGTCAGAAAATAATCCAAATCTATGTAATGAACTTTAAAAAAAAATTAAGCAGGTAACTAGTAAGTCCTTCATTTCCATTTATAGTAATTGATCAGCAACTTTAGAAGAAACAATAAACACTGTACAGGATCATTCCAAATGGCAATTAAACTGGTTTAAGTTAAGCTAAATTGTGGTAAAATACAATTCAGTTTAATCTGCCCACAAAAATTACACATTGCCTTATAGAGACTGAGGACTTACATCTATAAATTTATAAAGCAACAATATCAGACATTTGACAGAACCCTCTCCCTCAAAAGGGGTCCTAAGCCAGAACTCTACATTAGATGCCAAAGACTATTTATTTTTAACAGAAAAAAGCAGCACCATCCCCAGAAAGTATTTACAGTTTTAGACTGTATTAAAGACTTGATCTTACCCAGCAATGATGCCAAGATTCAATATATACACTCTAATACATACACAAGAGGCAAATATTGTGTGTATATGTGTATTTGTGAGTACAGGAAAGGTACTGGCTAACTATAGATATACAACATCTAACAAAGGTAAATTACGTGACTTAAAGAACTGCATTCTTTCTTTGGACCTAAGAGTGAAATGTAGTGTAGTAGAGAAAGAATGAGTACTGGACTGGGAGACAGTCTTGTCCTGTGACCTGGAGCCAGTCATTCTTGAGTTTCAGTTTTCCTGCATGTGTTCTTGTTCCGTCATTTCAGTTGTGTCTGAATCTTCCTGACCCCATTTGGGGTTTTGCTGGCAAAGATAATGAAGTGGTTTGCCATTTGCTTCTCCAGCCCATTTTTTCAGATAAGGAAATTGAGGCAAACAGAGTTATGTGACTTGCCCAGGATCACGTAGCTAGTACGTGTCTGAAAAGTGATTTGAAGTTAGGTCTTCCTGACTCCTGGCCTGAACCTCTATCCACTGCACCACCTAGCTGTCCCTTTCCCATCTGTACAATGAGACTAGTAATCTCTGACATGTGTATCTTACAGAGTTTTGAAGACCAAATGAGACACTAAGTCTAGCTGAGAAAAAATGTGGTGAAAGTCAAAGAACTCTAGAAAAGGAATAAAGGAGACCTGAGTTTGCATTTCAGATCTTAACTGACTATAGCTGTGTGCTCTTGTTTAATACATTTAAATTTTCTGGGCTTTTGTTTCCACTGTTGTTTACAAAAGAAGGCTTTGAACTATATGATCTACCTCCTACAACATAAGATAATTAATGTAAAGCACTTTTAGATCTTTTGCGCTTTTTCACTAAAAGCGAGTTATTATTATATAGAGAAGGGTTCACAAAAGCTTTCTCATTACAAATATTTTAATTGTCCACTGTTTCCAACTAATGCACCTTCGCTAAAACCCAACTCTTCTGTTTCCTTACGTTGCAGAGGTGATCTTGGCATTTTGAAGTCTATGTCAATCGATCACAAACTATAATTCTAACAAGGTGGAAGGATTCTGAATATTGGACTGGCACTGGGCTGTTACCTGGATTGTGGGAGACAGAGGCCAGTTATATTCAGAGGGGTTCACGGTCATAAGGTTGGTAAATTCTCTTGGCCATAACCATCTCATGAATACTTCTTACTGAAGTCAAATCATAGATTCTTGAAATAATGAAGTTAAACACAAAAAAATGAAAGCTAACTAGCTGACATTATTAAAAACTGTTGAAAATTGTTATAAGTTAAGCCCTTAGAATGCAAAGCACAATGAAAAGCAAAATTCTAAACAAATGCACAAAGTTCAAGTTAACCAAAGGTAAAAAGTAAGAAGGGGCCACTCTAATCCAACAGCATTCAAGTCTCTTTCAGAGGAATTTCTGACCACTTGTTGTTAGACAGCTTGATGTGCTTAATTTTTCTGTGCCGTACCCAAGTTTGCAAAATTCAAAAAGTAAATATGAGCCAAATTAAGAATCCAGTTTCAAGTGTGTTACTTGCCTTGGGTTTGGATATGCTAAGTTTCAAAAAAGCTGGACTACTGTCCATCTTACATGTCCAGTCCTTCTACTTTATTCAAACCTAACCCTTGAAATGTCCTATAATTCAACTTTGGCCTCCCACTGTTTAATACTCACTTTAAATTATTTCCTCCTCAATCTTTCCCTGATCTCATTAACTCCCATGGATTTAATCACAAAGGTTTATGGAGCAATGTAAACTCCTAAAAGGCAGAGATGGATGCTTTTGTCACAGAAGAAAAAAGCCAGGAGTCAAGCAAGTAAGCATGTATTAGGCACCAACATTAGGAAAATGTATGTCAGGCACTATGCTAGGGCTGAGAATCCAAACACTAAACTAAAGACAACCATCTCTGCTTTCAAGGAGTGTGCATTCTAGCATTCTGCACAGAATGCCAGGATAGAGCACTGATCTTGGAGTTGGGAAGAAGTGATACATACTAGCTGTGTGACTTTGTGCAAATCATTTAACCTCTCCTTCAGTCTCAGTTTCCTCATTTGTAAACTGGGGGTGATAGAACACCTACCTCCACTGGATGTCATGAAGATAAAATGACTTAATATTTTTAAAGCGCTGAGCAAACCTCAAAGTGCTATATAAAAGCAATCTGTAATTATTACTGTGAGAAACACGTACAAAGTTAAATATATACACTATATATACAAAGTAGTTTTGGAAAGAGGTCCTAAACAACAGTGGGCACTAGTATGAGCATACGGAAGATGGAATCTGAGATAAATTTGTTTTAAGAGACAGACAGGAGAGTACACTCCAGGCAGCGACTGAATGGGAAAAACATGAAGCATGAGATAGTTTGGCTGGACTACAGAGTGCATAAAGGGGAATAATGCACAGTAAGTATAGGGAGATACTTTGGAATCACTTTGTAAAGGGCTTTAAAATACCTTATTTCTCCATAGCTATAAAATACACACAGACAGAGAGAGAAACAGAACCACTGGGCAGCTAGATGGTGAAATGGAGAGAGTGCTGGGCCTGGAGTCAGGAAGACTCATCTTTCTGAGTTGAAAGCTGGCCTCAAACACTTACTATATGAACCTGTACAAGTCACTTAATGTTGTTTAGCTCAGTTTTCTCATCTGTAAAATGGGCTAGAGAATGAAATGGCAAACCACTCCAGTATCTTTGCCAAGAAAACCTCAAATAGGGTCAGAAAGAGTCATACAACTGAAACAAGTAAACAACAGCAACAAGAAAGCCACTGGAACTTCTGGAGAAATCAAATGACATGGACAGATCTGTGTTTTAGGAATATTACTTCAGGAGTCATGTGGAGAAATGCAAATTCAAACAGCTCTGAAGTACTACCTCACCTCTACCAGATTGGCTAATGTGACAGAAGAGAAAAATGACAGGTGCTGAAAGGGATGTGGAAAAATAGGGACACTGTTGGCAGAGTTGTGAACTGTGTGCATTCTGGAGAACAAATTTGGCTGAACAAGTTGTGCTATAAGAAATAACAAGGGGTTTTAGAAAAACCTGGGAATATGTATATGAACTGACGCAAAGTGAAGAGAGCAGAACCAGGAGAACATAGTACACAGTAACAGCAAAATTGTAACAATGATCAAAAATGTGAAAGACTTAGCTACTCTTGACCAATATGATATGACTATTCCAAATGGCCCATAAAAAAGCTAGCCATCTTCAGAGAGAGAGTGCAGATTGAAGCATACTTTTATCCATTTTCTTTCTATTTCTTGCTTTTTATTTTTTGTAACATTAATGTGGAAATGTTTTACATGATTTCACATGTATAACTACTTGCCTTCTCAATGGATGGGGGAGGGCAGGATACAGAGAATTTGGAAATAAATTTTTAAAAATAAATGCAAAAATAAAATTTTAAAAATAAATGCAAAAAGTAAAAGGGAGTTATATAGAGGATAGATTAAAATAGGGAGAAACTTAAGGCAGGGAGACAAATTTGGAGGTTAATACAATAGTGCCAGTCAAGAGGTAATAAGTATCCACCCTTGGGGTGGTAGCTCTATGAGTAAAGAGAAAGGGTTATATTTTAGAGATGCTGTAACAATGTATGATCAGATATATGGCATGAAGAGAGTGAGGAGCCAGGGATGATATAGATGCAGTGAACCTCGGTGAATGGAAGAATGGTGGCACTTTTGACAGAAATAGGAAATTTGGAGGAAGAATCAATATAAGGGGAAAGATAATGAGATCTGTTTGGGACATACTGAGTTTGGGGCTCCTGTGGCCCATAAAATTCAAAATAAGCAGTTGGTGATGTTGGACTGCAGCTCAAGAGAGAATATAGGGTTGAATTTATAAATCTAGGAAAACTGGGTAAAGAAAATTGAAACAGGGAGCTAATAAAGTCATTAATAGTATGTACTACATATCTGGGACAGACAGTGAAGACAGACAATGAAATGGGCCCAAAGCTGAACAGGGGGAAGGATAAAAGAACTGGATTACTTTTAATAAATTGAAGAGCTTGTTTAATGATCCCAAATGTCTCACAGAAATAAAGGCATAGGGTTATAATAGAGGAGTTGCTTTATGTAGCAAGTCATGGAATACAAGTCTCCAAAAACTGCAAATATCACACAGATGGGACTAAGAAGGTACATGTTGGGTATAAGCAGGCTCTAACATATAACCAATGAGGAACTTTAAGAACTTACTTTTACTTCAAGTAAAAAAATGTCATCAGTAAAATGTATGATAAGAAGAAAAGATTGGCTAGTTATTTAGCAAGGGTGGGGGATGACAAGCAGAGAGCCAGTGTCCTTAGTATTGTCTCAATATCAGGAAAAAAAATAAGGTTAGTCTCATGCACATAGCACAGATCTCCCTTACCCCCTTCCCAAAACTTAAAGGAAGAAAGTCATAGACAAGAGTCACAAGGGATGAATAGGCATGGATAGGTATCAATCTGAACCCCTGGGAGGTTTTTTTTTAAAGGGGGCGGGGGGGGGGGGCGTCCAACAAAAGGATGAGGTCACAGATCCATATGAGTATCTTTTATTGGTTAATAAAACATGAAGTCTTTGCTGATTTTCTCAAATATATATTTCTTTTAAAACTACCTTGTATGTTTTTGGTCAAAATATACACCAATATGTAGTCCCGTCCCATCCTGTTTCCTTCCTCTCAGGAGAATGTAAGCTGCTCTCCTTGAAGGCAAGGACTTTTTCATTTCTGGCCTGGTATCCTCAGCACCTAGCATAGTGTCTAGTACAGGGCTTCTTAAACTTTTTCCATTCATGACCCCTTTCAGACCCATGTGGGGTTGCAATCCACAGTTTAAGAAGTGCTGGTCTAATAGAAAGTAGATGCTTAATAAATGCTTGTTGATTGATATATTGTGGTCTCAGAGAGGCTGAGAATTTTTTTTTAATTGTCTAACTCTTAAATTCATCCTTTAGAAGGCAGAGACACAACTGTTTTAACAGTGATCTAAGAAAAATGCTAGACTGAGTAGTGAACGAGAAATCGAGGGGAAAACTATAGTGGACCATCTTTCTAGCACAAAACCATAGATTCTACTTATAAGCAACCAGGTCAGAAACTGTGTAAGAGAAGTAGGCAGAGCACCCAGAATCTGGATGCAGGCCAGCAGGGAGACTGCTCATAGCTGATCACTCAGTCCTAGGCTAAAGCCTAGGGATCTCTCAGAAGTACCAGGAGCTCGGATGAAAATTCCTAGAGCTGATCACAGACTCAGCACTTAGTCCAGGCCAGCAGCTAAGGGGCTGGAACACGAGTCACAGTCACCCAAAGCAGACAGAAGACTCTATCTCTGATCCAGGAAAGCAGCACAGAGGTTTCTCTGGGAGGGGACAGGATCACAGATTTAGTCCTGAAAGGGCTCCTACTTAAGCTAAGAATTCTAGATTGCCCAGAGCAGATTTCTAGAAAAATGATGAAACAAATAAATAATAAACAAACAAAAAACAATATAGAGCCATCATGAGACCAGAACACCCAAGAAAAAACCTAAAAGAAGACAATAACTCCCAAAATCCTAAACGTAAAACCTCAAAGAAAAACTCAGTTTGGGGAGAAGATCAGTTAGAATTTGTAGAAGAAATGATGCAAGAGTTAAAGAGTTTAAAAATAGTATTGTAAATAAGAGTGATAGCAGAAAGAACTGGAAAAGAAATGAGAGCATTAACAACTTGGAACAACAGGTACAAAAGCTTACACAAGTAAAAGACTGCCTGGAAATTAGGAGTACAAAACTGATGTCATGAAAGAAGACTAATAAAACAAAGTCAAAAACTGGGGAAAAAAAAAAAAGAAGAAAATATTAGGACATAGATCAAAAACAACTGACCTGGAAAACAGATAATTTAATAATCACAGAATTACATGAAAACCATAACCCCCAAAAGAGCCTATACTTCCAATTTCAAAAGATTACAAAAACTGCCCAGATATCTTAGAATCATAGAGCCAAGTGAAAATAGAAAGAATCCACTTACTTCCTGAAAAAAAAACCTCACCCAAATGAAGACTCCTAGCAATGTCACAGCCAAATCCAAATCTTCTAGGTAAAAGAAAAAAATGATGCAAGCTTCCAGAAAGAAATACCAAAGAATCACATTAGAATCATACAAGATTTAGCAGCTACCACTACAAAGGACCTGATAACATGGAATTCAATATTCCAAAAGATAAAGACTTATAACCAAGAATAACTTACCCATCGAGACTACGTATAATCCAACAGAACAAAACAAAAAACCAATCCCCCCAAAAACAAAAATCAAATAAACAAAACAAAGGCACTGAATAAAAACTCTGAAATACAAATACCAGAGTCAACAGAAGTATAAAATGGTAAACATAGGAAAGTAATCAGTAAAGACTTTATAAGTATAGTAAATATAGTATAAGTATAGCAAAGACTTTAAAAGGATATCTGCATTCTTATGGGGGAATGGGGAGTAGAGGTGGGGAAATGACACAAACATTCCTAAAGAATTATGATGTTAGCAGGGAACAGGGAGGAAATCAAATAAGATGGGGAGGTAATGGGAGTGATTTTTGTTGTTTTATCATAAGGAGAAAAGAAAGGGGGGAAGAAAGGAAGAAAAGGAGAAGAGTGGCCAAGGGATTACTTATCATCCTACATAATCAGGGAGTACAAGTAGAACACTATATATAAAAGAAGAAGGGGAAAGCATCACTTGAACCTCACTTTGAACTCATGCAGAGTGAAGTAAGCAGAACCAGGAGAACAATTTAGGCTACAAGAACATTGTAAAAATGAACAATTTAGAAAGACTTAAGAATTCTGATTCCAGAAGAATTTAAAATGCTGCCTACCTCCTGACAGAGGGAAGATGGTGACAGAAGACACATGCAGAGTGAGACATGTTTACGGATGTGGCCAATGTAGAAACAATTTGACTGTGTATTTATTGCAAAGGTTTTGTTTTTTCTTTTTCTTTTCTCAGGGTGAGGGAAGGAAAATTTCGTGGTGGGAGAGGGGGCAGATGTTTGTTAACTGAAAACGAAATAAATTTTTAAAAGGCGGCGAAAGTAACCTGATTCTGATCAATAAAACTAGTAAAGTAGAAATCATTTAAGTGGGAGAAGAAAGTAAGCAGAATCAGATACCGAAAGGAGAGGAACAGAATTTGGGCAAGGTCTTACAACGTAGTTTGGGAGGGAAGATTTCAAAGAGTTAAGAAAAGAGATAGCCAGACTTCCATGACCTATGAGTCTACAGGGAAAGTTTGCTCAAAGACGTTATGTTCTCAAGAACATAATTCTAATATACAAATGACTTCAACCATGAAGGAAAAGGAGAAATGATCTAAAGAGATAAATGTGGCTACAAAGGAAAATTATTTAACAAGTCAGATTTTTAAAAGACATGCACAGAAGACAGAAACAAGGGTAGGTAACTAGCAAGGTTTGACAAGAATGGTATCTGAAGCTTAAAGGCTAGAACAAGGGTGAGGAACCTGTGGCCTCAAGGCTCCATGTGGCCTTTTGACTGAGTCCAAGTTTTACAGAACAAATTCTTTTATTAAGGGCATTTGTTCTGTAAAGTTTGAATTGAGTCAAAGGTCTACACTTGAAGACCTAGAGAGCCACAAGTTCCTCACCCCTGGCCTAGAATGAACTGAGGCTTGAAATGAATACTGAGAATAAAGAGTGTTCTTAGCTACCTTCAAAGCAAGAAAAACACAGGGATATAAAGTCTAGTTATGAAGATTTCTCATTATGTAGGAGCTCAAGGCCCCAAGCTGGGGTCAGCAGGCAGTGTTGAGAAGACATGGTACTGCTCATCACTCCCTACTGAAAGGCACTCTAAATCTTTGACTTTCATAACAATATACACTCATGGCTATCCTACATATCTGATCATTTTTTTAAAAAAGCCTTTTTTGGTTCACTGCCCATCTCAAACCTGGATTTCTCCAGATCCTCTTTTCCTTATACATATTCTGTCCCCTGCTATCTCATCAACTGCCATGGGTTTAATTATGAACTCTGCTAAAGGAGACTAAAATCAGGTCCAGTTCTTGCATCACCAACTACCTGCTGAACATTTCCATCAGGACGTGTCATTCCCATCTTAAGCTCAACATGTCCCAATTGTAACTCATCATCTTTTCCCCTAAAACAGCCCCACTATAAACTTTCTTATTCTGATGAGTTCACTATAGCATATTCCTATTTAACCAGATTCACAACCTAGAGTCACTGAATGTTCCCCCTCTCCAGTCAACCACATATCAAATCACTGTCATTTTGATGGTTCTATCCTCCACAGTATTTCTAATGACTGTTTCCTTTTTTACATTCACATGCCCACTATCCTAGTTCAAGTTCTGATCACACTTCTTACCTCGACTAATATAAAAACTAACGTAATAAAATTCCCTTTACTCTTGGCCATCTTCAATTCGTCACTCACAGGTGGCAAAAAGATCTTAATGCACAGAAGCAAGCTTATTATTCTTCTGTTTCATAGCTTCCTAGTGCCTCTGAAATAGAATATAAACTCAACCTGGATTTTAAGCACTTTCACATTCGAAGCCAAACTACCTTTACAGACTTATTTTTGCACACTACACATTCCTGCCACATTGTGAACTCTATTTGCTGTATATTGTTCTGCATGCATAGAATGCACCCTCATCTCATTTCTGTCTTTTAGAATCAATGCCTTCACGATTCAGCTCAAGGTACCATCTCTCCCACTGGATTTCCTTAATGCACCAGCTGATAAATCATCTTCTCTCCTCAAATTACCACGTCAATCAATAAGCATATATTAAGTATCTATGTGCCAAACACTGTGTTAAAGCAGCTATACAAGGGATGCCAAAAACAAACAAAAACAGTCCTTGTCCTCAAGGAGCTCACAATCTAATGTAGTAACAAATATGTACAAACAAGCTATACAGGAAAAATAAAAAACAGTTGAGAGGAAAGACACTAGAATTAGAAGAGGTGAAAGTTCTCCTACAGAAGATCAGATTTTATTTGGGACTTGAAAGGAACCGAGGAAGCTAGAAGGTGAAGATGAGGAAAGAGAGTATTCCAGGTATGAGGGGCAGCCAGAGAAGATGTCCAGGACCAGGAGATGGAATGTCTTGTTCAAGGAACAGCAAGGAGGCCACTGTTAATGGATCAAAGAGTCTATGGTAAGGAGTGAAGTATAAGACTTGGAAAAGTGGGGGGAGATGGGGGAGACTAGGTTATAAAGAACTTTGAATACCAAACAGAGAATATTATGTTTTATCATGGAGGTGAGAGGGAGCCAGTTTACTGAGTGGGAACAAGTGGGAATGGGGGATAGCAGTTGACAGTAGTATAGGCTGGACCTGCACTTCAGGAAAATCACTTTGGTAGCTGAATGGGGGATGAACTGGACTGCAGAGAAACTTGTGGCAGGCAGATTTAACAAAAAGGTACTGCAGTGGTCCAGGCATGAAGTGATGAGGGCCTACACCACAGTGGTGGCAGTATCAGAAGAAAGGAGTACAACTGAGAGATGAATTTGTCCTTCATTCTTGAAGAGGACCAAGACATCAAAAAGATGATGCCATGACTTGCAAGTGAATTGGATTTAAGTGGGGGACCCTGTGAAAAGTCACCAGCCTCATTTTCTCCTATGGAGCCATCTGGGTCCAGTGGCCAAATATAGATCAAGACCAACTGGAGATAGAACAGCAAAGAGATGCTGCAAAGGTGAAATTGGTAAGCCTTGGCATCAGATTGGATATGTGGAATAAGAGAAAGTGAGAAGTTGAGGATTATACCTAGATGGTGGTATTGCCTTTGACAGTAATGGGAAATTGGGGTGCTTAGCACAGTTCCTGACACATAATGGGTGCTTAATATTTTTACTGGACTGTTCCATTGATATATTTTTCTACTTTTTCCCCAGTATTAAATAATTTTAACAATTACTACCTTAAAAAAACGGTTTTGAGGCAGGTCTAGAAATATAATTCTCTCTTCATTACTACTTTTATCACTGTTTCCCCTGATATTCTAGATTTTTTGTTTCTAAAAATAAAATCTGCCATTATTTTTTTCTGACTCCATAAAGTATCCCATTGGCATAGTGCTAAACCTGTAAATTATTAAGGTGGTATGGCCATTTTATTTTAGTTAAGTTATTTAGTTTAGTTTAGTTATTTAGTTAAGTTCCCTGAAATAACACTTCTTTTTTTCTGAGAGCTGGAAGAATGGTGTGGCTCAAACCCTTTCACATTCTTTACCAGCCAGGGGACCAAGTTACATTTTATATACAAGCAGCTATCATGTCACTTTTGAAGGAATACAAATATGGCAAAAAAAAAAAATCTCTGCAAATTACTGTCATCACACTTTAGAAAAACTTTAATCCATGTCTTTTGCTCTTATACCATATTCATTTGAGAGAAGAATCTGTATTAAATATCTCTAAAAGAAATATAGGCAAGTAAAAGAAATAAGACCAAAGGCCAGTATCAACAGATAAGAGGTCAAAGTACATGAATAATTCTCAAAGAAGAATAACAAACTATTAAGAGAAATAAAAATCAAAACAGTTCAGACGTTTCAAGTCAAAACCAGAAAAGATGACAAAGATGAAAAAGGGGTGGGGGGAAGAAGAGAGATAGTAAATGTCAGAGAGATTATGGAAAGGACTAGCATATTATCATACTGTTGGTAGAGCTGTGGATTGACCCAACTAATCTGCAAAGTAAGAATTACTGGAAGAAAGTTAAATAGCCAAATCTTTGAACTTAAGGGATTCCATTGCCAGGCACATACATAAAAAGATTCCAATGAGAAAAAGAAAGGGGCATACATAAAAATACTTATAGCAGCATGGTTTTGGGGTAATTGCAAAGAACTGGGGAAAAAAAGTATATGCCTGCTGATAAGGGAATGGCTCAACAAATTGTGGTATATGAATGTAATAGGATATTACTATACTTAAGAAACAATGATTAATATAGAGAAGCATGGGAAGAGATATATAAACTGATGCAAAGTAGAATAAGCAGAACCAAGAAAACAATAAACACAATGACTACAGAAAAGCAAATGGAAAGAACAAGACAAATGAATCTGAATGCTGTAAAATTACAATGATCATGCCTGGCACCAAAGAAGAGATACAATAAGGATGTTCCACACACCTCCTCCCCAAACTATGAGGAGGTATGAAACATGCAATTCCAGAAATTTTCATTGTCATTTAATTATGCTAAACTGTTTTTCTTCCTCTTTTTAGTTATAATGGATGGCTTTCTGGAAAGGAGAGATAGAGAAATTGGAATATGTAGGTAATGTAAAAAATAAAGATATTAAACAGCAAGGTAAAAAGCTATAGGAAATATTAGACCTTGTTAGCTCAGCTCTTAAAATTCAAAATTTCAGCTAGCACACTATGAACAAGTTTCTACCTACCTTTTTGAGGTACTCATATCCACTGGCTCATCACTTGTCTGTACTTCCACCTTAATAGTTGCCTTAACTTCCCCTCCTTTTAGTAATCCTTGGACCTTGGCTGCTCCTGGCTCAGACTTCATTTTCAAATCACCTTCAGTCTTGTGGTCTGATCCCAGTAATCCTTTCTCCATCTTTATTTTTTTACTATCCACATCATTTAGAGTTGTTTCACGTTCAAGTGCTCGCTTTTGACTCCGTGTTCTGCATGCTTCCTCAGTCATTCTGAAATTCTAGTAAGAGAAGGGGGAGAAGAAGACAAGTTCAAAATTTTCTGAAAGAAAGTATGTATATTATTTATTTTTTGTTTCTTTGAAGTTGTCTTTTTGATTGTTTCCTCCAGCCATAATGATGACAAGGGTTGTTACAGCCAAACAAGGAGACTGAAGAATATCATACAATTCCCTCACTTTCTTCAAAAAGGTTTTTCTTCTAAACTCTGTCTATGGCTCCTAGTCACCCATATCATTATAGCAAAGAGAAATTGATAAGCAATAGAAAGTATGGGAGTACAACTATAAACCACCTAATGCACAACTAGAAATCTTCAAAGATGAAAAATGAAAGTTGGCTGCTTACCAAAAAGAAAAGAGCTTTCCTCTGCATGACAGTCTCAAAGTCAAATAAAGTATAAGAAAACTAGATCTGAATTTCTCTGCAATTTCTGACTGTGGGGTCTGTAGCATCTGCATTTGCTGTCAATTAAGTGAAGGGGAAAAGAACTACCTTGTCTTGCAGGAAAAGAGTTCTTTCTGAATTTCTGTCCAGTCTATTCCACAAGAAACTAAGCTATTGCCATTGTGATAATATTCAAGTTGATACTTTCCACTCCCTTTTAACGAATGAGGCCCGTTTGCCCATTCGGAGCACAGGAAATGCTCAACTCCTCTGGGACCATATTTAACCCCTGCAATTCCAGTCATTGAAACTTTTAGGCTGTATAGGTTTAGGCATTTCACTCTGATACTTTCCTGTACCTGCATCACACACATATCTAGATGAAAAAAGCTGAGTCAGTTTTTGATCCCATGACATCACTGGGCTCCACATGACCCTTCCCAGGATTCAGTCTGAGAGACAAAGCACTTTCCAGAAAACCAGTCTGAACCGGTTCCAGACAACAAGCTGAAGTGTTGTTAACCCTCACAGAGACACGACTGCACAGTAGCAACACTAGCAGTAGCAGCAGCAGCAGCAGCAGTAGCAGTAGTAGCACCAGCAGCAGCAGCAATGTGTATCTGCAAGACTGTTGTTGGCATTCCAAAACACAAGTCTGGCAGAGTAGCATCACTGCTCTTAAAGGGGCAGTTGACTAAAATTTCCAAAGTTAGACTACTTCAACCATTTTGGTCTTTTGGACTTTTCTTGGCAAAAAGAGTTGTTTTTGTTTTATTTAGAATAGATATTTAAGAAAGTGAAGATACACAAAATTAAGGACTGAAAGTCTAACTTATCAAAGTAGAACTACAAAACCTATCAGTCATCTGAACGACTTGAAGAAAAAGAAAAGGGATATCTTGAGATATCTCTATGCCATTACTTCAGTAATCCAAAACCCAGATGGTCAAAATTTCTTAGCTTTTCTGAGTTTGCTTTTTCTTATTTAGGAAAAGATCAGTCAATTACACAGCATACACGGCTCCCTTATTAATTTAAAAGGGGACATATGAGAATTAAAATAAAGGCCAAATATGATGCTTGCTCGAAGGGAGAAAATAACATGGGAAGTTAAGCCCAAAACAAACAAAAACAAACCTTGTTCCATTGGGTTTCTGTTTCCTGTCCTACCTTTAACATTTGCCATAAGCCCCACCTACCTTCCCAATACCACAGATACACAGGCGATGAGGCATAAAAATTTATCTTGCCCTAGAAGAAAGGAAGGGAAAAGGAGATGGGAGGGGAGTGGGGTGACAGAAGGGAAGGCTAACTAGGGGAACAGGGCAACAAGAATATACGCCATCTTGAAGTGGGGGGGAGGGTAGAAATGGGGAGAAAATTCTTAATTCAAACTCCTGTGAAAATCAATGCTGAAAACTAAATATTAAATAAAAAAAATAAAAAAATAAATTTAAAAATGCAGGTTTCCTGTTTCTTGGACTTTAGGTTGCTTACACTACTAATGGTGTTTTAATCAAAATCGTAGTGTTAGGCTCTAGTAAACCAGAAATTTTGGACAACTCTAGCTCCTTCCAAGGGTACTACCTTGATTTACCAGCTCTGTGTTGCTCTTCCTCTCACCTCTCTTCCCCAACTCCAGTTTTAGCTCCAAAGATAGTTAGATTACAGGCATCTCTAAGGTTCTGTCCATCTCTAACAGTCCATGAATCTATAAATATATTTAGACACTGTCCCTGTCCCTTTCTCATCCATTTTTTAAAAAGCCATATATATATTTTCTTTGCTACTTCCACTTCCTTCACTTTTCAAAACCCTCTGTAATGTGGGTTAAGTTATCATTCAACTGAGATTCCTTCTTCCAAAGTTACCAATAATTTCTTGACTGCCATATCTGATAGCCTCTTCTCAGTTCTCAACCTTCTTGACCTTTGGCAGAATTTGAAACTGGTGGCCAACTTCTACATAATTCTGTCTTCTGAGTTTTTGTGACAGTGATTCCTCTTGGCTTTCTTCCTATACAATCACTTCTCAAATTCAGAGAAATGTGGGAAAACCTATATGAGTGATCATATCTAAGAGTAGAATTTATACAATAACAACATGATAAAGAAAAATAACTTTGAAATGCTTGAGAATTTTGACCAATGTAATGACCAACCATGATTCCAAAGGACTACTGATGAAGCCTGACACTTACCTTGTGACAAAAAAAAATAATGTACTCAAGATGCAGAATGAGATAGATGTTTTTGGAAATAGCCAATGTAAAAATTTATTTTGTCTATGAATATTTATTACAATAAATGTTTTTTTCTTTTCATTTTTCTCTTTCTTTTAAAGGAGAGTTGGAGATTTGGGAGGGTGAAGAGGATAAGGGAGAAAAAAAGAAAAATAAAAGAAGGAAAGGGAGGAGAAGAGAGGAAAATGTAGTGGGAGAGAAGGAATTAAAAAAGGGCCACTCACTAATATACTGTTGGTAGAGTTGTGACCTGATCCAACCATTCTGGAAAGCAATTTGGAACTATGCCCAAAGGGCTACATAAAACTCCGTATACCCTTTGATTTAGCAATACCACTGCTAGGTCTATATCCCAAAGACATTAAAAAAAAAAAAGCCCTCATCCCTTCATACCTGGACTGTTGCACTAACCTACTAAGTTGGTATTCTTCACTCAAGTGTTTCCTCACTCCATTCCATCCTCCACACAGCTGCTAAATCGATTTTCCTAAATCACAAATCTGTTACCCCTCTCCTTAATGGCTGCCTATTACTTCTAGGATTAAATAAAAATATTTTTATTTTGGCATTTATAACCATTAACAACCTGCCCCATTTTCCACATTTCCAGTTCTTCTCCCCTGCATGTACTCTTAAGATGCAAAAATACTGGCCTTCTGGATGGTCCTTGCATCTCCAAATTCCATGTCTTTTCTCAAGCCATTCTCCACCCCGCCTCATCCCCATGCTTAGAATGGTCCCCTTTCTAACTTCCTACTTCTGGCTCTTTCCTCTACTCCCATATAAATTATTTCTGTCTGAGACTACCTCCCATTTACACTGGACATATCACAGGTGGTTTACATGTCTCCCAAATTAGAATATAAGCTCTAGAGGGGAGATACTGTGTTTTTACTTTTCTCAATATTCCCAGCATTTGGCACAGTAGTACTCATGAAAATGAAGGCTTTAGAAGAGAAACTCTAAGGTCCTTTGCAAAAAATTCCAATTTATGTGTAGGCTTCTTTTTAGGATTGTGTCTTCATGTATACAATCTATTTTGTATATCTTATTTTTACCCCCTTAACTAAGCCATATGGAAAATTAAGGTCATGGTCTGATATTTACTTGTTTATCTATTCACCACTATCCAGAATCTACCTCAGTGCTGGGCACATAGCAATGACATAACAATTCACATTTATATAGCAATTTCTTCACAATAACTATGATCAATTATTATGATTCCCATTCTGTAAACTAGGAAACTAAGATTCAGAATGGAAAAATGATTTCCCAAAGGTCACAAAGCTAGTAGGTCATGGAGCTGGTATTTAAGAGTGTTCCTGTCACTACACCACCATTAAATAAAGACTTGACAATTTCTATTTCAGTTATTTGAGCTACGATTTCTCTTTCCAGTTTTTCCAGCAGAGGTGAAAGAACTAAACCCTTTAATAAAGACAATGCCAAGAGAGTTTATTATGAAGCAGAAGGAACTGGAACTCTGCCAATTCGAGTAGAGAGGAACTGAGCTAGTGCCTCTCACCTGCCACCAAAATACCTCCCCAGATAAATCACTCTCTAGCACAACCCATACATAAGCATTCTCCTTGATACACTATAATTATAAATATTTTCATAAATTGGCACTATTTTGAGCATAAGAACAAAAGAGAGATGATGACCTCTGAAGCCACAAAGCTGCTCACAGCCCAGCCACGCTACACAACTTGGTAGAGTACAGGGAGCTCCAGTGTCCCTCTGGAAACTGCACTACTTCTGTGACTGTTTCTACCTCCCACTGGTTAAAGATCCCCCAAGGTCACTGCTAAGTTCGACTCTCTTCCATGGTAATACGTTCGTTGCCTTAGTGTTTAAGTTGGTTAGAACCTGACATAAATTTTCCACTGGTCTTTTCTTCTCCCCCAAGGCAATACAAGTGCTATAGCCCAAATGAAATGAATCCAAAAGCAGGGTGGGGAGTAACCAGACACACCTGTATGCACACCACTAAGTTAGCATTTGGCATCTATGGCGACTACTGGCATTAATCCAGGGAGATTTGAAAAAGTCAGATCCTTAAGGGAGAAAAGCCGTTTAGGGAATGAAATCTGAAAAAAAAAATCCTATGAAAAAGTATGGTATTAGTAATATTACACTAGGAATATTGCCCTTTTTTCACCACGAAAGAACTAAGCTTCCTGGCACAATAATAATAGATTCTTCAGGGCTGAAACATAAGAATTAAATAGATGTACACAGGTCAATTGTTTCAAAACTCTTGGTATAAAAAAGAGGTGCTTAGGGAAAACATTTCCATCAAACTGGGGTTCAATTTTAAAAGTACTATTAAATGGTGCTTTTCAAATCTATAAAGCATCTTACATAGATTATCTTATTTGAGTTTCAGAAGAACCCACTAAGATAGCTACCATAAATATTATCTTTATGTAAGAGATGAAGAAACTGGAGTTCAGAAAGATTAAGTAATTTGCCCTGGTCACAAAGCTAGTAATTGCAGGAATTTTGGGTTTGAACCCAGGTTTTCCCAACTCTAGGTCTAGTACTCAATTCCTATGTAACACAACTACTCCCACCGCTATCCAGAGGCCTGTTCTCTCCTGACTGGTAACTTCCTTACCACCACTGACAATTTGAGAAGGAACGTGCTTCCATTCCTACTCAATCGATTCTGGACTTTGCATTCTCAAAAGCAGCCTTGCCTCTACTACACCTTGCTCTATCTCCTCTTCCCTTTCAGTTTCCCTTTGTCATCTTCACCCCATGAGAATTTAAGCCCTTTAAGTGAGGGAACTACAATGGGTATTGCTCATGTACTAGTAATTCCATGGTGGCTAGTGTACAGAGCCCAAGTCTGGGATCAGGAAAACCTGACTTCAAATCCAGCCTCATATATTCACCAGCTGTGTGAACCTAGATGAGTCACTTAACCCTGTCTGCTTCAGTATCCTCATCTGTAAAATGAGGTGGATATGGAAATGGCAAACCACTCCAGTATCTTAGCCAAAAAAGAAAAACCAAAAACCCAAGATGGGGTCACAAATAGTCAGACACAACTCAAAAACAACTGAATAACAACAATTACTAGTATCCCCAGGACTTGGCAAAACGTCTGGCAAAATAGTAAGCTCTTAATAAATGCTTCATCTATCTAAGGTCCTTCTCATATTCTGTATTCCAAGGTTCCTCACAGTTCTTACACTCTATATTCACATGCCTCTTTCAGATGTAATATTTTGTGTACTGAACATTTTTAGTTCTGACACGCTATATTCCTTTCTATCTCTGATAGGCTATGATTCTATGGTGTATAGAATAAACATACTCTCATATGAAAGTTTATTCACATGAAAAAAGGGGGCTGGGGTTTAGTGGTCTACAAACTCACTAAGAGTTAACAGTGTATTGATTAGAGAAACGCAAATTAAAATACCTTACACCTATCGGATTGGCTAATATGACAGAAAAGGAACATGATGAATACTGGAGAGAATGTGGGAAAATTGGGACACTAATGCACTGCTGGTAGAGTTGTAAACTGAATCAACCATTCTAGACAGCAATTTGGAACTAAGCTCAAAGGGCAATCAAACTGTGCATACCCTTTGATCCAGCAATACCGCCATCAGGTATGTATCCCAGAGAGCTCAAAAAAGGGAAAAGGACCTACGTATACAAAAATATTTATAGCAGCTCTTGTGGCGGTGGCAAAAAATTAGAAATTGAGGGGATACCCATCAATTGGGGAATGGCTGAACATATTGTGGTATATAAATGTAATGAAATACTATTGTTGTATAAGAAATGATGAGGTGATAGATTTCAGAAAAACCTGGAAAGACTTACATGAACTGATGCAAAGTGAAATGAGCAGAACGAGAACACTGTACACAGTAAAAGCAACACTGTGGAATGATCAACTATGAATGACTTAGCTCTTCTCAGTAATACAATGATCCAAGACAATTCCAAAGGACTCAAGAAAAAAAAATGTCATCCACATCCAGAGAAACAACTAATGGAGTCTCAAGGTAGATCAAAGCATTCTATTTTCACTTTCTTTATTTTGTTCATGATTCTTTCCTTTTGGTATATTTCTTCTTTCATAACATGACTAACATGGAAATGTTTTTATATGACTATACATATATAACCTATATAAAATTGTTTACAGTTTTGGGGAGCAGGAAAGGAAAAAGAGAGGGAAAAAAATGGAACAAGATTTTTTTAAGTGAATGTTAGAAATTATCTTTAACATGTAATTAAAAAAAAAACTATTTAAAAAAAAAAAAAGAGTTAACAATGTAAACTAACAGCCAAAAAATGCCCAAACACATACCCTGATTTTATCTTAAGTACATTATTAGAGGCATGGCATCCAGCATAAGGGAAGGGATAGTTTCACAGACATCTGCTTTAGTTATAACATACTGTTCCTTATTCATTTCTGGGCGCCATGTTTTAGAAGGATATTAACAAGCTAGAGTATGTCCAGACCTGAAAAATCACCAGAAAGAAGAGATGATATTTGGCCTGCAGAAGATTTAGAGGAAGTAACATGATGGTACCTTCAAGTATTCCAAACCACCTCACCTCTTCCTAAAGTCTCCCCTTATACTCTTCTTCTGCTACCTTCTTTGTATCATAAAAAAAATTAATGATGTTTATTATGAACTCCTCCTTCCAACCTTTCACCTCATATCACTAAAGACAGTTTCCTCTACTATTTCATTTTTCACTTAGGTCTCAGAAGAAGAGCTTTTGGAATGGCTCTTCTTGTCAAGGAAAAACAACTGAACAGGCACCTTTGATTTCCATCTCTTCCACTATGATTCCCCCTTTCTCTCATACTTTCAATCTCTCCCTTTCCATTGGCTCCTTCCCTGATGCCTACAAAGATTTGTCTGTTCCTTAAAAAAAAAAACACCCTTCATTTGATCCAACCATCTCTGCTAGCTATTTTCCTATATTGATCCTCCTCTTTTATGTCTAAAACTCATTAAGAAGATTCTTATCAATATACTCTATTCTCTAAACCCCACGCAATCCAACTTCTCACCTCATCATTCAACCAAAACTGTTCCATCCAAAGTTAGCAATGATCTTTTCCCCCCATTATATATATATATATACATATATATATATATTTATATATGAGTGTATTTTAATTCTTGTCAAAAGAAATTCTAAAGATTATGCATGATTTCAAAATGAAGATGTCCTAACACTGGCCTTGAATGAGTTGTCTATTTCACTCCTCTTTTATGTAGTCACTCAGAAATAGCCCTAGAAGTGATATTGCTGGGTCAAAGGATATGCACATTTTTATATCCCTCTGGGCATAATTCCAAATTGCTCTCCAGAATGTCTGGATCAGTTCACAACTCCATCCACAATGTAACAGTGTTGCAATTTTTCCACATACTCTCCAGCATTTATCATTTTCCTGTTTTGTCATGTTAGCCAATCTGACAGGAGAGATGTGGTATCTAAGAGTTGTTTTGATTTGCATTTCCCTAATCAGTAGTGATTTAGAGCATTTTTTCATATGCCTGTAGATATCTTTAATTTCTTCCTCTGAAAACTGCCTGTTTTTAACCTTTGACCAATTCTCAATTGGGGAATGATCTGTATTCCTATAAATTTGGCTCAGTTTCCTGTATATTTTAGAAATGAAGCCTTTATCAGAGACACTGGTTGTAAAGATTTTCTCCCAATTTTCTGCTTCTCTCCTAATCTTTGTTGCATTGGCTTTGTTTATTCAAAAACTTTTCAATTTAACATAATCAAAATTATGCATTTTGAATTTTGTAATGCTCTCTATCTCGTGGCATGAATTCTTTCCTTTCCCATAAATCTGATAGGTAAACTATTCCTTGCTCTCCCATGTTGTTTATAGTATCAGCCTTTATTCCTAAATCATGAACCCAATTTGATTTTATTTTGGTATACAGTGTTAAGATATTGGTGTATTCCCAGTTTCTGCCTTACCATTTTCTAATTTTTCCAGCAGTTTTTGTGAAATAGTGAATTTTAGCCCAGAAACTGGATTTTTTGGGTTTATCCAAGAGTAGATTGCTGTAGTCATTGACTACTGCATCTTGAATACCTAACCTATTCCACTGATCCACCACTCTGTTTCTTAGCAAGTACCAAGTAGTTCTGATAACTGCTGCTTTATAGTACAGTTTAATATCCGGTGTGGCTAGGTCACCTTCCCCAGCATTTCTTTTCATTAATTCCCTTGATATTCAGGACCTCTTGTTCTTCCAGATGAATTTTGTTATTATTTTATCCAGCTCTATAAAATATTTTTTGGTAGTTCGATTAAGTATGGCACTAAATAAGTAAATTAATTTAGGTAAAATTGTCATTTTTATTATATTACCTAGGCCTAATCATGAGCAACTGATGTTTTTCCATTTATTTAGATCTGACTTTATTTGTGTGAAAAGTGTTTTGTAATTATGTTCATATAGGCCCTGGGTTTATCTTGGCAGGTAGACTCTCAAATATTTTATAGTGTCTACAGTAACTTTAAATGGAATTTCTCTATCTCTTGTTGTTGGGCTTTGTTAGTAATGTATAGGAATGCCAAGGATTTATGTGGTGCTGCAAGAATGTTCTAAAGCATTCCCTTGCCTCAAATTTCTCCCCATTCTAATCTATCTTCCATTCAGCTTCCAAAACTAAAAAGGTACATCTGACTATGTGTCTCCCCCACCCCCATTATACACTCAAAATTCAATGGTTTCCTACTGCTTTCCAGGATCAAACATAAAGTCTTCTAAGCTTTTCATAATCTGGTCCCTTCCTACCTTTCTCATCTTTTTATATTTAACTCTTCTTCATATGTTCTATAATCTAGTTACAGAAGCTCACTTGCTATTTCTCAAACATGACACTCTTTTGTCCCAAATTCAGTACTTTTTACTAGCTTTATTCCATTCTTGGAATGTCCTAAATGGCCTCCATCCTGACCTCTACCTCCTGGTTTCCTCTGCCACTCAGTTCAATTTCCACCTTTTACAGGAGGAGTTTTCTGTACCCTATCAAATTCCCATAAGAACCTTCTCTTCTTATATTGTTTTCATTGTTAGAGTTGTGGCTGACTCTTCATGATCCCATTTTTGGGGTTTTCTTTTGGCAAAGATACTGGAGTGGTTTGCCATTTCCTTCTCTAGTTCATTTTACAGATGAGGAAGTTGAGGCAAACAGGGCTAAGTGACTTGCCAAGGGTCACATAGCTAGTAAGTGTCTAAGGCCAGATTTGAACTAAGGAAGAAGAGTCTTCTTGCTTCCAGGCCAGCATTCTGGATCCACCTAGATGCTCGTATCTACTTAATTATCTACATGTTGTCTTTCCCTTTAGAACATGAGCTCCTTGAAGAGAGAGACTAATTTTTACTTTAGTTGTTTCCTCAGTAGTCATCAGAGTATCTAATACAAAGCAAGTACTTAATAAATTCTTGTTTAATGACTCTTTGAAGAATATAAAGGAGAAAAGGGTAAGACTTCATGATAAAGACTACTCAGCAATGGAACAGGATGCACAAGGAAGTAGTGAGGTCTTTAAGATGATGATAGATGAATATTCCTCATGGATAGGCTCAGAATTACACAGGACTTGAGGAAGAAAGATTTTCTTTTATGAGTAGGGGTTGTAGGGGCCTGAACCACAGGTTAGATAGTGCTTCGGGGCTGGGAGCAAGAGCCGCATGTGTTGCTTATGTGGCCTGATGGCTACAGACTTTCCTGAGTCCACTGCCCCGACTGCAAAGGAGACTTGAAGAGCAACACCAAGCTGGACACAAATTACCCATTTCAGCTCCTTTACTGTGGAGTCTGTTCATTACCAATAGAGTACTGTGAATATATGCCTGATGTTGCTAAACAAAGACAGTGGTTAGAGAAGAATTTTCCAAATGAGTCTGCAAAACTCACTGTAGAAAATTCACCTAAACAAGAACCTGGAATTGGGGAAGGCCCAGGAACAGTAAGAGAAGAGAAGAAAAAAGCAAAAAAAAAGGTGGAAGAGGTCAGATAAAACAAAAAAAGAAGACAGTTCCACAAAAGGTTATGATAGCCAAAATTCCTAGAGCAAATAAGATATACGTGATGAGAGTGTGTGTGTGGCCTTGCAACTTTTGAGACTGACCTTAATTAAAGCAGCACAAAGGTTTTTTGCTCAGAAATTCTCTTGTGGAGCCTCAGTTACAGGGGAGAATGAAATCATCATTCAGGGAGACTTTACAGATGACATTATTGGTGCATTCAGGAGAAGTGGCCAGAGGTCGATGATGACAACAGCATCGAGGATCTTGGAAAAGTAAAGGAGTGGTTTAAAAAATGTGTTTGTATTTAAACCTGAAGTTATGATTGATGTAGCCAAAGGAAGGGAGGCCTTTAAATATATATTTAATCCTACAGCAAAACTGTAGACTACTCTTAATCTTTAGCATTTCACTGTTCTATACAAGGCTGCTTGTGTTTTTTTTTTCCTTTTGTTTTATTTTTTAAATTGCCAAAGTCAAATAAACTGGGGAAATCCATCATGCTTATGCATGAAATAAAGATTTAGTTAAATAAAAAAATTTGGTCATATGGTACTGACCTTTTTTTCTCAGCACAGTCAACTTTTTGTTGGGAGAATTTTAATTCATCTGTTGCTATTTTAATTTACTGTACAATTTTTAAAAAGAATTTGGATATATTGCTACCAAAGCCAGGATCTTTGCTCCTCCCTTAAGTCTCTAGTGTTGTTAGCCTTCTGTTGGGCAGAAGGCAGCTTGTAGGTCTGTTGTGTACTTTACTATTTCATTACCAACAGAAATCTATTTCATACATTTATTAAGATGCTCATTTTGACTATGGGGCCACTGAGGTTGAAAATTCTTCACAATGACTACAAATAAAGTAAGACTGCGATTGTCACAAAACTGTTTATACTTAAATCAAAATTATCAGTCTGGGAAAGAGCATTTGCAATAACTGTTTTTTCCTCCCAAAAGGAAACCATTAGTGGTAAATTCAAACAAATTTATACGATTTTTATAAAGGCCCTAAGCCAGGCATTGCAAACTAGAATAAAAAAAAAGGTTGTCTTTTAGAGTTGCTATTAAATTTAGCACCCATAAAAAAATGCTGATTGTACTTTTTTTCCCATGCAAATTGAAATCCTGAATGTACTGCCCTTTTTGTAATTAAGATCTTGAAAGTAATATATAACAAGGATGTAAATTAAGAAAGTAGGCTCCTATTAAGTATACACTTCACTAAATAGATATCAAATTAATAGCTGTCTTAAGAAGCAAACATTCAGGAGATCCATTCAGCATGTATGGGGAGAAGAGGAGAGGGAAGAAATCTACCTGGGAGGGGAAGACTCTCAGCATTCCTGGCCAATAGAGAAACAGTTACTATTTAATATTTACAGAAGGGAATTGAGTATACATATTTCAATTTAAACTGACATTAAAATGTTTCTACTTCATCACTGATAGAGGTAGAATGCAGAGTTAAACACAATTTCATCAAATCAAGGAACAGAAAGACCCAACCCTGGATGGAATTCTGGAATAAGTTTACTTCCTATTTCTTGTCTCCCCAGGTAGCAAGAAAAAAAGATACAGATAATGTTGCCTGGTCAACTTCAGAGACGACTTTAAAATCCATATTAAAGGAGTTTACTATCCAGTGTTGCTGCTATAAATATTTGCATTTTAAAGTATTACAGAAATTCAAGAAATCATAGCCCTATATATAAGCAATTTATTACATGTTTTGAACTCTGCTGACAGAGCAGGACTCTTACTGAGTCTGTCCATAACCCACGTATCTAAAGATATCAAATTAAAAATAAAATTTAAATTTTTAAAAAATGTTTTGTTTTACTATGTTTAGAGAGTACAAGGGCCCTTCTCACCAAGTCACAACCTATCCCCACCCCACCCCCATCCCCTATAGAAGGGAGGGGGGGCGTGGGTTGCTCGATAATCGAGGGAATTTTTTTTTAAATTAAAGATAGCAAAATAATGACTTGACAATAAGGACAACTTAAGGAAGACTTTACCTTATAGAACTAGATAGTTTATGATGACTTTCGTGGCTATATTTCATTCTTATGCAAGTTGACTTGACATGTCTAGAATGTACTCTCCCCCTTTACCTTCAATGCATATCTTTTGGATTAATCCGATCCCAACTCAGGTCCCAGCTCTTACATAAAGCCTTTTCTGATACCTCCAATTTCTCTCTGCCTATATCTGTCTCTCTCTTATATATGGTATATATTTACTTCAGTATAAGCTTACCAAGAGAATGTGTTTGCTTTTGAAAGCAGAACCTGTTTTTGCTGTTTTGTCTTTGTATCATTTAGTGCCTAGGCACAGTGTTTCCCACTTAGGTGCTTAATAAATATTTGTTGATTTTAAGTGAATTTTGCTCTGGCCTAGTCAGACAGGCTTGAGACTCTATGATCTTCAAAAGAAGATCTTTTGAAAATCCACAGTGATCTGATTTAAGTATCAACAGGAGTATGACAACTAGTGCCTTATGGCAACATGCTGCCTTTCCTCTCTCCCCCCTGCAAAAAAAGCTAAGAAAGGTATCTATCTGGGTCTTAAATTGTAGGTACCAAATCTTAGAGCTAAAGGACTATGATGAACCTTGTTTAAAAAAAAAATTCAGTAAGCAGTTAACAAGATGTCACAATGGAAAGAACACTCACTAGGTCCAAAGTCTGAACACCTTTGATTCAAGACCTGGCTCTAACATTTACTAGATACATGTTCTTGGGCAAATCCACAGATCAACAACCATTTTATAAAGTGCTTATCATATGTCACATATTCTGCTAGGGGCCGAGAAACAAACGGCCTTTACACTTTCGGTGAATTACATTGAGGAAAATAACAGACAGACACAGACTCATCAAATACGAGTTAGTTTAAGGAGTAGAATTGCAAGGAATCACTTCTTTGAGGTTCACATTCTTCAATTGTAAAGTGAGAATAAGACATACACTACCTTATCTACTTCACAAGGCTGTTGTCAAGAAAGTTTTGTTAACTGCAAAGCTGAAGGACTATAGAAACGAGTCATTAACATTATTAGATATGAAAAGAAATATCAATATTAAAATATTAAAAGCATGTAATTTTTTTAAATTAAGAAAAGGTATTGGTTCGAACCCAAACTCTTGGCCCTCAAACAAGAGGTCCTAACATGTGTCATGACTACCCAATATTAATATTACCTTCTGCTCTACATAGACTAGTCATTTTCTCCTGTCCCCCAAGCCCATGTGCTTGCCATCACTTTTCTTGTCATAATTCATACAGTTCCCACTAAAGAGTAAGAACAAAATCAACAAAGACCTGCCCAGATTTTGACTTCCCTTAGCACTTCAAAGGGAAAGCAGTTATGCTTGGTATTCGCCTGCTGAAAAAGAGGCATTTAGCTGCTCATTGAGTATTCTTTTCCACCTCTTTCCTCTTACTTCAGATAATAGCAAAGCTATAAGTATAAAGCAAAATTTTCAATATATTAGTATATCCTCAGTAATCAGCAACATAAAGAGTGCTTACAGGGTGTTGTGCAGACACCTATAGTGCCTGCTACTACGGAGGCTGAGATTAGTAGATCATGTGAGTTCATTAGTTCTGAGCTGCAATAGAACTGAAGCCTTATGTATGGCACAAATACTAGTCAGGGGAGATGGGGAATAAGTATGCAGGACAATGTTTCTTAAAAGGGGGACAAAAAGACTCAAGTCAGAAATTGAGCAGGACAAAGTTTCTCTGCCATAGATCAGTAGGTCAGTGGGGTTGAACAACAACAAGTGGCCTCTGTACTTCCAGCCTAAGCAAGATAGGGAGACCCAGTATATATCTACATATAATGTAAATAAATAGATAGAAAAATGTTGAATTTTGGCTTCCTATCCTTAGTATTCATTCTTGCTTCCGATTTTGAGATGTGAAAGTACTAAAACCAACAAGTTGAAATAAGCAAATATTAAGCTTCAAAATTTACATTCCGTACACTTTTATTTAAAACTACTAACCAAATTTATGAAGTATGCTTCTTTCAGAAAGTACTTCATGACAGTAACTCAAGCACTGTAAAATGTAAACCAAAATCCCTTACTAATTTCTTATTGTTGTCTAAATGCTTTATCTAAAGTTTTTTTTATGTATTTATATTTTCAGCCTAAACTATCTTTGATGTAACAAGTTCTTTAAGTTCATTATTCTCCAAAGTAAAAATTCCACTTGTTTTTAGGATACATAACTGAGTTCAACTCAAAATAAATTGCTGTAGTTCAAGTAGAAACTGCTACTTTTAGTATTCTAGTATTTGTTGAACAACTTCAATTATGATGTTATCCACACTCATGATTTTACCATTTTTCTCAATGGGTAGGGTTGATATAGTAGAAGTACTATGGTATTTAAGAAGATGGATGTGATCACAGAATTTAGAGCTAGGAAGAGGCCTTTGGGATCATCTTTTATACTCTATAACCTATCTTTCTAGATTTATTTTACATTGCCACTTCTTATATACTCTGTTCCAGCCAACGAGTCATTATTGTGAATATCTTTGCGCAGGTTGTACCAGATGTGCTCCCTCCTCGGCCCTGCCTCTCAGAATCCCTACCTCACTTTAAAGATCAGCTCAAGCACTTCCTATACAACTTTCAAGATTCCTCTCCCTCTCCCCAGTGGGTATTGTGTTCTCTCCTTCTCAAGTTACTTTGTATTTACTTACCTTATTTATAATTACATCCTTCTCACCCTCAAATACACTATTAGAAAGCCATGGCCATTTAATATTTGCTTTTGTATTTCCAACTTAGAACAAAACCTTCATATAATAGGCAATAAATGTTTATTGAATTCAATCTCATTTTTCTGATGAGGAAATGGAACCTCTAGAACCTAAAAAACTCAATGAGAGAAATCAAGAGACAGAAGCTTTCAAAAATGAAATCCAACAACAAAAATGCAAATGATTCTCTTAAGGAAGAAAACAGACCTAATTGGGTATAGAGACACATAGGAAATTCACTGATGAATTAAAATATGAGGGAGAAAAGACATAAATAAAAAATAGCATGGTGTAGTACAGCAGTTCTCTCAAAGTTTGTGAGCCCTGGGCAGCCCCAGGTTCAAAGGACACACAAGGCATTTTCATAATACTAAGGGATTATTGGTTTATTAAAATATCTCTACCCTTTTCCATCTACGTGTGTGTGAAAATGGATTTTTTTCACATATTTCAGCCAAAGTAAGAGACTGCTGCTGATTGAATGCAGAAGCAGATGAAAATCTAGCTGTCTTTATTAAATCAAATATTAAAGAGATTTTGTAAAAAAAAAAAAAAAGAGTAAACAATACAACTCTTCCAACAAATTTTTTGTTATTTTCCATAAAAAATGTTATCATGTAATGCTGTTTTTTATCAGTAAAAATAAATAGCTATAACTCATAATTAAAAGCTCAATAATTTCTTTAGAATGTAAAAAGGTCCTAAGACCAAAAAGTTTTAGAACTGCTATTATAAGGGAAACAGCATAGGATTTTAAGTCAGAAGGTTGGTTCCAGTCTCTAGTTTGGCTACTTACTATTCACGTGACAGCCAATTCGATAAACATTTATTAAGTGATTGTTATGCGCCAGGCACTGTGCTAAGCATTGAGAATACAAAAAGAAGAAAAAGACAGTCCCTGACCTCAAGGAGCTTACAGTCTAATGGGGGAGACAACATGCAAGCAAATATATACAAAGAAAGGCATATGCAGTTAAATAGGAGATAATCAACAGAGATAAGGCAATGGAGTTAATCCTGAGCAAGTCATTTTACCTCTCTAATCCTCCTTTGAAGTTGGGAGGGTTAGACAAGATTATTTGTAATTTGGGTAGCTAAGTGGTATAGTGGGTAAAGCACTTGGCTTGGAGTCAGGAAGACTCATCTTCCTGAGCTCAAATCTGGCTAGCTATGTGACCTTGGGCATATAACCCTGTTTACCTCAGTTTCAAATGAGCTGGAAAGGGAAACAGCAAACTGCTCCAGTATCTTTATGGAGAAACTCCCAATTCTAAACCTAGAATCTTATGAAAACAAAGGAAGAAAAAGGATAATGGATAAAAGAGGGCATATACCTATACCAGGGGTGGCAAACCTGCAGCCTCAAGGCCACATGTAGCCCTCTAGGTCATCAAGTTCCGTCCTTTGAATCTAAACTTCACAGAACAAAAAACTTAGACTCAGTCAAAAAGCCACACCCAAGGACCTCGAAGGCTACATGTCCCCACCCCAGTCCTACACAGTAAAGTTGGATGGAAGCTAATGATGTCTAAAGAAGACAAAACAAAGAGCATTAAAAAAAAAAACCCCTATGTTGAAGATAAGAGGAAAATCAAAAGAAGGCATAGAAAGCAGTTGCTCAGATTAGATGGAAATATTCAACCTTCAATTCACTTCTATTTTCTGTTCTAAGGTCAATAACCTTCAAAGACTCAGAAAAACAATGTTTAACAAATTGAATCCCAGGATAAATGAGAAAAAGGTATGATCCTAACGGCTATCAGTTAATTTAAATTACCAAGCCTGGAAGGATTACATCCAGTGACTGGGAATATCTGGAGGATATAATTACCAAGCCAATATAAGTGATCCTTGAAAGACTGTGAAAAGGCTGATAGGTGTTGCAAAACTACAGGAAAAATGTCAAATTTTGCAAAAAGAAAAAAAAAAAAGGTGGAGGGGAATAAGTGGCAAATTACAAGCTGCTGAACTTTTACTTCAATCAATAATCAGTCTGTCCACAAACATGAATTAAATGCTTACCATCCTGCCAGACACTGTGCAGACTCTAGTGATGAAAATACAAGTTTAACTCTATTGCCCAAAAAAGGCCCTCAAGGAGCCTACAATCTAAGGGAGAAGACAACACACAAAAGGAAGTTGAAAAGTGGGGGTATGGGAGTCAGGAAGGAGTAGGAGATGTATCCAACTTGGGGATATGACAGGGAAAGGATAGAGAAATCCTAAAGTATTGTAGATGATGGAAAATGGAGAGAAGATTATGTCAAGTCCCTTTCTTAAATAGAGGCCATGAATCTCAAGGCCCTGCCTACTAGCCAGAAGGTCGAAACTGGAAGGGCAGAAGGTGCTGATGAGATGTTAGTACCAGGTAGATTGAATCTTGCAGGATAATAAGATTTCCCAGTGATGAGTTTCCTGAGGAAGAAAGGTATGATGGAGAATTCCAAAATCAGTATAGCTGATGGGAAAAGAGGCTACTTGTCAGGGATACATACTATAGAGGAAACTGCTTTTTAGAAATGTTAGACTTGACTTCTTAAGTGCCTTCCAACTTTAATATTTTTTTTTAAATAAAGTACCCTTGCCCAAGATCACACGGGTGAGCAAAAAGTTGACTAGTTTAATCTAAAAGTATGTAACAGGGATCCTGAGAATGCTATCATATTAAATTCTTACAGCTCTAAGGTCTCTTGCCTACTGCCTGAAGACTTTCAGGATCTTCTCACCTCCCTTTGACAATAACACTTTTTGTACCCTTCATGGAACACTTATTTTGCACTGGTTCTTACTTCAATATTCATTGGCTTTCTAATCTCACTGATGTGGATACTTCAACCATCAGTGTAGTCAAGAATGTACTGAGCACTACTCATGTATTAGGCACTATGTTAAGTGGTGGAAATACAAAAACAAATTCAAATTCAGGACTATCCTTGCCCCAAAAGGAGCTTGAATCTTACTGAAACACAGGAGGTTCAAAGATGAATAAATACAAAGTAACTGGGGGGGGGGGGGGGGGGGGGGGGGGG
>CM053622.1:57545176-57590214 GCA_028646595.1 Phalanger gymnotis
CAGGAGAACATTATACACAACCACAGATATATGGATTCTGTGATGACTAACCCTGACAGACTTTGCTCTTCTCAGCAACACAATATGCAGAGACAGCTCCAAGGGACTCACGATGGAGAGTGCTATCTACATCCAGAGAAAGAACTTTGAAGTATGAATGCAAATCGAGGCACACTTCATGCTCGCCTTTTTCTCCCCCCTCCCAACTTTTTTTTTCTCTCTTTTGTATTTGTTGTTGAGTTGTGTTTTTGGTTTTATTTTTGGTTCTGTTTCTTCTTTCTCACGATTCATTCCATTGATCATAATTCTCCACAACTTGACTAGTGTGTAAATTAATTCAATGCCAAGTTATACATGGAAGTCATATGGGATTCCATGCACTCTTGGGGAGGGAGGGGGGAGAGGGAGGGAAGAAAATCTGGAACTCAAAATTATGTAGAACTGTTTGTTGCAAACTAAAAATAAAAAAAATAAATAAAAAAAAAAGATTCTGGAAAAAAAAATGTGGACATTTCCTCTCCTCTAATTTTGTAACCATTTTCCATCATCTTTTAAATATCATGAACACAAGCTCTGCAAACACATTTGCCAATTCTTTTTGGAAAGGAGGATGTAGTTATCTGGGTCGGGTAACATGAATTCATCAAGGTCAGCCAAGTGCTCTCTTATTTTGAGTTATCAACTAACTCCCTATAATGCAGTTTTATTCTTTCATTGCCAGCATAAAGGTCATTCAGGTCATTCTCCTTTGTAGTAAAAACACAAACAAAATAAAAACTGATCAGTTCTGCCTTTTCTTCTGTTGTCAGACAGCATCATTACACCACTCCAAGTAAGGATCCGAATCCCTTCTTTGGCCTTCCCTTTCCTCTTAATATAATCTTAATTTAAAAAACAAACAAACAAACAAAAAACAAACTTTATTTTGGTTCTTAGCCTTTTTTGGTTTTTGGTTTTTTTTGGAGGGGGGAGGCAGGACAATTGGGGTTAAGTGACCTGCCCAAGGTCACACAGCTAGTAAGTGTGTCAAGTGTCTGAGGCCACATTTGAACTCAGGTCCTTCTGACTCCAGGGCCGACACTCTACTCACTGTGCCATCTAGCTGCTCCAGTCCTTACATTTTCTTGTCAGATTCAAATAATCCCAAGCTTTAGCATCCCTAATATTATGCAATTTTTTTAAAAGACTGTTTCACACTTTTTACCTTCATCTTTTATATATTTCCTTTTCAAAATTTGAGTTGGTTGGTGAGTTCCCTGTGCATTCACATCAGTCTCTTAAGACAGATCCCATTTTTCCTCCTTGTTGGAAATGTTTCCCTTTGTATCTTTAGAATTTCATTCTGGAGCATCTCCCATTCCTCCTAGATTAACTCTCCTAAAGGATTGTAGTCCATGTGATTCTGCATGTTTCCTCCAAACCTACCAAAATCTATGTTCCCAAAATCTAGATTGCATGCCCAATTTTCTTCTCCTTTATCACCTCAGCAACCAGTTTCTTCTCTGAGAGAAAAATAAGGTCCAGAATAAAATTTCATCTATGAACAATGAGATCACAGTTTCATGAGTATAATTATGTGCACATTTCCCATAACATGAGAAGCTCCTTAAAGGCAAGGGCTGGTTTCATTTTTGTCTTTGTATCTCTGGTGTCTAGCACAATACCTAGTAGAGAGTAGACAGTTAATAAATGGATATTGACGAGAGGAATATCTAAAATGTTAGACGATAGATTTCAAAAAAGTATAGCCTTGTCAGGCTAGATCACTGGAACAAATCTAACAAAAAGAAATTTCATACACAACCTCATAATGATCAATCGATCAACATCTATTGTGTCTTACTATGTGCCAGGCACTGTGCTAAATGCTTTGGATAAAAAAAAGAGACAAAAGATAGTCCTTGCCCTTAAGGAGCTTACAATCTAATGGGGTAAACAACATGTAAACAAATATACACAAAGCAAACTACATAAAGAATAAACATGAAATAATTAACAGAAGGAAGATACTGTAGTAAAATAGTAGATACTTTAAGAGGGGTTGGAAAAGGCTTTCTGTAGAAGACATGATTTTATCTGGGACTTAAAGGACACCAGGAAGCCAAGAAGCAGAGATGAGGAAGAGTATTTCAAGCATGGGAGACAACCAGAAAATAACCAGAGCTGAGAGATGGATGGTGCTTACAAAATGTTTATTGATGGACAACAACCTTGGCCAAATTACAACTAATTTGGGGGCTTAATTTACTATAATGTAAAATAAAGTGATGAGACTATGATCTCTAAAGTTCTATATTTCCAGGTCTATATCCTGTAATCCCAATTTTACTGATGAGGAAACTGAGGTCTGCAGTAACACAATGTGCCTCAATTACTGTAACTAGTATGTCAGAATGGGTTCCAGTCATTTATCCTAGCATGTAAGTGACAACAGCAGAAAAATTACATTACCCTTGTCCTATATAAATGCAAGAAAGGAAACAAAAGCAACGAAGGAAAAATTTAAGATTATTTAAAACAATTTTTAAACTGCCAAACTGGAAGCATATGACAGAACTCTGAACTAGCAGTTTAATTTTCTCTCTAACATGGTCTCTCTTCAAAGCTTACATATCTTAAAAAGAGAAAAAATATACCCTTCTGCAAGCGCAAATAAGGATGTAATATTCCAACTAGGTTAGAGTTTCTTATGTTGCAGTGAGTACTGTAACTGCTAGGTCCTAATTATATTAGGCTAAAAGTAACAGAATACACAGATGTTGTGCTGTCATTTCTGGCTAATATTCTCAGCACCCAAACTGACCACATATTTATTTTTCCATCTGGTTTTTGTTTTGTTTCCTAAAAAGAAATTTGGGAACTACCAACTTCTGCACACAAAGCACATTCTGGGACAAAAAACTGAATCTTTCCAGAGAATCTATCTAGGAAGATTTAGAAAATAACATGCAAACCTCTTCTAGATACCTTTAAAAGCAGCTCATTTTGGCTACATTGCAGCCTTCCCATAATAAAGGTAATTCCTCCCCACCACCCAAAAAAGATGTCCGGTGTCACAAAAATTAAGCTGACTTTATCAGAAAAATTAGCAGGAGAAAATTTAAATTAGTTTAGGAAAAACTGGCTCAACTTTTTTCTCTTAGGAAAAATGAAATGGAAGAATGGCTAGCAGACAGCAGGGCTGCTTGAGTAAAATGTTAACTAGCACACTGCTGGTCTGTCATCTTCTTAAGAGCACTCTTCCAAGGAATGTTTCCTTGACTCTTGGGTAAGGTGTCTTATAAAGGGTTAAGAACTGCCATTTTGATGCCATTCAGTGATATGTCCATTAAGGGTGTTACATAACAAAATGGCAGCCTTTAACACTTAGTGTTCTGTACTTCCTCAGTCAGAAATGCGTTCACCAGTCTGCTGGGGGAATCAACACTTCCCAGACAGTTTGATCAGTCTACAAAGAAGAAATCACAACCTTGGTTAGGCTCCTTAGTACTTAAATACTTCATACTACTAATTACAAGTGCTGAAAAGGAGTAAAGTCCTTTAATTAGATCATGTACTATTTCCACATTAAATGTTAATGAAAACTTTACATTTTTTTCTGCCTTCCTTGGGCTTTCCTGATAGCAAGGGGGAAAAGTGAGTAAGAAGTGAGAAAATACAATCACAGACTTCTGGTCATTTATATTAATGACACCAGACTTTGCAGTACCCCTGAAAGGCAGTGTGATACAGTGAAAATCGCAAAGAATTTGGTTTCAAACTACTTTTGAATTTCAACTCCCCTATTTTCTAGCTGAGTAGTCTTTGGCAATTCACTTTATCACAGGAATTGTAACTGAAAGGAATTAGCTATTATCTGTAAAGAATAGCTCTATCTAAACCAACCCCCACCCCACCCCCACCCTTCACTTTACACATGAGAAAACTAAGTCCTATAATGGTCCTAGAGAATAGATGATAAAACACACCTCCTCCCTTCACTGGATGAGGGAGGATTAATGGTACTTACGGATGTCCAATGTTTCATACATTCATAACTGGGTCTCTGTCAGTTGTTTTCACCTATTTTGCTTTGTTATAAGGGGGAGGTTAGGAGAGTGAATATTGGGAAAACACCCTGGAGGGCACAGAATGTTTTTGCTTTGTATCCCCAGAGCCTGGTACACAATAATAGCTAATAAAAATAACAGGCAGCATTTATTCAGTGCCTTAAGGTTTGCAGAATGCTTTACAAGTATCTCATTTTATCCTGAGAACAACCCAGAGAGTTAGGTACCATCATCACTCCCATTTTACAAATGAGGAAACTAGAGATGAAGTTTAAGTGCTGCATCCAGGTTACTTACACAGGTAGGAAAGGTTTGATGCTACATTTAAACTTATGTCTTCCTGACTTCCAATCTAAAATCACAGTTGGTAATTAATAAATTTTGATTAATTATAACCAAAGAAGCATCAATGAAACCTAACAAAAAAAAAATAACTGAGTGTCAGGACAGTTGAAATAATTTGCAAGAACTCACATAAAGAGTCAATAGCAGGCTGGGCTGAAATTGAGACCAAGGTCTTCTAATACAGAGATCTTTGTATTAAAATACACATTTAAATTCTTGGCCTTAGTTTGCTTCTCTGTAAAGTAAAAAGGTTGAACTAGATGCTCTCTAGTCTCTAAACTCCCTTAGAGTTTAACAAGTATTTAATCAACATCTACAATATGCTAGGCAATAGGCATACGAATGGCAAAGATCAAACAATCATTACTCACAAGGAACTTACATGTTAATGGGCAAACATGTGCACACACACAGAATAAATATAAATACATCCAAGTTAGTAGTTAAATATAAAATTGTTAAAGAGAGCCAGAACATGTACCTAGGACCTAGTGGGATCAGGAAAAGCTTCCTATAGGTTTTCTTGAGCTGTATTTTCAAGGAAGAGAGAGATTCCACAAGGGGAGGGAAGGAGGAAGCTTGTTCTAAGTATAGGGGATAGCCAGTGAAAAGGGAGAAAACAGAGATGGAGTGTTGCATGTGAGGCAAGTTTGGGTGTATGGCACAGGGGAGGAAAGGAGGAGAGTAGAGGATTCAAAAATATGTTGGGAACAAAGTTGCAAAGTATTGTAAAAACTTAACAGAATTGTTTGCATTTAAGTCAAGAGGCAATGGGAAGCTAATGGCATTTTTTAAGTAGGGGAGTGATACATTCAGATTTCTACTTAAAAAACTGTTGCTTCCTTATCAGTGTCTTCTGCTGCCTCATTGTCCAAATTAAATCCCCCACTCCGATTGCTCCCCCAAGATTCAATCTTAGGCTATCTTCTACACTCTCTATATATTTGCTGTTACTTCCTCGGATGCCATGGTCATATGCCTTAAGGCGGCTATCTACAACTGGTGTCACTTCCTTTTTTCTCACTCTTCTTCAACTTACTTCCTGTAGCCTGGTTCCCTGATTCATTATTCAACTAAAACTGCTCTCTCTCTCCAGAGAGACCAATAATTTCTTATTTGCCACTTCTAATGGCAATCCACCAATCACCTCCTGAAAAAGATCTCAAAATGAAAACTCCCAGGAATATCATAGCCAAATTCCACAGTCACCAAGTCAAGGAGGAAATACTGCAAACAGCCAGAAAGAAATAAACTAGAAAGGGAATTTTCTTCAGCTATTTCTTCAGTTATATTAAGTCATATATTAATACGAAGAGATGATATTTAAAAAATAAAATTAAGGGGTGTGAGAGGAATGTACTAGGAGAAAGAGGAAGGGAGAGGTAGAATGGGATAAATTATCTCATATAAAAGAGGCAAGAAAAACTTTTATAGTGGAGGGGAAGAGTGTGGAGGTGAGAGGGAGTGAGTGAACCTGACTCTTATCAGAACTGGTGTTTCAACAATCCGGCTAGCAGCTGTTCTGGGGGTGAGAAACCAACACAAATCTAACAACAAGAACCAGCCAGCATAGGTTCTTTTGATCTGCTTTACTAAGGAAAGCAAAGTTAAGGGATTAACAAGTTTATTTTAATCCAGCATACAAATATCACTCACTTAGTTCAGGGTAAAAAGCCAGCACCCTGAACTTCACAGCAAATACAAATTACAAACAGACCAAATACAATTCAGTTACCAAGAAAACAAAGTCCAGACATCCGGCAAGCTGGAGGGCTCTTGGCTACAGCTGCCTGGAGTCTCCACATCAGTGCACCACCAAGAGTGAGAGCCCTGAGCAAATGGCTCTGTCTTCCTTTTCTTATATGGTTTCAGATGTCATCAAATGTCACCAGAGCTACCAGAACTTAGGCTCCTATGATTTGCTCTGGAATTAGCACCTCCCCTTAGGACCCTGGGAGCTTCACACCCACATAGGCTTGGCACCTAGTAATTAGGGGTTTGAGGCAAATTTGGGAGCAAAGATCTAATCAGTCCTCCCTTATCTGGCCCCACCTGGGTTACCAATTCACACCCACATAGGTTTAGCACCTAGTAAGACTCAAAGACACTTAATCATTTTAAAACAGCAAGAAAGTCCCAACTTAATTGATATTACAATTGGTTCAAAGAGGGAATAACATACACATTCAATTGGGCATAGAAATCTATCTTACACTACAGGAGAGGTAGGTGACGATGGGGGACAGCGGGAGTGTTGTGATAGAAGGAAGGGCTGACTGGGGGAAAGGGTAGTCAGAAGCAAAACATTAAAAGTGACAGGGTGAAAGGAGAGAGAATAGAATAAATGGGGAAGAGACAGGATGGCAACAGTTAGCCATAGTCAACTGTGGAAAAAAAAAATTTGAAGCAAGGTTCTCTGATAAAGGTGTTATTTCTCAAACATACAGAGAACTGAGTCAAATTTAAAAAAAAAATTAGAGCCATTCCCCAATTTACTAATGATCAAAAGATATGATGAAGTAGTCGAAGTTATATATAGCCATATGAAAAAATTAATCTAACTCACTATTGACTGGAGAAATGCAAATCAAAACAATTCCATGGTACTACCTCATATCTTTTAGATTGGCTAATAGGACAGAAAAGGTTTATGACAAATGTTAGAGGGGATATGGGAAAAATGAGACATTAATGCACTACTGATGGAGTTGTGAACAGAATTCAACCATTCTGTAATAGCAATTTGGAACAATGCCCAAAGGGCTATAAATTCACACATATACTTTGACCTACCAATACCACTACTAGGTCTGTATCCCAAAAGAGATGAAAAACAAAAAGGAAAAGGACCTATATATAGAAAAACATTTCTAGCAGGCCTTTTCTGGGGGCAAAGAATTAGAACTTGGGGGGAGGCCCATCATTTGGGAAATGGCCGAACAAGTTGTCGTCTGTGATTACAATGGAATATTATAGTACTATTAGAAATGATGAGCAGGATGCTCGCAAAAAAACCTGAAAAGATTTGCATAGGTTGATGCAAAGAGAAATGTATTGTGTACATATAGCAATATTATAAGATGATCAGCTGTGAATGACTAAGCTCTTCTTAGCAATATAAAAATCCAAGACAACTCTGGAGGACTTATAATGAAAAATGCTACCCCCATCCCTAGAGAAAGAACTGATGGTGTCTGAATACAGATTGAAGTACACTTAAAAAAAAAACACTATTTCTTGAGTTTTTTATTTTTGTCTGTTTTCTTTCACAATATGACTATTATGGATATGTTACTCAAAGTTTTAAAAACAGATGTTAAGAACTGTTTTTACATGTAACTGGGGAAAAATAAAAATACTAAAAAAAAAAAATCAACTTGTCCAAAACGAAACTCATTTTTCCGCCAAAACCTTCCCTCTCTTTCTAACTTCCCTATTACTATCAAGAGCACCATCATCCTCACAGTCACCAGACTCTCAACTCCTTGTTCTCAACCCCATATCCAATCGATTGCCAAGTACTATCATTTGTACCTTTGCAACATCTCTTGTATATGCCCTCCTTTTCTCCTTTGACACTGACACTACCCTAGAACAATCCTTCCTTACCTCAAGTCTAGACTATTACAATAACCTTCTCTTTAGTCTTCCTACTTCAAGAACCGGCTCCCTATCACTTCCAGTATCAAATACAAAATCTCCTCTTCAGTTTTTAAAGACCTTCATAACTTGGCCCTTCCTACCTTTTTCAATCTTCTGATACTACGTTCACCCTCTGATTCTAAGATCCAATGACACTGGCCTCCTTGTTATCCTCATATATCATTTCATTTCCCCAACTCTTTACTGACTGGTCTCGTATCTTAAACTCTTTACCCCCTCATCTCCACATCCCTGGCTTCCTTCAAATATCAGTTAAAATCCCACCTTTTCCAAGAAGTATTTCTCAATCCTCCTCAATCTTAGTTCCTTTTCCCTGATATTTTCTCCAATTTATCCAATACATATCCTGCTTACATAGCCTACCCCCTCAGTTCAGGCCCTTTTCACTTCTCTCCTAGGCTAATGCAACAAACTCCTAAATTGGTCTCTTTCCTTCAAGTCTCTCCCTACTCCACTTTATCCTACACTTACTGCCAAAGTAATTTTCCTTAAGTGTAGATATGATCACGTGACTCCCTTATTCGACCAACTCTAGTAGCTTCCTTCTATCCCTAGAGTAAAATATAAACTACTCTGTTTAGCTTTTCAAAGTTCCATCCAACCTGGCCCCAAACTGTCTTTGAAGCCTCGCTGCACATTACTTTCCCCTCATGTTCTTTGTCCAGCCAAACAGGCCATTTCCAGTTGGAGTGCCTTTGCACTAGCCACCCCGCATATCTGGAATTCACTCTCTCCTTACCTCTACCCTCCTATCTTCCTTGAATACTCAATTTAAATTCCACCTTCTAAAAGAGATCTTTACTGGTCCCTCCCCAATACTGGTACCTGCCCTATGAAATCACCTTTCCATCTACAATGTATATATCTTATGTGTACCTAGTTCTTTATATGATATTTCTCACATTACAATGTGAGCTCCTTGAGAGCAGAGAATGTTTCTGTCTTTCTTTGTAACACCAGAATTTGTCACAATGCCTAGCACACAGAAAGCACTTAATAAATATTTAACGAATGATGAACTAGGGTTGTGGTTTTATGAGCAGAGATACAGGGATGTATATGAGAGATCTTGTGAAAAGAGAAATGGCAAAATTCTGCAATAAAATGGATATTTGGGGTGAGAGTGACGAGTCAAGGATGCCACCTTGATTCCTTGACAGGCCTTAATGACAAGAATGGTGGCGTCCCAGAGAAGCAAGGTCAAACTTGTTGTAGCAAAACTCTTGAGCGTAGCCTGAACCAGAATAAACTATAATTAGAAAATGTTTAACTAAATAAAAATACAGTAAAACATAGATAATGTTAATTCTAAGTCAATATGCAGCCTGCAAAGAACTATTTCTATTTACGTCTGACACCACTGTCCTAAAGAGTAAAAAAGAAGCTCGGTAGAAAAGGGGACTGAGGAGATTGAGAGGAGTGTCAGTGGAAGTGGGGAATAATGAGATATGTTAAGTGAGAAAGCACCTATCAATTGGGGAATAGCTAAATAAAGTATGTGAATATAATGCAGTATTATTTTGCCGTAACAACTGACAAACAGGATGGGTTCAGAGAAACCAGGGAAGATTTATAGGAACTGAAGAGTTACGTAGGTAGAACCAAAACAATTTATATATAAACAGCATTGTAAAGACAAACAAGAATGATACTTAAGAACTCTTACCAAGGAAATAACCAATCAATCATGATTCCAAAGAAGTGATTTAGAGCTATGCTATTCACCTTTATAGAGAATGAAATATACATGGTATGTTCTTGCTCAACTATGAATACTTGTTACAATGTTTTTCCCCTTTTAAACTGGGGGAGGAGAAAATAAATGCTTGCTAACTGAAAACAAACTTTTTTTCTTTAAAAAGGAGACTGGTAGAAAAAATTATGGATAGGACAATCTTGAGTAGAAGCTGGGAGCAGATGGGATCAAGGACAAATAACAAGTTGCTCATAGCAAGAAGTGCAGAAAGTAGAGCAAAAGAAGAGAATATGGGAGATGATATCATGAGTAAAAGAAAGGAAGCTAGAGCTCAAGGAAGATCTCAAGAGGCGAGATGAGGTTCAGTTAATTGAGGTAAAAAGCTTGAGGAAGAAAACAAAGTTTTGAATAACCTAAGGGGGATTGAGAAGCCCTCCTAGAGCTTACAAATCAACACTTTATAATCTTAAGAAAAGAGGTCAGTGGTTATTATACCAAAATTACACTTTTTCTCCAATTTTTAAAAATCTAGATTTCAGGTTAAGAAATATGATTTTTGGAGAGGATTCTTAATTTTTTTACAATTCAGTTCAATAGTATTTGCCCAAGGAATCTTACATTTTGCTGCTCAAATAGAAAGCACAAGAAGTGATCATGGGGATCTTGGTTCCACATGGCTAGCTATAAAATTGAGTCTCAGGAATTAAATTCATAAAACCCTTGGAAATGGACAACATTATCTTTATGAAAAAATAACAGCATTTGGCATGTTTTGTTGACTGCAAACATTGTAGTTTACAATGCATCTTGAAGGGTGTTGGGGGAGAGAAGAACTAATAAAGGTATCTCTAATTTGATTTAATTAAGCTGTCAGGGCCATTTAACCACCAATAGCAGCCCAAGGAGTTAACACTAAAATCATATGTAATGAAATAAACAGGCCAACTTTGCACTACTTCACTACTGCTGTACTTTCTTCCACTGTAACCTATAACACTAAATTCAGAAAATGAGGACAATATCTAAACAATGTCTAAAAGGGGAATATGGGAAAGTTTTGAAAAATTTGTTTTGTACCTCTCTAATGTCTTATTGTCATCTTGCATTGCAATTATCTATTAATCTTGCCTTACTCTCCTATAAGTAGGTAAAGTCCACTAGGACAGAACAAGCTCTTATCTACACTTTTGTGTTCCCCCTAGTGCCCAACAAGATGTTCTGAATACAGCTAGCACTTAATACTTGGTTAATTAAATTGAAAGAAAAGCTTCCAAAAATATTCAGAAAATACTAAGGTCTTTGGATAAATGATGCGAAAGCAAGTGATTTGTCAATACATAATAAATGAATGAGTGATTAAGCATCAAGATCTCTTGTTTGTAATAATAGTGGAGATGCAAATCTTTAGAAAGAGAAGGTTAGCATTAAGGAACATTCAGATTAAAAAGGTACACTTTGTATTTATCTATTAATCATCTTAGATAGCTGAAATGATCTTCAAACATCTTTACCTCTCTGGAAAAAAAAATGTTCTGCCACTTGAACTACCCAACAACTCTTGGTTATAGTTCATGCCTTCTGACTATTTTCCCCTCTCACATTCTTTGCCCTGTCATCCACTAATATTCTGGCGACTCCCCTAACTGCTGCCTGACACATACTCTTTATGTCTACCTTGGTATGTGACTATCTTCATTATTCCTTTCTCTGCTATCACCTTTAGAGTATTCTAGATCAAAACTGATGGCTCTTAAACTATCTATACTCACAGTTTCTTGAACTCTTTCACTACACTGAGTGGAAGTTGCAGCAAAATCATTTAAGAGCTACCTAAAAGTGCCTGGAACCTAATAGGCCCTCAATAAACACTTGTTGACTGATGAGAACTGATGCAGGAAAACTGAGCAAAACCAAGGGGACAATTTACACAATGACCATAACGTAAAAGAAAACAACATTAAACTAATGAGTATTTCAAATGAGTCTGAGAATATATGCAGTATTATACATCTATGGTTCCCAACCTCGGCAAAGAAGATAGGAGGTTCAATTAATTAACATTTCTCTGGGGACAAGCTTGGTCATTATAAAGGCAAACCACTTAGTTTCATTTTTTTTCTATTTTTATTGCAGTTATTGTGTATATTATTTCCTTCTTTGTGCTCACTTCAGTGTGCGTCAGTCAATTTGTGTTCCCATGTTTTTGTTAAATCTACATTGTGATTGTTTCTTACAGAATAGTAATATTGTATCACATTTTTGTGTCGGTACTAGTTTAAGTCCTTAACTCCAAACAATAGCTATATATTTCATTTGCAGTTTTTTGCTACTACAAACATGGTTCTGTGACATAAAGGGTGATATCATAAACAAAGAAGAGACACAAAGAAGAAATTAACTGTTAGATCTATCACCACACAAGAGATAAAATGGACAATTTTGATTACATAAACTTAAGTTTTTGCACAAAATGAATGCTGCTAGAATTGTGAGGGAAGAAGAAAATGGGGGGGGGGGGAATCTTTGCAGCAAGTTTCTCTGATGAAGGGTTTTATTTTTAATATGTACTGGAAACTGATTCAAGTTTATAAGAGTTAACAGCTATCCTCCAATTGATAAGCGATTAAAGAATATGAAAAGTTTTTTCAAAGAAATTCAAGCAATCAATAGCCCTAAGAAAAAAATGTTCTAAATCACTATTACAGAAATGAAAATTAAAGCAACTCCAAGGTATCACCACATCTATCAGACTGGCTAAGTTGACTTTAAAAAAAATAAAATGACAAATGCTGAAGAAATTGTGGGAAAACAAGAACTTTAATATATTCTTGGTGGAACTGTGAAGTTGTCTAGCCATTCTGGAAAGCAATATGGAACTATGCCCGAAAAGCTATTAAACTGTACATATTCTTTGATCCAGGGATACCACTACTAGGTCTATCAATATACCAAAGAGATCAGACAAGGAGGGAAAAGATCCTTATGTACAGAAATATTTAAGGTAGTTCTTCTCTTGGTGCCAAAGAATTGGGAACTGAGGAGATGTCCATCAACCAAGGAATGACTGAAGAAGCTATGATATATTTGTGAGAGAATACCATGTTATAAGAAGTGATAAACGGCATAATTTCAGAGAAATCTAGGGAGACTTTTATGGATTATGCAGGATAAGGTGAGCAAAATAGTAATTTACATGGTAACAGCAATACTATAAACACAAACAACTTGAAAAGACTTAGAAATTCTGATCAATACAATGTGATGAACTCAGAGTACAGACCCAGACTTCGGAAGGTGGGGAGGGGTACCACAAATTGGCAGATGAGGGAATTTATTCTGCTTGACTATACAGGTTTCAACAGGTTTTTTCTTATTTTCTAAAAAAAAAAAAGGGGGGGGGGTGGGGAGTTGTTGTGGTAGAGAGGAAGTAGGTAAAAGGGAGAAAATTGAGAACTGAAAATAAAATCAAAATAAAATGTTTGTTGTTACTATTGTTTTTTAAATAAATGCTATGTATATTTTGGGCATAGTGGATAGAGTGTTGGGCCTGAAGTCAGGAAGACTCCTGCTTCAAAATTCAATTCCAGCCTCAGACACTTAGTAGCTGTGTGGCCTTAGGCAAGCAACTTAACCCAGCCTGCCTCTGTTTCCTTATTTGTCAAATGAGCTAGAGCAGGAAACAGCAAACCACTCCAGTATCTTTGCCAAGAAAACTCCAAAGGGGGTTACGAAGAGTTGGATACAATTGAAAACAACTAAACAAGAACAAATATATATATTTTTGTATGTATTAGTAAAGTATGCTTCTTGGTTAGAGGAGAGAGGGATATATTAAGACATGTAGGAGCTGATAACAAAAGATATCAAAAATTAAGTAAAAAGAAAAACCAACAACATTGTATGTTGGGCACTATGACCTCTCCTTGTGACACATCCCTGGCAATGAGATTTCTGAATCAAAGGGTGTGAACATTTTGGGATTAATTCACAGCTCCTGATTAGAGTGTCTATTTTCTAAAACTCCTCCAACATCAACTATTTGTTGGACATGATGCACAGTCTCAGAATTGCTCTGAGTTGCAATTCTATTATTAGTGATATGGAACATTCTCTCTTGTGGTTTTGACAGTTTGCGATTCTTTTGGTGGCTGTTTTGTTCAATTCTTTTACCACTTACTCACCGGGGAATGGCTCTTTACCTTGAATATTCGTGTTAATTGTGTTAATCTTGAATATTTGTGTTAATTCCCTGTATTTCTTAGACAGCAGACCCTTGGAGCTATTTGATGCCAAGATTTGTTTTTTTTCCACCTGATACTCTTCTTATTCAAACTGCACTATCTTGTTTGTGAAAAATTTTTTAAGTTTCATGCAGTCAAAATTATCTATTTAATCTTCTATGACCACCACTACCTTCTCTTTGATTAGAATCTTCTACCTGGACACAAGTATGAAAGGTAACTGATAGGTTGTCTTCTAAATTGCTTGTGGTATGACCTTTCAATATTAAGGTCACACATTTAAGTTTACTGTGACGTTTGGTATAAGATGTTGATCTAACCCTCATTTCTGCCAGAAGGCTTTCTAGTCAGTCCTCCCACAGCAGCTATAAAGTTCATCCATGAAAAACTATTAATAACCAATTTTGACCCAACAGAAGAGGTATGAGAGAGTGTCTCTGTCCTCTTCCTTACAGAAGTAAGGGGACATATATAGGTGTGAAACAATGCATGTCAATTTTTGGTATTTTAATTGTGTTTATTCCTCCTTTTAATTTTTGATTGTAAGGGAATGGCTCTCTGAGAGAGGGGAGAGGGAAAGATCCAATGGTAAGCATAAGCAATGCAAAAGCAAAAGATATCAATAAAAATTTTATTTTTCAAATAACATAATTTGAGATTTGGAAAGTCTATTCCTCCTAAACTTACTTTGTGAAATGACCCCTTAAAAGTCTGAACGATACAATATTTAATCTGTAAAGACAGGAAGTTTTTTTTTTTTTAAATGCAACAACTTGTTGTATTTGTTTATCCTTTATTCTCAAAGAGGACCATGACATCAGGGAGGTGATGTCATGACAGGCAACTAGATTAGATTTAAGTGAGGGAGGGCTGTGCAAAGTCACCAGCCTCACTCTCTCCTCTAGAGAGATCTGGGGCCAGTAGCAAGATTGGGATGAGGACAACTGGAGACGGCCCTGCATGCAGTAGGAGACATTGGACTTCTTAAGCTAAGGTCTTTAACAGGTCTATCTGACTGAGGCAACACTCATTCAATGATTAAAGCTAGATAAGAAATGAGGCAGAGAATAGCCTCTTTTACCTAGTCAATTAAAAAAAATAAGGAGTGGATTCTGGGAAGATGGCAGAGTAGGTCAGAAAATTCTAAGCTCTCCAGATTTCCTCCCCAAACAAAACAAAACAGCACTTCAGGGTCAACAAAGAGAAGCAAAAATAAACAAGAACCGGAGCAGAACAGTGGTCCTCTTGGGACAACCAGAGAATATCCAAAAGAAAGATCCCAGGACAGAGCTTGGGCCAGAGTGAAGCCTAAGGTCCTACAGGCTAGCTCCTCAAGCAACAACAGAAGAAATTACCAAATGGCCCTCAAAATCCAATTCGTTAGAAGTAAAAATCTGAAAGCCAAACAGGTACAACCAAGGATAATATGATAGCTCACATTTGCACAGGTTTACCTGCATTGTCTCATTTGACCCAAATAATAGCTACTTGAAATAGTAAGTACATCCACTTTACAAATGAGTTAACTTAGCAGGGATTAATTAGTCCAAGGTCACAGATTGTAAAGAATTCTAAATAGTCTATCTTCCATATTCTAAGTCTAGTGCTTTTTGGACAATGCAAAATGACACAATCTCAGAGATGAATGAACCTAAGAGGCCATGTAGTCCAAACTCTACATAAGATGTCAGTATATGAAACTCTGAAATTTCGTTAAGCAGAATTTTTTACCCCAATAAGTAAAATGGCTCCTTCTGAATTTTCTTCTATATTGTTTATTTTCAAATATTTTCTTGATGCTTTTTTCTTTCTTCCTTTCTTTTCCATTATAACTACCCACCAATCCTTTCCCCATCCCCCAACTACCCCCAATCCCCCCTTTCCCTGAACCAATTAGCAAAGTCAAGCAAACAAAACACTACACTGACTGTGTTGAAAAAAAAAACAGGTCTCTTTCTGCACTAGATTTAGAGTAAGAAAACACTATTCTCATTAATCAATGGTTCATTTGCCAAATCAGCCTGTCTTCTGGAATCCCTTAACTCTGAAGATGATAAAAACAACCACTTGTGACCTTCAGTTACTTGCCTAGGAAATGATGCCTATTCTCATGCTATGACTCATTCCCTAGTTTAGTCCATCAGCCAATGCAAAGTATTGATACCAATAACACAGACCTCTTTACACCACCACCACCACCACCCCCACCCCATCCCTTAGATTTTATCACAATTATCCTGTAACTTAACTCTTTTATTTCACAGATGAAAGCCCTGAGGCTGGAGACGTGAAATGACTTATACAAACATTATGCAGCAGAACCAGGACCTCAACTCAAGTCTTTGGCCAACAAATAAATCCTAATAGAGATTTCCCAAGATAGCACTCTGAGAAAGGTAGCAGTATTTGGTCCAAGCTAAAGAAGCTGAAGAAAAGTAGCTTAAACGTAGCTTAAGAGATAAGATTTCAATTCCTCTCTTAGCTTGGGCCTTAAAACTAGCCAGAATGACAAAGCACCCCTCTATTATCTCAAAGAATTTTTCTTCCTAGGTCCTTAAAATAACAAAAGCACCAGAAAGTGAAATTCTACATTATTCAGGTTCTGCTTCCCAATATAAAAGTTCTCAACTTGTTCATATCAAAACCCAACTGATTTTACAGGAGGTGAATGCTCACTTTAGCATAATATTATCATTCATTTTTCCTAAATTTTGGCCTCTAAAAAGATAGTAACCAATAAAAGTTGGGACTTGAGAAGAAACCACAAAACCCAAACTACTTGCCAGGGCATCAACTTGTTGCCAAATTCCATATTAATATTTTAAGAAAAGAGATGAGGAAGAAAGTAAGAGTATGTGTCTGTTGTGTAGATATATAAGTAGATGGATTTGGCTGAGAAGACTCATTGGTTCTATGCAGGTTATGCTTCTGCCATATATAATACCTTGGACATGTTGCTTAATTTCTCTAGGTTCAGTTTCCTTTTCTACAAAATGTGGGGCAAGGTATTTACCTGTACATCTATGCCCTAAGGCTTCTCTCATTCTGACATTTTAAATTTTGTAATCTAAAATTATAGGAAGCCTTTCCCAATCCCCCTTAGTGCTAGACATTTTCCTCTGTTGATTATTTCCAATTTATCCTATATGTAACTTGTCTGTACATGGTTGTTTGCATATCATCTCCCCCATTAGACTATGAGCTCCTTGAGAGAAAAGGACTGTCTTTTGCCTTTCTTTGTATTCCCAGTGCTTAGCACAGTGCCTGGACCAGACCACGTGGTAATGTTTACTGACTGACATTTGAGCTAAGATACTCTAGGTTCTAAGGTCCCTTCTAGTTCTGGCACTATGTCCTAAGATCCTTGAGACATTCACTTTTGGGTCTACTTAAGTACAATATGGGCAATGACAGTAGACAAAAACTAACAACTGTCGAGGAATTTACAGTGTACTGGGGGAACAAGGCATATACAAATAAGTAAACAAAAAGTATTCAGAGGAAGGAATAAAACTAAAGACAAGGGGAGGTGGGATTAAAAAGGGTAGTTGCTAAGAAAAAAGAAAATAGATGTTAAAACTGTGAAGGAGAATATGGTTGAGAAGTATCAACCTCCCAACCCTGGTTATTTCACAGACTATCCCCCTCTCTCTCCCACCAATGAGTAAAATTATCTCACTCCTCATTTCCACTTCCCTGGTGGCTTCCATCAAGTCCCAGCTAAAATTTTACTTTTTAAGAGAAACCTTTTCTAGTCCCCTTAAATAAAGCTAGTCCCTTCCTCTCCACTGATTATCTCCAATTTATCCTGTATGGGTACATATTATTTTTTTCATGTTGTTTCCCCCATCTACCATGTATATATCTTATAGTCATTTGCATGTTGTTTCAATTATTAGAACATGAGTACTTTGAGGAAAGAGACTTGTTTGGTTTGTCTATAAGCCAGTGCCCTACCCTGTACTTAGTACAGTACTTTTCTTTGTATCCCCAGCACCCCCAATGCCTGGCACATAGTAAGTACATAATGAATGTTAACTGACTGGTAAAGTCCAAAATCTTGCAGAGGTCAAGAATAAGGAAAGAGAAAATGTCACCAATTCAACGTTTTGTTTTAAGGGTACCTTCCAAGTCTAATGTCCTATAAAGTTTAGGAAAGTTGATATATTTTCCCTTAAGTTTTGGAACTTGAAGCTTTAATAGCATCACTCAGGTCAATAACCTATGGTATACAATATGATTTAATGTGGCACAGAAGTTAGGACTGTGCATAAAAGTATGAGTTTGGAGCTATGGGGAAGATATAAACCATGTAGGGAATAAGTGGGGTAGGGTGGAGAAGAATCTACTCTGCCACGTTTTCTCTCTCTTTTATTTTGATTCTGGGCTCTTAGACTACCTGAAGATCAAAGCTATGGAAAAAGATCAGCTGCCATTAACTCTAGCTACAAGGGGCTCAGTATCAACTGGGGAATGACTAAACAAGTTATGATAATCCTTTGCAATGGAACATTACGGTGCTGTAGGAAATGACGAATAGAAAGAATTCTAAGAAACATGGGAAGAGATATGAATTGATGCCGAATTAAGTAAGCAGATCCACGAAAACAATATCATTACTGCTATAAATATAAAGAAAAAAACAAACGAAACACTGTATAATTATAATAACCAAGTTTAGCCCTGAAATAAAGTTGAAAAAATTTGCTTCTTTCCTTTAACAGAAAGGGACCACCTAAGTGGAATGTTGCATATGCTATTAACAAACATGTCAACTGATCATCTCTGAATTCTTTTTTTGCTCTTTAAAAATTTTCATTCAAAGGGAAAAATGGGGGGGGGCAGAGAATATATTAATATATCAACATTATATAATATAAAATATTAAAATAAGAGTGCTATTTTAAAACAAAAGGCATCTACAAGGCACACAAAAAGTGGAGAGAATGACTCTGCTGGATATAACTAGATGAACAGTTACCCTGTACTCCTGCTAAACAAGGAAAAGCCCATTAACAAAAATAATAATTAGAGTAAGCATTTATATAGTTTGCAAAATACTATCCAAATGTTATCTCATTTTTTCCCTCACAACCATCTTTGAATTGAAGGTACTAGTATTATTCCCAAAATGAAAGAACTTTAGAAGACAGAGATTAGGTAACTTGCTCAGGGTCAGACAGCTAATGTCTGAGGCATCTGAACTCAGGTTTCACTAACTTCCAAATCCAGCACTCATACCCAGCACTTCAACTTCTGGCATTACAGAGATTCTCAGAATACTGTTAATGATACAGAAAGAAACTCTAATAATTTAACTTAGAAAGATTTCTTTTCTGCTGGTTTTATATAGTATGTTAAAAAAAAATCTGTAGATATTTTTCTCAGACTACAAAACACAAGCAGCTACATGAACTCCAAACTGCTGATATTAACATTTACCACACAAATATAGCCTACCTGACATCATTAAATAAAATTTAAAAATTGGTATCACAGAAACATGATATGGCTCATAGTCATAGAGCTAGTGCACAATCAGGCAGCCTAGTACAGCATAAAGAACTCTGGCACTGAAGTAAGAGGGCCTGGATTCAAAAGTCATCTCCAACACTTTACTGAGTGGTCTTAAGCAAGTCACAAATTAAGTCTCGGTTTCTTCCTTTGTAACAATTGGCTCAGTGGCCTCTGAAATCTCTTCCAGTTCTAGATGTATGGCCCTATAGTTCTTCTAAAAACAGTATTCTTTCCACTATATTCCTTGATCTATGTTGATTTAATACAATTTACTTTATTCTCACACTGACAATCAACTTTTAAGGGAGGGTTCTTTCACCAATTCCCATATTCCTTAAAGACAATAAGCACTTATTAAATACCTACTAAGTGCAGGGGATACCAAAAAAGGCAAAATAAACTCCCTATTCTCAAGGAGTGACAACACATAAAAAGGTGACAGAGAAAAGATAAAATCCAGAAGAGTAGTCAGGTAAGAAGTTTGTAAAATGAAGTAGGGCTGGTTTCCATGATCTCTCTAATTCTCCTATCCTATGAGATGAACTTTTAAGCAATCAGAGGTGTTTCAGTCTCTAGCCTACCCTAATAGCAGGTATACTACAGGTCAATTTCTTCATCTGAAAATGAGGTGTAGTGGATTAGGTGGTTAAAAGTTTCTTTCAGTTAAAAAAATTCTAAGAGCCTAAGTCAAACTACGTTATAAAATTCTCATTCTAAAATAAGTGGGGGAAATCAGCAGAGCCAGTATCTTCTTGGTAAGGCTGCCTGGTTCCAACGAAATATGACAGTGGTGACCCAAACCAGGGATTTGGCCAAGACCCCTGAGGAGGCTTTAAAAAAGTGGATTCCTAAAATAACCTCTATTTATGGTTGTATGATAGGAATAGTTACTTGGACATTGGTACGAAGAGGAAACTATTATTGGATGACGAAACTGCCTCTACCAATGCAGGTCCACATCTTCTTTGACACTTGAAATAGTCTCTGAGAGATTAAGTGACTTGCCCAGTAGATGTCAGAGGCAGGATTTAAACCCAGGTCTTCATGGTTTCGAGGGCAGCTCTAGCCATTATGCCACAATGCTTCTGTAAAAGTAACAAAACATTGTATGGGAGAAAGGGGCAAGCATACTTCTATATGGTTATTTTAAGGCAATGACTACTAGCTATCATTAAGTACCAACAACTGTCAATTCAGAGACAATGAGGAATGTTTAAGTAAAAAAGGGCACTGAAGGCTTTTTAACAATGTAAATAAAAACTGTGAAGTCATGGAAACAGGATCAAAAGACAAACAGACATAGACACGGCTTTATTTTTTCTTTTTCCTCATAAAAGATAACTCCACTAATTAAACACTCATCCTATGTAGACTGGTACTTTCCCATCTAGTGAACAGTTAAAAAATCCACCTTTATTAAGAGAGCAGATAGAATGAACAGAAATCAATTCTTACAAACTAAAACTGCTAGCCATATGGTTTAGAGAGTAAAAAGTGGCTATCAGGTAATTATGAAAATTACAGAAAGTAAAAGAACACAGAAATGGAAATATATTAATTTAAAGATTATGACAGCTAGGGACATTAAGGACCACCTCCACAACAGACATGAGAAAAATAATTTCTTCTATAACACCTTCGCTATTGCTATCTGGCTATGCCTCCTTCCAACATACACTTACTTACAAGACTTATTTTTTGAACCCACATTAGGATTTTCCATTTAACTAAATTAAATTTCACCTTATTAGATTTAGGCCATCAAATCTAACAAGTCAAGATTTTTTGAATCCTGATGCAGAAATCAGTCTTAACACTCCTTTTCTGGATCTTGTCTGCAAAGCATGGCAACTATACCTCATGATACAAATAATAAGCAACAGGGAAAGGACAAATCCCTTGGGCAACCCCTACAAGATGACACAATCTGAATGCTTTTGACTTTAGATCTAGTGATTCAAAATACTTGTGAATCCATCTAAGTGCATTATGATCTATCCCATATACGTCTATCTCGAAAATCAACTAATCCAATGCCCTCATTTTATAGATGAGAAAACTGAAGTTTAACATGTTAAGTGACTTAGTGAAGAATATATGGCTATCCCTGATCAACCACTATCTGGACCCAGAGGTGTCAAGATAATCTGATGACAAGGTAAAAAATTGTAGAGAAACCCAGCTCTCCAAAAATACCCTCATATAAAAAAAAAAAGAAAAAAAACTCCAGATGAAATACTAATAACAAGCCAGAAGTAAGCATCTCTAGTAAATCCAGAACTACAAAATGACAAAATGAACAATGGTTAAATGGATTACATGAGAAAAGCCAGCCCAATCCCAAGTAAATGAACATGAAGAAGCAGGGGCAGCTAGGTAGCTAGTAGAGCACTGGCCTTGGAGTCAGGAGAACTTGAGCTCAAATCCTGCCTCAGACACTTGACATACTTACTAGCTGTATGACCTTGGGCAAGTCACTTAATTCCAATTGCCTTGCCTTCCCCCCTCCAAAAAAAATGGACATGAAGACTGTGAGCCCAGAGAGAAAAGCCACAAGACACAAAACATGAGAGACGAAAACAAAACCATAAAGGAGTATTATGTGAAATAATTAAGTAAAAATTACCAAATAACAATTAACAAGATATTAAGACCAGATTGGAACCATACCAAGTTGGTTCAATATTTAAAAAAACTACAAAAAAGATAGACCATATTAATTACACAAATGCAGAACAAGATTAACCAAAAACAGAACTTCTGATTTCGCGTTAAGAACAATGAAAAATACAGTACTGGCTGAACAAGAATACTATTGTGCCATAGGAAATGATAAAAGAAGAGGTTAAGGAACAAAAACAGTATGGAGTTCCACCTTAGATGGATGCCTGAACAGAGGCAGAGACAACCTGGGTCCCTCATAACTCCAGGAAAAACCTGAAAAAAACACACAAATCCAAAAAACAACAGAAAAAAAACAATGAGAAACTACCATATCCTTCTACCTCACGGGTGTGTAAGAAATCAGCCAAAAGTCAACAGATAATAAGAAAGAACGTTACCACAGCCATCCACACCAGTCTCTGCACACGGAAACATGGATAATTATTATATGGTATTCTAAAATGCAAGTCATATATGCAATAGATTTCACACATAATCTACTCTGTACATGTAAAAGTATCCTTTTCTGGATGTTTATTAAATTCAAAATAAAATACACATATTTGTTAAAAAGCACAGGAACAAATAAATGTTCCTTAATATGGTGAATAATATCTAACTTAAACCAAAAGCAAGCAGCTTCTATAATAATGAAACACTTAGGGAGGAGAGTTAGGGGCAATGGCTAATAAGGACAAACAGAATGAATACGTTTTTTTTTTTTTTTTTTGAAGGTGAGAAAGACTCGAGTGTGTTTAGGCTGTGAGGAAAATAACCAGAAGACAAAAAGAGATTAAGGATTAGTGAGAGAAGAGGGATGACAGAAGAAGCAATATACTGGAAAAGGAAAAATAGGATACACTTGTGCACTAGAGGGCTTTGCCTGGAGAAGAACTATGTCTGCCTCAATTAGACAGGGTAAAAGAGAAAATATTGGGTTTGCATCTATGTGAGATGAGGAAAGAAGTTACTCTTAGCAAATGGCCTCATTTGTTTTACTGAATTACAAAGCAAAACTAAAACCAATTGACAGGGTGATGGGAGGAAGAGCCATGGAAGATTTGAGGATAAAGAAAAGGAATGGAAAAGGCTATGGCGAGTGGTAAAGTGAATCTATATTCACTATAAATATATAAGTATACGTAAAAGTATAAAAAGCATACTTTTTATAAATATAAAAACATTGCTTTGTAGCAATGAAGGCCCAGATGAAACAATGTAGCATAGATTTGTAATAAGCCTAGTCTGCACAGTTCATTATATTCTCTAACTCCATTCAACAGCAGCTAGAAGCAACTAACATTTAGATAGTTTTAAGGTTTTTAAAGTAACATACATACAATGTATCTCAGCAGTAGAAGTGGCAGTAATCCAAGACTGAGGTTTGTCGCAGGAAGAATGGTTGAGAGGATATAAAGAGTTAAGGAACTTGAGAAAAGAGGACAGAATAGAGGTGAACTAGTTCACCAAGGAGTTAAAATGGGGAAGAAAAGAGAGTGTAACCAGTTTAAGACTAATGGTCGGGGAAAGAACTGAGGGTGTACCCTATTGAGGGACTACAATTGATAGTAAGCATGAAAAACAGCTTTAGGTGTTCCAAGGCATAGACAGAACTGGAATTACAACAGCTACTTACAAAGCTACTAAAGACCCCAGCTACTGGGGTAAGAATTCACATGATTCAAAAGCTGAAAGGAAAAGCAGAAAGCAAACTAATATAGTCCAACATTCTGTATCATATGCCAAGACAAGCTGCAAGTGAAGAGAAAACTTTCACACATAAAGGATGACATCATAAATAAATTAGAAGAACAAGGAAGAAATTACCTTTTAGATCTATTAAAAGAAGAGTTTGTGGATGAAAGAAGCGATAAATTGTGTAAGACAAAATAGACTATTTTGATGATATAAAATTTAAAATCTTTTACACAAACCAATGAAGTTAATATTTGAAGGCATAAATGGTTAATTAGGGAAAAAAAATCTTTGCAGCAAGTTTCTCAAGTTTCTATCCAAAATGTTAGGAATTCATTTAGATGTACAAGATTAAGAACCATTGCTCAACAGATAAATTGTTCAAACGTGTACATTGGTAGCTTTCAAAGGAAGAGAGATCCAAACTATCAATAAATGCGAAAAAATGCTCCAAATCATTAATGTTTAAAGAAATGCAAATTAAAGAGACTGATATTCCATCTCAAACCATTAGATTAGAAAACATCACACAAAAAAGAAAATAACAATAGTTGGCGAGCGGAGAGGAAACAGGCATTCTAATATACTGTTGGTGAAACTGTCAACTGGTCCAGTCATTCTGGACAACAACTTGAAACAATGCTCCAAAAGTCACTAAATTGTGTATAACCTTTGACCCAGGCTCAGCTTCTGACTTGTTAAAATACTTTTCCACCTCAACTAAGGGAACTTCTCATGTTAGAAATATCTCCATCTTTGCGGCATCTTCCCCCAGTTGATGAGCTCTTCCAAAGCACCTATGACAGTCATGCACACCTTTTTACAGGTTCTCACTCCCCTTTCCGCCTCTCTTTTCAGCTCCATTTTATGTTTTTTCTTCCACCATTAGAATAAGATCTTTGAGGGTTGAAACTGTTGGGTTTTTTTCCTTGGACGTGTAACCGTGAATTTGTGTACTGTGTTGAGTACAGGACCTGTGCTTTGTAAGTACTTTAATATGATAAATGTTTTCGCTAACTAGCTAGCTTATACCCCAAGGAGATTAAAGAGAAAAAGTTTCATTTATTTATAAGTTCTTGTTGTAGACTTGTGAAGTCCTTGCTAGCAAGAACTGTTTTTATCTTTCTTTGTATCCCCAGAACTTAGAAGTGCATAGCACATAGTAGGCAGTTAATAAAGGTTGACTAACTAGTAGTAAAGAACTGGAAATTAATGGGGTGACTAACAATTGGGGAATGGCTAAAAAAATTGTGGTATATGTTTATAATGGAATATTACTGCACCATAAGAAATGACATGGACAGTTTCAGAGAAACCTGGGAAGACTTGTGTGAACTGATGCAGAAATAAGTGAACACAAATAGTAGAACAATTTATACAAAAGCAATTACATTATAAAGAAAAATAACTTTGAAAGCCTTGAAAACTCTCATTAATGCAATAATGAACCATAACTACAAGACTAATGATGAAGAAGCATACCACACATCTCTTGACAGAAAAGTGATGTATGCCTCAAAACGCATATTAAGACATACTACATTTTTGGACACAACCAACATGAATTTTTTTCCTTCTTGGCTATGCATATTTATAACAAGGACTTTCTTTTTCTTTAGGTGGGAGTTAATGGTGAAGGAGAAATCATATAGAAAAAAAGAGTTATTGAGGAATCCTTTTTTTAAGTACAGAGAAAAAATAACAAAAAGAAGTTTAGAAGCAAGGAAAGGAACATAAGCAAGTAGGGAAGCTTTGAAAGCTACAGTTTAATTCATGTGCTTGAAAATATACATTTTATTTGCTTATTTTTAAGAGCAAAATAAAAATTAATTTAAAAAAAATTAAAGAACACATCTGAGAGTCCAAATACCAAGACATACCAAAAAATATTGAATACAGCTACAAAACATTCTTTACAGAAAAAGTCAGGCTTAAGCAATTAGAAAAAAAGCAATTTTTCATGGTTGAGCTATGTCAATATAATAAAAATGACAATAATACTAATTTACAGACTTAATGCTATGCTAAACTACCCAAGAGTTATTACTTCATAGAATTAGGAAAAAAATAATAAAATTAATCTGGAGGAAAAAGTCAAGATTAGAAAAAGAAATAGTGAAAAGAGAGTGAAAAGAAAGGGGGCCTAACAATACCAAATCTCAAACTCTACTAGAAAGCAACACTCATCATAACAACTGATACCGGATAAAAAAAAATAATAATAAATGGATTTAAAAAAAGCATAAACTGATAAGTGTAAAAGAGTAGGTACACAAGAAGCAGAGGCAACTGAACATAATAGCCCAATTTTCAATAAATCCAAACACCATGGTAAGGAACCCCTCTTCGGTAAAATCGGTTGGGAAAATTGGCATACAGTATGGGCAGATATTCAGTTTCGACAAGCATCTCACATCACATGACGCAATGCTCTAAACAAACTCAAAACTGAGGTATAAAAAGTCTGGCCTTGGAAGCAAAATTGCAGAGTAGCAGGAAGAAGTACAGCTGAGCTTTATCCTTTACAAACAAAACTCCAAAAATGCACCAGACTGAAACTTGATCAGGAATTCCAAGAAAAAAATCACAGTGAGTCATTTTCTAGCTCAGGTGGGCACAAAAAAACAAAAATGTCTGGAGAGAGAGAGAGATTCTATAGAGCATTCCAACACAGGAGAAGCTATATACCAGGTCAAGAAGAAGTCCCAAAACCAGGAGAGAGGGGCCTAAACTTAGACAAGATGCAAAAATCAGTGCCAAATGGCAAAACTGTTGCTCACTACTCAGTTCCAAAGTCACAGATCCAAAGAGACTGAGGATGGGATGGTGGAGGGTAGAGAGTGGTATATGAGAATGAGGAAGGCCTGTGGGCCCTCGGCTGTGTACCAAGCAAGAGCGAAGTTCAAAAGCAAGTATCCTAGGGGCAGAACAGGGCAGAACAGCCCCAGCTTCCAGCACAGTCTAAAGCCTGTGGAAAAATAACCAAGGCAAGAATCCCAGACCAAAGAAAAACCTATAGTTCCGTCACTGAACCAGCAGTTTTCCAGCAGGCTGATAAGGGCTAAGACTAGCAGCAATCTATTGAAAGCCCAAACTTCGCAAGTACACAGGTCTGTTTGCTCAGACCCAAATCTAGATTAAGAATTTACAGAACTCACATCAAAGGGGCAGCAATTAGTTGCCCAGGATCAAACCACTTTAGGACAACTGAAAAATTGCAGGTCCCTAGCCTAACATGTCTTTGAGAGCCTGGAATAACACAACACTAAATACCCCAAGAAACTAGCCCAAACTTTTTCCACAGAAGTGTACAGAGCCTGGGCCTAACATAAATTCCAAATTCAGGATGTAGGCTTGAAGAATGAGCAGTTTAAAAAAAAAAAAAAGAATCCCAGCAGAAAAAGCTGTTATGGTGATGACGCACTCAAGACAAAAACCAGAAAGAATGACTAGAAAACATCCACAAGCAAAGCTTCAAAATAAAACCTAGCTTGGGGACAAGCAAAACTGAAGAACTAAAAAAAAAAATTATTTTAAAAACCAAATGAGAACACTAAAAAAAAAAAAAATTGGGTGGGTAGAAGGGAGGGTAAGAGCTACAGAAGAAAGAATTAAAAGATTCATAGAAGATTGGCAGGAGCTCAGCAAGACCATCTCTCGCTGCAGTGGGATAAAGCCAACCCTGAGAGGCCCAAGCCCATCAGCCACCCTGAAAGCCCCATGAAGTAGCTAGTTTGGTTGTTGGCATTTGTGAGGTGGATTTTGGCAGGAAAAATCAATTTGCTGTGAAGGCTGAAAGAAGCAGTTGCGATGAATACCACAGACATGAAGTGTGCCATAGATTGTCCAGAAAACATTCACAAAGAAATTTACAACAATAAAATGTTACACTATATCATCAGATAAAAGGTAATATTCAGTATCAGTTTTTAAGAGTACTGTAGTAGAGTAAAACTCTTTGACCACACAGAGCCTGATACAGGTATACCTGAATAAGATAAGATGCTCATAAGTTCTTCCATCAGCTTATGGCAGGGATCATGTACTTTCATAGTACTGAAGAAATCCTAAGGGATATTTTGCCAAAAAAAAAAAATTGCTCACTAGATTGAAAATAATCTCAAAATCTCTAATTTGTCTTAGCAACAGTATTCTGGCATAATAATTGTCAGTGTTTATTATTAAACAAGATATGCAGCACTCCATCATATATTGTCCCAAGACAAGGAAAGAAATCCATGAAGAACCAGTTGATGTTTGACAAGGAATAGTAAATAGCGAAATGGTGGCTAAATAATTGTCATGAAACCAATCCAGTGACATGTGCAAGGAATATTATAAGTAGAAAGAATCCAGCATCAAGAATTATAACACCAGAAAAAAAAAAAGATAGATGGTACACTAAGATATTTAAGAAAGATAAAAAGAGGCTTCAAGCTTCTTCAGAACTTAGTAGAAATGGATAAGAAGATCTCAGTGGACTTAAGACTATCAAATGGGTGTAGGCTGAAGTTGAAGAGACAATTCTGAAGAGTAAAGGAAGTTGAATGATGTTGTGAGCAGTCAATATATAAAGTATGGCAAGCATCATTCAACAAAATGTTCTTTCATTCTTACACTTAAATTTTCAAATGTCTCTCTGGGAGTGTAAATTGGTATGTCTATTTTAATCAGATTTCCCAGGTGGATTTTCTAAGCTTATTCAAGCAAATCTGGACTTCTTACCAGTTAATATCATTCATCTCTTCACCCTCTATATGGCTTCATTTAGTGATGGCATAAGCTCCCATGGATTTAATTATCATCTCTATGCAGTGATTCTCAAATCTCAAACAGCCCCAAAGTTTCTGCTGACTTCTAATCTCACATCTCCACTGCCTTTCAGACATCTTTCAGACATAATGGACTGTCCAGTAGATATCTTAAACTCAGTATGTCCAAAATGGAACTTGTAATCTTTACCTGTAAATCTTCCCCTCCTCTTACCTTTCTTATTAGGGTAGAGGGTAATGCCATCCTCCTCAGGCTTAAAACCTAGGAGTAATCTTACACTCCTAGATATCCTCTCATACTGCATATTCAATCTATTGCCAAGGCTTGTGTATTTCACCTCTGCAACATCTGATATAGACTCCGCTCCTCTCACACTGCCACCACTCTACTACAGGTCCTCACCACCACACATATGGACTATTGAAATAGTCTGCTAGTGTGTCTGTCTGCCTCAAGTCCATCTCCACTCCAATCCATCCTCAATACAGCCACTAAAATGATTTTCCTAAAATGCAAAGCCAATCATGTTGTCCCCTGCCCTCACCTTGTCGGTAAACTACAAAGACTCCCTATTGCCTCCAGGACCAAGTATGAAATGCTTTGTTTGGCATTCAGAGTCTTTCATAATGTAGCCCCCTCCTGCCTTTCCACTGTTCTTGCACCTTACTCCTCAAAACATACTCTTCCATCCAGCGACTCTGATCTCCTGGTCTTCCCACAAAGACATACCATCTCTTAACTTTTGGGCATTTTCTCTGGCTATCCTACATGACACTTCCCTGGCTTCTTTAAGTCCCAACTAAAATTCCACTTTCTACAAGAAGCCTTCCCTAACTTTTCTTAATTCCAGTGCTTTCTCTATTTTAATAAATTCCTATTAATTATTAGAATTCCTATTTATTTATTAAAACATAGCTTGTTTTGTATATATTGGTTTGTGTGTCATCTCCCCTGTTAGATAGTGAGTTCCTTGAAAGCAAGGACTGTCTTTGCCTCTTTTTATATCTCTAGTGCTTAGCATAGTGCCTGGCACAAAGTAAGCTCTTAATAAATAATGATTGATTAATTGACACTTCAGGGCCCCCCCAGATCCACAGATTGGTCTTTCTTTGTGAGCCACTAACGGGATCAGCTTCTTCCAAGCTGGGTGTCCCAACCACATGCTGTAGAACAGTTACCTGGAACCCCAGGTTCTTCACAGAAGCCTCAGCAGCACTTACTTAAGAGAATGACATAGTTCTTTACCAAACTGGATGATGACAAGTTCTGTCATTGTCCGAAGCAAACTTTCAAGAAACTAGGCTACCACTGGAAGAAAAATCGGGTCACAGTTTCAAAAAATGATAAGAGAAACAATAAACTAATTTTCAAAATGAACTTAGTAGAAATGGTTGAAAAGATCTCAGGGGACTTATGACTATCAAAGGGGTGTAGGGTGAGGTTAAAGAGACACTTCCTGAGGAGTAAAGGAAGTTGAATGATGTTGTGAGCAGCCAATATATAAAGTATGGCAAGCATCATTCAATGAAATGATCTTTCATTTTTACACTTAAATTTTCAAATGTCTCTCTGGGAGTGTAAATTAGTATGTCTGTTTTAATCTATTCATGCTAACAAAATATGCTTGCTGGGACTCTCAAAATTAAAAAGAATAATAACAACGCAGCTCAGCAGAAAAGGTACAAAACTTTACCCAAGGGAAAAAAATCACTAAAAATTAAAACAGAATCGCTAATGACTCTATGAGACAGCAAGAAATATTAAAACAAAATCAAGACAAAAAAGAAAAAAGAAAAGAAAGTATATGGTATCTCATAACAAAAATTGACCTGAAAAAAGATCAAGCAGAAAAAAATTTAAGAATCACTGACTACCTGAAAGTCATAGACATCATGTTTAAAGAAAGATAAATTAAAACTGTCCAGATCTCTTGGAACCAGAGGGTAAAGAGGAAATAGAAAAAAGTCTAACCACATCCCAAAACAAAAACTCCCAGAAATATCGTAAGCCGAAATTCTGAACTTCCTAAGTCAAAGAAAATGGTGTACTGAAAGCAGCCAGAAAGAAAAATTCAAGAACCAAGGAACCAAAGTCAGGATAGCACATGACTTAGCAGTTTAAATTTAATCATCTAGAGTCACAGAAGGTGAGAGAGGCTCTGAGATGATTCTGAAAGAAGAATGGAAAGGGAAGGCAAAAAGAATAGACTTGGGGTGGGGCAGTGGGCGGGGAGCCGCAGCAGGAGAGAAAGGATGGGTGGAAATAATCTCATACGTTCATACAATATACAAGTAAAAGTCTATACAGACAAGGAGGAAGGGTTGAGGAAAATTCTGTTGTTGACCCTGTGGGACCACAGGACACCAATACTGTCCATGGGGTTTTCTTGGTAAAGAAACTAGAGTAGTTTGCCATTTACTTCTAAAGTGGGTTAAGGCAAACAGAAGTTAAGTGACTTGCCCATGGTTACACAGCTAGTAAATGACTGGGGCTAGATTTGAACTCAGGTCTTTCTGACTCCAGGTCCAATGCTCTATCCACAGAGCCATTTAGCTGCCTCATTACACAGATAACACTTGAATTTCACTGTCACCTGAACTGGTCAAAAGTTCGTGCATGTGCACACACATATAGAAATACGTCATTCAACAGGTAAACAGGAGAAAAAGAGGAGAAAAGACAATGAGAAAGAGTGTATTAAGGAAAAGATTTAGTCTTAACTAGTCCAACTATTCTGAAAAGAAATTTGAGATTATAATTCAAAAGTCACTGAACTGCTTATAACCTTTGACAGAACAATACTAAATATATATCCCAACAAGAATCAAGAAAGAGGAAAAGCACTTGTAAGTACAAAAATATGTGTAGCAGCACTTTATCATATTAGCAAAGAAATTGAAACAAAAAGGTGACCCCATGAAGTGAGGCATGGAAAAGCAAACTATGGCATATATTAAAAACAACAAAAATAACTGTACTTACATGGCATTTTTGAGTTTGCAAGGCCCTTAGGAATATTATCTCATTTTATCTTCATGACAATCCTGAAAGGTAGGTGCTATTATTATCCCCTATTCACTGGCTGAGGAAGCTGGGGCAAACAGAGGTTAAGTAACTTGGACGGCTAGTAAGTGTGTGAGGTCACATTTGAACTCAGGTCTTCCTGCTTCTCGGTCCAGTGCTCTATCCACTGCACCCCTTAGCTAAATATAATGGAATGTTATCACCCCATAAGAAATGATAAAAGGATGGGATGAATTTTATAGAAACCTTGGAAAGTTTCTGATGTGATGTGAAGTAAGCAGAACCAATTTATACAATGATTATAGCATTGTAAAGAACAGTAACAGTGAAAGACCAGAACTAAGAGCAATGCAGCGACTAACCATCACTCCAGAAGACAAAACAACAATTCATGTTCCTCATTTCTTGGCAGAGAAGTGACAGACTAAACGTATAGAATGAAACATACATTTTCAGATACAGCTAATGTGCAGATTGCTTTTGCTTGGCCATACTTATTTTTCCCAAGAGAGAGTTTGTTTTTGTTTTTTTCATAAAGAAAGGGGATTTATTCAGGGGCAAATAAAGGAGTTATGAGAGTAACATTTTTTAAAAAGAAAATCAATGAAACATTTAAAAATAGCAAAAAGAAATTCATGGCATCATATACAATCTTTTTTTTTCTATTCTTTGTCCACAGAAATGGGCAGAATTGTTGATGTCTGTCAAATTCATAATAAAAAATTGTGAAGACAAGAGAATGTTAAAAATATCCCCAAAACATATGACTAGTAAACAGCAGAATCACCAAGTTGGAAGTGACCTTAGATACCACACAATTAGAAATTCTTAATTTTTTTTGTAACATGGATCACTTCGTAGAATGTTTTTAAATGCATAAAATAAAATATAAAGGACTACAAAGGAAACCCATTATATTAAAATGATTGCCAACTATTTTTTTTTCTAAGTTCACAGACCACAGATCTGTGAATCCCCAATCTAAATCCAATCTGAACAAGAAGTCCACTGTAACATAGCAGTCACCTAAGCTTTTCTTAAAGACCGCAAACAAGGCAGTTGGGATGAACTCTCTATGTCCTAAGGCAGGCCATTCCACTTTTATATTAATACATCTTCGATCCTTCAATTCTATGAAGTATGACACTGTCAACTACCTTTTATTCGTGGATATTTTTTCCTTTCTTGAATAAATATATTAATATAAGGTAGAGTGTGACTAGAACCCAAATGTTTTGACCTTTATGTTAATGATCTTTCCACTACCTTCAGGCCAACCTAACAAACTATAACAAAAAATTATTAATTCTCACAAAGTAGAACAATATATACTATGCACAAGAAAATTTATTACTTAACAATACAATAAAAATAACACAATCAAATCACTAAGTGTGACCAACACCCTTCTGTGATACTAAGTCTCCTGTTTTTCAGGACAATAATAGATGGTAAAATTACAAATAGTCATATTAAAAATTAAGGAACTACTACCAGGTTGATTTCAAGCAGTTACCTGACTTCTGTGTGCAGTAACCCTTGGCTACATCAGTTGGCCATAGATGAAATCTAAATAAGAAGGTAACTTTGGTCTGTCCTTGAACCTAAAGTGAAAGAAAAAAAGGAGAATCACTGAATTTAATGCAAAGATCATTGGTAATTTTAAATCCTAATCACAATCTGTCATTTGCTGATCTTATACATAAATTTGAACAATACTTTGCTTATATCTATTATAAATATATAGTAGACAAGAGCAGACTAGAAGTCTAGTCAATAGTCAATAAACATTTATTAAGTACCTACTATGTGCCAAGCAGTGTTCTAAGTGCTTGGGGATACCAAAAAAGGGCAAATAAAAGACAGTACTGGCCCTCAAGGAGCTCACAATATAAAAAGAAACTGGGGGAAGGGGAAGGGAGCAACATCATTTAAACCAAGAGTGACCATCTGGGAAATGATGAAATGGCTGCCTTGGACTCCTCCTTAAAATGGAAGACCTAAGAGGAACTCACCCACACCTACCCTGTATTCTCTCCAACAGAAGACTGCAGGGGCAGAGTGGGACTATAAAGAGCTACAAATTTCAGAGTTGGTGGGAGATTATAATGAGGTTCAGAAGTACAGTTTGGTAGAAAATGCTACTGGTCCTTGTTTCTGAATTAAATTCAGATGTGATCTGAGGCAAGTCACTTATCCTCTCTGGGCCTGGGTTTCCAGATCTATTAAGCAGGGGACTTGTATTCAATAATAATAATACTAATACTCATTATACCACTCTGTCTCAATGTTCTCTAAGGTTCTATCCAAATGTGATATTCTCAGACCACTATTCTATATACTCAGTTAGGAAAAATAAATGATTAGGACAAACACTAATAATTCAGTTAAAATTTCACGAAAGCTTCAGGGCAGCCTAACAAGCAGAAACCAGGAAAAAAAATCATTTTTTCCTCTCACATTAAAAACAATATGATTTTATGAATACTGGCTTTGAAATACAGTCATAAAGGCGAATAATCTTTACCAATAACTTTCGAAATTAAATGAATCTAAAAGTATCATCTTTTAAAGACATTTAAAGACAAAATGAAACTAAAAGTATTGTCTTTTAAAGACATTTAAAGACAAAATTTACTTTGACTTCTTGTAGTGTTTTCATGTGAATTATTATTTAAAGGCCAAACTTTGGTTGATTTAATTCTACTCAATAGGTATTTTTTAAGTTTCTAGTATGTGTAAAGCTCTATGACAGACCGTAGAAAAACAGACTGGGGGGAGGGGATGGGGGGGAGGGGATGGGGGGAGGTACGGGGGGTGGGGGGTGGGTGCCAGCTTCTACCTTCAAGGAGCTTATATTCTTTTAGGGATCAGTTAAAACATTAAGAACATTTAACAAGATAAATAAATGAAAAGGTTTACTATGAACCCCTTATAGTCTGCAACACACAGTGCTATGGGTTAGGAAAACAAATATATACATAAATACAACATGAGGAGAAAAAAAGGTACTAACAAATCAAGTGGGATATTGTAAGGAAAATCTTCCCATATGAGATGGTACCTGAGTTAAGCCTTAACAGGCTTATTAAGATAAGACTTAATGTTTAAGCCTTAAAGAGCTAAGGGCTCCAAGGCTGAAGTGAGAAAAGAAGCATTCATCTTGCCATCGCCCACAAATGTTCCAATTTGCCCTTCAAGTACTTGGAAATCCCTTTATCTGAAAATAATCTTACCCTTCCCACCTCTCTCTAAGCCTCATTAATCTGAAACTTATACTTCATAGTCACCCCAAGAACCTCCAACCCTTCATCCTTCAATACTTTGTTTCCTCCCTCACTATTTGCAAGCATATCAAAGTCTCTCTCAAACTTGAAAATCCTTCAGTAGAATCCACCATCCCTGTTAGCTATCCTTCTCTTTCCTTCCCTTAACTACTGTACTCCATTCCTCTCCTGTCATTTTCTTCTAAACCATCTACAATCTAGCTGCCAGCCTCATTCATCTGATACTGCTCTCTGCAAAGTTAGCGATGAATTCTAAAAGGCCAAATCTAATAGCCTTTCCACCACTCTCAATCCTTCTTCAACTCTATGAAGCATGACACTGTTAACCACCGTCTCCTCTTGGATATTTTGTCCTCTTAAGTTTTCATGACACTCTGCTCACTCTTGATTTTGTTTCTATTCCTACCTGACTCCTCTTTCTCAAGCTGCCTGTGCTGAATTTTCATCCACTTCACTCCCACAAACTATACATGTCACTGGACTCTCTGCTGTCTTCTCTTTATCTTTTCCCTAAAACTCATCCCTTCCCTATTATTATTCTCCAGGTCACTCAAAATCAAACCCAGGTGCAGTCCACAGCTCCTCACATTCACTCATCTCACATATCCCATCATCAATGGCCAAATCCTTTAATTTCCATCTACACAGCAATTCTTGAATGAATCCCTTTATTTCTACTCACATTCATCTCCCTAGTTCAGGTCCTCAGCACCTCTCACTTGGATTTCTAACTAATCTTCATGCCTCACAATCTCTCCCTATTCCAATTCATCCTCCACAAAACCGCCAAAATGGTTTTCCAGAGAGCAGGAGGTGACCATGTCACCTATCCTCCTCAAGAAATTTCATTAGCTAGCTACCTATTACCTTCACAACCAAATATAAACTCCTGTTTGATATTTAAAGATGTATATTTCTTCCTATCTTTCAGCCTTCTCCATCTATCCTGAACTCTACAATTCTGCCATGCTGACTGACCTACTTACACTGTTTCTCACAGAAGGCACTCCATCTACCATGCCTGGGGTGCTCTTCGTCACCAGCCCTCGAGAACCTCGGCTTTCTTCAAGACTCAGCTCAAATTCCACAAGGCTTTTCCTCCTTCCCCATCTCCTAGTTGCTAGTTCCTTCTCTTCTAAGATTACTCTGTTTCTACTCTATATTTCTCTTATATACACCTTGTTGTTGGTGTTCTCTATTAGAACTTCACGTGAACTCTATGAAGAATAGTTTTACTTTTTGCTTGTATCCTCAAATTTTAGCAAAGTGACATAATAATAATGATGATGATGATGATGATAGTAATAATAATAGCTAGCATTTACATAATGCTTTAAGTTTTACAAAGTGCTTTTCAAATGTTATCCCCACAACAAACCTGGTGTTACTATTACCCCATTTACGTGAGAAAACTGAAGCAGACCACAGCACTCAGCAGAAGACAGTCTACAGAAGAGTCCAGTGCTGAGCCCACTTCACAACCTAGCAAGTACATAATTGCTTAATAAATGCTTGCTGACTGATGGTAGTGGGAGATGATAATATTGAATCAAAGAGAAGAAATTTTAACACAGTAAAAAGTAAATGTTGATTGATACTGTTTTATCCTACAAGCAACAGGGAGCCACTGATCCTTGATCAAGGAAATGACATGGATAGAACTGTACTTCAGGAGGATTATTTTGGCAGTAGTGTTGATGATAAATTGGAGAGGGGAGAGACCAAGAAGATCACTGCAATAGTCTAGGACAGAGAACCTGTTGTCTTCTAGGTTCTTGGGTGCAGCCTTTTGACTGAGTCCCAATTTTACAGAACAAGTACTTTCATTAAGGGAATTTGTTCTGTGAAGCCTGGATTAAGTCAAAGGGCCACACTTGAGGACTTAGAGGGCTACATGTGGCCTCCAGGCTGCAGGTTCCCCACTCCTGGTCTAGGAGAGAGGTCCTCAGGAAGATAAACCTGGGCTCCACCCCTGGAACCACACAGGACTCTGATAGATAAGCTTTTTCTTTTTGCTTGATCTCACTGGGATTCATTCTCATTTTTGTTCTGTCTCTCTTTCGTCTTTGTGTCTCTCTCAGTCTGTCCCTCTCTATGTCTCTCGGCAATGTCAAATCAAATCAACAAGAATGTTTTAAGTATTTTGTATCCAAATGAAGCCCAAAACAGCCCCTGCTAGGAATTCATATTTTAAGAAAGGAGACAACAGGTAAATCACTTACACACATACGAGATATATATGTGACAAACATACAGGTCATCTCAGAGGGGAAGACTCTAGAAGTTGGAAAGACTCAAAGAGAGCTGTGTGAATAGAGAGGTAGTAACTTATGCATAACATGGAGTGCCAACAAAACTTAGCAACTACTAAAACACTATGGAAAGGATGAGTAAAGAATTGAGGATACCAGTATATTGATATGCCTGGATGACTAAAAAATGGTGAAACCTTAAACAGTAACAGGCAAATTCAGTGAAGGGGTAGACATAGGGAAAAGATAAAAAGTTCTGTTTTGGAAACAACGAATTTGAGATGCCTATGGAACATTTAGAGAACAATGTCCAGCAGGTAGTAGGCAACATAATAATAGAAAATATTTATACAGCACTTCTTATGTGTCAGACACTATATTAAGAATTATTATCTCTCATTTGATCCTCACAACAGCCCCAGGAGATAGGTACTATCATTATCTTCATTTTACAAATAAGGAAACTGAGGCAAAGAGAAGTTAAATGACTTTCACAGGGTAACATAGCTAGAAAGGGTATGAGGCCAGACTTGAACTCAGGTTTTACTGATTCCAGGACTGACACCCTAACCACTAAGCCACCTCAAGCAGAGTCTGGGAGATATACCAGGGCTAAATATTTAGATTTGAGTACTAAATTATAATTTAAAGCATTTAAAGCATTAAAACATAAATGATAATTAAGGCATTGAGTACTAAATGATAATTTAAAGCATTAAAGATCACCCAGAGAAAGTAGGTAAAGGGAAACTGTGGCCCAGGACAGAGGCATGGAGTTCCAAACCTACAGTTAAGTGGGCATGATATGAATCATGGTTCAACAAAGTAAACTGAGAAAGAATAGTAATCCAAAGTACCATCTGAAGGACAGAGTTGTATCAGGGTTAGGATCACTGACATTTGTAAAAAACCATGGAGAAGTTAAGCAGGGTGAGATGGGGGCGGGGAGGCCGAGAAAGGAGACTATCAGGTTTTAGCAATTAGGAGATGGCTGGTAACCCTGAAGAAAAAAGAGGAGTGGTGAAGGGAATAGTCCAACAGGAAACTGAATAGTATATAGGAGGTGAGGAAGTTAAGTCTAGGTAGTCCCTTCGAGGAATATGGCTATGAAAGAAGGGAAAGATATATGATAGGGTCAATTAAGGGCTTCTTTTGGTTTGTTTTTAAAGAATGAGGAAGACCTAAGTTTGTTTATGCTAACAGGGAAATAAAAAGCAGATAATGAGATATTCAAGATGAGAAAGGAGATGACTGAAAGGGCAAGCTTCTAGAGGAAACAAGGACAGCCAAGACAAGCATAGTTGGCATAGGCAAAAAGAGTCACCTCTTCATCAAATACCAGAGCAAATGAGAAAGGAATGGTTATGCTGTGGAAGGGTTTTGAGGTGGAGAACAAGGAAGGGGGGAAGCTATCAGCCAATGGTTTGGGGGTTTGTTTGGGTTGTTTTTTGAAGGCAGGAGAGTATGAAAAAGAGTTCCTTTGCTGGCAGAGAGGAGAGGGAAGACATATAGACGAGTTACGGTGAAAAGGCAAGATTAAGTACAGCCCAATCTAGGAATGAGATAGCCAATTATACGGAAGCACACAAGAGTCAAGCAACATTGAGGGCCCATCTTAGGTCAGATAATATATATATCTGTAGTGGACTCAATATAGGGAGCACATATGTAACAGCAGAAAAGGCACATAACAGGGGTAAATTAGGGTTGGGGTTTATTGAGGCATGAATGGTAATATGATAAGGAAACACCACAAGGGGAAGAAAAAGAGACCCGAGTAGATTTGATAGCCTGCGAAAACAGAGAGGGTAGCAACAATGGAGGTCTAAATGAGAATGAAAAATAGGTTTCAAAAGGGTTTTGTTTTTCCTGCTTTCTCAATGGGCAGGGGGTGAATGAAGAGGGAAGGAGAGAATTCAAAAATGAAAATAAAATTGAATTAGAAATAGATTTAAAAGGAAAGAAGCTGAGAGAGAGCAGGACAGGATTTTGTGATGAACAAAAAATTTCATACTACTAGGTCTTATCAATTTTTTACTGAATACTATTATAATTAACAAGTGGCTTTCTTCTCTGGCTCTGTCCTAGCCACCTTTTCCCCACTACTTTGTTTTCTCTGGGTAATCTGCTCCCATGCTTTCAATTATCATTTAGTACTCAAAGGGTAGAAAGGAAAAAAAATGAAAACCTGTCTTCCAGGAACTTATTCTACAAAGGGAGATAATATGTACACATACAAAGAATATGCAAAATAAAATCCAAGGGAAGACAAGGTGTTGAAAAGCCTTGTATAGGATGTGGTGGTGCTTAGGCTGCTCTGAAGAAAAACAGGATTACGAAGAGATAGCAATGAGAGTACTTTCTAGATGCAGGGGAAAGCCCAGGCAAAAGCACAGGATAGAGATGTATGTTGTGCATGAGGTACAACAAGAAAGTCCGTTTGGCTGCACTTTAGAATGTATGAAGAGGAGCAGTGTATAATAAACTTGAAACGGTTGTTTGGAATCAGGTTGTGAAGGGCTTTTGAAACTTATTTATGGGTAATTATGAGATCAAGGGTATAAGTATCCCTGCTAGCAGCTGAAGCAGATGAAGATCTTGAGAACCTGATGAATTGAGAGACTAGGGTATTTGAGGAGATAAGTAAACCATCCTCAAGTATGGACCACATAATCTGAAATTCTATAATTCTATTTAATCAGAGAACTCTGGTTCACGGGCATGCATCATATTCTCTAAGGAAACCAATGTTCAATGTGAATTTCTAAATCCACACTGCTAAAAAGTGACAGAAGTAGAAACAAAACCTAGGTCTTCTGATTCATATACAGCACAGAATACTTAAGTCTAGCAATTTGCCAATATCAGGAATTCTTAACTGTTCTTGTATCATGGCCCTCTTCAATAGTCTGGTGAAGCCTATGGACTCCTCAGAATACTGTTTTTAAATGTATAAAGGAAAATATAAAGAATTACAAAGGTAACCAATTACATTTGAATAAAGGTCATTTTTCCCCCATCCAAGTTCATGGACCCTTTGACTTACGCATACCAAGTTAAGAACCTGTGGCTTTAAATAAATATTTTAATATAAACAAACTAAGAAAATGATAGTCTGAAAAACATTCAGGAAATATGGAATGAGTTGGATATGCATTCAGGCAGTCAAAGAAACCCACCTGGATTCATGATTTTTACCTGGAATTTACATTAGTTCCAGTATCACTTATGTTCTCATTTCTTCACCCATGACTGCCAGAAGTTTGTTCTGATAGGAAGATTTTATTTTTAAACAGATTCACATGCAATTCAGGTTTGTGGATGGTGAGAAATACTTTTTAGCAAGAGAACTTGCAAAGTGATAGATGAAGCAAAAATTGTGGACAGTTGTATAAAAAAGCCATTGTTCACAATAAATAACTCTATAGACCCCACCGAAATAACGATAACTTGGAATAGGCAGATCTATCACTATCATAAGAGGGCAGGAATCAGTTTAACTTTTTTTTTTTTTTTTTGGTATATCTAACATTATAATGCACAATGTAAGACAACTAGCAGCAAATAAAAACTTGTTGACCTATCTTGTCACCAACGAGTCTAAGTTCCTTCCAAGAATGCTAAAGAGCCAAATATTAAACTGCAGCCCTCCCCATACAATAGATGAAACAAACCCCTGTAAAATACAAGATCATAAAACAGAACTGAAAGTGGGACTGAAAGGCCATCTATTCCATTTTGTCCCTCTCTGAGAAGTAATAAATCTCTAGTGTCATAGTGAGCTTCCTACTGGTGGACAACTCGAACTGTTAGAAAAATCTTCCTAAGACAGGATCACTGAAATGTTTCCCACATAATTTCAATCTGTTGAGTCTCCCCAGGCCAAAGACAGGAAGTCTGATTTCTTTTCTATAGGGGACTTTCAACCCAAAAGAAATCCAACAAACATTTATTAAGCACTGAGTCCAGAGCACTGTGCTAGGTATCAAGGAAGGGAAGGGAATAAGCATTTATACAGTACCTACTATGTGGCCCAAACTGTTCTAAGTGCTTTTTCTTTATATTTTTATTTATTATAATACTTGTGTATTATCTTAAGTGCCCTCAGAGATACCAAGTTAAAGACACAGGTAATAATCCTGAAGGAACTAACATACTAGCAGGAAGACAAGACACAAAGATATTCTACATTATTTTGTATTATACTTAACTGAATTAAATTAATGAACAAAGAAACTCCAGTCAATATACATTAAGTATCTACTAGTTGAAAGGCCCCATGTGGGATACAAAAAACAAAAAATAAAATTAACCCAAACAAGCCAGGGGCTACATTGTACCGGAGGAATATACTAAGATAAGCAAATTCAAGGAAGGTGCTGTGAAAATGGATTCAAGCAGGCAGAAGAAAATGCAACCTGAAGTGAGCCCAGAAGAAAGGCAGAGGTGAGAAAATGCATTGAAAGAATGGGGGACAAGATAGTCAATAATCCAACAGCAAGCATTTATTAAACTCTTAATAAGAGCCAAGTATACTGCTAAACTATGGAAATACAAGAAAAAAAATTAAAAGTCCTTGCCCTCAAGGAGCACATTAAAGAGAAGATACCTAAGCTGGAAAAGCCCCCTGCAAAAAGCGGGATTTGAATTGAGTACAGAAAACTAGCCAGGGAAGGAAGCTAAGAGACATAGAAGATTAGAGAGAGTGTTCCAGGAATGAAAAAAAGACAGGAACAATGTAAAAATCAAGTATGCTGGTTTCACGGGCAAGTATAGCTGGATGGCAGTGTTTGTGAACAAGAGTAAAGTGTAAGGAGACTGGACCAATAAGATACAGGAAATAACAGAGAACCATTGAAGTCTCCTGAGTAAGAGGGTGACAAGGTGAAGCCTATCCTTTAGATAACAAAAATTACTTTGGCAACTGAATGGAGGATGGACTGGAACCGGGAGAGACTTCACATAAGAACTGAATTTGAAGGCTATTGTAATAGGCCAGGTCAGTCATGATGATGGTTCGAAGTGGGGTAATAGAAATACACAAGAGATGTGTGATGGCAGAAACATCAAAATTTGGCAATAGATTAAATATGTGCAGTTAACACTGAGCTTTCTGGGCCAGGTGACTGGGAAGGTAGTGGTGTCTCTTCCCTACCCCTACCCCTTCTTTTGAACAGCAAATATCACCTCTAGGAAAAGACTATAACATGTCAAAAAAAGAAAAACCAAAAAAACCCTGAAATTGATTTTTGTCACAATAGGAATGATGGGAGAGATCAGGAGAAAGTAATCTTATTTTGGACCACTATGATGGGATTATCAACAAATTAATCCTTCCCAATATTCTCAAATACAGCACTAATTGCAAGATGATTACTGTTTTATAACTAATGGATATTTTGACACATATGGCTTGGAAGTTGATGTTCCCAAAAAACCATGTTATTGGAAGTAGTTGCACAATATGGTTTCTGCTCAATTTGATTACATAACAATGGAAACACATGGTATCTACCGTTTAAACTATCATAGTTAAGTCCTTGAGGAACATAGAAATTATAGTGTGGCTATGTGGAAAAGTGTCAAAGTCTTCATTCCATGAGACTGTGAGATTCTCAAGGACAGAGACTGTCTTGTGCTTCTCTTTGTATCTCTAGTGTTTAGCACAGTGCCTGGTACATAGTGAACACTTAATAAATGCTTATTGAGTGAATGACTGATAGAGGTGCCTCTCTGAATGCACCCTGACTCAGGGACTAATGCAAATTCATATTATGAGAAAGATGTTCATGAATAGGTGGTCGAAAATGCTTGATCAGCTAGTTGCTGAGATCAAGCTAAAGGCCTCTAACTTGCTAGGCTTATATGTGTGGCAAAGATGACAAATTTATAATGAAAAATCTTAAGAGGACATGCCAAATTTCTACCATTACTAAGGGTCTACATGGAATAAAGGATGAAATGTTCTTCAGTATCACTTCTGTCTTAGGACAAAATGGCATTTCAGAAGTCAGGAAGATAAACCTGGCTCCTGCAGACGAAACTTGTTTTAAGAAGAGTATGTACATACAATCTGGGGAATCCAAAGGGGACTGTAATATTAAAGCCTTTTAATAGTTTGCCACATTATTAGCCAGAAAACATGACAATAGTTAAGGGATTGTATATGAAGCACTTTTCAAGAAAGTCAAATCCCTTATATGAATAGTGATTCAGTATCTACTATAAAGTTGAGATATAAAATCTATGAACACATTCAAATCTCTTCCTAAAGTTAGGAATTAGCAATCTGGTAAAGTGGTTCCTTCTGTTTATTAAACATTATTTTATGCATACTAATGTTGGATGTTACTTGTCTGATATGGTCATTAACTAGTTGTTGTTAAAAAGATTCAGTACCTTAGGGATCATTGCCTGTCTTCCAGTTGCCCTTCTGTCCAGAGGAATCTACTTGTTTATTTTAATTAAAAAATTTCTGGCGTCACACAATAACTCTTTTGTAATGGACTACATTTCTGCTTTCTCCATTAGCACTGGATATGACATAAGCACAATATCATATCTGGAAGCATATATAATGTTCCCAGAGAATCTTCTATGTGAATATATGTATATATACACGCATATATATAAATAAATATGTAAGACATGAACATATGTATATGTACATACAAACACGTATCAGTAGTTCTAAATTTCTATATGATATAAAAAGATCTATTAACAGGATCAGTCTAATTTCAGTTGTGTCCAACTCTCCATTTGGGGTTTTCCTAGAAAGGATAACTCCAGTGTTTTGCCATTTCCTTCTCCAGCTCATTTGACAAATAAGGAAATCAAAGTAAACAGGTTAAGAGACTTGCCCAGGATCACACAGTTAGTAAGTGTCTGAGGCCAGATTTAAACTCAGGAAGATGAGTCTTTCCAACACCACGGCAGGCACTCTTACCTACTGTGCCACCTAGCTGTCCCTACATATTTATAGTGCAGTTAATTCTCCAAGTGTCATACTAATCCAAATGCTAAAAAAAAACACGAACTGATATTTTAAAGGGACCTCAGCAGGTGCCTAGGCTAATCCATACATAAAAGGAATTCCAACTACAACGTATTCAACAATTGAACATCCAGTCTCTATTAACCTTCAAGGACTATTTCTTGAGGCAACCAATGCCATTTTTTAGACAACTGTAATTGTGTTTTTTTTTTAATTTTTTAAATTATTTAATATATTTAGTTTTCAGGGTTGATTTTCACAGGAATTTGAATTACAAATTTTCTCCCCATTTCTACCCTCCCCCCCACTCCAAGATGGCATATATTCTGGTTGTCCTGTTCCCCAGTCAGCCCTCCCTTCTGTCACCCCACTCCCCTCCCATCCCCTTTTCCCTTTCTTTCTTGTACGGCAAGATAAATTTCTATGCCCCATTGCCTATGTATCTTATTTTCTAGTTGCATGCAAAAACTTTTTTGTTTTTGTTTTTGAACATCTATTTTTTTAAAACTTTGAGGTCCAAATTCTCTCCCCTCTTCCCTTCCCACTCACCCTCCCTAAGAAGTAAAGCAATTCAACATGGGCCACATGCGTATCATTATGTATAACCCTTCCACAATACTAATGTTGGGAATGACTAACTATATTGTTTCTTCCTAACCTATCCCCCTTTATTGAATTTTCTCCCTTGACCCTGTCCCTTTTTGAAAGTGTTTGTTTTTGATTATCTTCATCCCCATCTGCCCTCCCTTCCATCGTCCCCCCTTTTTTTATCTTCTTCCTCCTTCTTTCCTGTGGGGTAAGATACACAACTAAGTATGTACGGTATTCCCTCTTC
>CM053622.1:57590714-57687070 GCA_028646595.1 Phalanger gymnotis
TTGACTTTGTTGACTTCTTCTGGCTGTATGTTTTGGTCTTCTTTGTCACCAAAGAAGGATTCCAAAGTCTGAGACTGAATCTGGGTGTGTTTTTGCTGCCTGGCCATGTTCCCAGCCAACTTACTTGACCCTTGAGTTTTTCAGCAGGGTATGACTGCTTGTAGAGTACAGAGTTCTATGTTCCAAGCTTGGGCGGATGCGCTGCCACACGAGCACTCCTCCTTCCCCAAGAACCCCCAACCAGGACTGGACTTAAGATCTTCAGTAGGCTCTTCACTCCTGCTCTGATCAGCCACTTAATTCCTTCCACCAGGTGGGCCTGGGGCCAGAAGCAACTGCAGCTGTAGTTCTAAAGCTGCCTCACTTCCACTGCACCACCCCCCCCAACCCAGGGCAGTGGCCTAACCGCAAACTCTATCCCAGTGCCCAGCAGCTTCTCCCACTAACCTACTCTGTTGTCCTTGGTGTTTGTGGGTTAAGAAGTCTGGTAACTGCCACAGCTCACTGATTCAGGGTGCTAGGGCATGCTCTGACCGGCTCCTGGTCTGGTCGGTCTGCGCTGCCATGCTGGGCTCTGCTCCCCTCAGTTCCGCTCCCTTCTGCTCCCAGCTCCGTGTGGGATAGACCTTACCCAGAGACCATCCAGGATGTCCTGGGCTAGAGCCCTGCTTCCCTATGCTATTTTGTGGGTTCTGCAGTTCTAGAATTGGTTCAGAGCCATTTTTTATAGGTTTTTGGAGGGACTTGGTGGGGAGCTCACGCTAGTCCCTGCTTTCCAGTTGCCTTCCAAGACAACTCTAATTGTTAAAGATGTTTCCTCATTCAAAGCCTAGGGCTCCTGGTTCTGCCCTATAGGAAAGCAGAAAAAATCTTACAGTCTCCACCACAGCTTTCCATATGCTTGAAGACAGCTATCATTGCCCCTTCTCTTTAATCTTCTCTAGGCTAAATATGTCTAGTTCTTTCAAGAGACCATCATCTGACATGGACTCCCAAGCTTCACTACCGCAGTTATCTTTCTCAGAGTATCTTCAGCTTATTATCAATGTTCTTCCAAAACCATGACATCCAGAGCTAAATATGGTATAGTCGAGGAGATCTGATAAAGTCAATCAGGCAGTCAAATGTTTATAAAGCACTTATAATGTACCAGGCACTATGCTAAGGAGTGGCTGCCATACCATAGTGCATACTCACATTACCCTTGCAGTCTACTATAGTAAACCCTCAGAACATTTTCAGACAAACTGCTGTCTAACCATGCTTTACTATCTTGTAACTATGAAGTAGATTTTTTTTTTGAACCCATCATCCCTAATGAATTTTGTCTTATTAGATTTGGTCAAATATTCTTGCCTGTCAAAATTCTTTTGGATCCTGATTCTGTCATTCATTATATTAGCTACTACTCTCAGTTTAGTGTCATGAAAATCTGATAAGTATGTTATCTACGCTTTTCTCCAAGTCACATTAAAGCACAGATCCAATCACAGATCTCTAGGATATCCCACTAGAGACCCCCTGAGATACCAACATTTTATCATTAACTAGTTCCAAATCCATCTAACTTTATTATCATTTATCCCATCTCTCTCAATCCTCTCCACAAGAATTGGAGAAGATACTTTACTAAAAGTTTTGCTACAAATCTAGACAAACAGCAATATCATTCCTAGGTCTATACACCAAAGAGAAAAAGAAAGAGGAAAAGAACCCATATGTACAAAAATATAGCCACTCTTCTCATGGTAGAAAATTGGAAACTGAGGGAGAGTGCTCATTCAAGGAGAATTGAACAAATTATGTTATAAGAATGTGATGGAATACTACTGTGCTGCAAGAAACAATGCAGGGTATAGTTTTGGAAAAAACTGGGAAGACTTGAACTGACGAAGACCAAAGTGAACAGAACCAGAAAAATTTATACAATAACACTAATAATACTATAAATACACACAACTTTGAAAGATTTAGAAACTCTTAGCACTCAAGATGAAACATGCTACCAAACTAAAAGAAAGGTGATGAACTAAGAGTACAGATTGAGACTTTTTTTTTACATGGATAATGTGGGAATATGTGTTGCTTAAACTACACATGTTTGTAACAAAGGTCTATTTTTCTTATTTTCTCAAATGAGGGATAGGGAGGAGGGAGGAAGAGAATGCCGATCTGAAAACAAAATTTTATTTTATTTTTGTAAAAAGAGATGAAAGTTCAAAAGGAAAGGGTTAAGTAAAGCAGTTTGGGGAATATAGGGAATTTAAAACATCTTTCAAAAACCAACTGTATATAATAGAAACTTACATATTCACATATAAACTTCTTTTTCTGTTGTTAGAAAAAAATCTAGGTACACTATATTCACATTGTCCCCTTAATCTGCTAGTTTAGTAATACTGTCAAAAAGGAAAATGAGATTTATCCGAAATGACCAGTTCCTAATAAGTGATCCCTGAGCATTTTTAACATTTCCTTTTCTAGAAGTTCAACAACCATTTCCTTGAAGAGCTGTGATATAAACTGATGGAGACGTACGTTAGCAGAACCAGGAAAATACAAATAAGGACCACAGTAATATGAAAGTTAAAAATAACAAAATAAAGCTGAACATTGTGAAACTATAATGACCAGGCTCACAGAAAATATTTTTTTAATCCATTTCTCCCCTTTTTATATAAGTAGGGGAGGTAGGCGTATATAATGTTTCATGTGCTGTCCGATAGGATCAATGTATTAGCTGGTTTTGCTGAACCTATTTTTAAAAAATACTTTTAGCACAGTTTCTGACACAGCAATGCTAAAGCAAACGGCATCAATAAAAACTTTTTTTTTTTAACAGTACGATGGACAGGGCAACATTTCAGGAATTTGGAGAAGATTGTGCTGCATTTATGTTCCTTCCAAAGTTAAGTAATCACTATATGCATATAAAATATAACATGGTCTCCTGGCTGGAGAAGTTTAAAAGGCTAAGAAATGCCCTAGGGGCAGCTAGGTAGCAAAGTGAGTAAAGTGCTGGCCCTGGAGTCAGGAGGACCTGAGTTCAAATTAGGCCTCAGGCACTTGACACACTAGCTGTGTGACCTTGGGCAAGTCACTTAACCCCAACTGCCCTGCATTCCCACCTCCAAAAAAAAAAAAAAAAAACTGCTCTGCATTCTGAAAAACGAGATGTTATTTGAAAGAACTAAATTATAGATTTAGTGCTATATCAATTAAACTACCAATATCTTTACAGAGATAAAAATAACGAAATGTATTTGAATGAAAAAAAATTATAACTATCGAGGGAAATAAAAAAAGGAAAAGGAGAATAATATTTACTGCCTTTAAAGTATATTACAAAGCAATAATCGGCAAAACTATTTGAATACTCCTTTAAAAAAAGAGAAGAGCAGAGCAACAAAAGCTAAAGAGATGAGTAAATCAAAGAGTAGAGGAGTGAGACCTGTCAGACTTGTACTTTAGGAAGATCAATGTAACAGCTGAGAGGATGGACTGAACTGAGGAGAAACTTGAGGCAGACAGAACCACTAGCAGACTAATGTAATAGTCCAGGTTCGAGGTGAGGAGGAACTGCACCAGTGGGTTGTCAGAAGAAAAGGATGTGTCTTCTAGAGATGCTGGGAAGGCAGAATCCAGAGAACTTGAGAAATGATTGGGGGGGAGGGGAGGGGACCAAGAGATTGAGGAGTTGTGGATGACAAGGTTGCTTTGGTCTCAACAATCATTGCAGAAGTTAGGAAAAACTGAGTGTTTGGAAGACACACATGTTGAGTTTCAAAACACCTAATACTTCATTATGAGTGGTATTCTGAAAGGCTAAACCAGCACTGCGTATGTTCTCAAAGGTTTTTTTATGCTGCAAAGTACAATCACAGAAACAGGCTATGCCTACTTTCTAAGGACCAACCCAATTAAATACTGACCTCATCACCAGCACTTACGAATGAATTTTCACTACAATTCATAAAATAATGCAAAATGGCCCTCATTTATGTTCGATGAAGGAGACAAAATGGTGTATAGGGCAGAGAGTAAAAATTAGAATTTTCAGACCATCTATAAATAATAACTTGGCTGCTGATCCTCTAAAAACATATTATTACAATACAATAGAGCTCCATTAAATGCCCCTCCAAAGCCACTCCAGTTTGTTTTAGGGAGGGATGGAAGGAGGGAGGGAAAGGAGAAAGTGAGAGAAAGGAGGAAGGAAGGGAAAGAAGAAAGAGAAGAAAGGAGAAAAGGAAAACAAAATGAGAGAACTACTATAATGAATTGACATGTTCAAAAAAATTATCATATGATGGTGAAATTTCTGATCACAATACACTGTATTTTTAGAAACTTCCTCCCAATTAGTTTGGCTAGTCTTCTACAACAGTCCATTACCAAGTCCATATTCAAAACCTTTGCAGCTTGGAAGGGCCTGGCCTGCCAGTTTATATTCTTACTTGCATGGCTTTTGAGAGGCCAGGATCACTTTTCCACCACAATAAGGCATCAGAAAAAGACGTCAGTGGCTATCTTACAAGTATAACAAAGATACAGTTAATCACCATAGTACACCTTGAAAATCTAGCCACTCTGATTTGGGCAGATGAAATCTCTTTGTTGACTTGCTCACCAAAAAAAAAAAAAAAAAGCACCCACCCACTTTTCCCAATCTGCTCTTCTGTGAGGCTCAGCTCTCCGTTTAACAGATTACAGAAAAAATAAGAGTACTGATGCTGTCTCAAAGAACTCCAATACCTTAGAGGATACTCATGTTGCACTACCTACTTTCAAAAGACCAGAAGTAATCACTCTTTAAACATTTTTAGTTTTTAGTGATAGTTTCAGTTTTTATAACATCTTCATTTCTGATTATATCTCTACCTCCTCTAACCAATAAGCAAATCCTTGTATGAAAGGATAAAAAGGAAAAAAATTTTCAGTAAAACTAAACAAGACAATAATCAAGTTCAGGATAGTGTTGTTCTGCACCTGCCATTGCCCAAATTTGAAAATAAAGAGGTTCATTTTCTCATTTCTTCCTAGGGCTAAACCTAGTCATTCTAATTACATGTCATTCTGTTTCATTTTTCTGTTCTTGCCGTCTACTTTGCTGTAATCATTATTAATACTGTTTTCCTGGTTCTGCTTACTTCACTCTGTATCAGTTTATGCAAGTATTCCTATGCTTTGCTGTTTGTTACAGCCCAGTAATATTTCAATATATACTACAACTTGTTTAAATGTTCCCAAATCAATGGGCAATTATTCTTTTTCTAATTCTTTAACATTATAAAAAGTGATATTCTTAATATGTTGAAACACATGAGATCTTTCCACCTGCTATTTCACACACATGCCAGCAATGGAATCTTTTGGTAAAATGGACATTTTAGTTATGGAAGTAACATATTACTGAAGGGAAAGCATGAATTCTCAATCTGGACAGTAGAAAAAAAATGATTAGTTTGCAAAGTGAAATGCCTTTTGCTACTTACTTGTTATATATATTTGTACTGTTTTTTTTTTTAAACCACAGGGATAGCAGGCAGGAAAACACCATCAAGTTGATAATAACATTTATGTCCAAATCCCACGCTCTTATATCTTCACAAAATTGCTTTACCTTTCTACTTTGCTTCCTCATCTGTAAAATAGGGATAATAATCCCTACTCTATGTACTTAAGAAGGTTGTTTTTGTTCAGTCCTTCAGCCATGTCCAATTCTTTGTGACCTTGTGGACCGTTCGGTCTGTGGGGTTTTCTTGGCAAAGAAACTGGAGTGATTTGCCACTTCCTTCTCCAGTGGATTAAGGCAAACAAAGGTTAAGTGGACTTGCCTGGGGTCACACAGCTAAATAAGTGCCTGAGGCCAAATTTGAACACAGGGCTTCCTGAGTCCAGGCCCAGCACTCTTATCTACTAATCTACTTAGCTGCCCTAGATGACCGTTAAAAGCAAACAAATTAATGAAAGTACTTTGTGAATAGAATAAGTGCTATTTTTTTAAAGTATGAGAGATGGGAATGACAGAGGAATAGTATGTCATTTTTACTTTTTAAAGACTATTCAAGATATTGGAGTAGATGTGGGAAAATTGGACCACTAATGCACTGTTGATAGAATTGTGAACTGATCCAACCATTCCAGAGAGCAATTTGGAACTATGTCCAAAGGGCTATAAAACTGTGCATACCCTTTGATCCAGCAGTATCACTACTAGATCCGTATCCCAAAGAGATTATACAAATGGGAAAGGGATGCACAGGTACAAAAATCTTTATAGCAGCTCTTTTTGTGGTGGCAAAGAATTGGAAATTGAGGGGATGTCCATCAATTGGGGAATGGCTGAACAAGTTGTTATATAAGAATGTAATGGAATACTACTTTGCTATAACAAATGATGAGCAGGTGGATTTCGTAAAAACCTGGAAACATTTACATGAAATGATGCTGAGTGAAGTGAGCAGAACCAGGAGAACATTGGATACAGTAACAACACCACTGCATGATGATTAACTTGCCAGACTGCAGTAGCAATTAATAGATTTGCAGATCTTTCCCACCCATTAATAAGCTATGTGACCTGCTTATGTCACAGGAAGCCTAAGTTACATAGTAGGAAGAGCTTCCTAACAGGAAAAGGAAGTTATGTCACAGAAAATGCTGAGAGGGAGAGAGCAAGATGTTATGGCTGCTGGTGGCTGCCCTCATGATTAGAACCGAACAGGCTGACTTAGCTGTACTGTGAGTTTGGTTTACTACTTCTACCTTCTAAGTGGAGAGGCTCGTAAACTCTGCAATACAAAACTACATTGACATTTTGACGATTATCATCTACATTGTTATTATTGCCTTACTGTTTCACAGACTTGGCTCTTCAAAGTAATACAATGATTTAAGACAATTCCAAAAGACTCATGATGCAAAATGCTATCTACATCCAGATAAAGAACTATGGAGTCTGAATGCAGATTGAAGCAAACTACTTTTACTTTTTCTGTTTTTTCTTTCTTATGGTGTTTTCCTTTTGTTCTCATTCTTCTATGTTCTCATCTTCCACTAATGTGGAGATGTGTTTAATATATGACTGTGCATGTATGGCCTATATTGGATTGCTTGCCACCTTGGGGAGAGGGGAGGCAAAGGAGGGAGATTTGAAATTTGAAACTCAAAATCTTACAGAAGTGAATATTGAAAAATAAATGAATGAATAAACAAATTTCTGAAATGGCTATTCCTTACCCCAACATTACTCCCTATTAAAGGGCAACAGGTTAAAGGGCACTGGATTTGCAGCCAGAGGGCTTCGGTTAATGCATGGGTGATCTGAAGTCCACTTGTAAAATAGAGTTGAACTAACTTATCCTTACCGTCTCTTCTATCTCTAAAGCCTACGACCTATTCCCATTCCTCTACCTGAGACCTGAATACCTTGGCAGTAGGTAGGAGACAAAATTAAAACGGGCTAAACTTCTTCGGGCTGCAGATAGGTTTTTAGTGGCTCACTTTCCAAATAAAGGTATAATTAATGATTAAACTATTCTGCAAATAAACCATACTTTTTTTAAAAGGGAAATTTCAATTAATATCAACTACACTTAGTATTACTTAAGATTTTTATCATGATATAACATTAATATTAAAAAAATTACTTTGATCAGCAGTACGAGATTTAATACGTTTCTCAAGTTTTCTTACTACTTACATTTAGTAACAACCCCAAAACACAATGAAAAGATAAGATTCTCATTACCCTCAGACTACAGACTTTGGTTGCTGTAGGTCATGTGACAAACAGGAGAGAGTGCACAGTGGCAACCCACCTGCAAAGTTACATGACCAGCACAATAGTGACCAGTGTAAGTCAGGTTAAGCCAAGCATGAACAAAATAGTCATTACATCTTTACTTTCTTTTACATTCTCTCTATTTTTTGGTGGGCCACCAAAAATCCTTTGGCAGGCTGTAAGCAGCCCTCAGGCCATATGTTATGTAGGCCTACTCTACCTTTTCAAGACTGGAATTGTTAAGGAGAGGCGAGATAAGATATTCTAAGATGAAACCAAACTAGCATTTTATTTCCTCTCCCTTATAGCTAAACAGATCTTAAAAATACTAATTCTAGCTTAAAGATATTTTTCTACTTCTAGGCACTGTCTCAAAATATTTAGCTGAACTCACTAAAGTCACATACTTTCATATAACTTGATCACCAAGTTGGAGACAGGCTAAACACATATTTTCCAAGCTTTTATGTCATCTTAAACTATGTTATTCATTTAATCTCTAAGGAGATGAAAAATAAAGGATCATAGATTTAGAGTTGAAAGGGAGAATTCAACAAATTAGAAAACTATGGCCAAAATAAGTTTAATTGATTTGTCAATAGTCACACAGTTATCAGTGTCAAAGGCAGGATTAATCCAATTAAGTCTTTATATCACTATGGAGCAGAGAAAAATGGAGCATCATGAAATTGTCCTAAGTGATACAGAAACAGATCTGAAGATAAAAGTGTGTCAACAGTATTACCTAATAATGTCCTGAATTCCAGCTTATAACAAGACCTCAAACATTCTCACGTAATGCAACTGTAGCCACATAAATGTTGTCTATACACCACTCACATGCTTTTTGTTACCACTTCAGATATTTTCATCTTAACTTTTAACTTATGATGTCCAGATCATGAATCAAGTGATACTTCTTGAAAGAATGAGATTTTCTGGTCAATGGTTTTCCTTTTCTTTCCCCTGGCCAAACAAAAATTATCTTCCCTTCTCTACCAACTTTAAAGAAAAAGCTAAGTCTCAGATATCATTATAAAATCTGCAATGATCACTATTTAATACTATGAATCTTGTTTAAGGAAGGGGATGGCAACACCTCATATAAAATCACTTTATTTCTTCATTTACATTTTGGCCTTTCCTGCTATTTCTAAGTTCCACATTTCATCTTATCCTCTTTTCATATTTATTTTTTTTTTGTTACATTTGAATTCCATCTTAGACTCTAACACTTCAAACTGATTTTGGGGTGCTGAAGACTCTCCTATTCTTCAAGAATCTTCCCTTGATTCTGATTTCTTCTGTTACCATCATTCTCCTTTCATTTTTCTTTATGTTCAAGCCATCTTTCTCTTACTTCAGAATTCTAATGTTGACCTCATTTTAATGACTAAAATTATTCTTGCTACTGAAACAAAATCTAATGCCAGCAAAACATTTTCTCAAAATCAAATCTCAACATTTTGGCTCAATCCTCATTTAAAATGTTCCATTATCTGTTCTTTTTCAAAATGCTCAACTTAGATACTAATGACATCACATCTCTTTTTCTCCAATTGTCTTCTTCCTAAAAACTAAATCTGACATCCTTTTATAAAGCGCGGCTTAACAAGTCTCCTAAGTAGCCCCAAAACCAAAGATGCCTATAACTTTGCTCCCTTGCAAGATAATAAAGGGGGGCATGTTATCTCTACAACCTTTTTGTTCTTTTTTTAGAATGTGCCTGCCAAAATCGCAGCCAAAGATTAAAAACGTCTCTTATGTACTACCTTTTATTTTATTACAAATACTGATGAAAAATGATATAACAAGTAATTTCCTTTTTAAAGGAAAAAGGGTGATTCTTTCTAATTAACAAGGAAACCTAGTTTTTTTCCATTTGTGTATAAACACTACACTAAACTAAGGAGTTTACTTGACCACTATGATAGACTTGACTAGAAAATGCAATCTAAAATTAAATATAATAATCTAATAAAGAACTTAAAGTCATCACACTATATGCAATGGAAATTTTATCTAATTGTAATCCACTAAGCCAGAAGTGTCAAAACATCCAAAAAGGAATCAGATAAAAACATAATTGAAAAATATTTAACAAAATAAAAATACAATGAAACATTTGTAAATAAGATAACATTTAATAACTAAGTCAATATACGGTCCACCAGGAGGGATCCTTATATATGGCTCAGTGGCTCTCCTTTCCATTTGAGTTTGACACTACTGTTCAAAGAACATGTGGAATCTCTGGGCTCAAGAGAAAAGGAACATACTCCTAGATTGAGGAAGAGCAAATGTTTTAATTTTTAAAAAGGAAAGGTTGAAGACTATACCAGTGACTTTGACTTCTGGAAAAATTCTGTGATGTCTATTTATAAAACAATCTACAAAGGAATTGCATGGTTTCATGAAGAACAAGCCATGCAATGACATTTTTTAAAGTTTCTTACACTGGTAGATCAGATGAGACGTAAAAGACATAGTTTGCCTAAATTTTAGCAAAGCTACTATTATTATTATTATCTATTATTAGGGATGGAGGGAACAAAGAAATGAGAGCTAGATAATAGCTGTTGTCCTTTGTTGTGATCAAAGAGGACCAAAATGACATCACTACATTGGGGTCAAGGTACAGTGTGTCCAATTGTGGCTGATCAGACCAATACAAGCTCAGAAGGCTCTACCACAGGTCAGGCACAAATAATCCATATTAACATTTGGAGTGGAGATGTTTCTAAATTTTCACATCTCCTGTTCCTTTTGAGCTACTACAACTCTGCTTTGTTCAGAGTAAAGTGCCTTCCTTGATATGGGCATGCCATGCTGGAAGGGTCCTGTATCAGTGTCTCTCACGTCTCACAAACAATATCAAAGTTCTTCGGAGAGATCCTAAGAGTGTCCTATCATTTCTGAGTGCTTGTTTTGGCTGAATTCTCCATAAAATAGGCTTTTAGGCAAATGTACATTTGGCATTCAAACAACATGACCAACCCAGCAGAGTTGTACCGTGAAGTAGAGGTTGAATGCTTGGCAGTTTAACTCAAGAAAGGACCTCACTTTATCTTACCAGGTGATCTTCAGAATCTTCCTCTGACAATTCAAATGGAAGCGACTGAGTTTCTGAGCATGGGTTCTGGTATTTTGTCCAGGTTTCAGAGGCATACAACAAAGAGGGCAGCACAACAGTTCTGTAGACTTCAGTTTGTTAGTTAGTCTAATACCTCTTTCTCACACACTTTGCTCCAGAGCCTCCCAAACAATGAGCTAGCTCTGGCAATGCATGCATCAACCTCATATTCTATGTGTACACCTCTGCAAAGCATACTGCCAAGGTAAGTGCATTTATCCACAGAATTCAAAATCTCTCCATTTGCTGTAACTGATAGTTCCACGTATGGATGGTATGGTGGTGGCTGATGGACTACATCTGTTTTCTTGGTATTGTCAGGTCAAAATTAGCAGAAGTAGCAGAGAATGAATCCATATTCTTGCATCTCGTCCTCAGAGGCCGCAATGAGTGCACAATCATCTGAGAACAAGAAGCAGAACACCAACTCTCTCTCCATGTCAGTTTTGGCTTGTATCCTTTTCAAGTTAAATAATTTACTGTCAGTGTGGTAGCTGAGCTTGATGCCATTTTCATCCTCACTGAAGGCATCTGATAACAATGCTGAAAACATCATGTTAAATAAAAAGCATGGGAGTAAGCACACAACCCTGCTTCATGCCACTGGTGACCAGGAAAGTGTGAGAATATTGTCCATTATCCAGAACCCATGGAAGGATGCCATTGTGGAACTGATACACAATACTGATGAACTCTGGCAACCAAATTTTGCCATGACTTTTAACAGGCCCTGACAACTGCCAGTATCAAAAGTTTTGGTCAGATTGATGTACATCGTGTACAGACTGTCCTGTTCCTGGCATTTCACCTAGATTTGTCAGCAGCAAAAACCATACCAACCATTCCTTGGCCCTTTCTGAAGCCACACTGGCTCTCAGGTAGATGACCATCTTCCAGGTGAAGGATTAGCCTATTAAAGAGGTCTCTAGTAAGAATCTTGCCAGCAACGACTGAAAGAGAAAGAGAGAGAAAGAGAGAGAAACCGACCCATATGATTATCACAGGACAACCAATTTCTCTTTCTTTTTTAGAGATGGACAATGGAGGCATCATTGAACTCCATAACCTCCTCTTGCCTTATAACCTGGAAAATTTCAGTCAGCTCTTGTACAAGCAGTGGACACCCTGCTTTGTAAAACTTAGCTGGAATAGAATCAGCACCAGGCACTTTGCCACAGGAAAGGAGCCTAATGGCATTCAAACCTCTCCTTCAGTTGGGAGTTCAGCTAGAGAGGGACTGATTTCAACCTAAGGTAAATAGTCAGTAGCTTCAGCATTGGTTGATGGCAGTCTGGCTGAGAATTCTGGTCCTTAACACTAATCAATGTGGCTCTGCCAGCACTGAGTAATAGGACTTGGGCTCATAAATAGCCTTCAGGACCTCATTTCTCAAATATATAGAGAACCGAGTCAAATTTATAAAAATACAAGTCATTCCCCAACTAATAAATGGTTAAAGGATATAAACAGGAAGTTTTCCAGTAAATAAATCAAAGCTATCTATAGTCATATGAAAAAATGCTCTAAATCACTAGAGATCAGAGAAATACAAATTATAAACAACCCTGAGGTAACACCTCACACCTATCAGAGTGGCTAATACAGAAAATGTTGGATGTTAGAGAAGATATGGGAAAACTGGGATACTAATGCACTACTGGTTGGAGTTGTGAACTTATCCAACCACTCTGGAGAGCAATTTGGAACTATGCATTATGTATATCCTTTGATCCCGCAATATCATTGTTAGGTCTACATCCCAAAGACATACAAAAAAAGGGAAAAGGACTTATCTGTACAAAAATATCTACAGTAGCTATTTTTGTGGTAGCTAGGAACTGGAAATCAAAAGAATGCCCATTAATTGCAGAATGGCTAAACAAGCTGTGGTGTATGATTGTAATGGGATATTAATGTGGTGTAAGAAATGAAAAGCAAGATAGCCGGTAAAGACTTACATGAACTGATGCACAGAGAAGTTCAGTAGAAAAAACAATGAAGAAGTCAGACTGGGGCATTACAGACATAACCTGGAGAAACCAGGTAAATCAATACAATACAGCAAGGGAGAGTACATGAAAGGGGCAGGGCAGGTGCAGGAGGTGGAGATATGAAGCAGGGGAATAGAATGAGCCAGGATCAAATCAAGTGATACTAATGAAGGGAAGGTGACGCCTATAGTCTCAGAAAAAGAAATGCCTAAAAGGGGAAGTGGGGAGAAAAGGAAAAGAGAGGCAATGATTAAAAAGTGGCAGAAAGGAAGGAGGCTTTGCTTTGGTGGTGGGAAAGGGTTCCACTGATAAATGCTCCTATGTATGGGTAAAGAAAAACGGAGACCCTGTGCTCAGGGTGATCTTAGGGATTTAGTGCCTGAAAAATCTACTCCTCTCAGCTCTGCAGGGTGAAGCGGTTGGCGCTCCTGAATGAAACTGACACCCGGAAGAATAGGAGAGTACAGACTTAGGAGAAGAATTTGAGACAAATGGGGAAAGAGTATAGGAAAGAGTATTCAGGCGGTCCCAAAGTGGGCAACACCATCCCCAGGGGGTGCTTGAATGAATGGGATGGGGGAAGGGGGGGTAGTATCTTCGAGTGCAATTGGGGGGCATTGAATAACAATAAGGAACCAAAAGAAGCATAACAGAAGAAAATTTTGAAAAACCGTTCATACATGTTTCATCTGTTGTGTAACAGAATTAAAGTCATAGTGATACATTATTTTCAAGATAAACATACAAAATGCAAGTTATAACTATTAGTGGTCAAGTCCACCAAAAGGTCTTAACAAGCCAGTGTTGGCAGGTGAGCCAGTGTGCATCAGCAAGAATATGTGCATGTAATGACTTGTTTACAATAGGATACTTTAAGGTTACATGATGCAATATTGAGTAATTAAAATTTCAATGCAGAAAAAAAACACAAAATTCACGATAAATTATTAAATTTAAGATGAATCATTTTTTAAAAATAAGATTTTATATATTTTTAATTGATGCAAATTAAAAAAAAACCAGTAAAGGGTTAAAAAGATTTCCAGGGGGGCAGTGAGTAATTTTTTTTTTTGAAAAGGGGGTGGTAGGCCAAATAAGTTAGAGAACCCCCGGCATAGCTCATTGGTGGGTTTCATAATTGAGGACATGGTGGGGGAGGGGAAGCCACAAGGTAGTGTCCTCAAGAAAGCAACTAAATAAATGGCATTGCTCTGGGAGTGAGGCAAGCTCTACAAGGCAGTGGCAAAAGCTGAGGTAGAGAATCTAGAATGGATACCTTGAAAGTTTTGACTGCATGAAGAATACAGAGAACAGAGAGAGACTAGATGATTATAGGGATCATGAATAAGAAAACAAGGGTCTAGAGTACAAAGAAAGAGAGGACAGATAATGAAGAGAGTGAAAGAAATCTTTTTTTGGAAAGGGACACACAAAAAATGGAATTTTAAAAACTAATACTGTTGTGTTAGTTTAAGAGGAGAGGATATGGGTATCTACTTGACAGAGGAAAAAAGGGAGGGAAAGTATATAACTAGATAAAAGCTGGAAAGAAAAGGGAACTAATAAGCAAAACCTCAAAGGGAAAGGGGTAACAAACAAGGAAGGTATCAGAGATGAAGAGAAGAACCAGTGGGAACAGGATCACATTAAAAAAGATTAAGGTAAAATAACTAAAGAACTGTGTGAACAATACAGTATTGCGTTTACAGAAGAGGGCAAAAAAAAAATCCTAACTTGAAAAAACCATGAACATTAAAGACAGATTTGAGGAACATATAAATATACTTCTCATAACTTTAAACATAAATGGATTAAACAATCCAATAAAACAAAGAAGAATGGTAAGATTGGGTAAGAAAACAAAGCTCTATAACCTGTTGTTTATAAGAAACATATTAAAAAAAAACAAAAGCAAGGTAACATTTTGCTGAAAGGAACCACAGACAACAGATCACTATCACTATAAACTGAACAGTCCAAGTTCCTTAGCATCCAAATTCATAAAGGAAAAATTATCTTGGCTATAGGACACAGTGACAGGAGGTGTCAATAGTCTATCTCAGTTCTGTATATGTCTAATAAAAAGATAAACAAAAGGGAAAATATGGAACTGAACAAATTCTTGAAGAGACTAGAATTAAAAAGACTTATGGTATATTCCAAATGCGACTACCAGAGAATGTATATATTCCTCAGCACAGCCACTTTTACAAAAACTGACCATGTACTAAAGCAAATAGATACTGCAAACAAATGTAATATATCCTTTAAAGACAATAAAATGCAATAAAAGTAGTACCTGGTTCAGGGATCACAAACAAAAGCAATAGATCCAAATGGAGACTTTCGTGAAATTCTAAGTAAAGAATGGGTCAAATCTTCTTACTTTGAAAGATTAATAAAACTGTTAAACGTTTAGCTAAACTGATTAAAAAGAAGAGGGTAGAAAGCCAAATCAATAAAATAGCAAATAGGCACAAGGAAGAATTTGAAACAATGTTTGATAAAGTATAAAACAAATCACCTAGGAAAAAAAATTCCTTATTTGATTTAAAAGAAAAAACTTTGGGAAAAACTAGATCAGCACCTTCCACTATATCTACAATACATTCTAAATGGATCCACAATCTAAATATTAAAGATCATGGCATAGAAAAATTATAAGATAAACTGACTGCATACCTCTCACAGCTATGGGTAGGATGTGTATTTTTAATCAAATAAGAGATGGAGCAATTACAAAAGATAAAATAGATAATTTTGATTACTTCAAACTGAAAAGTTTCTGCAGGCAACATTAATGCATTTAGATAAGAAGGTAAGTGGTTGAATGGGAATAAAGGTCGTTACATTGAATTTCTCTGATAAGGGTTTGTTATCCAAGATATATCAACTCTCTACACACACACACACACACACACACACATCATATATGTATATTACTAATAGCCATTCCTCAATAGATAATTGGTTAAAAGATACCAGCAAGCAGTTCTCCAAAGAACTGTAAAGTATAAAAACCCATATGAAAGAATACTACAAATCACTAATAAGAGAACTAAAACTCAAAGCAACCCTGAGGTTTCACACTCCCCTTCCACAAATTGTCAAAAATGACAAAAATTGGCAATAGTCTATATTGGAGAGATTATGGAAAGATAAGTACAGGAATACATTGTTGATGAAGCTGTGAAACTGTACAACCATTCTTGAAAGCAACTTAGTATTATGCAAATAAGGTGACTAAAATATCCAAACTCCTTGAACCAGAGACTCCATTACTGGGCTCATATCCCAAGAAAGCCATCCATATGAAGAAATACCTCAAATACATCAAAATAATCACAGCAGCACTTTTTTGTGAGAGCTGAGAATTAGAAACAAAATAAGCACCCATGAATTGGAGAATAGCTAAAGAAAATTTCAAGTACACGAATGGAATATTGCTGTTCTGAAAGAAATTGTATCAAACTACCGAAAAATTATTTTATAGAGCTAGAAAAAATATTAACAAAATTCATCTGGAAGAACAAAAGGTCCAGAACATCAAGAGAATTAACGAAAAAAAAAATGCTAGGGAAGGTGGCCAAGCCATACCAGAGCTTAAACTGTATTATAAAGCAGCAATCATCAAAACTGCTTAGAAATAGAGTGGTGGGATCAGTGGAATAGGTTAGGAACACAAGACACAGTAGTCAATGACTATTGTAATCTACTGTTTGATATGCCCAAAGACACCAGCTTCTTGGCTAAGAACTCACTATTTGACCAAAACTGCTGGGAAAACTGGAAAATTATATGGCAGAAACTAGGCATAGACCAACATCTTACACCGTATACCAAAATAAACTCAAAAATGGGTTCACGATCTAGATATAAAGGCTGATACTATAAGCAGTCTGGGAGAGTAAGGAATAGTTTGCCTGTCAGCTTTATGGAGAAAGGAAGAATTTATGACCAAACAAGAGATAGAGAGCATTACGAAATGCAAAATGGATAATTTTGATTACGTTAAATTAAAAAGTTTTTGTACAAACAAAGACAATGCAACCAAGATTAGGAGCAAAGCAGAAAACTGGGAAAGAATTTTTACAACTAGTGTCTCTGATAAAGAACCCATTTCTAAAATACACAGAGAACTGAGTCAAATTTATAAGAATACAAGTCATTCCCCAATTGAGAACTGGTCAAAGGATATGAACAGGCAGTTTTCAGAGGAAGAAATTAAAGATATCTATAGGCATATGAAAAAATGCTCTAAATCACTATTGATTAGAGAAATGGAAATCAAAACAACTCTCAGGAACCACATCTCTCCTGTCAGATTGGCTAACATGTCAAAACAGGAAAATGATAAACGCTAGAGAAGATGTGGGAAAACTAGAACACTACTGCATTGTTGGTGGAGTTCAGAACTGATCCAACCATTCCAGAGAGAAATTTGGAACTATCCCCAAAGGGCTATAAAAATGTGCATACCCTTTGACCCAGCAATACCACTTCCAGGGCTGTATCCCAAAGAGATCATACAAGGGGGAAAAGGACCCGTATGTACAAAAATATGTATAGCAGCCCTTTTTGTGGTGGCAAAGAATTGGAAATCAAAGAGACGCCCATCAAAAAGGGAAAGGCTAAACAAATTGTGATATATGAATGTAATGGAATACTACTGTGCTATAAGAAATGAGGAGCAGATGGACTTTATAAGAACCTGGAGAGTCTTATATGATCTGATGATGAGTGAAGGGAGAAGAACCAGGAGAACATGGCACACAACCACAAACATATTGCTTCTGTGATGACTAACTGACAAATTTGGCTCTTCTCAACAATGCAACGTTATAAGACAGCTCCAAAAGACTCATGATGAAAAACGATATCCACATCCAGAGAAAGAATTATGTAATCTGAATGAAGATTGAAAAAAAAAGAGAGAATAGTTTGCTTCAATTTTTGGTTTTTGTTACATCTTCCTCATGGTTCATTTCATTGGTTATAATTCTTCTTTACAATGTGATTACTGGGAAAAGAAGTTTAATATGAAGGTATATGTAGAACCTATATCAGATTACGTGGCATCTTGGGGGAGGGAGAGGGGAGGAGAGGAAGGGGGAGAAGATTTGGAACTCAATAACTTGTGGAACTGAGTGTTGTAAACTAAAAAAAAAATTAATAACAAAAAAAAAATGAGCAGATGGACTTCAGAATAACCTGGAAAGACTTACAGGAACTGATGCTGAATGGGGGGGGAACAGAAACAGAAGAACACTGTACACAATTACAGACACACTGTATCTGTGACGACTTGATAGGCTTGGCTCCTTTCAGCAATGCAAGGTTCTAAGAAAACTCCGAAAGACTCATGTTGGAAAAAACTATCCACATCCCAATTAAGAATTACAGAGTCTGAATGCAGATTGAAGCAAAACATCTTTTTTTTGTTTTTTTGTTTTGTTTCTTCTCTCTCATGGTTCATTCCATTGGTTATAATTCTTCTTTACAACATGCCTAATGTGAAAATATGTTTAATGTGAAGGTATATGTAGAGCCTATATCGGATTGCATGCATGGGGGGGGGGCGGCGGTGTTGGAACTGAAAAGCTTGTGGAACTGAATGCTGTAAACTAAAAATAAATTAATTTTAAAAATAAATTATGTGATGAATATAGAGAAGCACAGAAATCTACATGAACTGACAGAATGAAGGAAGCAGAGATAAGAAAACAAATATGAATTCTAACTACAACAATGGAAATGGAAAGAACTACATACCAATTATAAATGTAACAATATTGTAAAGATCAAACAGGCTCCCAATGAAGAGATATGAGATGATACCCCCAACCCACCACTTCCTGGATATGGTGGGTCCCCAGCTATTACACACTATATGTGTTTTCAGGTTTTTCAATGCAATGTTTAGTTGTGATGACTTTTTTTTCTCCCTTAAAAAAACCACTATTTGTTATATAGGATGACTCTCTGAGAGGGGGAGGGAATAATTTTGATTATGAAAGAAAAAGATAATTAATAAAGTTATTTTTTTAAAGATGCAAAGATTAAAAATAATATTAATAATAATGATAATCCTACTATTCTATACCTAATGATTCTTAACCTTTTTTGTGGTTGGAATCCTTTGGCAGTCTGAAAACCTATGGACTCCTGAAGCAGAAAAATGTTTTTAAATATATAAAATAAAAGAGGATTACTAAGGAAACCAATGGTAAATCTAGGAAACCAATTACATAGAAATATAGTTGTCAAAATACTTTTTAAAAAACAAATTCATGGAATCCACATTAAGAACCTTTGTACAACCAATATTGCCCAAATAAATACTTGTAATTAACAGTACCTTGAATTTCTGACAAAGTTCTTTATTTGACATTTTACGTAACAATCTGTTACTGATGACATAAAGCCAGGGATGCAACATGGTCTGATTGCATTGATCAACAATTTGAAAAGCTGAAGAGACCAGAGCAAATATGACAATAGGGCCCACAGATGCTTCGTGGAAAATGAACACTGAGTAAACCCAGACTGAGCACTAACTCAGCACAAAATGGAGTGTGTTTCTTTGCAGGTCAATTCAGAAGATCAAGCATGCTCAAATCACCCAAATCAACATTTGGTTGGCTACTCTTGAATAGAAAAAAAAAGAGAAAAGAAAAAAACCTTATTGTCTAGGATTTTGCCTACATGGAGCTAGTGCCAGGCCCCAAGTACTAAGATTGCATCATCTTCAAACATACATGTGCTATGTCAGTATGTATATGGATTGTGACTTCAAAATTAGAAACAGGCACTTCTAATAATACTTAGCCAAATGGGAGTTGCCATCCACCATTCTAATTATAAAAACCTGAAAAAAAATATTAAAGCACGTGTATAAAAGACTTCACTTCTACCATAAGAAAATAGCACAGTGCGGAAATTATTATACTTTCCTAGAACAGGAAACAAACTATTTTTACATTTTTCTTATATAAAAGTCATTTCCTTAATAACAGTCTTATAATCAGTTAGGAAATGGTCTTACTGTTTTTTCTGTTTAGCAAAGTTGTTTTTCTTGCCTGGGGAGAAGCAAATCAAAATATCGATGTATCTCTCAAATTCTTCCTTCTGGAATATAGGTACAGGTTTACATTTAAAAATGGGAGAAATTTCTCTGAAAAACCACAAAACATCTACTCAAAAAAATGAAGTAAGTGTCTGGGGTAAATGGAAATTAGAAAAAAACTTTACAACTTAATTTTGAAGGATTAAGCCCTAATCCTTTCCATTTCAGATTTTGGTCAGGCAATCACACAAGTATCTCATAAGGTGAGGAAAGCAAATCATTAAATCACCATCAAAACAAAAAGACTAAAATCAGCTAGCATACTTAAAAGAATATTACACTTGCAGTCAAAAGACCTAAATTCAAATCTAGATTCCAACACTTAACATGTTGTAAATACCTTAAAGCCCTATTAAACATGAGCAGTTTCTATTAAAGTGAACAAAGGAAAACTAATGGGGGATAAACTAATGAACCAACTATGTCCTCAAAGTAAAATGCTAACATTAGCATAAAATAAACCTAGATGTTTACTACTATATAACAAAGACTACAAAAAGGCAAATAAATATCTAGCTCCATTACTACATAGAGAAATCAGATTAACTGGCAGATTAATTTAGCCAAAAAATAGCTCTAAGAAACTAAAATATTTCACAATTCCATAAAACAGGAGAATTTACATTTTCTCCAGTCAACTAACCAAGGACAGCCACCTTTAAACTGACATGGCAGAATTATTTAACTAATTAACAATATATGTTGCCATTTTAAAACTATTTTCAACAATAATTTTTCCTTGATGGTAGAGGGGAAAAGTGGAAAGCTTTTTTTGCTTTTTAAAGGAAAGCAAAAAGGAAATAAGAAATAAAGAGCTTCCCTTCAGTTCTTGTTGTATACAAATATGTCCAAATGTAGACTAAAAGAACTTCAAGAACTTTAAATTATAAACAATTGCAGCAACATAAACTTACTATGTTTGTATCATCTTGATGTCCATTTTGTTTCCTTAACTTGGATCAGACAAATGTAAATGGTAACATCTCACAAGAAAAAAAAAGATGGGCAGACTCATGTTATGCCTGGTGAATTGTCTAAGGCTTTCTTTATCATCTAGTACATATACAGAATTCCTAGAAAAGATTTCTGTTCATCCTATTCCGTGTTGTCTTGTGCTGTGAGAGGCTGTAGTTAAAAGGAAATAAATGACAGAGTTTCTTCCTGCCCACATTTCTTGATTCCTGAATTCTGAAAAAACTCTCTGATTACCAGTCACACCCAGCTAAAATTGTGTAGTGCCTCCGGCCAGCCTCCACCATCTAACTATATTTGACCCTAAAGATGATCCGCCAAGGGTGGCAACTTAAGATCTAGAACAAATGACTAGCCTAGCAACTTGTGGGCACTGGGGAGATAAAGAATGCTTGTGCAGTTAGCATAACAATACTCTTAGCTAATGATGCTTTCACTTACTAACAGTCAAGCAGTAATTTTAGTTAACACAAAGACAACCATAACATCACAGGAGACAGCAAAAGGAATGTACTATACTACTATCACAGGGACACTGAAGCCTAGTGAGAGCAGAAGTTGAACATAGCCATTCTTATTAGATTGATCCCAATATTCTAGCCTGTTCAGGACCTTTCTGAAACTGAATAATAGCAAACATAGAAACCATCCTTCCCAGCCTGTAAATGACAAGCATGCCATATAGACTTTTATCCAAGTAACTATACAGCGTGTTAAACAGAACAGGGCTGAAGTACAGATGTGTAGCACTCAACAAGAAATTTCTCTCCGGAACTGAGATCAACTCATTACCACCCTTGGATTCAACTGCCCTTTCAATTCTTAATCTACACTATCCCAAATGGCTCCCAACCTATGGACCACAGACCCACAAAAAAGGTAATTTTTACAGAGGGTCCTGGAATCCATAAAGAAACAAATACAGCTTCCACATAAGTAATATTTCTCACAAATATATTGCTTAATTTGGATCAGACAAAAATATAAGTGGTAATTATTACTGTTTTTCAATTTCAGGAGACATTTGTGATTAATAAAATACCAATTAACTTAAAAGTGTTACTGAATTCAGTCTTTAGCATACAATTTCTGAAATCGATAAATCCAAATATTATCTTGGGGGAGTCTGAAAAAAATTTATTTTCAAATTAAGTTTTTAAAACTGGAAAAGATAAGTAACTGTCAATCTAGCCCATATCTCTGTATCATCCAAAAGGATATCTTTGAGAGACTTTTTTTAATGACATTGAAATCCAAGTAATTGTTCCAATGCATCTATGATCTACCAATCTATTAACTTGTCAAAAAAGGACATAAGCATGCTGTGGATTGCCTTTTTCTTTATGATCACATAATGCTTTCCTTTCCTAAAAGCTCAAAAAATAATCTTCTCATTATGTGTTTTGTCAAGACCGATTTTAGTAAATAGTTTCAATAGAAACATACTTTCATCTGAGTATACTTGAACATAGTCTAAATGAGTCCATTTAGAGTTGAGGGGCTAGAGTAATGTAGATATCTTATCCATACTGTCCTGAGCCCTCTTCTCTACTCCCCCTTTACTATCTCAATTGGTGAACTCATTAGCTCCCAAGGATCCAATTTTCTTCCCTATATTAATGATTTCCAGATATGTATCAAGCCCTAACCTCTCTTCTGACCTGTCTCAAACTGGATATCCCATAGATATCTTAAGACAATTAAACTCAACATGTCTAAAACTGAATGAATTACCTCTTTTCCAAATCTTCCTAACTTCTCTATTGTTTAGCTGCAAAGCTTCAAACAATCCATTTACAAATAAATCTATCTGTAAGCAAGGATTCCACATGTAAAACCAAATCTGCTTAGAGATTTGATTTCTTTAAATCCCAAAAAGATTTTATGTCATTCTCTCTCTCTCCCTCTCTATCTCTCACACACACACACTCTCCCTCACTTTTTTTTTTGAAGGAGGAAGGCAGGGCAATTGGGGTTAAGTGACTTGCCCGAGGTCACACAGCCAGTAAGTGTGTCAAGTGCCTGAGGCTGGATTTGAACTTAGGTCCTCCTGATGCCAGGGCTGGTGCTCTGACCTAGCTGCACCGCCCCGCCCCCCACACACACTCTAGAAGACATCCAAGGCCATGAAACAATGTCAGTCATACAGGAAGGCCCTAAGTTTCAATGTTTTCCTGAAGCTAAAAAGTATTTAAAAGGCTAACATTTCCTACATGAATAACTGTAGTTTGTTAGGAAACATCCCACTGAATATATATGCAATTATCTAATCCATATAGCTCAATATTAAATAAACATACATAAAATGCTCAGTTGTTCCCATTAGGGTGAATATCAACCTACTAGACTGCTGACTGAACATTTGCGAACCCCTAACAGTCAAGTAATGGGGTTTAATGAAAAAGAACTTTAATTAGTGTGTAGCTGACAGTTGGTCTACGTAAAAAACAAAGCCAATCTTAATGCTTACTTCTCTGAGTATATATATACATAATTCTAGACACATCTTCCAGGGATGCTCAAGTGGTATGTTGTGAAGACATCAATGGTGTACACACTAGCCTACGATACTGTTTAATATTTTTATCCATGACTTGGATAAGGGTCAAGCCAGCAACTGGAAGATGACAAAACTGAGATTAACTAATACAGTGGAAAATAGAGTCAAGAAACAAAGTGAAACTAGCATACTGCCTCAGACCTAATAGGGTCTTAATAAATATTTGTTGAATTAAACCATGACAGAATAGAATATTGGGCCAAATGTAATAAGACAACAGGGATAAAATATAGGTTCAAAAAAATCAATTTAACAAAGCAATCTTGTACTGGCTAAGAAATAGGGTGGTAGATTAGGGACACAATATCCAGGAGCAAATGACCACAGTAACCTAGTGTTTGGCAAGCCCAAAAGATCCAAAATTTGAGGACAAGAACTCAGTACCTGACAAAAGTTGCTGGAAAAACTGGAAAGCAGTTTGACAGAAATTAGGTACAGACCAACATCTCACACTGTATACCAAGATAATGTCAAAACGGGTACACAATTTAAGCACAAAGGTTGATACCATAAGCAAATTAGAGGAGCATGGAATGTCTTAACTCTCAGATTTATGGATAAAGAGAATTTATGGATATGAACAGGCAGTTTTCTGAGAAGGAAATTAAAGATATCTATAGGCATATGAAAAAATGCTTGAAATCACTACTGATTAGAGAAATGCAAATCAAAACAACTCTTAGGTACCACATCTATCCTGTCAGATTGGCTAAAATGACAAAACAGGAAATGATAAATGCTGGAGAGTATGTGGGAAAATTGAAACACTGTTACATTGCTGGTGGAGTTGTGAACTCATCAAGCCATTCTGGAACACAATTTGGAACTATGCCCAAAGGGCTATAAAGTTGTGTATTCCTTTTAACCAAGCAATATCACTGCTAGGTCTGCAGCCCAAAGAGATTAAAAAATAAAGGGAATTATATGTTCAAAAATATTTATAGCAGTTCTTTTTATGGTGGAAATTGAAGGCATGCCCATGAACTGGGGAATGGCTGACCAAGTAGCGGTATATGATTGTGATAGAATACTACTGTGCTGTAAGAAATTATGAGCAGGATGCTTTCAGAAAAACCTGGGAAGACTTATATGAACTGATGATGCAAAGTGAAGTGAGCAGAACCAGGAGAGCACTGTACACAGTACATAGCAATATTATATGATGATCAACTGTGAATGACTTAGCTATTCTCAGCAATACAATGATCCAAGACAATTTTGAAAGACGTACAAAAATGCTATCCACCTCCAGAGAAAGAAATGATAAGAATCTGAATACAAATTGAAGCATACTTTTTTACTTTATTATTCTTGGCTTTTTTGGCCCACATTTTCTTTTGTAACAAGGCTAATGTGGAAATGTTTTGCATGTATATATTTTATCTATATCAATTTGTTTGCCTTCTCGATGACAATGGAGGGGGAAAGAGGAAAGAATATGGAAATGAAATTTTTTTTAAACCAAATGTTAAAAATCTATGCTTCATGAAAATAAAAAATGAAAAATTAAATTAAAATTGAATGGTTAAAAAATTATCAACTTCAAATGTACAAGATGGTCAAGTAGCATTTCATATTAAAAAGATCCAGGATCTTCAGGGATTCTGAAAGGCAAAGATGAGAAAGGCATGCATTCCAGGCATGGCTGGCAAGGAGTACAAAAGCATCAAGCACCATATACATGAATAGCAAACAGGGCAGTATAGCTAAATCAAAGTCAAAGTGTGCATGGGGGCAGGGGGGTGAGGTTAATATATAAAAAGGCTGGAATGGTAGGAAGGGGACAAGGTTGTTAAGTAATAATAGTAATAAGGAGCCACAAAAATATATTGAACTCTAGAGGAACATGGACAAGTGCTATAAAAAAAATCAGTTCTTCAGCAATTGTATGGAGGATGGACTGGAATGAGAAGGTTTGAGTTAAGGAATATCAAATAAGGCATTGCTACAATAGTCCAAGTGAAAGGTAATAAAGGCTTGAATTGGAAGGGTGTCTATGTGAGAGGTGATATGGCAAAGATAGAAAGGACAAGATTTGGCAAGTGACTAGACATCTGGCAATAACTGGGGTGAATTGGAGAGAGGATTCAAGGGTTAAACTGATGCTGAGAACCCAGAATAATTAAGAGTATAGTTACAGCCTTGACAGTGATAGAGAAGCTCAAAAGAGGGACACGACTTTAGGGGAAAGACAATGAGTTTTATGCATGTTGAGCCTGAGATGACCTGATCTATCTTCAAATATTTAAGGGCAGTCAAATGGAAGAAATATTAGGCCTGTCCTGCTTAGGTGGCATCAGAGGTAAGAACAAGAACAAACTACAAAGAAGAAAAATTAGGCTTTATATAAAAGGAAAAATTTCAAAGTGAAAAAGCTTTCCTTAGGAGATAGCAAATTTTCTGTCAGTGAAACTATTCAACAGAAGCCTGGATGACCCTTTGTTGGGTATACTGTAGAACAGATTCTTGTGCAGTTACAGTTTAGGCTATATAAACTCCTAAGTTCTCTTGCTATTCTAAAGATTCTTTATGACAAGCCATGTTCTAGTCAAGTCTCACCTCTGGCTTCTTTTGTTGCTTCTTCCTGAATGTTCTCTACCTTACTTCCTCCTGATTGATAATAAATAAGCAGGTATAAAGCATCTACTACTATTCCTCTTAATTGCTAAATTGAATGGACTTTTTTCAATCCTCATACACCTAGACCTCTCTGCAAGTCTGTAAATATTAATTAAGTTGGGACTTTTCACAGTTTAAGAATACTAAATTAAAGTGTCTTTGATCGATCCTTACTAGGTGCAAAGCCCTGGGCACAAACCCATATTTGGAGCCTCCCGGCTCCTCCACCTAGGTGTTGATGGTTTCTTGGTGACTATGAATTGTGTTCTGGTCTGTTTGTATTGCGTATGTTTGTAACTTGTTTGTATTTACTCTGAAGTTCAGGTTGCTGGCTTTTCCTCCTGAACTAAGTGAGTTTATATGTATATGCTGAATTAAAGTGAGATTGTTAACCTCTTAACGTTGCTTTCCTTAGTAAAGCAGACCAAAAAGAACTTGTACTGGGAATGCTCTTGTTGAACTTGTGTTGGTCTTTCACCCCCACCACAGCTGCTAGCCGAACTGTTGTAAGAAAGACTTTAACACTGTTGTTCACTTTCTTCTGCTTGATACTTCTCTCTTTCCATGACAAAGCTCTCTCCCGTAACTTGTGTATCTCAAAAATAATTTTAAACTTGCTGGACTACGTGAAGGTCATACTCTCCTCCCACCACCCCCTCCAAAAAAGCCTAGACATTATATTTCAAGAAATTATGAAAATGCTCAGATGTCTTAGAACTAGAAAGTAAAGTAGATGTAGAGAGAATCCACTAGTCACCTTCTAAAACTCTAAAATGAAAACTCCCAGGAATATTTATAGCCAGTAGAACATTACCAAAGCATCTAAGCAAAAGAAAAAAAAAATACTGCAAGCAACCAGAAAAAATTAATTCAAGTACCAAGGTGCTATAGTCAAGATCACACAAATTTAGTGGCCATCACCAAAAAGGAGTAGAGAGTTTCAAATACAATATTCCATGAGGCAAAAGGATACAGGCTTACAATCAAGAATAATTTATCCAGTAAAACTAAGTATAATCTTACAGGAGAAAAAATGGACGTTTAATGAAATGAGACAACTTCCAAGCATTCCTGATGAAAAGACCAAAGTTAAGCAGAAACTTTGAAATACAAACATGAAAGTCAAGTATGAGAAACAGATGGAGGAAAATACACAATTAATGATGACAACTGTAAATGTAAATGGGACACATTCATCCATGAAATGAAAGAAGGTAGTAGCTGGCCCAGAAAACAGAAGACTGGCAAAGATAACAAAAGAGGGGAAAAAAATGTTGGTAGGTCTGTGGGAAAATAGCCATTGGGGTAGTTGTGAATTAGGTCCAGCAATTCTGGAAAGCAATTTGGACTTACACCTGTAAAGTTAACTAAATAAAGCATACCTTTGATCCAGCTATTCCAGTATTAGGTCCATAAGCCGCCCCCTCCCCCAAATCAAAGAAAGACAAAAATGATCACATGTACAAAAATATCTTTTGATACCTCTTTCTGTGATAACCTAAAATTGTAAACTAAGGTGCTGTCTTCCTATCTGACAATGGGTAAATAAACATAGCATATGAATGTACTGTATACCTGACACTGTACTAATCAAGGTGGGATACAAAGAAAGGAAAGACAGCCCCACCCTCAAGGGACTCACAGTCTAATAGGGAAGACTTTAGGCAAACAAACTTAGATACAGGCAAAATACATACAGGATAAATTAGAGATAATCAAAAGAGGGAAGTAACATTAAGGTGGATCAGGACTGGAAATCAAGAGGATGCCCATCAATTGGGGAATGGCTAAACAAGTTGTGATATATGAATGTAATAAAATACTATTGTGCTATAGGAAATGGGGAAGATACAGACTTCATAATAACCTGGAAAGACCTACATGATATGATGCTGACTGAGGGGAACAGAATGAGGAGAACATTTTATACAACCACATATTGCTTCTGTGATGACTAACTTCGATAGACTTGGCTCTTCTCAGCAATACAAGAGTCAAAGACAGCTCCAAAGGACTCATGATGGAAAGGGCTATCTACATCCAGAGAAAGAGCTATGGAGTCTGAATGCAGACTGAGGCAAACTATTTGCACTCTTTTTTTTTCCTCTTATTTTTTGGTTTTGTTTCTTCTTTCTCATGATTCATTCCATTGGTCATAATTCTTCTTTACAACTTGACTATTGTGTAAATAAGTTTAATGAGAAGGTATATGTAGAACATATATCAGATTCCATGTCTTCTTGGAGGGGACATGGGAGGGGAGGAAAGGAGAAAAATTAGAACTCAAAAACATGTGGAACTAAGTGTTGTAAATTAAAAATAAAAAATCTTAAAAAAAAAGGTGGATCAGGAAAGGCTTATTGCAAAAGGTCAGGTTTTAACTGGGATTTGAAGGAAGCCAAGAAAATCAGGGAGTAAAAATAAGAAGAGAGATTATTATAGGCATGGGACAGCAAATGAAAATGCCTACGTTAGGAAATGAAGTTTCTTTTGCAAGAAAGAACAAAAAGGCCAGAGTCATTGGATCACAGAATACCTAGGAGATAGCAGGGAAGTCAGGTGTCAGAAAACTGGAAGAGTGGGGGACAAAGATATAAAGGGTTTTGCCAAACAGAGCATTTCATATTTGATCTTGGAAGTTACAGAGAACTACTGGAGTTTACTGAGTATGGGTAGGAGGGTGGCTGTGCACACACGAGTAGAAAAAAATCAATTCAGCAACTGAGTCAAGGATGGACTGTAGTGGGGAGAGACTGAACAGGGAGAACCATTAGAAGGCTATTGAAAGGATGAGAACTGATGAGGGCCTATACCATGTCAGTGGCAGTGTCAGAGAAAAGAACAGGGAACTTATGAGAATGCTTTATGAAGGATGAACTGACAGGACTTGACAACGTATTGGAAAGGTGGGTTAAGAGTGAAGAGCCAAGGATGACACCCAGGTTGCAAGCTTGTGACTGGGAGGATGGTAGTGCCTGCTACAGTAATGGTAGAGTTAGGAAAAACAGGGAGGACCTAGAGGGAAAAATAACAAGTTCTGTTTGGACATGTTGAGTTTTAAGATGTTTATGAGACCGTCCAGTTCAATATCCAATAGAGAGCTGAAGATGAAAGACATTTGTTTTGGTGAAATATAAGACAAGGTTTTCAGTTGTGGGGAGGGGGGAGAGAAGCAATGGAAGGTTTGAGGAGGGATGAAAAGATCTGGAAAAGCCATTTTGTTGAGTGGGATAATGAATCTACTAATGAGGTGTAGAAAGACTGCCTTGCATTGCAGCAGTGAAGGCCCAGTTGAAATCATAGGGGATCAATTTGTGATGGATCCAGTCAGCACGGTTTTGTGATTTTTCTCCGGCTTCATTCAACAGCACTTGAATATGACAGAAGACAATAGATGGTGAGAATAATCCATGGCTGAGGGTTTGTTAGGGGAAGACTGATGACAGAATAAATGGACAAAGAATTTGAGAGTAAAGTTGAACTGGTTCAACAATAGTTCAAAATAGAGAAGGGAGGCAAGTATAATGAGTACAGGTATAAAGTCCAAGGAAAAAACTGAGAGGTGAAGGGATTGGAACTGACCAAGAAGAGAGTTTGAGGTTACAAGGTGTAATGACAGACTGCAATGAGACAAAGGAATTTCAGAGTTTATAATCAAAGATAAAGAACAACTGTGAATGAAAGAAAGACCAAAGTATGACTATCTGTGTATAGCTACGTTGGATTGAAGAAGTAGATCATGAGAAATTAATAAATTGAAGAACTGGGAGTTTTGCATATGTGAGGAAGTATTAATGTATGTGTTGAAATCTCTCAGAATGAAGTCTGGCAGTCAATAAACATCTAAAAAAACATCTAGTATGTGCCAGGCACTGTGCTAAGCACTGAGGATACAAAAAGCACAGAGAGTCACTGTCCTCAAGGAGCTCATAATCTAATGGAGGAAGACAACACACAAAAGTAAACTGAAAAGCAGAGGTGGAAGGAGCAGAAGAAGGTTCCCCATTTCAGAAGTATGGTAGAGAAGTCAGTCATAAGTCTCAAAGCGGTAGAGTCCACTAAGAAATGAGGTATCTGAGCTGAGCTCTCAGTGTGAATGGAGGTTTGGAATTCATGACTCAACACTCCAATCAAAAAAGCAGAGTGCAGTACTGACAGTGAGGGCAGTAATTAGAGAGTAAAGAGAGTCAGCCACTGAACTCATTGAAGAAATAAGAGGAATGACCTGGAGGTTAGTAAATAAAAGCTAACAGAGTGCTAGGTATGAACTGAGTGACTCTCCAAGGAAAAAGGTTACTGAGTGGTGGAAGAAGATGATCTTGGAAGTGACAATGGGGAGTAAGGTTACAGCACCCAGCACTGACCAGTGAGTTGGGAGCATGAGTTAAAAGTGCTTCTTTCAAGACTCAGCTCAGGTATATATTACTGCCTTCCTATACAAGGTTACCTTTAATTAATTTTATATATATGTTATATAAGCATGTCTCCCCAGATAGGCTATAAGCTCCTTGAGGATAGGGACCATTTTATTTATGATTTTGATTTGTGTCTGGCACAAAGTAGGTACTTAATAAATGTTACTGAATTGTTGTGGTGTTGAGGACTCATGAACAAAAGAAACGCAGAGAATGTTCAAGTCATGTGAAGATGATTTAAAAGATTAGAGAGTAAGACTGAGGGTCCAAATGAGGGTACATATCAAAAAATTTCAAGTCAATATGAATTCATGATTTTATTCAGCTTAGAAATAGTAGTGGAACAAACAACTAACATCATGATTAGAAAACTTAGAGAAGAATCAAAGAACCAAGGGATTCAAATGTGAAGGAGGCAGTATTACTAAAGTGGCTATGGGCAGTGGTCAAGGTTTTATAGAAAGCAATATAAGAACAGAATGGAAAAGAATGACTGGAGGAATAGGAAAGCCTCAAAAGACTGAAGATGAGAGCAGATATAGAAGAACTAATAGAATGTGAAAGATGAAAGAAAGGAAATTTTGCCTGTAGAAGAGAATCTGAAGTCAGGATTTTGTAAGTGATATAATTTCAAATAAATGTCAGGGAAAATGGCAGAGTAAAAGCAGGGACTCACCTGAGGTCTCCCAAATTCCCTTTCAAACAATTTTAAAATAACATCTCAAAACAAATTTGGGAGTAGGAGAACCAACAAAAGGTCAGAGTGAAACAATTTTCCAGCCCAAGGCAAAAGAGGTTAACAGGAAAGGTCTATCTCAGTGGAGTGCATTAACCACAGTTCAGTGCAGCAAGCCAAGGAAAGGCAGCAGCAGACCTAAGGAAAGAATGAATCAGGAACAGTGGAAACTGTCAACCCACAGATAGTAAGGGGGTTGGACAACTGGTCAGAAAAAGATTACAGGAGACCCTTTGCTGGCACTGTGGGCAGGACTTCATTGCACTGCACATACATGGTTCCAAGGTGGGGGTCCAGGGAAAGAAAAAGTACTAGCAAGGGTAGAGACCCTGATCATAATTCCAAGGTGGAAAAGAGTGCTTGTGCTGTCTCACAGACCAGAGCATAGGGAAAGAGAGCATGGACCACACTTTTCCTTATATCATACCACTTTAGAAGAACTGAAAACTTAGAGACACCCTCCCATACCCTCACCATCCCACCATACCAACTAGTTCTGAGAGCAGCAGCAAGAGAGATCTGAAGCTTGGAACAATGTCCTTTCCACCAAAAGAGCAGAGACCAATTTTAACATAAAGTTAAAAGCCAAGAAATAGGCTTGGAAAATGAACAAACAACAAAAAAGAACCTAACCACAGAAAATTATTATGGTGACAGGGAAGATTAAAACACAAACTCAGAAGCCAATGAAACCAAAGCACCTACATGAAAAACCTCAAAGGAAAATATGACTATGTCTCAGGATTAAAAAGAACTTCTGGAAGAGTTCAAAAAATTTTTTTAATAAGACAGGTAGACGGAAAAAAATGGGAAAAGAAATGAGAGTGACACAAGCAACCCATGAAAAAAGAGTCAATAGCTTGGTAAAGGAGGTACAAAAAAAAATACTGAAGAAAACAACACCTTAAAAAACAGAATAGGCCAAATGGTAAAAGATGTACAAAAATTCACTGAAGAAAAGAACTTCTTAAAAAGCAGAATTAGTCAAACGGAAAAGGAAGTACAAAAGTTCACTGAAGAAAATAAGGAGTTTTCATTTGGGGATTTCTTTCAATGGGTGATCAGTGGATTCTTTCAAGTTGCTCTCTGGTTCTAGGATATCAGGGCGGTTCTCCTTGACAATTAAAGATGATGTCTAGGCTCTTCTTTTGATCATGGCTTTCAAGTAGTGGAGGATAGAAAGGCCCTCGAATGCTACGGTCCATGGGGTTACCAAGAATCACATGAGACTGATCAGCAAAACAGTAACAAAAACAATCATGATCTCAGATAAAGCAAAAGCAAAAATAGACCTGATTAAAAGAGATAAACAGGATGACCTGAGAAAAATCTAGATCAAATCTTTTCACATAAAGTCAGATCTAAACTGGAAAAATGTCAATTGTTCATGGGTAAGCTCAGCCAATATAATAAAAATTACAATTATACCTAAATTAACTTACTTATTCAATGCCATACCAAACTACCAAAATACTATTTTATAGAGCTAGAAAAAAAAATAACAAAATTCATCTGTAAGACGAAATGTCGGACTATCAAGGGAATTAATGAAAAAAAATGCAGAGGAAGGTGCTTTTGCCATACCAGATCTCAAACTATGCTACAAAGCAGTGATCATCAAAACAATCTGGTATTGGCCAAGAAACAGAGTGGTGGATCCGTAAAATAGATTGCATAAACAAAACACAGTAGTAAAGACCATGGTAACCTAATGTTTGATAAACGCAAAGACCCAAGCTTTTGGAACAAGAACTCACTATCTGACAAAAATTGCTGGAAAAACTGGAAACTAGGCATAGACCAACAACATCTCACCAAGATACCAAGATAAGGTCAATAAAGGTACATGATTTAGACATAAAAAGTTATACCATAAGCAAATTAGGGGAGCATGAAATGTTTTAACTGTCAGATCTATGAATAAGGACAGAATTTATAGCTAAGCAAGAAACCAAGAACATTATGGGATATAAAATGCATTATTTTGACTACATTAAATCAAAAAGGTTTTGTGCAAACAAAATCAATGCAACCAATATTAGAAGGAAAACAGAAAAATGGAGGGAAAATTTCATACCAAATTTCTCTGATAAAGGTCTCATTTCTCAACTATATAAAGAAGTGAGTAAAATTCATAAGAATACAAGTCATTTCCCAATTGATAAATGGTCAAAGGATATGAGCAGTCAGTTCCAGACAAAAAAAAATATCAAAGCTATCTATAGTCATTTGAAAAAAACTCTAAATCACTATTGATTAGAGAAATGCAAATTTAAATAATTCTGAGATAACATCTGATACCTATCAGATTGGCTAATATGACAGAAAAGGAAATTGGCAAATGTCAGAGGGGATGTGGAAAAATAGGGACACTAATTGATGGCTGGTAGAGTTGTAATCTGATCCAACCATTCTGGAAAGCAATTTGGAACTATGCCCATAAGGCTATAAAGCTGTGCATTCCCTTTGACTAAGCAATATCACTACTAGATCTGCAGCCCAAAGAGATTATTATAAAAAGGAATTATATGTTCAAAAATATTTATAGCGGCTTTTTATGGTGGCAAAGAACTGGAAATTGAGGGCATGTCCATGAAGTGGGAAGTGGCTGACCAAGTTGTGGTATATGACTGTGATGGAACACTATTGTGCTGTAAGAAATTATGAGCAGAGGAAGCAGCTGGGTGGCACAGTGAGTAGAGCACCAGTCCTGGAATCAGGAGGATCAGAGTTAAAATCTGGCTTCAGATACTTGACACATGTACTAGCTGTGTGACCTTAGGCAAATCACTTAACCCCAACTGCCCTGCCAAAAAACAAAAACAAATTATGAGCAAGATACTTTGAGAAGAACCTGGGAAGACTTACATGAACTGATGATGCAAAGTGAAGTGAGCAGAACCAGGAGAGCATTGTACACAGTAATGGCAATACCACATGATGATCAACTGTGAATGACTTAGCTATTCTCAGCAATACAATGACCCAAGACAATTCTGAAGAACTTGTGATAAAAAATACTATCCACCTCCAGAGAAAGAACTAATGGAGTCTGAGTATAGTACTTTTTTACTTTCTTTTTTTTCTTGTGTTGTTTTTTGGTTTGTTTCTTTAGGGGTTTTTTGGGGGGGGAGAGCGGATGGGAATCTGCATTTTCTTTCACAGCATGACTAATACGAAAATGTTTTGCATTACTGCACATATGTAACCTACATCGAATTGCTTGCCTTCTCAATGATAAAGTAGGGAAGGAAGGCTGAGAGAGAATTTGGATCTCAAAATTTAAAAAAAAAAATGTTAAAACTGTTTTTACAAGTAATTGGAAAAAAATTTTTTTTAAAAAAGTCTAGAGAGTAAAGGAAGGGTGCAGGGGCTAGCAGCACCAGGGAAGAAGTAGAATAGGAGTAGATATCATAACAAAATTAAAGCATTTCAGAGGAAGAAAGATTAGTGTTTCTAACATGAGAAGCCTAGTCTAACAGGCACCTGGTCAAGAATTAATTCTATAGTCAGTACTTAGTGGTCAACCAACTTTATCTCAAAAACTTCCACTGGTGGACAGCTCTAACAAGTTCTCCTAACATCAAGGTAACTACTTCTTTTATGTAACTTCCATCCAAGAGATTGAAAGTTGAAGAAATTGTGAAGACAGGGTGTTACAAGAGGCATGAATTTAAATACTGAAGTCTCTGAATACAGAAGTTGTAACAAAGAAGTACATGATTCAGGTAAAAAGGTAAGAGTATTCCATCAGGAAAGGGCAGGCGACAGAGACAAAGAATGAGGGAAGGGTGGCATAGCTGAGATGGCATAAACTTCAATAAGAGGTTGCTGAGTGGTTGAAGTGGTGAAACAAAGAGCATAGAAGTAACACTGAAGAGCAATCACAGAGAATTCACCTATAGGCACAGAGAGGTAAAGAATGGGAAAAAGAACAAACCAGCATTAGAGACGATAGAAAAGTGGAATCTTTAGGGAAAAGCCAGGTTTCATTTAATAAGAGGAAGTAGAAGGAGTCTAAGATAAGGGCTAGTATAAGATGGGGCTACAAAAAGAGGCAAAAGATAGTTTCTCACAAGACAGAGCTCACAACCAAATGGGAGAGGTAATATGTTAACAAATCTATATGAAGAAAGCTATATACAGGACAAACAGGAAATAACTAACAGAGAGAAGAGTAAACACTAGAACTAAGAGAGATTGGAAAAGGTTTCCAGTAAAAAGATGGAATCTTAGTTGGGACTTAAAAGAATCCAGGGAGAACAGTAGATAGAATGGAGGAGGGGGAGTGAGTGTTCCAGGGGATAAGGGGCAGACACAGAGTGCCAGGAGTGGAGAGATGGAGGTGAAAGGTTATAAATACTGGAAAGATAAAAGGGCGCTAGGTTATGAAGTATGAAGGGCTTTGAATGCCGAACACAACATTTTGTGTTTGATCCTGGAGGTGACAGGAAACCACTAGAGTTTATAGAGTAGAGGAGTGAGTCGGTCTGACCTGCACTTTAGGAAAATCACTTTGGAGTAGGGAAGAGACTTGAGGGAAGGCAGATTCACTTGCAAGCTATTACAATAATCCTGGCATGAGGTGATGAGGGCCTGCACTAGGACCATGCAGGTGGCAGTGGAAAAGGAGCATATATGTTGAGGTGGAATGGGCATGATTTGGCAACAATCTTGGACACGGGGTGGGGGGGAGTGAGAGACAGTGAGAAGTCCAAGATGACTCCTAGGTTTCAAGCCTGAGAGAAGGACTGGGAAAATGGTGTTGACTTCTATAGCCATAGGGATAGTGATAGAATAATGAGTTCTGCTTTGGAAAAGTTGAGTGTAAGATGTCAATTAGACATTTAGTTTAAGATGTCTAAAAGGCAATTGGAGAGGTGAGGCTGGAGGTCAGCAGAAAGGTTGAAACAGAATAGGCAGATTTGAGAATCTTCAGCATAGAGATGGTAATTGAACTGAAGGGAGCTGATTATGGAGAAGAGAAAAGGGACCACAACAGAATTCTGAAGGACAACTACATTTAGAGGAAGCAAAGATTGGAAAAAAAGGAAAAGTACACACCAGAAGAGAGTGGTGTATAGAAAAACTAGAAAAAAAGAGAGTATCAAGGAGGATAGTATCAAGGATCAACAATGTAAAGCTGCAAAGAAGTTGAACAGAATGAGAATTGAGTAAAGGCCACTGGATTTGTCAACTACATTAATACTTGCTTTTATTGATTTTCTCCAATTTTTCCTGTATATCTTGTTTGTACCAGAGCTGTTTGCATGGTCTCTCAATCATTAAGACTCATTAAGCTCTCCTTGCCTTTTTTTGTAGCCCCAGAGCTTAACTCTGTGCCTTTCGAATGCTTAATAAAAACTTAGTGACTTGACTCTCCTCCTTCTCTCTACTCTATCCTACCTCCACATTAATGTTCCTAAAATACTACTTGGCCATCACTTCCCCTGCTTAAAAATTTTCAAAGTTCTACAAGATATCGAAACTCTTCAGCATCTAAGGCTCTCTCCAATTTTGCCTGTAACAACAATGCTACTTCCCACTACTGTGGCTGTGTAAGACCAACAACACCAGGACACAGGAGGGCTACTAGCACAGACAGGTTCTTTGATCTGCTTTTCTAAGGACAGCAACTTTAAGGGGTTTACAATCTCACTTTAATTAAAAATACACATATCATATCATTCACTTAGTTCAGGGGAAAAGTCAGCACCTTGAACTTCAGAAAAAACACAAACAGAAATTACAAGCAGAAGTCATATAAACAGAGGAAATAACACCAATCAGCAGAAGAGGCTTCTAACCATCTGTCCATAGCAATAACACAGTTACCAACATCTGAGTTTTCAAAGCCAGGGGCTCCTTAATGGCTACCCAGAGTCTCCTTTGGCCAAATCACAGGAACGCTGTTCTAATGAGTGAACCTCAAGCAAAATGCTAACCTCAGAGTATATATACACACTTCTTCAGGGTCAGAGGCCGTCACAACCACGTGACTCAAACTCACGTGACTTAGGCTTTCTTGTGACTCAAGCAGGTCGTCCAAGACTTGATTCAATCAAAGGCAAGACTCAAAGGCACTTGACTGCCTTAGTGCTGAGAAGCTCTCCAAAACAAAAGACAACAAAAAGTCCCACTTTACTTGCCATTACATTGCCTTATACCATCTGTCCCCAATATTCCTCAAAACAAATACATTTAAAGTCTTCACAGAAGGGCATATTTCCTCATTATCTCAAAGAAACACTACATACTCATTCCTACCTCCCCCACCTTAATAATAATTAATGTGTATATAGTTCTTATTATGTGCCAGGCACCGTGTTAATCATTTTATAATTATTTCATTTGATCCTCTCAACAACCAGATGAAGAAACTGAGGCAAACAGAAGCTAAGTGATTTGCCAAAGGTCAACTAATAACTATATAAAGCTGGGTTTGAACTCTCTACCTGGAAAAATGCCTTCCTCTTTTCTACTTGTTTGTCTTTCACAGTGCATGTCAAATTCCACTTTCGCCAAATATTCAGTCCACATTCATCTCCCCAACTCTCCAGCCCTGAAAGTCTCTAACAGTGGTTTCTAAGCTTTTTTGAAAATCATGCACCTTCAAAATGTGTAGTCTTAATGCAATTTTAAGCTTTAGAAGCTTAAAACTGCACTAAGTTTTAGAACACCCTGTATTATTTATAAATGATCATACATGACTCCACTAAGAGAAGCTAGGTGGCAAGGTGGATAGAGTGCCAGGCCTGAAGTCAGAAAAACCCATCTTCCTGAGTCCAATCTGACCCTCTGACACTTAGCTGCACAACCCTGGGCAAGTCTCTTAATCCTGTTTGTCTCAGTTCCTCATCTGCAGCAAACCACCCCAATATCTCTGCCAAGAAAACCCCAAAAACAGGGTCACAAAGATTTGGATGTGACTGAAATGACTAAGCAACACCACTAATGATTATGTTCATTACAAAGTTTGGGCAAAAAAACAAATTTAAAAAGATGAGATAAAGATGAAATAGTACTTGATGCTGGAGTCAAAAAGGAGACAATGAGTAGGTGAGCGCTATGGTGGAAACCTGTTCTTTGCAAAAATCACTCTGGCAACTGTGTGGAAGATAGAATGGAATTCTAGAGACTTGAAGCAAAAAAATAAATTATCAATCAGGCCAGGTAAAAAATGATCAGGGCCTGAACCAGGGCATACCACCTAGGGGTTACCTGTATGAATATAGATAGAAGACATGTGAGACACATGGATAACTACTTTTTCTGTATGTTAAAGTAGAGATTCTTTTGGTGAAGAAGTTAAGACTAGATGGAGAGGCAGCTAGGTGGCACAGTGAGTAGAGCACCAGCCCTGGAATCAGGAGGACCTGAGTTCAAATCTGGTCTCAGACACCTGACACACTTGCTAGCTGAGTGACCTTGGGAAAGTCACTTAACCCCTATTGTGCTGCCTTTCCCCCTCAAAAAAAAAAAAGACTAGATGGACACTTCCAACTCTCAAACTGTTATTCTGCAAGATGTGCAAGTACAATCAACAAGATTTGACAATGACTAGTTATGCGGATGTAGTTGAGAGAAAATGAGGAGTCAAAGAAGCTGCAAAAACTTGGGTGATTGGAAAGATGATAGTACCCTTGACAACAGCAGGGAAGTTTGAGGAGAAATATAGAATACTTGGGATACAAATTATAACCCACCCATGCTTGTTCATTCTGTGTGACTTACTCTGTCCCACCCAAAATGTTAAAATGAGATGCTGTTCTTATTCACTATTCACTCTAGGTACATAGCCTACTCTCCAAAAGATGCCTGCTGCAACCATAGAGGTAGGCAGTCTGAGAGCCAAGGGTATATGAAGCTGTCTTGAGGATATGTGCTGACTTCTCATCTTCCTTTTTATCACATAGAGGATGATAAATGTCCTGATTATGGAAACAGTCATTTTGGCATTTAATCACAAAATCATAAAACTTCACAACTTCACTATTTCAGGTATGTTAATGTCTCGGTTTGATTGTAAGCTCTTTGAATTTAATACTGTAACTGCTGCTATTCACATAGTAACTAGCAGATCACATTGTTCTATCACTTTAAGGTTCACAAAGCTCTTTCCTCACAGTAATCCAGTGAATGAATGAAAAAGCATTTATTAAGTCTTTTAAGCACTGGGATACAAAGAGAAAAATCAAGCTAGTTTCTGCTCTCAAGAAACTTCACAATCTAATTTGGGGAAACAACACATAAAGTTAAACTACAAAGGATATAGGAAGGTCCCAGAAGCCCTTAAAAATGCAGGACGGTATCGAGGCTCAGGGGTTCTCAGGCCACATTAGGTGTCCTGACCCCCCATATGGGGTCGCAACACACAGTTTAAGAGGTGCTGAAGGGGTCAAGTGGAAAAAAGTTTAAGAAGCCCTGGGTTAGATGATAGGGAAAAGGGTAGGGGCATGCAGGTGAGCAGGAATGAAGATAATAACAACACCTACCTCCCAGGGTTGTTGTGAGATAATTTTTGTGAAGTACTTTTTAAACTTTGAAGAGCTATATAAATGTTATCATCATCATCATCAGGTACTGGATGCAAGGCAGATGGTAAAGACGAAGGATCTTAGGACACAGGGCAGATGTTAAGGTTTGATGGCCCCTCTATCGCACTGGAAGAAATCAAGTTGGTGACTCCTATCTCACCCAAACCATGTGAGCAGTCAAAGCAGGTTGGATGAGTTCTGAGTGGTTTAGTCCATGGAGAGGTCAAGAGGGTAAAGTAGGTAGAACAAGTATTATAACACCCGACTTTATTGATGAAGAAGCTGAAGCTTACTAAGATATTAAGGGACTTACCTCCTACCTCCATGTTGGACATCCTCCCTTGTAATAGAAAGCAGAATCAGCCTGGACCAAGGGTGGGGAACCTAAGGCCTCAAGGCCCTTTGACTGAGTCCAAATTTCAGAGAACAAATTGCTTTAATAAAAGGATTTGTTCTGTAAAACTTGGATTCAGTCAAAAGACCACACTCAAGGACCTAGAAAGCCTGGGTCCTAGACCTAGCTTCTAATTCAGTCTGCCTATAAGTTATGTGACCCTGAGCAAGTGACGTAAACTATGTGAGCCTAGAAATAGGCATGCTAGATATATTTATAATAGACAGTAAAATAATAGCTAAATCAACTGGATTTTTCTTCCACTGCATACATCTGCAATGAGTTTAATATGGTTTATGAATTCCTGTAGAACATAAGCTTACTGAGGACCTAGATTATTTTTTTCTTTTTTTACCCCTAGCACCTTAGGCACAGTACCCTGAAAATGGAAGCACCTTAGGAAAAAAAAATGTACTGAAATCCACATTTCTTTCTAGTTATTTCTAATTTCTTCCACAATAGAGGGATGAAGTGGTAAGGTAGGGAAATCACCAACCTACATCTTCAAAAGGAATAGGTCATATAAACATGGTTTGAAAAGTTTGTAAGAAACCAGTCCATCCTTCTTTTTAGTAGTCTTCTATCACCACAGCTGGTGAGAACTATGGATCGGGTCCACAAAAGCAGTGATATAATGCCCAATAATAATTTTTGTAATAAGTGCATCATATTTCTTCTTCCATATCACCATTTCAGTACACACTGGATCATTTTTAATCTAGCTACTCTGAATATGTTGCCATTCTACCTTTAAGTTCATCATAGATTAAATATCATATGATTAACAAAACAAAAGAAAGCATTTAGGCAGCTGACAGAGACATTAATACAAGACTCTACTTAAGCCTACTAGTAGAACAATTCAAGATACCCTTTCCTGTTACAACAAACAGCCAATTAGTAAAAGAGCATATAGGCTGAGTATACTAAAAATATAATACTAACTCCTTATTCCACAATATTTCTCACCTAACTCTTACAAGCAGAAGCAAGGAGAAAAAACATGATACCAGATTGTTTTTCCAACAGAAAAAAAATTTTTTTTTGCTTATTAAAACCTTACCTATATTCCATCTGATGACACAAGAATGGCACTCTTTTATAACAGGAAGTCGGGCATAAAGCTCAAATGGAGTACTTCCAAATATTCAAATTAATTCAAACTTCTTCCTCTTTTTTAACAGCTTCTTGAAATAGAATTAAGAACAACCTTTAAATTTGTCAAAGGCAATATTTAATAAAAAATTTCAATCGCCTTTGCTTGTGAATTTTAGAATGAAACTTCTATGTTGGTTGATGGTTTTAAACTGAAGTTAGGGTGAAAAGGGGAACTAAAATTTACTTTTTGTCGAAAATAATCCACTACTCTATTGCTCAGACACCTCCAAAAGCTTCCCTCTCCCTACCAAATAAATAGTTCAAGACCCTTCATACCTTACACACTGTATGCTGAAGACAAATTACCTACTCACAATCCCCAGAACTGATTCTATTTCTCTCTCATATGCTGCCCTACTCCTAGAATGCCCTTCTCACCTTATCCATTGTAAAACTTAAAATCTTACTAATCCTTCAAGGTTCGGTTCAAATGTCAGCTCCTCCAAGAAGCCAAACTTTTCCTGATTCCTACCCCTCTAAGCCTTGATTCTCAGCCCAAAGAGATTTTGAAGTTCTCTTGGGAACTTATCACAATTTTCATTCGTGTGAATGTTTTTCCCCTTTCTCAATTAGAATGAATTTCTTAATAGTATTTTTGGTTGTTGTTTTTGTGTATACTCACTATCACCCCCAGAACACAGAACAGTGCTTAATAAATACTGCTGAGTGAATTTACTCCAAGATAAAAGGCAAGAAGTTTTAATGACTGAAGTAGTATGTACAGGTTCACTTTCTAAGAGTAATGTCTTTAGTCAAATAAGGACCACGACATTGCTACAGAATAAGAAGTTCTAAATGAGAATTCACTAAGAATTAATTGGGTAAGGGCATTGAGACAACTGTTTTAAAGGCCTAATTGCCATAAAAGTTATCAATCTGAAACAACTCTAATAAATATTACAATGATAGTTAAAAACCTAACTAAACAAATGGCACACAATATTTATACATATAACAGAATGCTAGCTCTGGAAGAGTCTGGACCACCTTGACTTACTCATTCAACAAACATCCATCACGTACTTATGTGACCTGCAGTGAACATTGCACATTGTCCAAAAGCATCAGGATATAATAAGGAATACATACTATGCCTGTTATAGAGCAGATGCTTTTATAAACAAGGAAACTACCATCAAAGTCACAATGCAAGCAAGTTAGTGCTGGAACCAGAATCCTAATCAAAGTCTTCTGATTCTCAATCCAGTACCAATATTTAATAGGTAAAAAAACATTTTAGTATATGAGATAAAATTCTTTCAGGCTTCTTATATCATGATAAATATTTTAAGATTGGCTAAATAATACTGAATATAAATTATGACTTTTTTTAAAGGCATTGTGATCCCTTTTTATGTATGTCTATAAGTACAAGGGACAGAACAGAATAAGTAACCAGCTGCACAAATCAGGAATGTGTAACTCAAGAATTCTTCACTTGTGCATTCCACTTTCAAGATAAAAGGGAATTCCAGTTCAATCAGCAGTTTGAGTTTTTTCATGTTATCTGGATTTGTTATTAGGTTTAGGAGTGGAGTATAGAGGTAGAGGATAGTATACAGGTAAAATTGCAGCAAATCTTTCAACTTCAGGGAGGAAGAAAGGCAGTAATTGCAATTTTCACAATGGAGAACTATTTGTTCTTGATACATCACTAAGATTTACAGAGCACTTTATATACATCATCGCATTTGAGCCTCACAACCACCTTACAAAGATGATGTTATGAGTTTTTTCCCCCAAGCCACACTTTTAAATTTAATCTGCATTATTATTTTCTCTATTGCTTTCATAAATACACATAAACATATGTATATATGATCATATGTAAACATACATATACACATGCATACATATATGAGAGAGGCATAGTAGATAGAAAGCTGGCCTCGGAAGCAGGAGAAGTGGGTTCAAATGTAGCCTCTGACACATACTGGCTTTATGATCCTGGGAACAACAGTTGTCTTCCTGAACGTGCTCAAAAGAACTTCCTTGGGCATCAATTCCATTGTGTTCCCGGAATCCTCTCTGACCTCATACAACTCCACCTTGCCTCCACTCCCATGTTTCCAGCTACACGGAGTTGCCTGATACAGTGGGACAACTCTACTTTGAGGCTGAACCCTTTTGAACAATGATAACCTATCTGAACTCACTCCTCAATGATTAACATACTACCACTCTAGTATTCATCCCCAATTCCAATGATTCTGAACCTCTGGTTGCCACTTTCAAACACTGTTCTGGGTCTCCCATTGATTACTCTCTTATTCCCATCCACTTCAACCTATCCCCACCAGGGTCTCACTCTAAAGCTCTCCACTCCTTCAAAGTAATGTTTGCTCCCAGAGGTAACAAACTAGCTTTCATTTTTACACCTTTTCCTTTTCTGATGCCTCCATCTTCTTGTATTCCCTGAGATCTGCCTCTCTCCTGATTAAACAACTTATCTAGCCTGTTTCAGCACCCATCATACTTCACTCCTACACCCTGGTCATGGTGGGGGAACTGGAATACTCCTTGCTCCCCAAGCTTACTCTATTACCATCACTCACTAAAATCTTCTCTTTGAAGAGAGATTCACAAAATCTATATCTACCAACCAAACAAAATTCTGGTCACTGTCATCTACTGCCCTCTAGGACACTTCTATCTTTCCTCAATTAGTTGAGTACCTGGCTCTCTTTCTCTTCCCATCTCTTACCCTCATACAAGCGGCTTTATTATACATATTGATAATCTCTAAAATACTCAAATTTCCCAGTTCCTGAATTACTCATTTACCTCCTCTTCCACCACACCTCAACCTTCTTCATTTACCTCCTCTTCCACCGCACCTCGACTACACACAGAGGATCTTGCCATCACCCAAAAGTGTTCCATCTTTATGTTCATGAACTCTAAAATTCCTTTATCTGACTATTCTCTGATGTCATTTCAACTGTCTTTCTGCCTACAAGGCCAAATATTGTTTCTTTGTCCTTACATCTAATTCCAAGTTTTCAATTCTTTCCAGGCCATCAAGCTGCTACAGATCTTAATCCCATTTTGTAGAGGAGAAAATGGAAGATCAAAGAGGATAAATGACTGCTCCATGATTATATAAAGCTACTAAGCATCCCAGTGAATTCACTAAGTGAAATCAGTGAGTCTTACCACCAATATCTTTTCTGTCTCCAAGTCCTGCATTCTATGTACTAGGTGTTGAAATGGAAAGAGAGTCCTAGACATAGAGCAAAGAAGATCCAAGTCCATATTCTATATCAAACACTTACTAGCGGTGACCCTGGCAAGTCACTTAACCTCTGTCTGCCTTAGTTTCCTCATCCGTAAAATTGTAATAATAATACCACCTACCTCAGAGGTTGGTTGTGAAATGAGTTAACTCAAATGAGTTAACGTGTAAAAATTTGCAAATCTTAAAGAGCCATATAAATATTAGCTATTATTATTATAGATCACATGCCACACCACACTGCCTCCAGATAGATGATAAAGTTCCCAAGTATTGCTTTTCTGAAAAATTATCTCATGAAGAGACAGTTGAATAATCTTGTGCCATTATAAAAATTATAGACTCACAAGGCTGAAATGGAACATTACTTGTCATTTAGTACATCCCCCTGCCTCTGGGCAGAAATGCTGCAAAGCTTTCCCCAAAAAGATGGGCTTAGAGTCTATTTTTAAGGCTCACTCCTTTCTAACTTTATCATCTTTCCCCAGCTCCACCTCCCTTCTGCTGATATCTCACCTACTTTGCTCCCTGAAAATGAGCTCCCTGAAATCTCTCTTCCTCTCCCCCACACTTAAAACCTCTAAGTCTTGAACCACTTTCTTCCTGAACTCCCTTAGGTCTTTAAAGCAAGAAGGGTTCTCTACCTCTGCCAAGGTTAACTCCTCCATTTATATACACTCGGATCCCATCCCCTCCCAGCTCTTTAGAAACTTTGCTTCGTTACTCATTTCTTCCTTCTAACTCTTTGATATCTTCATTCTCCCCATTTCTCCTATTTTCTTTCCTTCTTTTACAAAGACACGTCTTCCTGCCTCCACCTCTAAAAAAATGTTCTCCTCATCCCTCTCATCCCCTTCAAGCTATCTTCCTATATCTCCTCATGATTTAAATTTTAAAAATAGTGATGTACTAAAAATAGTGATTCACTGTATCCACTAACCTACCACTCATTTATTCAAACCTCTGCAATCTGGCATCCATACCTGTCTCTTCACTGAAACTAGTCTCTCCAAAGTCACCAATAATAAGTTCTAATTTCCAAATCCAATGGCTCTTTCTCAATTGTCACTCTCCTTAACCATTTCAGTAGCTTCCTAGTTGATGTCCCATCTCCCTTAGGCAAGCCCCTGAAGGCTCTCAACTTCCACTTTTCTATTTACCTTTCCAGCATTATTTCAATACTATTCCCCTTCTTCACATACTCTATATTCCAAACAAACTGATCAACCAGCTATTAATGTGATTTCATTCCAGCTCTAAATCTACTATTTTAAGTACTACTATTACTATTATTATACTACATTCTCCTATGAGCATCCAGACAAACCATTTTCCACACCTAAAATACTTATATTTCATAACTTGGCCCATTCAAGTTCCCTAACTTCCTTCAGGGCCTTAAGGGGCCACCACCTCCATAAATCTTTCATGACTATAGCTATGAGATCTCTTTCTTAAAAAAAGTTTTTATATCATTTTGTCTGGATCTTTCCTTTAATCACACTCTATCCTGCACTACACTTTTGTGTATGTCTTACTCCCTTAAATTATCCCATCCCAGCCACACCACCTATAACAGAATGTCCGTCATTTTCGGTCTTTTGCATAATTCCTTGCAACATACTTTTTAGTGAACCCATGAGCCACCACCCATCCACCTTTTCCCAGGCTATGATATTCTTGTTTAAGTCTTTCCACAAAGGATCTCACCAATAGATTAGAGGCTACTGTCTGGGATTTTAGTACTTTGTTTTAATTCCACGTATGTCTGTGAAGCATATCCATATATATTCAATCTCGATCTCTCAAGAGGCAACAGACCTACCTCCTTTTCTGATCACATATATTCTTTATGATGTATTATGACATTCCTCTAGCAAAATCATCCTGCTGATATGCTGCAATCTTATACCCACCAAATTGTCTTTCCATTGCCCTTTGGGTCATCTGCAGTTTTGATTCTTCTGCAGTCAGCCTGAGAACATCAAACCCAGGGAAGAAACTGGCTTAGACATCCACACTTGAAAAACAAAGTGAAGAATGGATTATTGTCCATATTATAATATGCACATGGACAGTTAGTCCATCAGTAGATACTACACATTTGAAAGATACTAAACTGAATTTTATGTACTTATAATGACCAAATTTGGCTCCAGAAGAGAGATGAGAAGTTGTACCTTCCTTTTTGGCAAAGATGGATGCCTAAGAATATGAAACATTGCTAATACTGTTAGACTTGGTTTATGGGTTGGTTAGCTTTACTGAATGGCTTTTTTTTTAAACAAGGGATTATTCCATAAGTAGAAAGGGAAGGGTCTGTTAAAATAAGGTCTCTTAAGGGTCTACTTAAAAATGACATAAAACAAAAGATAGAAACAAAAGTTAAACATTTCTTTAAAGAAAAGAAAGAAGGTACTGTAGATAGACAACAAATAGGAGATATTTGTGCTAGATAAATTTGGGAGCATACAAGTACCTCATTATAGTGCTAAACTTGAAGTCAGAAAATCTGAAGACAAAAAACCTCCAACACCAGCTATGGACAATTCATTTAGCTTTTCTGAAATTCAGTTTTTTAATCTGCAAAATGGGGATAATACCTATAGGTATTCAAAGGGATGTTAAGAGGAACAAATCACAATGTATATAAAAGCATTCTGAAAGCCTTTAAACACTGTATGTCAGCCAATAATAACAATAATAAATTGAACAGCATTTTCAATTATCATATGCTGCTTATTACCAAAAAAAAACCAACAGCAATATTATCCCTTTGTGAATCAGGGACAAAACAATAACTAAAACTTTGATTTTGGAAGAAAAGGTGCCTCTACATAGGAAGTAGTCATTTATGTTTGTTCGATTTCCTGCATCTCTGAAGGATGTTCTACAATCTCTCAATAAACCTGTTACAAAGTCTAACAACTTGTTCTCTTCTTAACCTACAAATGATCCCAATTGGTAAGTGACCACAAATATATTGCTTTGTAGCTAAGTTTTGTTTTGTTTTTTAAAGGAAACAACTAAAAAAAAAAGTCTTCTGGACTAGAAAGAGACTAGTCTGGAAGACCGCAGAATCAGCAATTAAAAAGCTCTAATAAATAGTACACTGGTCACAGCAGTTCTACTTCAGACCCCGACACTATGTATCCTTGGCCAATTCATTTCACTTCTCCATATCTATTTGATCTTTAACCATAAGAGAGAATTAAAAAACAGCTCTCATACTGTTTTAAGGTTTCTCCTCCAGCTATGATATTCTAAGATCAAAAGTCATATATAGGATATATCAGTCTCCTCATGCCTATCACTACCAGAAGGTGTCACTGTATGAATCAGCACTCAGCAAGGGAATGGAAATAAAATCCTGGGGGGTGGAGGTGAGGGGACCTTAGGGAGCTGAGGAAAAAATAAAATGAAATCTAAAAGGCCAAATTTGGCTCATAGGATAAGACATCATCCTTATCCTATTTTGTACTGGACCACAAGCTTTAACAAAATCCAAGGTTCCTAAAATCCTTCAGAAAAACTTTCCATGGTGCTAATTTAAAATAACACCTCAAAAAATTACTTAAAGAAAACCATTTACCAAACCTCAGCATTTTCAAAAGCGTCAATACTAAGGTCCTTTCCCTTCCTTTAAGGGATGAAATGACCAACGCAAAATTCTCAAAATAATCCCTTAAGAAGCCCAGCTGCTGCTGGGTGAAAATGGTCTAGTCACAGCTGCTGACCCATTACAGGTAAAGGGAAAAATCAATAAAGATCAGAATGAAGGGGGAGAACCTTGAAAACTGGCTTAGAAAACATAAGGAAGTTTAAGGGAGAGGGAGAGAAGGGGGAAGGAGAGAAGGGAAGGAAGACACGGAAAAGAGAGACACAGTAGGAAGGGGGGAGAAATGAGGGCGAGAAGGGGAGAAGGAAGAGAGTGGAAGAGAGGGAGGGAGAGAAAGGGAGAAAGAAGAGAGTGGAAGAGAGGAAGGGAGAGAAAGGAGGATAAAAGAGAGAGAAAAAAAAGGAGGAGAGGAGGGGAAAAAGAAAGGGGGGAGAGGGGGAGAGAGAGAGACAGACAGAGAGACAGAGAGAGAGAGAATGAATATATAGGAAATTAGACGAATGTCTTTGAGGGGGGACTCTTATTCTGACAGGAGATTCGGTCTGGCTGCCACAGCCGGGTTAAGTGCCACGACTGGGGCTCAACCAAAAGAGACACACACACAAATATGTCCATTACCCCCAACCCCAACCCCACCCCCACCCCTGAGTTAAGCCACCAGAAACCCTGGGCTCCTGCTGCTGTGCTCCACACCCACAAACTGAGAGAAAGCAGAGAATGACTATTCCCCAAAATACGAGACCTGAAAAGTATCCAACAAGACCGGCCACCACACTCCCAAACAAGATCCCCTAAAGGGCACCACTTTTTCAAAGCGCCAGAGCTCAATTTGACCATTTTAAAGTCGCGCCTTTCAACGTAATACTATCGGCTTTTCCCTACATCCAACTCAAGCACTATCTCCTCCCTAGCCTGGGAGGAAGAGTGAAACGCGTGTGATGGAGGAAAAGGAGGAAGCAGGCAACAGGAAAGATTAAAAGCCTTTAATAACTTTCAGAAACAATTAATAGTTGTTCCCTATCCTGCTTTTCCCGTTTGCATCCACCCTACACAAGATACAATTTCCCCCAAAACTTTCGTCCCTTCCAGGGTGAATCGGCTGTTAAACATGGGGGGAGGGGGGGGAGACTTCACGTAAAGCGGAAGAAGCTCACAGAAATTAACTCCTTGATTCTTACATTTTTTTTTTTACGACCCTACCTCCGCCCACCCCTACTACCCCAGCAACACTTGGAAACAAGTTATTTTCCAGAAAAGGAAGAAAGAAAGAAAAAACACCACCCCCGACTAATACTGTTGTGTTGCAAGCTTAATGCAAGACTTTTCTCAGTCTAGAGATAGCCCCGGTTAACCGGTTTATTATAGGTACTTTCAGTTTCCTACTTGGGAGGGGGAGGGGGCAGAATACATCAATCCCAATACATTTCTCTAGTAACTTCTACACTTCTCCCCCCAACACACAACTCCACTGCACCCCACCACCACGCCCCTCTCACCACCACCACCCCCAAAAAAGAATTGTAAGTTTTGATTCGGACCTTACCCTACGAAGTCACTAAAATGCACCTCAAGACAGGTTTGGGCGGTTTGGATTCTTTTTTTTTTTTTAACGGGTACGTTCTTCGGCTTTCCCCCAGCCACCACTACCACCCCCAACTTTCCCTCAGGCGGGGATCCCTCTAATCCTCTTCGCCGCCGCTCCTCGGGTTGCCAAATAATGCGCTTCTTACACATGGAGCCGCGGCGTCACTACCCTGAACATGCGCACCAGGGTCAGCACACACAGTCCATTACTACCCCCAAAACACAGGGGAGCTCTTAAAGGCAAAACACCAAGGCCAGACCAGGAAAAGCTCTGCGCCTAGGAGCATGCGGTCAGGACAAGCAGCTTCCAGCAGTGGGCGGCTCTTCCACCCCCACCTCACTCTACCTCCCACAATCCCCCCCCCACCCTTTAACGTGTCTCTGCAGGATACCAAGGAGCTATCCTCGCTCTCGACTCCAAGAGGTGAGTTCAAAGAAATTACCAGTAGGTAAGACACAAGGAATTAGAAAGCCCATAGCAAGATGGAGAAGGAACTTTATGAGACCTCTTTAGATCCCCTTCATTGGGGGGCACCCAGAATTCACGCTTTGGCGCCACGCTGCACGTTACTTTTATATTTTTGTTGCTGTTGTGTTTTTGAGGTGAAATGTTTTAAAGTAAAACCTCTGCCCAAATTTGTGAGAAATAACATTGAGGAATGATGGCAACGTTACTATTTCTTGCAGTTTTAACTAATTCCGCAGAACTAGAATACATTTTTAGACATAATGATAGCAGCAGCAAACATTTAATAAGCTTAGATATGTTGAGATGGACACAGGGGGATTCAAAGCTTGCATAAAATATGGTCCCTGCTGCCATGGGGCAAAATATTGTAAGCTACATGTGAGCAAGGCCAGGTCAATTATTTCTATCCCTCCCCATCCCACCTCCAGAGCTCACTATATAGAGGTAGTTTAATAAATATTTGCTTAATAAATGGTTTTCCTGCAAACTGAAGTATAGTGAAATACCTATTTCACGTTTACAGAATATAGTTCCTTTTTAAAAGAACAACCTACTTACTGAGAAATAAAATTATCATTTACAATTACTGAAATAAAAGTTAACAGGGGGCCATCTCCAGTCGTCCTGGATCTTTATCTGGACACTGAACCCAAATGGCTCTGGAGGAGAAAGTGAGGCTGGTGACTTTGTAACAGCTCTGTCTCACTTAAATCCAATTCACTTGCAAGTCATGGCATCCCCTTCCTGATGTCACAAGGACAAACAACAAAAGTCAACACAAAGTAGTGGATAGTTTGTGACCTCTCCTCTGTCCCACTCCCCAAGTCACAACTTATATTGCCTAGGGCAACTTTCCTAGGGCTTATCTAAGCAGCCGGCTTTCCCCAGCACACTGGTGAGATCCAACTCTTTTGCACAAGTGCACAATATAGAAATAAAACCTTTTTCAAAAGATAAGATGAAGAATAATTTTCTGCAATAAAGTGCAGTGCCTGGAAGACATTAAGAGCTTAATACTTCAGTAATAATAATAGATAATAAGTATTTTATCTATTTGCAAGGCCTCTGGGGTCCCTTCCACATCTAATATTCTATGATATTCCTGAGTTGTGATGAAATCACAGAAAACAAAACTTACTAAAAGAAAGTTTAAGATAGAGCAGTATTAAGGAAAGAAGCCCAGGCTTGACAAATTCTGCCCTAGCATCCTCAGCTGGAGTTCCACCTCTCCCATTTGTTGTGATCTTAGGTACATAGGTCATTTCACATCTGTTTCTTCATTACAAAATTGAGGTGAGGGGGAGGTCGTACTAAATTATTTCTGAAATACCTTCCAGGTCTCAAATTCTGTGGTTTTAAGTTTATCCATATTAGAAATTATAGCATCTCAAGATTTGGAGGGGTCCTCAAAGTTTTATATAATGCTATAAAAATGAATGACCTCTAGAATGTCAATCAAGTTATGGACCAACCTCTACTAAAAGATCTCTAGTGAAAGGGAGCCAGCCCACTGCCTGTACAGGTCAAACTATTCCACTTTTAGATAACTCTGAATGTTGAGAAGTTGTTGAAATTTACAGCTTCCATCCACTGCCTCTTAGCTGTGTCTTCAGCCCTCGAAAAAAAAAAATCTAATCCCTTGCACCTAGACAACCCTTTCCAACTACATGAAGATAGCTATAGAGTCTTCTTTCCTTTCCCTCCCCCAATTCTTATCCAAGCTAGATCATCAGTCACTTCAAGTAATCTACACAGAGCATGGTCTCCATAGTCTCCTCCATTATCCTAGCCACCCTCTTCAATATAGATCCCCAAACTCTCAGGAGCTTCCTGCTAGTCTGAGATGCTGTGCCATAAATGCAATACCTCCCCCTTCCATTTAAAGAAAATAAAGAGCTAGGGGGTAAAAATCAACTAAAATAAGGATTTTTAGAACAATGATGAGAAACCTAAGAAAAGAAATCCTAAGGCCTACCCTCCAAATACCTTGGGGAATTCCTGCCCTCCCTCTCCAGTTACCTCTCAATCTGCCCTCAGAGTGAGCAACATGGCATTTTGGAAGAAAAGAGGAAAAAAAAAACTCAACACTAATCCCAAGCAAGCAACCTACATAAATTTTTGTCTGTATGATCTAACAACAATGACAATTTCCACTTCTATAGCATTTTAAGTTTTATGCTATGCTTTTTCTATAATATTCTATGAAGTAGATTAAAAGGTAAAGTATTATGCACATTTTATAGAGGAAATAATTGAGAAACAGAGAAATTCAATGATTTGCTCAAGGTCATTGAACTTGGAGGTGGGAGTACAGCGTACTACATAGCAGAAAAAGCACTACTATTGGAGTTAGGAGACCTAAATTCAAATTTCAGCTAAAAGATGAATGACCCTAAACAAATCACTTAACTTTGCTATGCCTCAGGTTTCTCACATGCCAAATGGAAATACATGCACTATCTACTTGCACACATCGTTGTTAAAAATATGAATTATTATTCTATGTGTAAGAGTTGGGATTCAAAAGCATATCCTCCGATTCTAACTTTTAATACTCTATACCACACTGCCTCTCTAGAAAGAAGGAAGTTTAAACTATAATTGACAAGAGCCAATATGTCTGTCCTTCACCCCTCCCCCTTACTGTAAAAAAGAGTTATCTTTTCTGAGTAGTTTTGAGTGAAAGATTTTTTTAATAGTATGAACAGGGTCTTCTGAAAGCCTTTCTGGAAGGGGAAAGAGGATAAAGGGACAGGAAAGAATGTCCAACATGGTTTGTAGCAACAATATTTCAAGGAGGTACCCAAAGCCAAGGTCAAATCAAATCATGTTCTGGTTTATCAGAAAAATAGTAATTTTTCCCATGCTTGCCAACATTAAAATACATAATTCTCCTTAAGATTTAATGCACTAGGATCCACAGACAACTTCATTCATAAATAAGATCACTTTTCTACAATATAGCTCCTTCATCAGGAAGTTCCAGAAAGTCAATTTTGATAAAGTTTTGGGCTCTGTGAACAATCAGCAGTTTATAATAATCTCATAATTGCCCCCCAACAATACTTAATACAGTAACAAACTGAGCTCTGTGGGAAAAAAAGAGGCATTCCACAAGCTAAAAGATGATACAAAATACAGCAGTGACACCACCCCCACCATCCACACTCCCATCCTCCCAACCAAGATTTGTCCATTTCAATTGATACTACAAGCAGGTCTCACATTTCAACTAAAAAAATTCTTACTTTCTCAAACACATGTGGTTTGAGAAAAAAAAAAAAAGGAGTTCTCAACTCAAAAACTTAGAAACTTCAGTTAAAAGAAAGTATCTTGCAGTTGTCACTATAATTCTCTGCTTTTTGAATCCTTAACACCTGTGTTTGTTTCCAAATCTGTTTAACACTCCAAATTGTTAATCAGATGATGTATGGTACAGCAATGCAAGCAAAATATTACCTCACTGTTCCTCACCTGGGCCTTGATTAATGCCAACTTAATTAAATACAAACAGAGCAAAATATGGTCAGATGGGAAACTCTGAACTTGAGATAGATGTAAGGATTCCTGAGTCTAAGCTGGCAAACCTTAGGAGTGTCACTAAGGTGACACTGTTCTGCAGAGGAAGGCAGCAGCTGCACTATATTAACGACACACCCCTATGGACTGGTGCATGGATTGGCAATAGATGGGCTACTCCAGAGGGAACTGCCACATACACACACACGCCAGTTTGGGAGATGAGACAGTTGTTTTAAGGCTTGTTTTTTTGTAATGGGGGGCAGAGGGAAAGCTTGGCAAACCAATAATAAGCAGATGTGAAGCTGATAAAAAGGTCAGAAATAAATATTTAAGATTCCTAATGTTCAGGTAAAATAGTTACTTAGTGTCTGGCAGGCAGTGGTTTCACTATTGAGTGCCTGTTTATAACTGATTTAGACTTAAACAGCAAATACTTTCAATTCTAATGATTATGAAATATGATGCAACCAGATTCTGAAGGTGAAGATTTTCTTTTTTTTTTTTATTTTTTTTTGGTGAAGATTTTCTAATCAAAGTGAGTACTATAGCTAGTGCCATGGTTTTTTTTCAAATGCTTCCTGAATTAAGAGCTTTCCCTAATTCCAAAGAACAAATTAGTCAATTAATATTTGGAAGTCCTCTTGATATGCTGTATTGATAACAGCACACTAATTGATCTATTTTACAAATATTGAAAATTGTTCTACCACTTATGACCTAATTCTGATACATATGATACAGAGGAAACCCTCGATGTCTTACTCAAATAAAATGTAAGCTTGAAGGCACCAGACTAGACTTGCTTTTGTCTTTGCATCCTCAGAGGTTAACACATAGATGATAACTGAATAAACGTTTGTTGAAATGAATTCTTTTAAGTCTCTTTCCACTGAGCTCAAGTTATGGTAGGTCTCCATCAACCCTAAATATCGGATTAAATTCTGAGATTATCGATGTTTAAAAGGAGGCTTTCTAACTGATATTCTGAGAAGTAAGCCATAATGTTCGTGAATAACTGGCCAGGAATGATCTAAAGAAGATAGTACACTATATAATTGAAGGAGAACTTAATTTGGAGTCAGAAGCCCTAGATCTACTGCTTACTGTTTGTGTAATCTCAGAAAACCTCTCTGGGACTCAGTTTCCACACCTCTAAAATGATGGACTTAAAACCAGGACTTTTATCATCTCTTTTAGTTCTAAACTTTATGATCTCATGACCCTATCATTCATTCTGTTAGCCTCCTAAGACAAGCAAAAAACCTTTGTTGGGTTTTTGTTGTTGTTCTTGTTTTTCCCAGTTCTACTGACCTATTGGCAAACCTATGATTTTTTAAAAAACCACCATACCAAATTATCACTAATAAACAGCCCTTAACATTTTCCATACTATATATTAATCTTCTAAAGCAGTGATGTCAAACTCAAATAGAAACAAATCCCTGTGGCCCACATATTGACTTAGAAAACCACAAATTACCATTATCTATGCTGTACTGTATTTTTAAAAATTTTGCTGAACATTTCCCAATTACATTTTAATCTGGTTCCTGTAACACACAGGAGTTTTGCTGCAGCTTGGGCAAATTTGACCACTCTTTACTAAAGTCTAAAGAGTACTGCAGAGTAGTTATATCTAGGTACTGAGGAGTACTACCACTATAATCCAAGGAGAAGACTGTTTTATATATACATCTAGTGAAGGAAAAATAGAATTAGAAGGCCGAGCGGATGAGAAAGAGAAAAAACAAATGAAATTACTTAAGTGTAACTTAATACCTTTTTTTCCAGTGACCATGTTCTAAAAATTATTTAAGCACTAGCATAGTACTAGAAGAAAATAAAATTCTTCCACTACGTTACAACAAGCCAAGCTAATGTCACTAAAAACTATGCCATTCTTACACAAAGGAAGGAATATGGAGGTTCTGGTGGGAAGGGAGAGAGAAAACTGAATATCAAAAAACAGCAAACATCTGTCTGTTTCTTTGTAGTGCTAATGACATTTACACTCTATAAGATTGTCTTTTCTGGACACAGTTCACCATTCCAATAGTAATATCTTTAACTATGCTGTTCTGAATATAATTCTATTTTTAAATGCAGGTCTTCTATATACTTAACATTTGAAGAAATCTTCCAGCTAAGACTCACTTTGGATTTAAGAACAGGCTAGAAGGACCCTCCTTTATGATACCCTCCTATAAATACAAATAGTATACCAAAAGGGTTAAATAGAAACTGCTTAAAACCATTGTAGAGAACAGGAAGTATATCTCCCACTGTCTTCATCTGCATGTGTCATTATTTGGCAAAGAACATCTCCTTTGTGTCTACATCTGTGGTAAAACCACCTACCTACATTCAGATCATATTAAGTCTCTGAAAATTTAGTCCTTGAGCCATGTTTTCTAGGTATTAAGGAATTTAAAAATAAAACCCAAAAATTTTGCCAAGGAAAATACCTTTCTTGGTATATTTGATCTTTAGTCCTCTTGCATAAAATCAGAAAGATATTTAAACTTTACCAAAGAAGCAATGTGAGCTCCATCTTTAAAAGCGTGCTAATAGACATAAACGAAAGTTCCTGTTTTTAAAGACTGATGACATACAACCTTCCCTTTCCCTGACTCCCTGAACTTTTTTAGCTACAAATGTGGATGAAGCAAATTGCAATTTCTTCGCCTATACAGCAGCTGAAAAAAACGGGCGCAGGAGAGAAGGGGAAGGGACTATCCCTGTATTGCACTTCCAGATAGCATCTTATTCTCTTTCTTCCCTGGATTTCCTTACTTCATTTTTTAAAAATATCTTGCTTTCAAATTTAGGATCCATATTTAACATCTTGCTATAGGTGGTGATCACAATCCCTCCACATCTTAATGGAGGGTTTTTCATAGGTTCTGTGACTAAGAAAATTGAATTACCTATTGACCTACCTTCTAGTAGTGATGAGCTGCTCTGAATTTAGCTAAGCTGATCCTCAAATGACAGATCTACAGTCTGTCATAAAGTCCATACTAGAAGCTTTTCCAGCTTGGTAAGACCTGCCAAAGTATGTGTTCTACCACCAGATATATCCAGGGCCCAAAATCACCTCTATGATGTGATCAAATAACTGATTAAGGCATTATTAGAGCAATGACACCACAACTAGCTGACATTTATATAATTCTTTAGAAGCAGTGAAGAGTTTATATATGTGTGTGTATAGGTGTATCTACACATAAATACACAAATAAAGATTTATTTATAATTTTATTTGATCCTTCCAACAGCACAGCCTTTGAGGTAAGTAATTATTCCCATTTTAAAGGAACAGAAATTGAGTCTCAGATTAAAAATGTCCAAAGTCACACAAATAATAGATGGCAAAACCAATACCAAAATTGGGATCTTTTGATTCAAAATACAGTGTTCTTTCTATACCATAACTGCCTCAACAGAAGCCATAAGGAACTTTAAAAATCAACTGGGGAGTAAGTTACATATGATCTTAGACTTTGTAGAAAACATCTAATTTAATGTCCTCATTTTACAGAAATAAACTGAGACCCTACACAGGTTATGATTTGTCCAACATCACAATACATTAATGGCATATATGGACCTAAAACCCAAATCTATTAGCAATACTTTCTTTCATTTGGATGGATTAATTAATAAGATCCATGTCCTACTGAAGAAAAATTGCTTTGGGAGGAGTTTGAAATCTTACTCTATTGCAAATTTAGGTCAAAAGTCTTCTTTCCATAAGGATATCTTAAAAGAGTGAAATAAAAAAGCCTGGAGCTTAAAAAAAATGCAATTAAGAAATAAGGAAATTTTGAAGTATAATAGTCTTAGGTGAATTCTGTTCAAATGAAGAACCCTTCAGACAGAACTCAGTTCAGAGGAACTGCCAGTATTTGTGTATCATTTGTACTCCTTCCAGCTTTCTTTCTCTCAGGGCCCTGACTCTCAGTCAGGAACTAACATACTTCTTGCTCCCCTATGCTATGTCCAGAAAATCTTTGCTCTGCCACTACTCAACAACCTCCACTTCTATAAACTATGCCATCAAATATCACACTTGTCACTGTTATATACAGACCCAAGGTACTTTCCCCACCTTCCTCAATTACTCTGAACATGGCTTGTTCCATCCCATTCCCTGAATCCTCAATACTGACATTAATAACAGGATTGGTCACACCTTAGAGCTCACCATCAACTGATACTGCTTCTCCTAGAAGCCCTCTAATTCTGAAATCCTCCCCTACTACCACCACCAGAACCTATGCTTCCACTTTCCCAAAGCCTGTACTTTTATTTTGCCCTCAACATGATCTCTAATCCCTCAATCTCTTCCCTGTTTTCAGAATCCATCCCCTAAATTCTGGCATAACTTCTTTACCTTTGCAGTGCTCCAGCAGCATAGTGTAATGGACAAATTGATGAACTTGGGAATAAGGGATACTCTAGTTCAAATCCTGACCCAGACACTTAATAGTTTAGCTGTGGGGTGCTGAGCAAGTCATTTAACCTCTCTGGGTCTCAGTTTCTTCAGCTATAAAATAAGGGAGTTGGACTTAATGACCTTTGAGGTCCTGTTCCAACTGTAAATATATGATCCTGTGAACCTATGGGTAGCTACTTCAATGCTGTATATTCCCTTGCAATTCAACAGATCAATAAGCACTTAAGATTATCAACATAAAAGAAATACAGTCTCAGCCCTCAAAGAGCTTACATTTTACTAAAAGATACAATATTTCAAAAGTAAGTAAATACAGAGTACTTATAAAGTAAATACACAGCAATTGGAAAGAGGGTAGGGAAAAGTTAGCAAAGGCCTACTTACAAAGATAGTGCCTCAACTAAGCCAGGAAAGGAGTCTGGAGTTTCAAGATACATAGATCACAGGATCAAAGGATCATAGATTTAAAGCTGGAAGTAACTTTGAAAGCAATCAAATCCAATCCCTATCATTTTGCAAATGAGAACACTGAGGCATGGAGAGGTTAAGTGACTTGCCAAGGATCGCATTGCTAATTAATAAGTGCTTGAATAAGAACTTGTACCCAGATATTCCTTATTCCAAGTTTAGTACTCTCTCCAGATATGAATGACAGAAGGCATGGAGGAAGGATATGGAATGTTGTATGCAGGAACAGCAAGTAGGCCAGTTTGGCTAGAATATATTATGCCTCAGGGGGAATAACCTGTAATCAGCCTGGAAATATAAGCAGGAACTAGACTATGATGGCCTTTAAATGCCCGAGGAGTTTGTGTATTTTATCCTAAAGGCAATAGGAAGCCACTGAAGCTCCTTAAGTTGAGGAGTGACATGGTCAGAAATGTGCTTTAGGAAAATTGTGTTGGCAGTTGTGTGGAAGATGGAACTGGAAAGGGAAGAGGATGGATGAATGGAGACCAATAATCTCTTAAGATTATTGCAATAGCCTAGGAACAGGGAATGAGGGCATGGACAGTTTTCTACTTTTCTTTGTAGCTCCAGTGCTTAGCACAGAGTTTGCCACATGGTAAGTGCTTACTGATTGACTGAACCAAGATGGTGGCTATTTGAGCAGAAAGAAGAGGATGATGCAAAAAGACTGTGTGCAGGTAAAATCAGTTACACTTGGGAACTGATTTGATATGAAATATGAGTGAGAATGTCAAGGATAACTCCTAAGTTGTGAATCAGGGTGACTGGAAGGATGGTGGTACCCTTGACAGAGAAAGGGACATTAAGAAGAGAGGAGGGTTTGGGGAAAAGACAAATTTGGTTTTGGACAAGTAAGTTTAGGATGACGATGGGATAACCAAGTGGATTATTCTATAGACAGTTGGAGACTCTAGGCTGGAGCTCAGGGTAGGAGGACTGAAAATATACAAAGAGAGGCAACCCTATAATTATTCAGTTCAACTATGTACTTGTCTGCTACCCTTGTATATCACCATTCACGCCTGGCTAAACCCAAACCCTGGGTTATCTCCACCATCTACCTTCCTTAGACCTAAGTGTTGTGGGGCTGAACCCAAACTGGAATAAATCACTTAACTGTGCAGACTGGCCCCACTACAAATGTATAATTACAACTCTTCAATGGACATACCACTCAGCTTAGATTCTCTACCTGAGATACTGCATCTTGAGACCGGAATTCTTCTCAACATCTCAAGCACCTTATATCAACTCCTTTTCCACTCCAGTCAGCAGGAAACCTCACTACCTACTTCTCTGGGGAAGTTTGACCATGTCTTTTAAGCTATCTCTCTGCCACAGCTCAAGATATTTCTACCATCATCTCCTATTCTCTACTCCTTTGCTTCAGTTTTGTTTTGTTTTTTTTAGAGAGGGGAAGGCAAGGCAATTGAGGTTAAGTGACTTGCCCAAGGTCACATAGCTAGTACATGTGTAGTGTCTGAGGCCAAATTTGAACTCAGGTCCTCTTGACTTCAGGGTCAGTGCTCTACTCACTGCGCCACCTAGCTGCCCCCTTTGCTTCAGTTTTTGAGAAAGGTGGTGGCCTATCTCCTTGCCAAATGCAACTCCTCTAATCCCCTTGTTTATATTCTCCAAATCACTTCCTGTGGAATCTTGCCCAGTCATTTTCTCCTTCCTGCCTTCTTTAATCTTTCATCTCCTATTGGTAGCTTCCTGGGCTTGAGAAGCAACATGGTATAGTCCAAAGCAATGCATGGAGGTCCATATCCAAACTCTGCCATCGACTTTCTGTTAGAAGTGAAGCAAGTCACTTTACCTCCCTAAGCCCCCCTAACAGAGTTGAACTAGACAGCCCCTGAGGTCTTTTCCAGTCCTAAATCTATTAGTTTATGCCCAGGTCTTTTCAACTCTTAAAAAACCTTCACTTCACCCTTTAGACCCCAAGTTTTTGCCTTGTATTTCCTCTCCCTTTCCAGAGCCAGACCTCTAGGGAAAAAAATCATCCTACTGGCTAAGTCCACTCCTTCACTTCTCCCTCATGCAATTTTCAACTCTTTGCAATCTGACTACTGATTCTGTCCAAATGGCCTTTTCTCAGTACTGAATCTTATTTAACTGTTTCACAAATTTTGTCACTGCTGACCACCTCCCTCTTGTACACTCTCTCGGGTTCTGTGACACTGCTCTCTCCTGTTTGACCAGTCCCTTTTTCCATCTTCTTTGCTGGGTCATGTTCTGTCTCCCACCCTCAAAAAGTAGGTATCCCCAATTGCCCTTTTCACCATAAATATTCGCTCCTTCATGACCTCATTAGTACCCATGGGTTCAGTTATTATCTCTGTGCAGGTAACTCCTAAATCTGTCTATCTGAGCCTCATTTCTCTTTTTAATTCTAGTCCCACTTCACCAAATGCCTGCTGTCCCATCTCCTGGAACCTTAAACTCAGTATATCCAAAACTGAACTTCTCTTTCCCCCTATTTCTCTTGGGGAGCCCATCATCTTTCTAATTACACAAACAAGAAACCTCAGACACATCCCTGATTCTTCTCTCTGTCATCACTGCCAAAATACTACAGACCCTCATCATCAATCACTTAGATTTTTATAATGGCCTGCTAATTGATTTCTCTGACTTCAGTCTCTCCCCTTCTCCAGTTCATCCTTTACGCTATTACCAAAGTAATCACATATATATATATATATATATATATATGTATATATATATATGTCTGACCACATCACTCCCCTGCTCAAAAATCTTTGTGGTTCTCTACTGCAACCTGGTAGTCTGGTTCCAGTGTACCTTTCTAGTCTTATTTCATATCACTCCACTCTCACGTATGCTGTATTACTCTTTGCTGTTCCCCTAACTTGACATACTGTCTCCCACTCCTGCTTCCCATGCCTAGAATACAATCCCTTCCTTAGCTCTGCTGGTCAAAACTTTCTTTCCTCAGGATCAATTCTCCTCTGTGAAACCTTCCCTGATATTCCATCACCACTCCCCTCCTTTGCTCTCCCCTTACCCCCAGCTAAAAAGCATTTTGTATCACTCCTTTGCCTTGATCAAAATCTTTCTTGCATTATAAACTTACCTTTGTCCCTCCACAGCATACACAGCAAGAACAATGGAGTGTCGTTTTTTTCATCTTTGTGTCCTTATCACCTAACACAAATTACATGCACATAGGAGGTGTTTTAATTGTTAGTCTTAAGTTATGTGCCTTTCATCCACAATTCTTCACTGCTCAAATATAATAGTAATAGCTAATATTGATATGGCATTTCAAGATTTGTAAGGTATTATATTTTATTTCATTTCGATTCTTCCAACCCATTTAAAAATGCAAAACCAGAGATAGAGACATTAGGTAACTTATTCAGAGTCACACAGCTAGTAAGTATCTGAAGTGAGTTTCAAATTCAGGTCTTCCTGCTTCCAAGTTCAGAGCTCATTTCAGGCATTACTTCATTGACGGTACCTAACTCCATTTGAGGCTCTTGTAAGAGACAACATAACATAGTGGCTACAGTGCTGGACTCGGAGTCAGAAAAACCTACTTGGGCTTAAATCACATCTACACATTCAACTAGCTGTGTGACCATGAGCAAATCATTTAACTTCTGAGGCTTGGTATCCTTGTTTGTAAAATGGGAATAATAATACCCTTAGTATCTTCTTCACAGGGTTGTTGTGAGGTGCAAATTAAAGAATGTATGAAAAGCGCTGTATAGCAAACTTTAAAGCACCATAGATCAATTATCATTATTGGTATCGGGTATCTGCCTTATTATTTAATAATAAATAATTTGGGGTAATGCCAACTAATGTGCCAACCTGTAGATTAGCAGATGTCACTGATCTTATGTTTGGAGAATAAACCATCATAGAACATAGCCACTACACTTTCTCATATGGCAAACTATCTATCAACAGGGTTCACTTTTTTACTATTCCCTCTTAATAGCAGCCAATCTTACTTGAAAATGTTCAGGCAAGCTGACTTTGCTAATTTTTATGACACCTTCCAGCTTTGATTTGGCTGCAAATAACCAGTCAGAAGACCAGGGTTTTAGTCTTGGCTTATTGACTTCTAGATATGTACCTGGGCAAGTCTGTGAGCCTCAAATTTCCTCATCTATAAATGAAAGTGTCAGACTGGAAGATCTCTATGATTCCAATAATATATATTGACAATATTTCCTCTAAGTAAGACTTCCCAAGGTTTTCATCAGCAATCTGTAGGATTCTCCTAGGGCAGTCTTCCTCAGATTAGTTCACTTCAGTACATTATCTATTACATAATCTTCTTAAGTATATCCTTTCAAAGCACAGTTTTCAACACTGTGAAGTTCCTGGAACATCAAGACCTCAAAAGGATCTTTATGATAACTTCAGATAACCCCTCAGAGTAGGAAACCTCTAAGTTTAGTACCAATATTTGTGTGTACAGTTATTATGCAAGTGCCTGAGTTGCAGATAATCAGAAAGCAATGAATTCTGTGAGTACTATTAACTGATGCCACCAAAACTGTCAATCATAGTGCATGGGAAAGACTAGATAGAGCTGTTCCCAGTTGATACAGCAATGAAAATAGCAGCAATCCATGCAAGTATCAAACAGAGCAAATAAAGTAATAGTGTTGGCAAGTACAAAGACACATCACATATACACAACCCCTTCAGTCAATAAATAAGCACTTATTAAGCACCTAACATGTATATGGCATTATGCTGGGTTCTATAAATACAATAGTAAGACAGTCTCTGCTCTCAGAGAGCTTCTGTGACGTACAACATGCTCACAGACAAATAAAGAAGGCATAGATATGATATACTCAGTGATGGCAATACAAGTGAAACGGGGTGGTGAGAGACAAAACAACTGGGGGAATCAGGAAAAGTTTCTTAAGGAGGTGATCTTTGCTGGGCACCCAGAAGGAAGCCAGGTGTTGAGATGTGAAAGGTAGAAAGAAGAATATTCCAGACATGATGACATGGAGGTGGGCAATAGAATGTCACATATTAGAAACAACAAGCAGGCTAGTTTGGGGAGAGTATAGAGTATGTGAGTGGGAGTAACATGTAATCAGCCTGAAAAGATAGTCTGGAGGCTGAATGTGAAGGTCTTTAAATGCCGAAGAGAGGAACCTACATTTTATCTTAAAGGCATCAAAGAAGATTCTTGAGCAGGAGGAGTGACATGGTCAAAACTACACTTTGCTTTGGGAATACCAATTTGGAAGCTGTGTGAAAGATAAATTTTTAAAAAGAAAAGTCAGGTATGGGGAAACAAATTAGGAGTCTTCTGCAATAGTCCAGGCAAGAAGAGATGAGGGCCTGAACTTAGTCTAAGTGGACAAAAGGGAACCTATGTGAGAAATACTAAAGAGAACTCATCTATATTTGGCAACTAATTAGAAATGAATGGTGAGTCAAAGTGAAAAGTTTAGAATGACTCCTAGGCTGAAAATCTAAGGTAACTAGAAGAATGGTGATGCCCTTCAAAAACAGAAGTTTGGAAAAGGGGTTAGTTTAAGGGAAAGATGAATTCTGTTTTGGACGTGGTGAGTTTGAAATGCATGGGACATCCAGGAAGTAGTGGGAGAAGTGGGACTGAAGCTCAGGAGAGATAAAGGTGAGATGTGTAGATTAAGAAGTCATCTGCTGTTGAACAGTTGGAAAATGACAGCTGAACTAATGGAACTAAATTAGAGATCACTGAAAGTGTAGAGAAAAGAAAAAAAAAAGGGGGGGGGGGAGCCAGGACACAGACTTGGAGTATATCCATTCACAGGGAATGAGGCATGGACAATCCTGCAACAGATATTGAAAAGAACTGACCAGACAGGTAGTAGCATTACAAAAACCCAGGAAATAAAGAATACCCAGAAAGAGGTGGTCAGTAGTATCAAACACTGCAGAGCAATTAAGAAGGAAGAGGACAACAGATCTGATGAGAGAAGAGAGAAGACTGGCAACTTTGGATACAGCAATTTCAGTTAAGTGATAATACCAAAAGTCAGATTATGAAGGACTGAAAAATGAGTGAAAACACATAAAGTGGAGACAGGAAGTGCAAGCATCTATTTCTAGGATTCCGGCTACAAAAGAGAAGAGAAATAAAGGACAATATGTCAGGGTCAGTCGAAGGCTGGAGAAATCTAAGCACATTTGAAGGCAACTGGAAAGGAGCCAGTAAATATAGAGATGCTGAAAATTAGGTAAAGAAGGAGGATGACAAAGAAGTAAGCTTCTTAAAGAGAAAGGAAGGGATGCAATCAAATAGTACAAGTAAAAGGCAAAGGCACCCAGGGATTAATGTTGATGAGAAGTGCTTACCTCATCTTTTAAGACTAGAACAAAGGAGATGATGGGGAATGATGGTAAGCATAGTTATGTTTGGAACTGAGAGTGCCCTCAGGACAGAGAGCCTCAATTTTTTTTTTTAATTTAAGTACAAGATAAGGTCTTCCGTGGAGAAGGGAGAGGGAAGTGGTAACATAAGTGACTTGAGAAAACGTTTGAAAAAGCCAATGTGCAGAGTGTGATCAAAACTAAAGGATAAAATATAGCAGTTATTTGTATAGTGGCAAAAAACTGGAAACTGAGGGTATCCATCAATTGGGGAGTGACTAAACCAATTATATATGCTACATGAACACAATAACAAACAAATAACAAAGGGATGGGTTCAGAGAATCACACAAAGATTTGTATGAACTGATTTGATTAAGTGATCAAAACCAGAAAACAATTTATACAACAATAAGTAAAGGCAGATAACTTTGAAAGACTTAAGAACTTTGAACAATGCAGTTATCAACCATGATTTCAAAGGACAGATGATGAAGCATAGTACCTCCCACATCTCCTGACAGAAAGGTGATGGACTCAAGATGAAACATTTTTAAATATGGTCAAATTTGTTTTGCTTGACAATACATATGTTACAAGGGTTTTGTTTTTCTCTTTTTTTTTCTCCAATGGGAGAGAAGAAAGATGGGACAGTGAAAAAAATAACTTCTTGATTGAAAAAAAAAGAGAATTTATCTCAAGGAAGAATAACACCACAAGCATGTGTCAGTGAGGTACCAACTGAGAATGTATAACACAAATTTTTAGTGGACCACATCAGCATGACTTTGTGACTATTCTCAGTGTTCAGCAGCAGCGTAGCAAGAATAACGAAGCCATCAAAAAGTGAGAATAATTAATGGTACAGGTTTGGTACAACAATGGAAAACTTCCTCTTTCTACATCCCTCAATTATCAGCAAAAAAGTAAGGGAGCAGAAGGGGAGTTATGCAGATTTCAAGAGTAATTTCTACAATATCCTCCCTCCCACCCCCTACCATTTCCCAGCTTCTTCACCAATTTACCCTTATATGTATAGCAAACTAAAAGAGTGTATTTGATTATTGGTCAAACTAAAGACTTTTAGTCAGCCTTGTATACAGTTCCCCCAACGACTACATACAACAACTTGTACTATTAAAAATTAAGACGAAGACAGACAGACAGCACACACACATACACACACACACACACACACACACACAGAGAAAATCCTGCAAAGATAGTTCTACAACTGTAGAGTTGAGCCTTAATATACCTTCCCATATTAATGAGAATTTGCCAATATAAGCAATTAAACCAACTACAGCTTACTTGTTGCTTCTTCCTTCAGCATGATGACCAGCAAGGTTCCTGGATTTGATATCGTATTTGTTAAATTTACAAACAGAAAGTTGAAAAGCTTTTTATATATCTTTTTGCTCAACCTAAGAAGCACTGAAGAAATGCCAGAAATTTTAAACATATTGCTATCTTTAAGAAGGAATTTTAGACTAAAATGCATCTGAACTGAATACTTGTAGTAAATAAATGAACAAAAAAACATTTATTAAAGGCTTACTGCATACAAATCACTATGTTAAGTCCAGGGGATACAAAAAACCTCAAATAAGCAACTAAACAGTCCCTTGCTCTCAAGAATCTCAGCTTTTAATAGGAGATAACAAATAGAAAAGGTTTGCCAGTAACAATCTTTCCCATTTGGACCTATGTGGCACATAGTAGGTTAACTCCTATAGTTATCTGTGGATAAACTCCATAAAGGCAGGGATGGATATTTATGTAATTGTTTTATCTGTCTCCAATGTACAGTGCCCTTACAAAGATCGAGTGTTTAAAAAATACTTGACAAATTAATAATTATATGACCACCACCCTACTTTATGCCCTGATTTCCACTCATGTGGACTACTCAATTAGCCTTCTAATTGTCCTTCCTAACTTGTCTCTCCCATCCACCCCCCACACAGCTACCTAAGTGATATTCCTAAAGCACAGATCTAACCATGTCAGTTGCCTGTTCAATAAGCTCCAGTAGCTCCCTCTTGCCGCTTGGCTTTTAAAGATTTTCACAACTTGACTCCAGGCTAACTTTTCCAAACTTTAAATCTATCCCTTTTACACTCTATATTCCAATCAAAATGGCCTGCTTACTGTTCTGCTAATTTTTACTCTCTTGCCTTTGCTCAAGCTGTCACCCATACCTGGACATGGCTTCCTCACCTTTACCTTACAGAATTCTTAACTTTCTTCAAAGATCAACTCAAGTGAAATTCTATAAGAAGTTTATTCTGATTTCTCCTAATCAAGAGTATTCATTCCTGGAAATTACTAGGTACACATTTTGTATTTAATTTTCTTTGTACATGTTGTTTCTCCTCTAGCAGAGTTTAAGCTCTTGAAGGACAGGGGTTCTTTAATTTTTTTCTTCGTGCCAAGAATTCAGCACCTAGCACAGCCTGATGAATTAGTGAATCCCAAAAAGGCCAGATTTAGCAGGCCAAAAAAAAAAGAAAAGTCACAGGTGTTACTTGATAATATTAACCCATATATGTATGAAGTTTTAAAGTTTGCGCTGCATTTTACACATAGCATTTTATTAATAACCTCACAACAATCCTATGAAGTAGGCAGAGGTATTGTTATTTCCATTTTACAGATGGGAAAACTGAGATTCAAGGAGTTTAAATAACTTGTCCAAAGTTCTACAGATGCTCAGAGGTAGGATTTAAACATAAGTCTTTCTGATTCAACGTCCAGAATTCTATCCACTATACCCTGCTGCCATGAAGAAAATCAATATTTAAAGCTGAAACATAGTGGAAGAAAACATCTAATCATTTTGGTGTCGTTTGTCCAAATTATGAAGAGTAGCTATTTCACAATTCTATACAAGATCAGCTCATTTCTTATCATCTAGATCCTGAGGGATTTTAACATCACCAATGTTGTATCCAACAGGAAGGAACTCTTCCACTTCCCTAACTATTTTGGTAATATAAATCAACAGTTTTATCAGTCCACGGTTAGGTACTGTGAAGTGTTTGGTCCCATATGCCTTTTAGGGCTGCCTATCTCTTGGTAGCCATGCATCATTATTATCTAATAAATGTACCTAAATATACAGATCAATATCATTTCCAACAATCCAAGACTCTTTATTGCTTCAATTAAAATAAAAAAATTTTAAACTTCCTGTTGGATACAACAACTTTGTATTGGCACCAAATCTCAGAGTGAACTCTGAGGCACATACTACCAATGCCAATCTCAAAGTGCTACACTCCTTTTAAGATAGTTTACTTTAGCTTTTATGTTCTAAGAATTGAAATACTCCTATTCCTACATAAAGAAGTAACTTTGTCTCTAAAAAGACTGATAGAAATTTCCAAAAAGTTTGTATTTACCACCCTAATCTAAACACCTAAGGTCATTTTAAAAATTTACAATATCCAAACAGAATTCATCCCCAAACTTTATAAAGGGGAGGGAGGAAAGAGAGTAACATTGGAAATCAGGGGAGGTGCATACTAGGACCATCTACAAGATTCTCTTCTTTTGAAAAGTTCCTTTGTCATCAATAACAGCACCATTTCTGCCCTCAACTCTGAGCTACAGTTGAGGGCCTTGATTTGGGCTCCCCTGGGATTTTGTTTTATACTAATCATCAGACAAGGCACTCAAATGAAAAATCGTGGTATCTCACTCCTTTCCTAGGCCCCTAAGGAGCGGAGTTTGCTTTCTCTAGCCTTCCCAAACTACGGAGTTCAATATGAATTCTAATCTCCCATGTGGTATTAAGCCATGATCAACCTCTCAAAATACTATTATTGTTTTGCATCAAATGTTTTTGTACATTACTCCCACAATACTTGGTCCTAAAAGCTAATTCATTACCATGAAAAATTTCTCATTCTATATTCTAAAGTGGACCACTATTACAGCTGCTCCCAAAAACCTACTCGAGCAGTCCCAAAATAACCATGTGACTTTAACATTAAGTAGGATCTGTTTTCCTCCCACCACTCATATTCATCAACATGGCTGTCCCTTCTGCCCAGATCTAGCCATAGTTGTGCTATATTAAAATAGCTGCCCTCACATTTTTCAATATTACAGATACTTTACAAAACACATTATTCCCACTTTATAGTTAGAAAAAACAAAGGACGCACAAGTGCAAATGCAAGGCCACCTACTAGATCTGCCTCATATCTGGCATCAGAACACAGAAGAGCACTGCTTCAATATTTAGAAGGGCAGCGAGTTTTGCAAGAGACATACCAAAAAGTTTTTCCCCCTTTAGGCACACTAAGACCTGGCAAAATTTCAAGCCTAGGCCTGAACCCTGATCTCCTTTGTTGTCCGTTTTTTTTTTTTCTCCTCTTGGGAAACTTCTGTTCATCAACCTGACCACTGTTGGTTCTAAGGTTTCCCCTGATACTTCCTGATATCAAAAAACCTTCTTCCTCCAAGGTAGTACCAGCTTGAGATTGGCCATTAAGAGGCAGTAGAGGTGCAAGGAGTTAGCATGCAGCATCCTGCCTGAACTTGACTAAACCAAGACCAAGAGATCCTAGGTAACTCTTAGGGTACTTTTACATAGGAGAAAATAGCTCGAGTTGAAACTTGTGTCCATACAGCTTACTGACAGATTTAGAACTCAAATTATAGTCTGCTGAGAACCCTCACAAAGAACTTAAATTAAGCAAAACCTATATGGAAACTAAAAGGAGGCATGTCGCCTTCAAATACTAAAGTGAATTGATATTCTCACAGGTTTAGAGTCAGAAGTTATTAAAAGCACAACTAAAACAAAGTTCAATCTATATAAGTTAGACTCTTTCTTAAGGAAAACTTTTTCCTACAGGTTGTGGCAGACACATTTGCATGTGGACAGGAAAATGTTACAAGTTTCTCGGGTTTCAAATTGACTTCATTCCTGTCCTTTGGACCATCTCTCAAAGCCGGCATTCATACACTTGTGTTCAGCAGAACTTTGCATTTAGCCAACCAGATAAAATTGGGACCTGGATTTAACTTGGAATCCTGGGTGGGCACTTTTTATAAAAGTACATACAAATTTGTAAAACCAACTTAAGGACCTCCCTTTAGGGAGACTCTGAAAGTTAAGTTCTTACAAAAAAGTCATACTGCTAATCAATAGTATCCTCTGGCTTTCTAGCCTAGGGGAGCCAGTAGTTCGGATCCTGCCTGCAAATATTAAGAATCCCCTCCTCTTCCCCCATTACCCATAGAGAGAGCTGTCAATGAGATGGGGAATAGGGAGTGAATTGTCTCCTGGAAGGGCAGAGTGAGTGGAACTGGCAAAGCACGACCAGGAGTATCACTTCTAAAGAGTATGAAGGGGCTTCCAATGTGCAAAGGGCGGGGAAAGGGGGGGGGGCCGCGCCTCGGAATAGACAGGGACTCTAGAGGTCAGCCGATCTGGTGGCTTAACAATGTGATAATGAAGAGACAATGGTCTAGCGCAGCCAACTGAGGGTTTTGAAACAGGATTAGCCACGCAGTCCTTTTGCTAGTAGATGCCCCACACTAAGGTGGCTGCAAAGGGAATAGAGTTTCTCTTCAGAAGAGAGAACCCTTTTCCTGCCTTTCCGGGAGGGCTTTAAAACTCCATCCTGGAAATAGCCTCAGAGTCCGGCAGAGAAAACAAAAGTTGTCGCGGCGCCCCTGGCCTGAGAGGCTGGAACTCCCGGGGACAGGAGGCTGGCAGCGGGCAGGCAGCCGGCGCCTCAGGGGAGGGGGAGCCGAACCCTACGGGGAGGGGGCGGCCCTCTAACAACCCCCCCCACCCCAGCGCACCTGCCCCGCAGCCCCCACAGCCCGCCGGGATCCCCCTCCCCCTCAGCAGGGAGAGCAGGGGAGGGGCGAGGATCCGCCCAGCCCCGCCCCGCCCGACCGGCCCGGCGCCCCGGGGGACAGGGCGTGGGGGGCACGGCCGGGGGGGGAGGGGAGCAGGCGAGCCTGGGCACGTTCCCGGGGCGCGGGTGTGGGGGATGGGAGGCCTTCAGTCCAGTCCCGGCCCGAACCATCCCCTCCCCCCGCCCCTTGGCCCGGCCCGAGCGCAGTCCCTCAGGGCGACCAGAATGGGCAGGAGGCTCAGAGCGAGGGAATTCCGCCCGGGCCCCCCACGGGTGGACAAGCCAAGTCACTCACCGACCAGCCAAAGTTGTCTCGGAGCCTCCGCCGCGGCTCCGAAGGGCAGCAGCGGCCTCGGGCTGGCACCCAGGAAGGCGGGACGGTCCCAGCGGCTCCTTCAGGTGGCGGCAGCGGCGGCGGACGGAGCGTGTGTCGTGCGGGGTGTGTGGGGCTGAACTCGGGGGCGCGCTTCGGGGACGCCACGCGCTGCGCGCCGCCGCCGTCCCCGTGTCGTCCACCACTCCCCCCCTCCCGCGGCGGGGGCGCGCGCTCCGGACAGTAGGGCTGAGGGGTGCAGAGGGACAGGGCGGGGGTGCTGAGTGGGGAGACGAAGGAGCGCGGTAAAAGCAACTGTCCCTAGTGGGGAACGTTCGCGACTGGAAACAGCTGTAGAGGCGAGGGTCGGAAGGCAGGTGGGGCGGGGGTTGGGGGGGGTGAGGTTTGAAGCTGGCACCTCCGCGGGACTCCGGGTTTCTCCTCACACTGAAATTACCCGCTTCCCAGCCCGGCTTCCCCGGTTGCTAGGCAGATTTCACCTCCCTTACTTCCGGGTTTCGGTACGTCTGCCTGAATGGCAAGACAAGCCACCAATGAGAATGAGGTGTTTGCCCAATTGATGAGACCTACGCCCAAAGGGTGCGGAACCTACCCAAGATCGACAGTACGCAGCGGCCAATGAGAAGAGAGCCCGACTGGCCCGACTGATCGCGCCAGCGGCCATGAAGGCCCAAGGGGCGAGAGCCGGCAAGCCCGACGCGTGACGGGCGGGCAACCGAGCCAATCGTCAATCAGAAGAGAATGCCTACCCAGTCGACGCTGTGGGAATACGAGAGATTTCAGTCGCCGAAGGGGCGGAGCTAAGAATATAGCGTCAATCTCCGAGGCTGAGTTCCCTTCGACCCTTGAGGGCGGCCGGTCGGCCGGGGCAAAGGGGGTTCCCTACAGTGCTCAGCAGGGGCGCCCCACCCACAATGCACCCGGAGGAGGCGAGAGCGGTGTGGACTGGGAACCGCGCGGGTGGGTGTGGGGGGAGGGGCGGGCGGTGCCGGCGGAGGGGGGCGGAGCGCGCGCGCGGGGTGGTGGTTGGCGCCGGCTGGGCCGAGCCCAGGCTGCCGGGGTTGAGGGGGGCCACCAGGGAAGCCGGGAGGCTTGGCGTCTCCGCAGTCCTAGGCCCAGAAGATCCCGAGACTCTTCACCGACCCTTTGGGCACTTCCCTGAGCCTAGCTCGTCCAGCGCTCCTCAGGGTGTTGTGCCCACTTGACCCTCTGGTTCATATCTCCTACTCCCTCTCCATTCCGAGGTCTTGGCCTCACTACCCCCTCCCCAGCCCAGGGCCTTGCCCTCACTGGACCCCTAGCCTTGTCCACGGGCTTGTCCACATACCCTCATTTTCAGTGACCCCCCCACTCCTGGTCTTTTTTACTTGGACCCACGTTTATGGGTGTCCCTTCCCCCTACTAGACCCATTCCCACGGTCCTCTAAAACTTACACTCTCCTCACCGTCCTCTTTGCTTATCTTGTCAAATCCCCTTTTTCCTTCCCCTCAGGAATGTGGAGGGGCAATTCTAGAAGTTAAAAAAAAAAACAAACAGTCCCTATTAAGAGGGTGGGTGACTGCACCAGAATTCTGTGTGCTAGTATCTTATCTCATGACGCTACTTACTAGCTGCTGACCTTGGACAAACAACTTCCTAGAGGAAAGGGGGAGGTCCTCAGTTTCTTCATCTGTAGACAGAGGAGGATGGTTTAGCCAAACTTTATATCTCCTTCAATATGCAGCATGTTTTGTATACTAACTTGGCACTTAGGGTTTTCTTTTGGTTGATTGGGGGAAGGAAGAGCCAAAGGAGGAACGCTTACTGTGAGGGGCTTTTTCAGTCAGGCAATATGAAATCTATGGTGAAGCAAGCACTTTTTTAATCTTTCCTTGCTTTCAAAGATAATCTATAAGAAATAACCCTGGAATAGTGGAAAGAGCACTGGATTTGAAGTCAGAGGACCTGGGTTTGAGTTCTGGTTCCCCTAGTGCCTGTATGACCTTGGGCATATCATTTAAGCTTTAGTCTAGGCTCATTTTGTCATCTGCAAAATGGGAGGAGGAGCGTTAATTTAGATGGTTTCTAAAGTCCTTTCAATCTCTATGCTCCTATGATTGTGAACATCTAGAATGCCAGAAGCAGACCTTTTATGGAAACTATCTCTCCTTCAAGATACTATGTGGTCGAAAGATGTCGATGTGGTGAAAAGAAGTGTGGGCTGATAGGATTCTTGGTTTCTAGTTGTCCCCTTATTCTCCCTCCAGCACTTCCAATCTCAAATTCTGGGCAAATTCCTTCCCTTCTCTGGGACTCGGTTTTTCCATCTAGATGCTGGACTAGATAGATGGTCTTTTAAGACCTTTTCTAGCTCTAAGAACCCTTCTGAATTAAATTATATGGTTCTTAATATTTTTGCCCTACACTAGGGAAAGATAACGGTGGACTTCATGTACCTTTGGTTCCTCAGGCAAATAAGAGCTGTATTGGGAACTTAACTCTTTAAGCCTCTCAGGCAGCCCCAGAACTCCTGTAAGCAGAAGTACTTATCCATGGCCGTCAGAGCTCCCACCCACCCACCCACACCCAAGACTGTAGAATAGGGTGAGAGGCCCTGGCTAGAGTAGGGACATCTTAGACGAGTGACCCAAACTAAACCTAATACAGTGGAGCTTACATGATAGGGACAGTGAGTTTGAGTCAGGGCTTCTTTTTGCATTTTCCAGATATTCCACTAGAAGTGTCATTCAGATCAACAAACAATAAGTACCTGCTATGTGCTCACTTCCTAGGAGAAATTAAGAATTGCTTAAGGAAGCCAGACTTGGGTCTTGAAGGAACAGAAAGGACTTCTTCGGGCAGAAATGAGGGGATGGGAAAAGTGTAGGTCAGTCCAGTCACGGGAGGTTGATAAATGGGGGAGAGGGGCAAAAGAGAGAGAGCAGTATCAGATTAGTAAAAGGTTATCTAGTTTAGCCAGAATATAGATTGTATGATGAAAAATACTAAGAAAGAAAAGGTTTCAATTAGATTATGAAGGGGCTTGGATGCAAGGTTAGGGAGTTTGGATTTTTTCCTATAAACAGTAGAGGACCTCTGAAAGTTTTTGAGTGAGGAGTAAATTAACCAGACCTATTGAATTAGAAAAATAAATTATCACTGCACCGGTGACACTTCAACTTCCTTTAGAAGCTAAACACAGTGGATAATTCCTTTGATTTTCTAAAAACAGTTAACTTCTTAAAGACAGAAGGATTAAACTAAATGATGGTCTAAGGTGGCCTCCAGGTCCCAGATCATGGTAGGAAAATCACTAGCATTCAGGGTGAACAAAGCCTCCCATCTGGTCAGGTGAATTCTGGGAGAATCTGAATCAGATGTCATCTGGTGAAGAATAGGCTCTCGGCTCTAGGACCAGCACAGTACCAAGATGGATGATGGGAATCAGACTTCTGGCATGAAGAAGGAAAAGAAGGGTCTGTGCCCTATGTAGGGATGTTTTTTCCTTTCCATGTGAGTAATGATTACATCTTGCATCAAGGCGTGCCCCTTCCCGGGTCTGGGAACACATCTGGGCAAACTGGCTAAGTGACATTCATATCCAAATAGGGAAATGGGAACAGAGCCAACAAGCCTTCACTGACAGCAGTGGAGGAGGGGCCTCAGTGGTGTCACGGAGAATGGGGGTGGGGGAGTGCAGGCCAGAAGAGGAGACCTCATGTTGCTTTTGTGACCTTGGATTCTATAGGAAATACCACTTCTGGGGGAAGTGGAGTGGAGCACACCAACCCAGTAATATCAACACAGAAAGGTTGCATGCAATTTTTAGAACAGAAAGCCATGTAAAGTCCCTGAGAGTGGCGTTTCAGGTGTTCGAATAGTCATCCAGGTCTGGCTTCCTCCCTAGGGTTAATACCTCCCCACCCCCCACCCATCATACTTTATTGCCTCCTCAGATTATTTTGAAACACAGTTTGGTTTTCCTAAACAATTTGAGGCCCTCAGATGAATATTAGTAATTCACTGAAACCTGAAATCTGGGCCAGTTCAGATGATACTGGATGATCACATAGGTAAAGGGGGATGATTTCTCTCTCTTTTTTTTTTTTAAAGAAGGATCCTGAAATCTAAAATCACTCAGCACCTTAGAAGCAACCGGAAGTCCAGATATTTAAGTAGTCTTTTTGCTTTCCCAGAACAGTCTTAAATATTAAATTACCCTAAGGTGAGATTGGGGAGTGAAATTGGATTTATTAGATTTTATGGGCTTAAGTGGAGTAGGAGGATCATGGAATATGACCCTAATACAAGGCCCAAGAATTCCTAGGTACTACTAAGAAATAATTTGGGTATCCATAAGCCAAAACCATGATATGATCACTATTTCAGAGAGAATCACTTTACTGAGTCTCAGTTTCCTTATCTATAAGTTCTAAAAATGACCTCTCTCCCCATTCCCAGAAAAGGCACAATGTAAAGTACATCATTTTAAAGAAAGAGAATTCATCTTTCATGGTCCAGAGATGTTATTTTTTTTCTATACCTACTTCAAAATGGGATGAATAATATTGGAATAATGGGACAGAAATGTTTGAACTCTTGTTTCTAATTCACTATAAACTCTGACAAATCAGTTCCTTCTTTTAGAGTATTTCCTCATCTATGAACTGAGGTAATTTTATTAGATTTAAGGGTTCTTAACATCTTATGTGTTATGGAACCCTTCAGCAGTCAGGTGAAGCCTACCGACTTCTGAGAGTAATATTTTAACACATAAAATAAAATGCATAGGTTTGCAAAAGAAACTAATTACATTGTAATAAATGTAAATTTTTTCCCATCCAAGTTCTTCATGTATTCCTGAAATCTGTCCATGCATCTCAGGTTAAAAACCCCAGATTAGATGATCCTACTATAGTTCTCATAGCACTCTCTCTCCTTTGAACTAACATTTTATTGCCTGTAGCACTCATCTTTCTTTTAATCACATATGGGACTTATTATTTGGCCTGTTTTATTTTACTTTTCCATGTTTTGCTTTCTCAGATATGTTTGTACCCCATAGCATTAGGCACATACGGAGTAGGAAGTAATAAAGCTGACATGAGTCTAAGAGATCCTTTAACTCAGTCCCTTTCACGGATGAGAAAAACAAGGTGATTTGCCCAAGGTCATACAAGTCATACAAGATCTACCCTGATTTCCCCCAATTGCTAGTGTCCTCAAACCCCCTCCCTGCCAATTACTTTGTATAGATCTTATATTTACCTGCATGTCCTCCCCACCCCCAATAGAATGTCTTCCTCAGAACCTAGCACAGTATCTGGTGAATGATAAATGTTTGATGACTAAAAGAATGCAGTTCAAACTCAGGTCATTTTCTTCCAAATCCAGTGTTTTTGCTACTGTACTAGACTTGCCTCAGTGAATTGAAAATTCAAAAAGCTTCAACTGTCCATAGTCTTCTTGACACAGATAATTTAGAACTGACTAATGTGAATCTAGAAATTCAGCCTGCCTGAGTTAGAAGTACTGATTACTTGGCATCTACAGATTCATCAAAGTTGTTAAATACATCCAAAAGTTAAATCTGGTGGTTACTTAGACCAGTAGCATTTTCCCATAAAACTCCCTTCTGTTATTGTTGACAACGATCTAATGGCTTCTATGTTACATCTGTTTCTTTGGTGGACTTCAAAAATCCCCTGAGAATTGTTTACCTGTATGCAATAGCATACAAATGATTTTCATGATTTAATGAAAGAAATTTACATTCTCATAACTATAATCATCTCTGACAAAAGTTTCCTGGCCTCAATTTTAAGCCATTATGCAGATAAGGGGCCATCAAATAGTTCCACACAGCTCCCCCTACCTTCCTGGCTCTGACCCAAACAGGAGCCCAAGCTTTCCTCTCTCCAGAACTGCCTCTTGCATTTCCCCAGTTCGTTTCAAATGCTCTTGCCAATATAAAAAAAAAAAATGTAAAGGGTGAACTCACTACCAATGAAGATAAAATTAAAGGACTTACTAGGAGCTATTTTGTCCAATTATGCCAAGAAATCAAACAATCTAAGTGAAATTGATGAATATCTACAAAAATATAAATTGTCCAAATTAACTGAAGAGAAAATATTTAATATTTAAATTTAATTAAATATTTAAACAACCCCATCTTAGAAAAAGAAATCGAACAAGCTGTCAATGAACTCCCTAAGAAAAAATCCTCAGGACCAAATGTATTCACAAGTAAATTCTACCAAATATTTAAAGAACAACTAACTCCAATATGATATAAACTTGTTGGGAAAAAAAGCAAAGAAGGAATCCTACCAAATTCCTTTTACAACCCAAATGTGATGTTGATACCTACACCAGGAAAAGTGAAAACAGAGAAAACTATAGACCAATTTCCCTAATGAATATTGATGCAAAAGTTTTTTAAATACCAGCAAGGAGATTATATCACAAAGATCATATACACTGACCAGGTAGGATTTAATACCAGTAATTCAGGGCAGGTTCAAGATTGGAAAACTATCAGTATAACTAACCATATCAATAACAAAACCAACAAAAATCAATAGATGCAGAAAAAACTTGACAAAACACTCATTCCTATCAAAACACTAGAAAGCATAGGTATAAATGGAAATTTCCTTAAAATGACAAGTATCTAAGACCATCAACAAGCATTATCTGTGATGGTGATGATCTAGAAGCCTTCCCAATAAGATCAGAGGTGATACAAGAATACCCATTATCACCACTGTTCAATATTGTACTCAAAGTACTAGCTACAGCAATAAGAGAAGAAAAGAAATTGAAGGAATTAGAATAGGCAGTGAGGAAACAAAACAAAACCCTTTGCAGATGACATGATGGTATACTTGAATCCTAGAGAATCTAAAAAGCTAGTTGAATTCAGCAAAGTTGCAGGATATGAAATAAACACATAAATCATCAGCATTTCTATATATTACCAACAAAGTTCAGCAAGAGATAGAGAAATTCCATTTAAAATAGCTGTACATAATATAAAACACTTGAGGATCTGCCTGCCAAGACAAATCCAGGAACTATTTGAACACATCTACAAAACACTTTTCACACAAAGTCAGATCTGAACAATTGGAAAAATAATTGCTCATGGGTGGGCCAGGCCAATGTGATAAAAGTGACAAGTATACCTAAATTAATGTTCAGTGCCACGCTAATCAAATTAACCAAAAAATTTTATAGAGCTAGAAAAAGCAATTCATCTGGAAGAACAAAAGGTCAAGAATTTCAAAGGGAAAAAATGTGAAGGAAGGTAGCCTAGCAGTTCCAGACCTTGAACTGTATTACAAAACAGTAATCTTCAATCTGGTACCAGCTAAAAGATAGAATGGTAGAGCATTGGAATAGATTGAGTACACAATATACAGTACAGGTAATGGCCATAGTAATCTAGTGTTTGATAAATACAAAGATCCCAGCTTTGGGGACAGGAATTCACTGTTTGACAAAAACAGCTCGGAAAACTGGAAAACAGTTTGGCAGAAAACAAATGTAGACCATAATCTCACACTGTATACAAGATAAGGTCAAAATGGGTACATGATTTAGACAAAGGGTGATATCATAAGCAGATATGGGAAACATGGAATAGTTTGTCAGATTTTTGGATAAGGGCAGAATTTATGGCCAAGCAAATGAGCATTATGGGATGTAAAATGGATAATATTGATTACAGTAAAAAGTTGGGATTTGTACAAACAAAAACAGTGCAGCCAGGATTAGAAGGAAAAAGGGGGGAGGGATTTATGGCAAGTTTCTCTGATAAAGGCCTCGTTTCTCAAATATATAGAGAACTGAATCAAATTTATAAGAATATGAGTCCCCAACTGCTAAATGGTCAAAGGTTATGAACTGGCAGTTTTCAGATAAAGAAATCAAGACTGTAGTTGTATGAAAAAAATGTCTAAATCACTTGATTAGAGAAATGCACATTAAAACAACTGGGAAACCACCTCACAAAAGGATTTATATGTACAAAAATATTTATAGCAGCTCTTTTTCTGGTGGTAAAGAATTAGAAACTCAAAGTATGCCCATCGATCAGGGAATGGCTAAACAAATTATGATATATAATTATGTTGGATTACTATTGCGCTATAAGAAATCATGAGCAGGATGCTTTCAGAAAAACCTGGGAAGACTTATGTGAACTGATGCAAAGTGAAGTGAGGAGAACCAGGAGGTCATTGTACACAGTAACAGCAATATTGTATGATGGTCAATTGTAAATGACTTAGCTATTCTCAGCAATACAATGATCCAAGACAATTCTGAAGGACCTATGATGAAAAATGTTATCCACCTCCAGAGAAAGAACTGATGGAGCCTAACTGCAGATGGAAGCATACTATTTTTTTTTTACCTTGTTTTTTTGTGGGTTTTTTTTTGTCTTTTCTTTCAGAACATGACTAATATGGAAATATGTTTTAGATGACTGCATGTTTATAACCTATGTCAAGTTGCTTGACATCTCAGGGAAGGGAGAAGGGAGGGAGGGAGAGAATGTGGCGCTCAAAATTTTTTTTAAATGTTAAAATTGTTTTTACATGTAATTGGAAAAATTTTTTTTTCAAATAAATTTAAGTACTATGCAAGCTGTGATGCTTTTTTTCATACAATAATCATTTTAGATTTTTTTCAATGGGTGATTTTAAGACAAACATAGGGACTTTTCCACATGCTGACCTGTTTCAGCACCATACTTAGATTATATTCTTAATTAGCTAACACTGGGGTTAATTAATACTTCTCACTCCAAAGGCCTTTCTATTGTAACTAACCTGCTTAATTAAGTTTTCTTAAAATGAGTGGAGGGGGCCTAAATTATGAATTTTTGCCTGGGGGCTAAGACTTAAATTTCAGTCTCTGCTTATTCACCTTGCAAACATTCAAAGATGCAACAAGTTTTAACAACCAATAATTTGTCTTTTGTGATAAGTGAAAAAAGTCCTGGTTTTGGAGACAGAAGACTTCAAGTTACAGCTTTGTTACTTACTAGTTGTATAATCCTGAACCACAGTTTTCTTATCTGTTAAAAAAAAAAAAAATTGCCTTCTGACTATAGGGTTGTTGTGGGAAAAATGCTTTGAAAACTGTCAAGTGCCAGCTATATAAGTAGGAGTTCTTTGGTCATATAGCCTTGGGTAGGTTTTAACAAAATGTGAATGTAAAAGGATGTGGGGTTGTTTTAGAGGAAAAGAAGTGGAATAACTCACAGTTTTAATTCAGGAAGCATTTATCAAGCAGCTATAATGTACAAGACAGTAGATACAAAACCAAACATAAAGAATAGTCCCCTCAAAGAGCTTACATTCTATCCATTTGAGTTTTTTCATTCAACAGACTTAATAAACGCTCCCAATGGTAAAATTTTGTTTTGTTTGCAAAGCACCTTCCTCACAAGAACCTTGGGAGGTAGGTAGTATGAATATTTTCTCCATTTTAAAGGTTAGTATATTGAGGCTCTGAGGTTAAGTAATGTACCCATAGTCACACAGTAGCTGAGACAGGATTTTAATCTGGGCCTCATATTCTGTCCAATAAGACATGGTGTCTACTACATGCAACACATTTGTGTTAAATACCAGAGACACTGGCCCACTCCCACCTCCCTCTTCCCCCTTCCAAAAAAGATGCCAGCAGTTCCTGCTCTTAAAGGGTATGCAATCTAATAAGGGAAAATAACTTCTATGCAAATAAACATGATGCAAGGGAAAGAGAAAAGTGCAAAAAGGAGCTTGAGGCAAAGTTCTCAGAAATTTAAGAAAGGACAGGTCACTTCAGGGAGAGGGAAGGAAGATTGGAAAACTTTCATCAAAGAAGTGGCAGCTGATTTAGGCCTTGAGGAAAGGGATTTCATATGAAGATAGTCTATTCACAGAGGAAAAGATAAGCAAAAGGCCTACTATGTGTACTGTAGGGTGCTAAAAGCACCAGACTACAATAAATTCTCAGTCTACAAAGTACTTTGATTCAAAATGAGAAAGAGAAAAAATACTCAAAGTTCAAATGAATTCGTGGTAGACATGTGATGTAGTGAAAAGGCTACCAGATCTAGCTATTCTAGAAAGCAATTTGGAGCTATACTACAAGTCACTAAACTATACATACCATTTTGCCCAGTGATTCTACTTGGCAAATTCCCACAAGAAGATCACAGATAGGGAAAGGTCATATGTATACAAAAACACTGGGAGCAGTACTTTTTGTGGTAACGAAAAATTCAAAACAGGTGCCTATTGATTGGGAAATGACTCAACAAACTGTAGTATATAAAAGTAACAGGATATTATTTATTGCATCTTAAATGCCAGGAAGAATTCAAAGAAGCTTAGGAAGACTCGCATAAACTGACAAAGTAATCAGAGCCAGGAACATAGTTCACATGATGACAACAACTTAAACAACTCTGAAGGACATCAAAACTGATCAAGGCAGTAACCAACACTGACTTCAGAGGACAGCCTATGAAACAGGGATTCCTTCTCTTAGCAGATGCGATGAGCCATGCAGGCAGAATTATGCACATGTGGTCAATCTTGCCCAACGTGTTGGTTTTCTTTGCTTATCTATACTTCATTGTTTCAGGGTGGTGGTCTATACTTTGTGAGTGCTAGCACTGGAAAGGACAACCACTACTAGTCTTAGAGTCAGATAACCTGGGTATTCTCATTCTACATCTGCCACTTACTGAGGAACCCTTGACAAATCATTTGGAATCATCTGAGCCACAATTTGCCGACCTATAAAATGAGGATTAGGTTCCTACTTGGACTGTCACACAGGATAGTTGTGAGCAATAATAGTTCTCATTTCATTTTATAGTAAAAGCACTTTCTTTGCAACCATGTGGCCCATTTTACAGATGAAGAAACACTCAGGTGAGCCCAAGGTTGAGTGCTTAATTCTGTGGTTGGTACCCCAAATGTAATTTTCAGGTTACAAACATTGGTCATGTTATATGCCTAGTCTATTTTGATCTCAAGCCATGACATTTGATTTACCATCTAGATATAGAGCCTAGCCCTCTTCTTGGGCTTATTTTGCTAATCAAACATTTTTAAGATCAAGATATAAAAAAAATCATTCCCTTAAATAATAATACTTATCTGCTTGTATGTTGTTTTCTCCCATCACCCAGAGTGCAAATTCCTTTTGTTTTTGTATCCATAACAAATAGCAGTTAATAAAAATTTATTGCATTAAATTATTGACAGTGTCATCGAGTACCACTTTAAGTTCTGGAGGCTTGAAAGAAATTAAAAAATACAGCATTGATATTATGAACTTCTGAAGCATCTGCTGACTGGCTCAAAGAACAACATGTATAGAAGTAGTGTTCTGCTGAATAGGACCAGGTTCACTAACCACTAACATAAGGGTCTCTGCAGGCCACATCTGACTTAAAAAACCACATTGTTGATGTATTCTTTTAAAAATTAAGACATAAACACATTTTTAAAAGAGAGGAACTACATTTTCACCTTGTTCAGGTTACACTTGGGAGTGTCGTAGGCTGTGTGTTTGAGACTTCTGATATACAAGATCAGTTTGCTACCTCTGTGGGGTAAGCAGGCACCAGTTTGTTTTTCTCCAAGGAACAAACCGATAATTAATCACTCTTGTGTAGTAGAAAGAGCATTGGTCTGAGAGGTCAGAAACCTGAATTCCCATCCTACTCTTATCACTAACTTATGGTAAGTTCCTTCCCCTCTCTGAGCCTTAGTCTTTCTATGTGAAATGAGGAGCTTGGACTAGAGCTCTAAAATCTTATAACTAGAAGCCAGTTTCATTGTTGTTACTCATGAAATGAATTTTGTCTTAAGACCCAGGAGTCTCAGATTCTCGTTTAGAGGTCTTATTAGTTGTAAAACTGCACAGTCCCTTGAGAATGGTAAAAGATGAAAGAGGAGTACTGCCCTAGGAAGTCAGGAAAATTCTTTAAGTGCCTTGACTTGCAAACCTTAAAATGCAATATGAATGTAAGCTCACTATTATTCCAGAACTTCCATTAACTTGTTATGCAATCATGGGCATGTCAAAACTCTGAGCCTCAGTTTCTTATCTGTAAAATAAGGATAATAAGATCTGGGATACCCATTTCCCTAGTGTCTCAGGATTGTGACACTAAAATTAAGTAATACGTGTAAAGTGATTTGAAAACCTCAAAGCATTATAAAAATGTCATCTATTTTGTTAGTACTATTTCCTAGACTTTATGCTCCAGCACAGTTGAACCATTCATGATCCCCACATTTTATCCCACCCTCTCCTTTCATTATCTTTGCATATCTAGTTCCTTGTGCCTGGAATGGCCTCCACTTCCCAACTCTAATTACTAGCATCCTTCTCTTCCTTTAAGGTTCTGTTCAAATGTAGCCGTCTCTACGAGCTCCTTCCTGATTTTGTCCCCACCCGCATTGGAAATGATTCTTTCCTTGCACTGTCCTTCTGTTTTACCTCTACATATTCTCTAACTTGTAGTTATTTTTATACTGCTCCATTCTCCATATTGGACTGTAAGCTCTTTAAGGTCAGGAATTTTTGTATCCCCAGCAGGAATGTCAGGCCGCATGCAAAAGATGCTTACTATTATCAAATCACAGAATTATCTAGAGGAAGTGCTTTGCATATATTAAAATACTATGTAAATTCAAATTATTAGAGTATTTGAAGAAAACAATCAATTATGCCTCTCCTACCTCTTCTCTTCCAAGGTAAGCAACCCCCATAATTTATCTGCATAGAGAAGGGAGAGATGTATGATTTACCCTCCATCATTCCCATGAATAGTAGATACTTCATACCTACAGAGCCATACCATTTACAAAATTCTCTCATGTCTTATATTACTTGATGATTTCAGCATTGCCCTCACAAAAGAGGAACTGGGATCCAGACTTGCCCAAAAAGCAAAGCAATCCAATTACTGAGCTGCTCCTCAAGCCCACATCTCTATGATGCTCTTTCTCTCCCTTCTAGAATGTCTTTCTGACTTTGAAGGGGATGAATGAATTGATGTTGTCTCAAGGGTCTCATCTGAATTATGATTAATTGTAACAATCTCAGTTCCAGAAAATAATATGATAAAAAAGGAGAGGTAAGGGACAACAGGTATGGGATGTTGCAAACACTGTCAGAAGCAACAGCTATGTTGATTAATTTTGCTTCGTCATTTTTCTTTGCTACAAGGAATGGTTAGGGGGAGTCACAGATGTGAGGAAATTATCATAGTGTAAAAAAAAGGCATTAGTAAACCTTTTATGGAGAGAAAACCCCCCCCCTCATTTTTTTTGTTGATTTGTAAGTATTAGTTCATCTGAGTAAGCGAATTGGTTTGAGCCAAACCCAGACAAATCAGCAAAATATAAAGTTCAGAACCAACTTTCTTACCTGAGTAAATCTACCTTCCTTGAGGTTTGCTTTGCAAAGGCTAGCTCTGACTTTTACCTGACACGTTATAGGACCCCTACTGGCTTCATGCAGGTCTGGGAAAGGTCAGGCCCTACTTTGGTAGTCTTAGACCCAATCTACTCTTAAGCCCTCGCAACGTTTAGGAAACAGTTTCAGCAGGAGTTGCCTACTGGCCTATGGGCAAGCACTGAACTAATCCCAAGGGCCCACTAGGAGAGAAATATGAAGAGACCTTCATAGTTACGACACTGCTTACCAAAAGTTGTGTAGAGCCCACAGTGCCACCTTGTGGGAGTTGCAGGATTGCAAACTAACAATAGAAAACCCAGAGCTTGGAAAAGTTCTCCAAGAGAATGCAAATAATATGGTAAACAAACTTAAAAAGAAAATCCTTATCTGTTGCTTATCGCAGTCTTCTTAAGGTAGGTGGAGTAAAGACTCTTGTCCTACTTTGATAGATGACACTCATGGTCACACAGAATCAGTGGTAGAAGTCAGGACTAGATCACAATTATATGTTGGTTGGTTGGTTGTTGTCCTTCGTTCTGGAAGAGGACCAAAATGACATCACTATGCTTGAGTCAAGATTCAGTGTGTCTGACGGTGGCTGACCAGGCCAATATGAACTCGGAATGCTCTACCACAGGTCAGGCACAAATAGTCCGAGTGAACAGTTGGGATGGGTACTCCAAACTTGTTTCCTTTGAGCTGTTTGAATTCTGCTTTGCTCATACAGCACAGCACCTTCTTTGATGTGGGCACTGTTTGGGACATCCAGGCCCCATATGTAGTCCTCCCCATAACCTTGTCCCTATCCCCAGTAACATATCTCCCTGCCACACAACTATTTCTGGGTCCTATTAGTCCACAGTTGCCCTATAATCCCAAGCTCACCTAAAAGTAGACCAGAACTATTTAATTTCTGTTGACCCTCACCAAAGAAAACCAGAGTCAGTCCTAAAAACACTTATCTTCCATGTGAGTCTTTAAGATCTTCAAAGGGTATGATCTAGTCAAAGATTCGAAACAAAAAGAATCTATTCTCTATTTTTGATGTAGGCCCAGGTTAATGTATGCTCTGCCCTTGAGCTCAGGAACTCTGAGGTACATTAGAGTTAAAGCCAATCAGGTGTCCAAGTCCCTGAGAATGGGGAGGCACCAGGCCACCTAAGGAGGGAGGGACAGGAGATTCCCTGCTTATCAGTACTGGGATTGGCCCAAGAGTGTCTGATGGCACTTCCAGCCTGGGCAAAATAAGACAACTTAGTTTCTAAATATATACATATATGTTATTCTCCTTAATAACAGTAGTTTATAGGGATCCAACATTATAAAGCTCCTCATTAAATCCTCATGATCCCCACGGAAGTTCATCAGGGCTGGGATGATTCATCCCACTTTCCAGACATTTCATGGGTTTTTACCAGAGTGGTAGAGGATGTCCTGTACTGAATCCAAATAGAAAAAAGATTTCCCTTGGAAGGAAGAAGTTTTACAAATGATATTCCTGTATCCTGGAGCTCAAAGCTCCAGATTCCTGACTATACTTCACTCTGGCCATCTTTCTGCCATATTGCACTGGCAGCTGCTGCTGCTACTGTCCCCAAACTCTTGCTCTGGCACCTGACTAGGCTTTACCCAAGCTGTCTTCCTGCCATTTCTGTGTATTCTGTCACTTAACACAGTGAAAATTTAAACCTATTGCTTCAGGAAAGAACATGTCAATCAAATGTGTTAGGTTCCACCTAACCAGAATCATTAATCATTTCTCTTCAATATGCCATATGCATTGCCTCTTTCTATTAGAATGTAAGCTCTTAAGGACAGAATGTATGTTATTATTCAGTGGGTCCATCACTGACATGCATCCTCACTTTCCACTCTCAGAAACTGCAAACTATTGATAGCCTTTCATACTGAGAAACCATATACAGTGCTAGGCATGTAGGAGAGGGACCAGACCTATGATCCCATTAGTGTGAGAAATTCATTGTGTGCAATTTAAAGTCTCAAGAGAGGTACCTGGAGCAATGAGTAATCAGGAACTTGCCCAGGGTCACATAACCAGAATGTGGTAAAAAGGAGATTTGAATACACATCTTCCTGGCTTTGAGGCCAGCCTGCCACTGTCATCATCTCTCTTTCATTCGTTCATTAATGTTTGCAAATGACACTGTGCTGATTTTATTGAGAGCATGCAACAACAGAAGGCCCTCTGGGATCCGTGGTGGCTTTTCCAAAATAGATTGTTTGGGCCATCCATATTAAGAAAAGCAAAATGGATGAAGAATACATAGAGGCCAAATTATGACAAGCAGTTGTTCTAGGACCCTAGTGGGAAAGCCCATCAATATATTTATCTAGGACAGGTGCTACAGATGGACAGTGAGCAAAATTCCAAATCAAATAAGGGGTGGAGATTATGCTGGATCACACTTGGAAACTTCATGGCATTTTCAATGACCCCAAGCTGTTCAACATTATAAGAGCTAAGCGTTTTAATAACAGTTTTCTCCCAGTGAAGCTATATGGCTACAAATCATGAAACACCATGATCTCAGAAGAAACATAATTGCAGATAACCCAAAGTGCAACAGGAAGATGTATTGTGGTTGTTAGAATATTACCAATGATCATTTGAGAAATGGTACTAAAGATACAATCCATGGCATGCCTGACTAGAACAGAGGGTGGGGCAGACATGTAGCAAGACTGAAGTTGATACTTAAAGGAAGTCAAGGTCCGCATCATATAAAAAACCATTTATGGTCCCAGAAAACAAATGAAACATACCTCCCTCCTTTTTCATTCGTTCACTCCCCTTGCCATAGAGGTAAGTGATTCCTAGGGCAGGATAGTGTCAGACAAGGTCATTATATCCAATAGTTTTGTTACTGGGGCAATTCATTGGGGGAAGAGGGCATAAGGGAAGGAGCATTATGCATTGAGGAGAGAGGTGTATTTCCAGAAAGTGCTGTGAATTAAAAACATGAATCTTTTTTTAATGTTAAAGATGTCAGATGGACAGTTCACGTTGCACTCATTTCCTTGAAATACCATAAGAGCCAGAGGAAGACCCCCCAATGCATTGAATGGTTCTTCTGAGGAGATTTATGAAACTACATAGATAAGAATCTCAGTACGAAAGGGTGTTGATAGGTCGCAATTTGCAAGAGTGGAGAAGGAGTATGCCTATAGATGAGATCAGGGATCCACTAAATAATAATATTCATAGGCAATGCTTTTCACTTTCTTATATCATCTCTATCCTGTGAGATATATAGATATGTATATGTTACAGGCATTTCTATTCCTGCTTTTCAGATGAGAAAACCAAAATTCAGAAAGTTGATCAATAAGCATTTATTTATTGCCTGCTATATGTGCCAAGCACTGAGCTAAGCACTAGAGTTACAAAGAGAAGCAGAAGATAGTCCCTGTTCTCAAGGAACTAACAAAGTCAGGTAGGAGGCAATATGCAAACAACTATGTATTACATACATATATGTACATAATACATACATATATAGCTTATACATCTATATATATGTATGTGTGTATATGTATATACATATGTGTGTGTGTTTGTGTGTGTACATACATTATATATGTATTTATAGGGTAAATTGGAGCTAACTGAAGAAAGCCACTAAAATTAATGGAAATCAAGAAAGGCTTCTTGTAGATGAGATTTTAACTGGGTCTTCAAGAAAACCATAAGGCAGATGTGAGGAAGGACAGAATTCCACGTATGGGGGACAACCAGTGAAAATGCATAGAGTGGGGGACTTGGAACATCTTGTTTAAGGAACTTTCACTGTCATTTGCCCAAAGTCAAAACAATAATAAGTAGAAGGTCCAAAACTCATACAGTCCCAGATATCACAGGACTGATACTCAATCAATGCAGAGCTCTTTTTGTAACACCACACTGCCTCTTACAATCAGAGAATTAACTCTTTCTTCTGTGCCCTTTGGCTTCCCACCATCCCCTTGCATACAAAGAGTTCTATCATGAAAGAACTGTTTGGAGTCTAGGGGCCAAGGGTATTTGCCTCTCCCCGTCCTATACCCAGACATGGGGTCCTATACCAGTTTCAATTCTAGGAAGCCTGCCTCTAACTAGAGAGATCAGGCAAATTTTTATTATATTCATTGGGCCATTAAGCTCCTGCCCCTAGCATCTTGGGGACAACATTACTTTTTGGTTCAAGTTTAGGGTCTCCCCCCAAAAATGGGAGCAGGAAAAGAGGTGCTCAATGTATAGTGTAAAAATCAGGTCATTTATTCCTACACAGAAAGCAATAATAACTATAAAATATCAAAGTACACATCAACAGAATGATTTAAACATAATTCAGTAAACAGCACAATTACCTGGAATGCTAACATTCAAGTTTTGTCAGGACATAAAAGTTTGCAAGGCTGCTAATTAGCCGTTTTTACATTTCACCTTTCCTTTTCACTGATGAAAGCCTGCTGGGAAAATGGTCAAACAGGGCCAGTATTTTCTTTGCAGTGGCCATTCTCACCAATGAAGATGTTTCCCCCTGCCATTAGTGTACCACTGTGCCCATGGGTACTGCTGCCTTCACCTTACCAGAAGACAGTGCTGCCATTATAGTCAAAGACTACCAGAGATTTTGAAACTCACAAGGTCACCTCCATAAGGAAAGGGAACACAGAATAGAGGTCACCCCATTTCAGGCACAAGTTTGTCTAGGCAAGACATGTCCTCACAATTTCATGGGGCTTCCACTCTTCCTCCACCTGACTGGGGATGTGGGGTAGTCTTCCTGATTCAAAGCAGGAAGAGAACAGAAGCAAAGGACAGGCTCATCCATTTTGTATATCCCGTGAGTCTCCAACTCAAAAGCCAATCAGTGAACTCCTTTATTATCTCACAATGCAAACTCCTCAGTAAGGAGTCACACATGGCCAGAAAGAGATTCCAGATGAACACGTGGAAGCCAAAATGACATCTGGACACCTTCTATGCAAGGCAGGACTGAGAGAAGGGCTTTGTAACAGCCTCACCTCAATGGCAAGTGTCTTAGCCTGCTCAATAAATGTTTCTTCAAGAAGATCTTTCACCTGTGGGCTTTTCCCAGCAAAAGGTAGATACTGGTTCATCACAAAAACTCTGACATTCATCTTTTATGGGACAGAATTTAATTTTAAAAACCTGTTCAGGGAAAGCCTGGCAATCTCAACAGCATCATTCATGTAGGAGAAAGCATTCTGACTTCTGAACTCAGATGGCTTATGTTCTAGCAGCAGCTCTGTCAATAACTCCCTGCATGGTAGTGGGCAAGTACTGTCACTTCCTGTGCCTCACACTGCCCATCTAAAAATGAGGTTCACAGAATCCTCGATTTAGAAGCTAGAAGAGACATTGGAGATGATCTAGTCCAATTCTCTCAATTTACATATGAGGAAGCTGAGGCCCAGAGATTTGCCCAGGATTAGATTTGATTTAATTGAAAATTCAATTCAGCAAATATTAATTAAGTGCCAGCTGTGTGTTGAGAACAGTACAGGTTCTGGGGCAGAGGAAAAAAGTAAACCATTGTCCCTTCTCTCATGGAGTAAATTTACAGTCTGGGAACCTAGATGATCTCTAAGGTTTCTTCTAGCTCAGGTAGTCTGGGTTCTAAGGGTTCTTTCAGGTGTGCATTCTACATTCTTTGTTCTAAAGTCTTCAACTCTGACATCTGTGCTGTAAGGCCTTTCCCAGCTTTGACATTTTATGCTCTAAGGGCCTTCCTAGTTCTGCCATGCTATATTCTGAGATCCTGCCCAACTCTGACCTTTTGTTCTAAGAGCCCAGCTAATTCTAATATTCTGTGTTTTATGTGCCCTTCCAGCTCTGACTTTTTATGTTCTCAGTGTGGATCCTAGTGTGGATGTTCCATAATTCAATAATACACTACTGATGAAGTTTAGATTGTGGGAGCTCCCTTGAACTCCCCTTGAATCTTTCCACTAGGTGAGGCTTTTGCCTGATACCATAAGCCTTTCATTATTGCTAGGCCCAAAACTCTAGGCTAGGTTACTCTTAACTGGCTAGTTTTCTATCCTTGATCCTACCAAAGTGTCTATGCCCAAATCTGTTACCCTTAAACTAGCCTAGCCCTACAAGGTCTGTTATCTCCAGGTAGCCTTCAGCTAGTTTCCACCCTTAATCCTGTTCTCTTGGTTCCTGGAGTCTGACCTCACCCCAGTCCCATCAAGCTCCTCCTTAAACTCCTCCTCAAGACTTTCCCTAAACCTCTTCTCCCAATACCCCAGGACCACCCTAGATCCCTCTCAAAATCTTTGTGTATATAAGTTTCATCTTGCCTCCATGAAGGTGATCATCTGACCCACTATTGGAAAGGAGCAGCACAAATGGTGAGATTTCTTAAGACAACCCAATATGGCGAATCTGTAATAAACTTTGTTTTTCTCTTTGGCTGTGAGAAGGCTTGAGTCAAATTTGAGCAGAACCCAGTGTGTTGGTATTTTGGGGTCCAGAGCACCCCTAAAAACATAGTTCCCTGACCTCAACACTAACTACCAGAGCAGAGACTCTCTAATCTATAACCTACCCATCCTTCAAAGACCCCCAACTCAAGTCTCACCTCCAGGAAGCCTTCCCTGACTACTCCAACCTTAGGATGTTTCTTCTCTCTAAATTCAGAGATATCCAGAATGTTAACTCCAGAAACTGATCATCTATGCAAACCTTTCATTTTAGAAACAGGGCAACTGAAGATCTGAGAGGGGAAGTGACTTATCTAAAGTTACCCAGAATATTCAGAGCACTCAGTCCAGGGCTCCTCACTTTATGCTAGGAATTCTTTTGTACTTCTGTCTGAATGATGTCATCATATATTGTCTCTCATCTTCTCTCAAAATGTCTTGTCTCCTTGCAGAGATCATGTCTTTTGTTTACTTTGTATCCCCCAGGATCTGACCCAGGACTAAGTAAGTACATGGCAGATTGCAGTACTTGTTTTCCATTCCCCTTAGGAGACAACTTCCCTTAGGAGAAAGTCTATGGGGAAGGTCTGGAAATCCTGTAGGATGGCAAGAGAAGACAATTGTGAATTCTACCATTCAAGTCCTGCCCCAATCTAACTTGTCCCTTATGCCTACTGTACTTAAACTAACCTTGACATCTCCAAAATGCCATCCTCTATATTCCCATCTGGAAGGTCCACTCATATCCCAGAACCCATCCAAATTCTACCCATCGTTCTAGGCCTTAGGAGCTGCAACACTTCGACTTTTTAGCACAGACCCTGCAGCCACCATCCTGGGAAGTATGCCCTCTGGAGATGCAGCCTGGCAACTGCTCCCACAGCTGCTGCAAGCACAACTACTTACTGAAGACCTAGAAAAGAAAGTTCTTGTTACCAGAGTCCATGGCATTGTCACATGGTTCAACATTAGAAACTCGTATCATTTTATTGTTAGAAGTGACATTAAAGAAAAGGCAGTCCTATCTGCTTTGCTCTATACTCCATGGGATGTTTCCATCTGACTTGTAGCTGAAAACTTCCATAGCTCTCTTCCCCTTAGAATGGGAGTTTCTTAGGAGCAGAGGTGATAGTATTTTCCTATTTGTATCCCCAGGCTTGGTTCTGTGCTTTGCGCATAGCAAATACTTTTTTTTTTCATTATTTCATTTATTCAAGAGCCAGTTTAAATGTTACCATCTCCAAGAAGTCCAAGTGTTACAATAGAGTCCCAGCTGAAAACTATTTTTTCCTCTTCGGCTGTCCCAGCATTGCTTTTGTATCTCTTATCACTCTTTCCTTATTTTACTATGTATTGTATTTTTGTGTGCCTGGGTTATCTCTCCAACCAGATTGTGAGATCCCTGAGGAATGTTCCCTGTGTTTAATTCATCTCAGCCTTCCTCATCATCCCTCCACCAACACCATTTACTCTCCCCTGCCACAAATTGTAGATTTTAACAAATATTTATTGAATGACTGAATGAAAAAGGCATTTAGTCCAGATACCAGGCCATAAACTTGTCCCCTTGCCTGCCAATGAACAATATCAAGAAGTGGGGAAGTGAGGGGAGAGAAAGTTACATATCAAAGCCCTAGGACAGAAAAGATCTAAGACTTATCTGTTTGGGGAATCATTTGAATTTCAAAGCTGCAAGGGATTTATCTCAATGGGTATCCAGAACCTCCTCTACGACAATTTCCTACAAGTAGTTATCCAGACTCTACTGTGTAAACCATTCTGACAGAAGGCTCACTCTCTGCTAAGGCTACCCATTCTATTTCTGTACAGCTTTTGCACTGTTATGTCCTTCCATACAATTAGCCAAAATCTGGGAACCTGTGACTTCTACCCCAATGGTCTTGTTTTCACACAGATTTAAATTTCGGCTCTAACCTAAAGAAAAACTTCCTAACAAATAGAAGTATCCAAAAGTGGAACGGGGTGCTTCAGGAGGTGGTGGCTTCCCTCCTTTTGGAGGTCTTTAACCAAAGGCTGAATAACCACCTGTCTGATGTATTGTACTGGGAATAATAATAATAATCAACTTGAATTTGTATATTTAGGGTTTGCAAAGTGCTTTGTAAATACTCTGTCATCAAATCCCCTCAACAGCCCTGGAAGGTGATGCTATTATAATCCCCATTTTACAAATGAGGAAACTGAGGTTGATAGAGGTAGGCATCTGAGACCATGTTTAAATTCAGGTGTTCTTGACTCTAGTCAGCACTTTCTCCACTGCTCCACTTAGCTAGACTAAATAGCTACTGCACTCCCTTCCAATCAGGAAATCCTCTGATTCTCTGATGTTGCCCTATGGGGCGGGGCAGAACAAACTGAGTCTTTTTTCCACGCAGCCCCTCAGAAACTTCAGGGAACAGTCATGAAGTTCTTCATCTTGACAAGGCTCTGAGCTACTTGAAGATAAAGACCCTTTTCCCTAGAGTGCTCTCTTTTCTAGGCTGAGGCATCCCCTCTTCCTCCAAGCAGTCTTTAGTGCCAGTCCTCCCACCATCCTTTTCACACTTTTCCAGATGCACTACAACTTGGCAATGCCCCTTCTAAAAATCTCCACACTACAAAAACCTTTCTCTGGAGCCCTACGGAAAGAAAAACTCCTCTCTGAGCAAGCAAATTCTCCCAGCCACCCAAGAGCTAAGCCTTCCCTCATAGCTCCCCAATAGCTACTTGCTTGTTCCCTTGGACGGTCTGTTGCAGTTACAGACAATTAAGGGTTTAATCTCAGTAATTGACTGCAAACTAGTAGTTATCAACCTTAATGACTGTTTTCTGTACTAACAGCCTCTGGCTGTACCTCAGACCCCTCTGAGGCTTAGATAGGGCTAACTGTAGTGGGGGGATGGTGATGGATATTTTTCTGAATACCAATCATACCTCCTAAACCATTCAATCTGTGATTTTTGAGCAGCCATGGAAGGTAGCTGGGTGGCACATTGAATAGGGTAGCAGAGTAGGTGTCAGGAAAGACTTGAGTTTGAAACCTGACTCCTATACTTGATGAGGTACAGTCTCTGGGAACCCCCTTGAACCTGGAGCACAGTCTCTGGGAACCCCCTTGAACTATCCTTGAATCTTCTCACTTGATCTGGCTAGTTTCCACCCTTAATCTTGTCAAAGTGTCTGCCCAGATCTGTTAGCCTTAAACTAGCCTAGCCCCTCCATTGTCTGGCTAGTTTCCACCCTTGATCTGGTCAAAGTGTCTACGTCCAAATCTGTTACTTCAGCTACTTCCCACCCTTAATCCCATTCTCTTGGTTCCTGGAGTCTGACCTCATCCCAGTCCCACCAAGCTCCTCCTTAGACTCCTTTTCAAGATCCTCCCTAAACCCCTTCTCCCATCACCCCAGGCCCATCCTAGATCCCTCCTACAATTTTTGTGTATGTAAGTCTCATCCTGTCTCCATGAAGGTGCTCAGATTCAATCTAGCTCAGCTCAGATTGAATCTGGCCCACTTGTGAAAACAGACACCACAAAGGGTGGGATTTCTTAAGACAACCCATTATGGCAAACCCTTAACAAATTTCATCTTTAGCCTTGGCTGAGAAGGCTTGGGTCAAATTCTTTTGGCAGGACCCAGCGTGTTGGTATTTTGGGGTCTCGAGCACCCCTCAACCCCAAACCTCGTCATACTCACTAGCTGTGTGACCCTATAGCAAGTCACTTAATGTCTTTTAGCATCTGTTTCTTCATCCATAAAGTGGGGATGTTAATAACAGCATCTATTTTACAGAACTGTTGTGAGTCTCAAACAGGACAATATATCTATAAAGCACTTTGTAAGCTTTCAAGGAAATCAACAAGTGTTTCTTAAAACTCTCACAAAGAAAGGCAAAAACAAGGTCCCTGTCCTGGAGGAGCTACATTCTAATGGGCAAGACAAAATGCAAACAACTGTGTTACACAAGATGGATACCATAAAAATGGGAAGTCAGCTTCAAAGATAAGGTACTAGTAGCGGGAAAAAAAGAACAAGTTCTCCCACTGCATCTGGGGCCACCACCAGTCGTCTTGATCTATGTCTCCCCACTGGACTCTGATGACTCTGGAGGGGAGAGAGAGGCTGATGACTTTGCACAGCCCGGCCTCACTTAAGTCCAGTTCACTTACAAATCAAGCTATCACCCTCCTGAAGTCATCAGTCCTCTTCCAGAACAAAGGATGAACAACGACAACAACAACACAACGACGAGGACGAGCAGTGGGGGAGGGGAGGCTAGGAAAAGCCTCTTGCAGAAGGTGGGATCTGAGCTGTTTTGCAGGTGAGGAGGGAGAGCACCTTCAGGTGGGGAAAGGGAGAAAGGGGACATCCAGAGAAAAGCTACAATCTGGAGATGAAGTTTTGGGTGTTGAGACGAAGTGTTGGGTGTTCTAGGAACATCAAGAAGGGCCATTGTCGCTGAATATAGAATATGGGAAGGAAGGAGAGTGTAAGAAAGCGCTATATAAATGTTCTCTAATATTATTTAGTGAGAGTATCGCATGTGAGAGTTAGGAGCATTGAGCTCAAATCCAGGCTCTTCCACATGTCAAGAGTCCAGGGTTAGACTTCCAAATTTAATTTTTTTTTTTTTTTGCAGGGGGAAGGCAGGGCAATTGGGGTTAAGTGACTTGCCCAAGGACACACAGCTAGTTAGTGTGTCAAGTGTTTGAATTCAGATTTGAACTCAGGTCCTCCTGACTCCAGGACCAGTGCTCTACTCACTGCACCACCTAGCTTCCCCCGGATTTCTAAATTTGAAGGAGATTATTGTGCAATAAGTAGGTACCTAATACATACTTGTTGATTAATTGATTGAGAAGCCCTACCCAGATCAAACTGAGTCCTTGTAAGCCCAAGGCTTGGGATGCTGAGACAGGGGTTATAGGTGTATCAGAGAGGGAAGAGTAGGAAGTGAAAAGATCTATTTAGATGCTATTGCAGTAAGAGGGAGGGAAAGAGAGAGAGAGAGAGAGAGAGAGAGAGAGAGAGAGAGAGAGAGAGAGAGAGAGAGAGAGAGAGAGAGAGAGAG
>CM053622.1:57687170-57724243 GCA_028646595.1 Phalanger gymnotis
TCCATACAAATATGTGACACAGAAAACAGAAGATGGAATGCCAGGCTCAGGTAATAGCAAAAGTTCAGTTCAGCTTGAATATGGCATGCCTGAAAGGCAGCAATGTGAAATAAGGCTGGAAAGGTGGGCTAGAACCAAACTTTCATGAAAGCCCTGTCCATAGCATTTGCATTTTACCCTAGCATCAATAGGCAGCCCCTAATAAAAGTTGGTAGTGAAAGAGTGTGGCATGATCCTTGGGGAGGTGAGTAGAAATAACACCAGTGGCTTGAGTAGGGAAAAGACAGTTGGAAATGGCAGCCTTCTGGAATATGATTGTGAGTCAGAAAAGAATAAAGTGATTCTCTTAGAACATTAAGCAATTGAGATCCAATAACACCATGAATTTTTACTGACACCTGTCAGCAAGATTTGGCTTGTGCCTAGTGGCTAGCCCAGGGATGGGGAACCTGTGACCTCGAGGCCACATGTGGCCCTCTAGGTCCTCCATCCTGAATCCATTTGGATTCAAAGTGCCACACTTGAGGACCTAGAGGGCCACATGTGGCCTCAAGGCCACAGGTTCCCCACCCCTGGGCTAGGCAGTGCCAGAGGAGAAGGACGGGAATGATCCAAGGGCATGAATGCCAGGGTAAGGGGCCAAGGGACAAAAAACGGCATAGTTAAACTGGTTAACATAGTTATGAAAGGAAAAAAATAAAGGTAGATCTTGGGCAAAGGAGCACAAGGAAAAATACTAGAGTTCTCAGTAAGGATAAACAACAAGTTCCATTGATCCCAAAGAAGAGATATGAAAAGACAATTTCTCCCCTCTTTTGCAGAAGTGTGTGTGTGTTGGGGGGAGGGGGATTGTCTGCAGATGTGAAATAATGCATATATCATAATTTTTAAAAATCAATTGATTAGGGGCAGCTAGGTGGCACAGTGAGTAGAGTACCAGCCTTGGAGTCAGGAGGACCTGAGTTCAAATCCGGCCTCAGACATGTGACACACACTTACTAGCTGTGTGAGCTTGAGCAAGTCACTTAACCGCAATTGCCCTGGCCCCCCCCAAAAAAAAGCAAAAATCAATTGATTAGTTTTAATAACTTTGATTCTCTTCCTTTTTATGGCTTATTGAGAGTAGGAAAGAGTAAAGATTAAAAAAAGAAATCCAAATCACTAGGCCCAAATAAACTGCCTCCTTAGGCACTGAAATAAATAATGTGATTTCTAAGCAACTATCGATGATTTTTGAAAGATCTCAGGGAATGGTAGAGCAGGACTACCTATGGGCAATTGTTCTCCAGATTTTCAAAAAAAGGGAAGCAAATGAGATCTGCAAACAATAAAACAGTGAGCTTGATGAGCCTGACCTTGCTTCCTGGTAAAACTCTAGAATGTATTATTATAGGGAAGACTAGAGAATGTTGAGGGATTAAAAAAGCAACGATCACAGAGCCAGCATAGCTTCATGAGGAAACAGGTACTCTTTGTGATAGCCCAGTGGCCAGGCAATGACTGAACAAATGGGGTATGTCTATGTAATGGAATATTATTGTATCATAAGAAATTATAGATGTGAAGAATTCAGATCTGTTAGAGAAGGCTTAAATGAATTGTTGCAACAAAGAAAGTAGAACCAAGAGAACAATATTCCTTCCTCTCAGGACTTTCTCCGCTGTGCCCCTCTCTTGCCTTTTTCTCCTTTCTTCCTCACTTTCTCTCTCTTTTCCTTTGCTTTTCAGCTTCTTTTTATGTGTGTTGTCTTTCCAAATTAAGCTCCTTGAGGCCAGGAGCCTCTTTTAACTGGTACTTGCATGCCCAGAATTTAGCATGTGCTTAGCACCTAGCAAGGGCTTAATAAATACTTGTTGACTTGACTGACTAGATACAACAATGGGGTGTTCAAGGAGGACTAGCACCTTTTGTGTGAAGGCTTGCCGAGTTCTTTTTAGGACAGCTCATCCACCTTTAGTGTCCACCTTTACCCAACTCTCACCTGTGGCTCCAAGAAGCTGCAACGGCCACATACCAGTAAAACCATCTCAGCGGATGAGTTAAACCACCTTGAGAGTAACTGTCAGGCCTCAAACAGGTTGGTGAGTTAGGGGGATGTCCATCCCAAGTATGTAAAGACTCCCCCTGGTGGAATGGACGAATAAGAACAATTTGTTCCATTGGCCATGAAGGTGGCTGTGGAAAATACTTAGAGCCGGGTCAGATATTGAAAATGTCATCACCAGTCACTTGACTTCTATCTTGCTACTGGACTTCAATGACTCTGAAAGAGTGAGCCTGATGACTTTGTGCAACTCTGCCTCATGTAAATCCAATTCAAACCAGTCAAGAGATCACCCCTTGATGTCACTGAGAACAACAACAATGAAGATGATAATGTAAATGAAACAAATACTAAATTGCTGATGAAGGCAGATGAATTGCAATGGTCCAACTTGGGATTGTCTTAGAGAAACAGCCAGGAAACATTCTGGCTGGTTTCTAGGAAGGATTTTATCAGTCAAGTAACAAATCAGCTATGGAGCACAGTATCTAGAGTGTTGGGCCTAAAGTTCATCTTCCTGGGTTCAAATCTGTCCTCAGACACTTATTAGCTGTATGACCCTGAGTAAATAACTTAACCCAGTTCACCTTAGTTTCCTCATCTGTAAAATGAGCTAGAAAAGGAAATGGCAAAACACTGTACTGGTATGTTTGCCAAGAAAACCCCAAATGGGTTCAGGAAGAGTTGGACATGACTGAACAAAATGACTCAATCAACAAGCATTTAGTAAATAATAGGTAGAAGGTGATGGTGGAATATAAAGATAAGAAAAACATTCCCTGCCCTCAAGGAGCTTACCCCCTACGGGGGAGACAACATGCTCATAAATAAGTACAACATATCAAGTTAGGTTGCTTTGTAGATTGGAGACAGTTTTGCTTAAATTTCTCTTTATTGCAAAAGAATTGGGCTGGGGAGACATATTGGGAAATGATTTTAATGCAAGATAAACTCTAAAAATAAAAGCTACTAATGGGGAGGAAAAAAGATCAGGTCATGTGAGACTAACCTAATTTTCTTTTTTTTTTTTTGACAAGGTTACTAGATAGGTGGATCAGGAGAATGCTGTGTATATATAGTTGTCCCAGATTTTAGTGAAGCATCTGATTGGGTGGAACAGAATACAGCCTTCCAGGCTTTTTCGACAAGGTGACTGCTTCTCATTCATACGTTAATATAATTCAAGATTCCTTGAAAGATATAACAGAAGTGACTGTTTAACAATGCTATGATCATAAACATTGAGTAAAGCATAAAACAGGGAGATGTATTCTTGCCAAAAGAATTTGCCACTGTGATCAAAGAGATCTATCACTGGATCCAAATTGAAGAGGGATTTCCTTGGGATAGTGCAATGTTTCAGGTATTCCTGTTTGTGGATGAAATTGGGCTGACAGTAGAGCCTTCTGGATGAAAACTGTAATCACTCCAAGGAGTTTAGCCTGACCATCCACAGGATGAGTATCCATTACCAAATTAAAATTCTAATATAGAGCTTGTATGTATAACTGGGTCAGGCAGTAAAAGGGGCAAGGACAGTCCAGACACTGAACTAGATTACCTTCAGAATATAAAGCAAAGGCCCATCTTTTTAATAATAGCATTCTACTGGATATACTGTTATATGGCAGACTTGGAATAAAATGGTCTCAGAAATGTTAAAAATGAAGATCACATGGCAGGGCAATGGAGAGGTACATGGTGGGTGTGGGCAAGTTACAACATATTATCATTGAAAAACTTTAAATAAAAGGAGCAAAAGATGTCATCAAAGAATTGTATCATAGGAAGAGAAGATCAGCTGGTTACATATCAAAGATGAGTACATCAAAGGAGGGGTGAAAGATAGCCAGAGTACTTCACTAGTACCTTCTCAGTGTCAATAGAAATATGTTGGGTGTGCCCCTGTGGTGAATTAGTAGAAAGACATGGACAAGAATCACACAGAAAGTACAGGAATGGATGAGTTGTAATCTTCATTGTTGCAGGAAGCTTCCAAATCTGTGAGATCACAGATTCTTTTGAACCCCTAACAACTCTTTCATGCTAACCTTATGGATAAGATAGAGAGCTGTGGCTAGATGACAGAACATTTAGCTGGACTTAGAAATGGTTCGAATGGCTGGACCCAAAGAATAGTCATTCCTAGTCATGAATGGTTCTATGTCAACTTGGAAGGAGAGCTCTAGTAAGTTTAACTCTTCTGTTTAACATTTGAATCAATGACTTGAATGAATAAATAGCAAACTTATCAAAGTGTAAGATGACAGAAAGTCAGAAGGATCCAGAAAGATCTTGATAGGGTAGACCAGAGGTGTCAAACAGGGTTGGTAGGATCTTCCCTACTTCCTATCCACAACACTACTGAGAGAGCTGGAACCAGATTAAAACATAATTGGGAAATATTTAACCAAATGAATAAAATACAACAGAACATAGTTGTTTCACCTTTAAAAAAAAAAGCCCAAAATGAAGTCAATATGTCTTTCAGGGATCCTTATGTATGGATGGTTTCTATTTGAGTGACACCTCTAGGGTAGACTACTAGATGGAATCTATAAGATGAAATATCATAAGGACAAATGTAAAATTTTACACTTGAGCTCAAAAAAAATCAACTTGGCAAGTATAAAAATGGAGAAGGGAGGTTAGATAGCAGGTTTTTTGGCAGGACAATTGGGGTTAAGTGACTTGCCCAAGGTCACACAGCTAGTACATGTGTCAAGTGTCTGGGGCCAGATTTGAACTCAGGTCCTCCTGACTCCAGGGCTGGTGCTCTACTCACTGAGCCACTTAGCTGCCCCACTCTATTTTTTTAATGTAAAGGTTTATTGATGTATTTTGTCTTCATGAAACTTATAAAGTGAGGGCCATCCATTACAATGAGGAGTAAAAAAGCAGAAGGGGGAAAATTTTTCATAAAACTAACATTTTTATACATATATGTACACACATACACATGTGTAAAATATTGTGTTATAGACGGTATTGAACACCCTTGTCCCTAACTCTGCAAAGAAATAGGAGGATGTGTCTTCTCATCTCTCTTCTTTGGGGCCAAGGTTGTTTGTTATGATTTTGTAGCATTCAGTTTAAATTATTTCATTATTCTATCAATTTATGTTGTTGTTTGTAGTCATTGTGTGTATTATTTTACTTAGCAGTTCTATTTACTTTGTATCAGTTCATAAGTCTTCCCGTGGTTCTCTGTATCCGTCATGTTCATTGTTTCTCCCAACACAACAATATTCCATTCCATTCTTGCGCCATAATTTGTTTAGCCATTTCCCAAATGATGGGTATGTACATGTTTCTAAGAAACAGGGATTTTTAGCCTGGAAAGGAGATTTAGTAGGGACTTGATTCTTGTCTTTAGACATTTGACGGTTGTCATATGGAAGAGGGATTAGATATGTTCTGCTTTGTCCCAGGGGGACAATTAGGAGCACTGGGTAGAAGTGGCGCGGAGACAAATGTTGCTTAATTGAAGTAAAAAACTTCCTAACAGAGTGGAATGGACCAGGATGCCTTTGAAGACACTGAGTTCCTCTTATCACTGACAGTGTACAAGCAAAGGTAGATAACTACTTGTTGGGCATGACATAGAGGAGACTCTTGTTTAGGTATTGGTTGGACTTAATGGCCTTTGAGCTTCGTTCCTCCCTCTCTCCCTCCCTCCCCTCTTTCCTTCGTTCCTTTGTTCCTTCCTTCCTCTGTCTGTGATTGTGTAATTTTGTGAGACAGAAGGAGACATACAAGAGACAGAGGGAGACATGCAAAAACAGGATATTATGTTTGGCGAGGGAAATCTTAGAGTGCAAGATGATGAAAGTGGTATAGTTATTTGGGGGTGTTACTGAGGCCTAGGATTTGACACACCCTTTTGGGGTAGAGACATAAGTCTTGGGAGTCAAAGAGGCCTGTGAGTTAAGGAAGACATTTACATACATTTTGAAATATCCAATTATGGGGGTAGGGATCAGAGTAGACAAGACCATGAGCTAGGTATTGAACCCCTTGAAGAAGGGGGAAAAAAAGAAGGTAGATGACAGCCACAAGGCTTTGGATCAATTGGTGTGTGTATATAGCTGAGTGACTGTGCTGGAGGAAGGGTATGGAAGCTAAAATGCTGAGTTTGCTGATTCTGCCTCCTGGTCTGTGTTGATGTGATTGATGGAGCAAATCACATGAGAGTGGCCAGGCAAGACCAAGCAAGAAAGTCAGGTCTTATGAGTCTAAGAAGATGGGGAACATGAAGAAAACATTTTAGGATAAAGGGGAGTTTTTTTAGTAAGAAACTCAGAGCTCCAGTGGACAGAGGAAGCTGAGTCATTGGAAGGGGTACATTTGAGCTTTATAGGGATGAGCGAGGGAAAGAGAGATGGCAATTCTCAGTCACAAGGATTGGAGGAGCATTGTTTGGGACTTGGCCAGTCATAGAAAAGAAGTACTAGTTAATTGAATATTCAGTTAATTACAGCAGAGGTTGGAGGGTTGATGATAATAATGATTGGGAAGGTCATATGGTGGACTACACATACAAAATTAAGGATACAGTGTCAGAGATGGGCAGTTTGTGTTACTCAACTGTGCCTCTTTGGGGAGCTAGGGGGTGCCATATAGTATACAGAACACTGGGCCTGAAGTCAGGAAGACTTGAGTTCCATTTTAGCCTCAAATATGTCCTAGCTGCAAGACCTCTGTTGCTTCAGTTTCCTCACCTGTAAAACAGGGATAATAATGACACATACCTCACAGGGTTGTTGTGAGGATCAAATGAGATAGAACAGTGTCCAGCAGGTGCTTCATAAATGCTTGTTCCCTTCCCTTTTGTTGCAAGGGAGAGTTCTATTTGATGGAAGTCAGGTAGTGATATTAGCCAGTGAGAGATATGTAGGAAATAAACAACAAGAAAACATTAGAAAAAATATTTTCATTTAATGAGAAAAAGAAGACTTCTAGCCTTGGGGAGCATGTAGGCTCTTTGGTTCATCATTCCTTTCTACCACAATTCAGGAGAAGTGGGGTGAAGGCTGAAGCCAGGAAGCTGGGCTATTGGCAGTAGAAGGGATGCTTCATTTCCCCTTAGCAGTCATTGCTCCAAGCTCCTGGGACGCTTAATAGTGGCGGAAAGCTGAGGCACTGTTGTTATCTCAGATGGCAATGGCAAGCAAAACACAGTAATAAGAGACAGAGGAAGTGCCACTTCCACAAAGAGAAGTCCAGGAGGTCATATGTTAAGGAGACTTTCTGTCCCAGTCCTTGAGAAGAGCTGGGGCTCCCACCTCCAGGTAGTGAGTGATGATGGAGGGCTGAATATATCTCTGGGCAGAGGTGTCTCTGTCACTTCTTTAGCAGTGGCATTTTATCTGGAATCTTACTGGTCACAGAGGATTGACTGCTATGTTCTATGTTCCAAGAGCCCTCCCAGCCCTGGCCTTATGTGTTCCAAGGGCCTGGCCATCCCTGGCCTTGTGTGTTTTATGATTCCCGAGGAAGTTCCAAACATAATGATTCTATTAGTTGCTACCTGTAGAATTAAGGATGAACAAAGTTATTTCCTAAAAACCAACATCACGTCAATGTTCTTAGTGGATTCTTTCTTGAGATCACTGGAAATACAAAAGTCTCTCTAGTACCTGTTGTAGGCGGAGAAACACTCAACTGGATACCAAGAAACAAGGTGTTAACAAGATATTCTTTCCACTGACTGCAGGCAACACCTTCCTGGCTGAAAGTATCCATCACTGAACAAATGATAGGTAGAAGCTTGTAGGTTCTGTCTCTGATGTAATCAGAAATATTGAAAGGGCAGCATTTTTAGTATGTTGAAATTGGGAGGGAAAGGTAACCCACACATATTCTTCTTTTCAAAAAAGTGGGAGAAGATACCTTTTTCAAACTCTAGGCCAGCAAGTTTGACTGATTCTGGGCAAAATTAGAGAACAAAGAAATAATTGGTGAGCACTTGCAAAGGGAAATGGCTGATCAAGAAAAGTTAGCATAGGTTCATCAAGAACAAATCATGTCAGAATAACTTAATTTCCCTTTTTGAGAGGGTTATTAGGTTGGTAAGTGGGGGCAATTCCATAGTGTACTTGGGTTTTAGCAAGGCGACTCAGAAAGTCTCTCACAATATCCTTGTGGATCAAATGGAGAGGATGGATTGGACACTAGTACATTTATGTTAATTCAGAAGCGAATGGAAGCAAGGACTAATAAATTAATATCAACCTATGTGGAACTCTCTAGTGGAATGCAGAGGTAGGGCTGTATCCTTGGTTGTGATCTGTTGGCTATTTAAAAACAAATTAAGTACTTGGACGATGCAGATGTAGATGACATGTTCCCCAACTTTGTGGATGATGCAAATCTAGGAGCGATAGCTAATATTTTAGGTAACAGATTTTGGATCCAAAAAGATCTTGACAGTCTAGCATAATGTGTCAGAACTAATAATTTGAAATGTAATGGAGAATGTAAAATCCTAGAATTGAGTTGGGTTAAAAATAACCAACTACAACAGTTGATATGAAGAGATGAGGAAGTTCCCTTGGACTGCAGTGTTCTGTAACAACCCAAACAGCTAATGTTGACCAGAGGTAGCTAGATGATGCAACAGGAAGTGTTGGACCTGGAGTCAGGAAGTCCTGAGTTCAAAACTGATCTCAGACTATTCCTAGCTGTGTGACCCTGGGCAAGTCACTTAACCTCTGCCTGCCTTAGTTTCCTCACCTATAAAAAGGAGATAATAAGAGTACTTACCTTCCAGGGTTGTTTTGAGGATAAATGAGATAAGATTCATTAAGCACAGCAGGATATACAGTGCCTGGCAGCTAATAGGCACTTAATAACTGCTTGTTTCCTTTCCTCTCCCTCCCTTCCTCAAATCTTTAGTTCCTTCCATTATCACTTGGATAAAACACAAACTCCTCAGCCTGGCATTTGAAGTCCTTCATAATTTATTTTGACCTATCTTTCCAGACTTATTTTATCTTATTCCCCAATATATATGTATATATGTATGTATGTGTGTGTGTGTGTGTGTGTGTGTGAGTGTGTATACACACACACATATAAAATTCCTTTTCACCTCTCCCTCTTAAAATTCAGGGCTCATTTCAAGTGCCGCCACTGACCTAAAGACTTTGATGATTATCCTAATTGTTGGTGCTCTTTCTCTGCTCAAATTGTCTTGTATTTATTTATTGGTGTGTAGAATTCTCCAAGTAGAATCATAAGCTGTTTAAGGGGAGGGACATTTTTCATTTTTTGTTTTTTTATTCCCAGTGCTTAGTATAGCACTTTGGACACAGTATTTAACAAACAATTTTCAGGGGCAGCTAGGCGGCAAAGTGGTTTAGAATCAGGGGGTTTAGAATCACTGGGTTTAGAATCAGGAAGACTTATCTTCCTGAGTTCAAATCTGGCCTTAGACACTTACTAGCTCTGTGACCCTGGGCAAGTCGCTTAACACAGTTTGCCTCAGTTTCCTCATCTGTAAAAATGTGATGGAGAAGTAAATAGCAAACTACTCCAGTACCTTTGCCATGAAAACTCCAAATGGAGTCAGACACGACTGAACGACTCAACAACAAAAAAATATATTTTGGGTTGAAATATACTCTTCATTAACAGAATCTAGAAAGGAAATTGACTAAGTGGTGTGCATCCAGAAAAGGAAATATCAGAAAAGTGAGAGAACTAGAGATTATGCTGTATGAGGATGAATTCAAGCAAATAGGGATGTTCAGATATTTGAAAAGTTCTTATTTGAAAGAGGAATTAAATTGGCTTTGCTTGGCTCCAAAGGGAAGAATTAAGACCAAATGGACATAAACTAGAAGACAAATTTCAACCTGATTCCAGAAAGAAAATCATAACAAAGCTGTTAGAGGACTGGGCTGACTGGTGAGGTAGTGATTTTCCCTTCTGTAGACCTTTTCAAACAGAAGGTAAAGCAACAATTGGTGATATTACAGAGGATAGATTCTTCATGTGATTTCCCTAAATCATTTCTCTTATTTGAGATTTTCTGAATCTTTGATAAGGGATGGTTAGGACTGGCAAAGCACAGGGCAAATATTTAAAATTAGAATTCAAAAATAGTAAGGATTTCCTGTCAACTTATTTTATTTAAAATTCTAATGTAGAAGAAAAAAGAATTTAACAATAGACGCTAAGGCAAGTGGTTATGTCTTATTATACAGCAACATTATTGTATATACATGTAGTTTCTCTGGGTTAAAAGCCTCAGCAGTTTTTACAAGCACGGGTAACAATGGAATAAACAAATAAAAACACAATCTATGTTATACACAGAATGTTAAACAACAAACAGAATTAGTCAACAAATGGATGATTTCATCCACAGCGACCGAGAAGTTTGTATTTATCACCAAATCTATATTTTTGTATAAACTGAAACAAGGATAATTTTCCCACTGCCCCAAAATAAATGGTTTCCACCTTTAAAACTTATTTATTCAAATATTTGTTAGGCACCTACTGTGTGCAAAGCCCTGTACCAAGTGCTGGGGAAAATAAAAAATTTAGATGAGTCGCAAATGCTTATAACCACAGGGAACTGAGGACGAGCTTGGTTAGAGTAAACTGCAGTGAAAGTTGGACGATTTTCACATAATCCAAGATATGGAGCCCTAACTTGTTTCTGAGGCAGCAGTGGTAGTACAACATAGAGAATTTTTCACAACTCTAGCATTAACTAGTTGTGTGATCTTGTTTGACTATATAAGGTCAAAGGCCCCTTCCAACCCTGAAATTTTAGGACATGTGGTCCACCTGAGATTTTTAGCAAAACATATTTACTAAATTTAACAAACACCCATGAACGAATAGACTAGTATTACCTCATCAATTGCCTGCACCTACTGTTGTGTAACTGCTTCCAGATGTTATGGACCAATGACTATTTAAATTTAAAAAAAATCATGCAGCTTATACACATCAGGATATACGATTATGTGGCCTACCTTTTTCTTCTTCTTTGTCATCTAGATTTGTGGTTTCGTTCATGTAGGAAATTTTGAGTGATGCTCCTCCTACCAATTTTGATCAGCAAGTAAAATACTGATAGTTTCAGTTTCCTGGAGCCGATAGATCAAGCAACTTGCTTAGGATGGCATGGCAGGTATGTCTTCATGGCTCAGAAGTCAACTCTCTCCACTGTCTCATGCTGCCTTCCTCATGCACTCCTGATATTACTTCTTTTCTAAATCCTAAGGTCTTTTCTTGCTTTGACATTCTGCTTGATGGTGACTTCCAGCCCTGATATTCTAGGATTCACTAGTTCTGTGGACAGAGGTTTGAAAAACCTTAATTCCCCAAAATAAAACTCTGGGTTTTGTACTAAAGTACCTCTGCAAGTGGTCTCTAAAACAAAACAAAAAAACTTTTATTAACCAAATAAAAACAGTAATAAAATACTGGTTACAGGATGCTTATTCTGTAAGACAAACAAAACTTCTGAATCCAATCTTTCCTTCACTAGTTTGGTAATACAACCATCCTTCCCTGTATCCTTCAGCTTATTGCTTGCCAAAAGCAGAAATCTAGTCTTTCCAGCCAAGAGAGAGTCTGTCCAATATGTGCAAAAGAGACATCTTTCCCACCCTGTACCCCAATGTAAAAAACACAATTATCTACCTTTTGATGCAGCCTATGTTCTCCTCTACCCCCAAAATGCAACCACTGTATGTGCTTTGCAAACTAGTTCTCAAAGAGAATGTTGAAGACCATGGGAATGATTTCAATCATATGAAAGCTTCATAAAGGCAAAGGCTTATACACTTTTTTTCCTATTTTGATTCGTAAGTGAAATTAGAGTAGAAATTTAAGGATGCAGATTTTAGTTTAACTAAGAATTCTGACCTCTTAGCTATTCAACGATGGCTAGACTGTCTCAGTAAACTGATGACCATTGGCCAAGAATACATACAGTAGAGGGAATTTTGTTCCAGATTAACGATTTAAGATCTCTCTGCCATCTAAAAATTCTATGATTCCTAGTTCAATGGATGGTCTGTTCCCTCACTGCCTGGTAATAAGAGTTAGTTGATCTAGTACTGATGTTTGTGACATCTTTATTTATTGGAAATGGCCCTGCTAATATACCCTTTAGTTAACTGTGAAAATCAAGAGTCAGCCTTGTCTTACCCTCTATGATCACTATGACCCTATAGAGTTCAAAGGAGAGAAAAAAAATATAATGCATTTCTTTATCATGACACCAAATCTGCAATGAGAATGGCTGATAAATTCCAACCATTTGTCCAATAAAAGGATTGGGATGCTGCTCAGTCCTCATTCATATATGTCTGAAGCATCTTACCTGTCTCACTTGGCAACCTGGGGAACAAATCCTTTCTAGGTAGCTACTGTTGAAGGTCTTGTTATAAGGAGAAAGAGTAATTTATTTGGAATCAGATGACTGGGTTCTGCTTCTTACTGTATAACACTTTGGTTAAGCTCCCTCCCTAGAAATTAGTTTTTTCACTTGTAAAATATAGGAATCAGATTAGATGATCTCTAAGACCCCTTTTTGGGCAGCTATTAGCATGGTAGATATAGCACTGGGCCTAGACTCGGGAAGACCCAAATGCAAATTTGATCTCAGATACTTACTAGCTGTGTGACTCTGGGCAAGTTATCTAGTGTTTGCCTCGGTATTTTTATCTGTAAACTGGGGATGGTAATAGTCTCTACCTCCCAGGGTTGTTGTAAAGATCAAATGAGATAACTGTAAAACTATCAGTACAGTGCCTGGCATATAGTAAGCAATACACACACACACACACACACACACACACACACACACACACACACACACACACATTAGCTATTATTATTATTATTTTAGGATCCTATGGGAAGGTGAAACTAGAGAAGGCATGCCATGTACATACACTCACATGGTTTGACTTAAGTAAGGCTAAGGTGGACCATTTAATATCAAGAGTACAAGACCTGTACTTCGTATTGTGCTACATACAAATGCCCTAGAAGAATATAAAGCCATAAAATAAAATTAATGTATACCTAGTCATAATGCTGTACAAGACAATGGAAACAGTGGGATTCAGAGGTTAGTTCACCTGGGCTAGGTGGCTATGAAGAGTCTACATCATAAGGGGACGGAGCAAAGCCAAAGTGAAGGGAAGGGAGTCCTTGAAGTCTGTAAGGCAAATTGATTTTTCACTTTAGCCTTTACTGGCTCCAATCTGCTTTATTATTACTTGTATTGGGGAGACTTCTTCCTGATATTTGTAACAAAGATGAAGGGCTGCAAGGGCTATTTATACCAGGTATTGATACCAAAGAGAGACTTATGTGCCAAGAAGAGGCCTGGGGTGGGAAGGCTTCCAGGTCTGTTTGCCCTGGGAGCCTTTTCACCACCCTCAACAATTGTGTTTATGTGAAGGATGTCTATCACTTAAGAGACAGGGAACACACAGGAAGCAAGTATGGAGCCCAGAGCCTTTACAGAATCACAGAAGATTAGGGCTTTAAGGAATCTTAGAGATCATTTAGTCATCTCCAGACTTTCCTTATTGCCATTCCCTGTCCACCCCTGCCCTAATACCTAAAAAAAAAAAACCCCTGAAAACTGAAGCCCAAACAATTTAAGTGATTTGCTCATGATCACACATCTAATTAACTGATAGCAGAGTTGAAAAGAGAGCTGAGGTTTCTTTACTCCTGGCCCATTATTCTCTCAGTTACACTGTACTGGGGCTTCTGTTTTGCTCCTACTGACTAGAAGGCAATTTTAGGACCTTTTAAAAGCTGCAGAGATAGCCACATTTTCCATGAGAAGGGCAAGTGACAAGCTGTACGACGAGGCAAGTCAATTCCCATGTCTTCGCTTCTGTTTCGCTAACTGATCTCCTCCAATCTAAACATGCTAATTCCAAGGCTTTGCTAACTCACCCTTTTCTCAGGCCTTCAAAACAAAAATAAGGGTTTTCACATAATTCAAGGTATGTCAGCCTAACTTGTTTCTGAGGTAGCAGTCCCCAGTGAACTAATCAAAGAAGAATGTACACCTTTCTAATTAAGGGTGGGCAGGCAATCACCTGTTAGATCAAGTAAGCTGTCACTATTATAGGTGTCAGTGCTGAATGCATAGATTGAACATGGACTCCTCTGACATGGAAATTCAAACATATTTTCCTTTACACGTGGACAATAATGCTATTCGTGATAGGACGTCTTATTTCAAAGTAGGCTTCCCAGTAGATGTATAAACAAGAAAAATGAATAAATCTGCTATCTTCCCTCCTGAAAGAGATCACCCCAAATAAGAAATTAGTTCAGCTGATTTAAATCAAATCTATCCTGACAGCCTTGCCAACTTTACACACTGTGACTGGTTGGCTCAGTAAGCACTGGTGGTTGGGAAGAAAACAAATGAACAACTCTTCTTGTACTCCTGAAGTGACCTGAAAGGGTCTTTCCTTTAAACTCCTAGCCTACTCAAAGATGAAGAAATTAATCAGGTTTACAATTTAGGCCAGGAAACCAACAATGGCTACCCTTGGAAAGCATCTGGGGGGAAGTGCTTCATGTGAAACTCTTTATCTTTCTTTATAAGCTCACTGGCATTCCAATCACCTAGTAGAGTATTCTGCTTAGCCCATCTTTGGCCCATTTAATTTGCTCGCTAATTTATTTTAATCATCATTTATTAAGAGCTTACCACAAGCCAGGTATTGTGCTGGTTGCTTGCAAAATGGAAACTGAGATCTTTGGATAGTCGTCATTTTCAGTGCATCCCACCCACATGCTGCTGTGGCTGCCTTGGCCCTGTTAATCACTATAACCAAAACCATTAATCCTACAGTCCTTTAAAAGGGCATGTTTTGTTACTCAAAACAGGTTTTCAAAGGTGAGGACAGTGCTTCCTCAATGTGCCTTTCATTTCAAGCTGGGCAAAGGGGTAGTTTAAATCAAAGTGAGGACCACACAATACCTCCCCCAATCAGTTCCTGTTTTTAGGGGAAATGTAAACACAAGCCTCTAGCTCTGTAGATATATAAGTACACAACACATACATACATACATATATATATGTGTATATATATATATTTATGTATAATAATATACACAACAGAACAGTGTAGTAGATCAAGGTGCCTTACACTTGGAAGCTGGCATTCTTGGACTTCTAAGTGAGCCTGAACAAAAGTTCAGTGTAGTATAGGACTGAAAGTCTGCTGAATAATTGGATATTCAAAAGGTACGTTGAAAAAGCCATTTTCTTTACAAATGTGCATTTTTTCCAAAGTGATTTATTCTCTCCAGGTATCTGCCTCAAATCTGGATGTTGGAGTTAAGCTAAACTTAGACCTTCAAGCTTTATTCTTTAAAGTTGTCCAAGTGATACATTAAAGAGTTATAGGGGAGGAGGACACTGTCCCTCCCTCACAACACATGGCTACTCAGGCAATGAAAGGTTAAAAAGTAACCAACTTTACTTCTCACCTCCACTAGAGAAGAACTGGTTTAATCTGGGTGCACTCGGTGATTTGCTACAGAACAGCATTGAGACAAGGAACTTCCTTAAGAGAAGGATTTTGAGGTTTGCTAAGCTTTCCACACCCACTCCCAGGCACAGGGTCATGATTAAATCCCATACTACATGCTACTTGGAGCCTTGTAGTAGACTCTTCCCCATTCCCGGCCCTACTCCAACCAGAAGCACTTCATTTCAGGTAGGACTTAAATATTTAGAGCAGTGATTGGCAGTCTGGTAGGAATCCATTTCCAAGTGATGGGTTGGAAAAATCAACACCAAGATTGGGTTGGAGAATTTCACACAGTGGATGTCTGGTAAATGAGGAAAGACAGACTCCCCCCTCCACTATCCCCTAACAGTGTTCTGGATCCTGCATCATGCTGTACTGAGGAAAACGAGAAGCATCAAATACAGTTAAAAATCCGGAAGTTGTGTGTAAGGGACACACACCTCTCATCTTTAAAAGCAGCTTAAAATGTCCTTTTTGAGTCTTTGAAATGTAGGTTGTGTTTAATCTTGATTAAGGCTTTTGGCTGTACAGGAAATTCCTCATTTTCCCCTCCTGGAAAAAGTCCCCCATGATAGATTTTCCTCTGCCCAGGGGGCCAAGTTGCATGTGTCACTTTAGCAGAGTTTTCCTTCACAGGAGACTAGCAAGGCTGGTGGTAGGTCCATTCTGCGCCTGAAACTGTACAGGGGGTGGCCCGTCTGTCCACTGGAAAATATGCATGGAAATGAAAGAAAATGGTAATTTACAACCTGGAAAATGAAGAACATGCTGTTCTTTGGCAAGAAGCAAATCACTGTTCATATTTCCCGATCAGACCCTATCTGGAGCATTCTGTCCAGGTCTGAACACAACCAGGTAAGCGTGACAAAGATGGGGAAGGGACTCAGAAAGGGCATATGATGATCAATTGAAGCAAACAGATGTTTAGCTTAGAGAAGAGAAGACTTAGGAGGATATGATCACTGTTGTAGGTAAAGGAGAGTAGACCTGGGAAAGCCAGGACCCAACTGATGAGGAAATCACGAGGAGATAAGTTTAATATGACACATTTTCTAACAGTCAAGGCTGTCCAGTAATAGAATGGGCCACTTTTTGAGGTAAGAGTGAGCATCCTTTCAAGGCAGCTAGGTGGTACTGGGCCTGGGGTCAGGAAGACCTGTGTTAAAATTCAGCTGCAGACACTTACTGTGTGTGTGACTCTGGGCAAGTCACTTTCCCCTTCTCTCCTTCAGTTTCCTCAACTGTAAAATGAGGATAATAACTGCACTTACCTCGCAGAGTTGTGAAGATAGAATGAGATAATATTTGCAAAGTGCTCAGCACATAGTATGTGCTATATAAATGTTTATTCTCTTCTCTTTCCCCTTTCAAGATACCATAGAGAATTCCACATTGGGAGACTGATTGGACTAGATGACCTTCTAGGTCCCTTTGCAGGCTGAGATTCTATGATTGCAAATACAACGATGATGTTACCAATCAGCTATCAGCCACAAGCAGGTACTGAAAGCTGGTTTTCTTGGGACAGCGATAGTTAGTGTCTAGTATGTTATCAAGGGTAGGCATCTCCCAGGGGGCTAGACTGGATACATGGGAAGGGAGAATGAGGTTAACTAGCCTACAACCACTACGTCAGCTAAGAAATTTGACAACTGGCCACAAAACGTATTTTTCTCCACCACAGAGCCATGACTGACTTAGCAGGAAATGCTACCAAGGCCTCCACAAAGTCCTCACCGTGATCAGGTTGTGCTCTGGAAGGCTACAAGCTTCAATGTGGTCCTGGAGAAGCTGCTGGGAGAAGTTCTGATGCATCTGGGCAGCTTCATGAGCATCCATTGCATTTCCACAAGCTTTATTCAGGTCTGAGAAAGAGAGAAACACTCATAGAATTCAGATGATTAAATAAGGTACTGTCAGCCAAGTTCTAGCTGGTGTGATCTCCTAAAATCCTTCCTTGGAGATTCAGGCTTATGGGATTGCTCTCCTTGCTGCTTTCCTGTAGTACTTATCCATACCCACCATTTACCATAATAACTGTAGACTAAATTGTTATCTGTTCTACATGTATATTTTCTGTATCCCCAATCAGCAATAACAGTTGACATTTCTATAATGCCTCATGGTGACAAGAGCATTTTCACATACTGTATCTTGGGGAGGCAGCACAATAAAGTAGAAAAACAGCTACATTTGAAGTAGATAACTAGGTTCAAACGTTACCTCTGACATTTATGTGATCTTGGGCAAATCGCATATGTCCCTGGGCTTTAGCTTCCTCCTCTATAAAACTGGGAGGACATGGGGGAGGTAAGAGGTGAAGGGCTGCTGGACCAGATGCCCTCCAAAGTTCCTTCTAGCTCTAAATCTATGATAATGTGATCTCCATAAACATTCTAAGAGGCAGATAACAATAGCCCCCACTGTTAAAAGTTTTTGTAGTACATAGAACACTTTCCTTACAACAACTCTATGAAGTACATAGTGCAAATGTTATCACCTCCAATTTACAGATGAGAAAATGGAAATCCACAGAGGTTGTACCTTGCCCAAGATCACACTGGTTGTAAATGGCAGAGCTAGGATCTGAAGTTAGACTTCTGTTTCCAAAAGAAGTGCTCTTTTTATTATACCATAGGCAACCAATGAAACTAAAACTAAAACTCTCTGAGGACAGCAACATATTCTGGGGATATATTCTGCAAGAAGCAGTATGGTGTAGTGGAAAAAATTTGACATCAGAGACCTGGGTTCGAGTTTTGGTTACATCATTAAATAACCGATCTGGGCAAGTCCTCTCATTACCTGCTTGAACCTCAGTTTCATTATCTATAAAATGAGAATTATAGTTTCTACCCTGCCTCCACTGAAGGGCTGATATGTACCAAAATATGGAGTCATTCTGTAACACTCTCCTCAAAAGCACTAAATTTGGTATAAAGTGGATCTAAGTGTGGCCCTTATGATAATGTGGCTTTACCTATAAATACAGTCATGTGCAACAGGGCCAACATTTTAGTTAAATTTTAGTATATGTGATTCATAGGGTAGTACTGGATTTTATGGGGAGGAGGTTCAACTAATGATCTTTTTAAGAAAAATAAAATGTTTTATTAAAAGCTTTTGGCTAATGATCTCAAAAGGGTAAGAATTAACTTCCTTTTCCTCAGAAAAATTCTTTGTTCAATTAATATCCTACTTTGTGGCAAAAGGAAAACTCAGTTGTTTTCACACTGCCTCATCTTTAAAGTCATTTATTCTATCCCTTAAGCTACCTCTCCTTTAGTTGAAAGCTCTGAGAATCAGGAATCCAGTCCAATGTTAAATAACACAACTCATATTGTAGTGGAAAGAACCTCGGACTGGGAATCAGGAAACCAAGGCTTTAGTTTTAGTTTTGTCTATGACTTGCTCTGTGATACTGGGCAGGTCCCTTTCTTCCACAGTTTTCTCCTATGTAAAACAAAGGGACTGAATTAGCACCGTCATTAAAAAAAAAACCCACATTTTAATCTTATTTTTGTTGATATCTTTTTTCATATATTACTTTCCAAATATATGCCTTTCCTTCTCCTTCCCCACCAAGATATTCCTTAAAACAAATATTTAAAAAGAGAAAAAAAAACCCAGTTCATCAAAACTATTTAAAATACTGAAGGTATTTGACAGTATATGCGATATTTCATACCCCTAGTTTCCTCACCTCTGTAATAACGGTAGAGAGATATATTTTCTTAACAGTGCTCTGTGGCCAAATTTGTCGGACTTCTATTTATCTAGTGATAGCTCTGCAAAAATCCTGTTAGGTAGTGCAATATTATTATCCTCATATTTCAGATGAACATAGTGAAGATCATGGAAATTAAGTGATTTGCTGAGAAGTCTACAGCTCTCTAAGTGTCAGAACTGGGCTACGCCTTTCCTGATTACATACTGCCTTCCTGACAACTTTACATTATTAGGTCTGATTCTTACATTCTATGCTCTAAGATTCTACAGCCACGACTTCTAAATTCAACCCTGACAAGATACAGTTCATAATGTATTGGGAAGATAGAACATTAAAAAAAATACAGACAGGGCATCTAAAAATGTGAACATTTTATGTGCTGATAAATGATTAAGATGGAATAGAGTTTAAAAATGAAACTAAGACATTCCGGGTACTTTCTTGAGAGAAAGCAAGATGGGCTTAACTTGTGGTAAGGATACAGTCTATATCTGTGTTCCTTCTGACCCCACTCTAAGCAGTTCCCCTGTGGGGAGAAATGCCTGGGGTAGACAATGCTTTCTTCCAAAGCCTTTTTAACATATTCTTGCAGGTTTGGGCCCTCAGGGCAACTAGTATCATTTCCAGGGCTTTTTCCAAGTTCTCTCTATTTTTATGGGTATGGAGGAAAAATGTTCCTTTTCTGACATGTGACAAATTTGTACGATTTCATAGAGCAGAAGGCACAACCACAGCCCTTTTCCAAGGCTTTAACCTGCAGGGCCCAGACCTGCAGAAAAGAAGAGAGGTTTTCCAGGGTCAAAGTGAGCTCATACCATCAAGTCTCTCAGGGTTGCTCAGGGTTTCTCTTTGGCAAGACTAACTAGTGGCAAAAGAGGAAGGGTAATTTGCTGTCCATTGTTTGTTTCCAAGAGGACCAATGACATCACAGGGTGTTGTCCTGACTTGCTTGTGAACTGGATTTAAGTAAGGCAGAGTTGTACAAAATTGTCAGCCTCACTCAGGACAAAAGTCAAGATGACTGGCAACGGCCTGGGATGTAGTGAATAACTTTGGTTTCTTCAATGCTCAACCAAGCTCTAAGTGTTTCACAGCACCTCCTTCAGCTGCCTCTGTGGCTACTGGAACAAACTGTTCTCATCCACCCATTGCACTGAGAGAAATCTTCACATGTTTGTGGTATACTTTCCTTTACCTTGCTGATGGGTTTGGAACCTGTTGGTTACCCTCAACCTGGTTTAGCTCATCTGCCGAGAAGGTTTTACTGAGGTGAGGCCACTGCAAATGCTACAGTATCTTGGAGCCACAGGTAAGAGCTGGGTGAAGGTGGACACTGAGGGTGGATGAGCAATCCTAAAAAGGCATATCAGAGGTGCTAGATCTCTTTGAACACCCCATAAACCCCAGAAAGGTAACTATTGGTTGGATCTTACCCTTGGACTGTGTCCCTCAAAAAGAAGAGCCAGATTCCAGTTAAAAAGATGGCTTGATCTGTCAGAAGACAACTGCACAGGGGAAAATAAGGCACCAAGACTAAACATTCACATGGAGGAAGATAAACTGACATAGCTGGGGAAACGCTTGGCCAAAATGTGTTCCAGGCTGAGTGTATGGTAAGGGCACTCCAACTGCAATGTGAACAGTATGCCCACTAAGAGACCACGTTTGGCATCTAATAAGACTGAACGTTATCATCAGAATAAAACGTCATTGTGGCATAAGTCTTAACACTTCCTTCCTTACTGCAGTCTTTAGAATGCTGCTCAGCACTACAAAGTGCAAGAAACACAAAGTCAGAAGCTGGAGGGAAACTTGTGGTTTCAACAGAGACCAAAGCAAAGATTTTCTTTTGTCCGAGGGACAGAGTGTAGGAGAGAAAGAAATAGTGTGGCCTTTGTTTCCCAGTGAAGACTTGTATTCATATACACCTTTATATTTTGTTTTTCAGTCATGTGAGATATTTGTTTTGCTTTTAAACTACTTGGAAAGAAATATCCTATAATAAGCCTGGAAAGGCAGGCTGAAGCCTGATTGCTAAGGACTTCAAATGTCCAACAGAAGAATTTGCATTTTATCCTAGAATCAAGAAGTGAGCTTGTTGTCCAATTGTGTCTGACTCTGTGACCTCATTTAGGGTTTTCTTGGCAAAGATAATGGAGTGGTTTGCCATTTCCTTCTCCAGTTTATTTTATAGAGGAGAAACTGAGACACACAGGGTTAAGTGACTTGCCCGAAGTCACAGAGCTAGTAAGTGTCTGAGGCCAGATCTGAACTCATGAAGATGATTCTTCCCAGCTCTAGGTCTGGTGCTCTATCCACTGTAACACACAGCTGTACCACCTCTATATTAACTTATCAAAGCGATGGAAAGGATACAGGACTCAAGGAGTAAGAAGGCCTGGGATGGAATCCTTGCTACTGATTCACCTGTAAGCATGAGGAAGATACTTTCTTTTTCTGCTCAGCCACTGGACTGCATACAACAGCTCTACACTCCATTCTTGAAGTCTGAAAATTTCTCCAAATGCTCCATTCCTAACTCTATCCTTCCTCCTTAGTCCCTCTGCTGCTCAGTTCACCATCCTTGTTTTAGATTCTCTTTCTTCCCTATACTTGACTCAGTGTTTGACCAACACAATTCTCTACCCTTGAATTCCTTGCTTCTTTGTCTTACTGTTGCCCCTTCAAACTGGGGGCCTGGATCACTGCTACTTATCTGGCCTCCAAGTGACAAGGTATTAAAAGCTTCTAAACAGAGTCCCACAACCATGCTGAACGGGTTCCATAAAGATTTATGTTTAATCTTCACTGGGCCCTTCCGGCTGCATGGCAATTCTTTTATTCTTCATTGAGTGACTCTCTAGCATGCTCCCGATGGAGACTTTTTTGAATCTCCTACATCTTCCTTTCTTCCTGATCTCTCAACAGGATTTTTTTTTGCTGCCTATTTACTGAAAAAATAGGGACTATCATGCTGACATGAACTCCTTTTCCTCTACTCCATAAAAACAAACTCCTCTGTATCATTTTTTATTCTCTCCTCCTTTATTCTTGTCTCTGACCAGGAAATGGCTCTTCTCTTTGCCACAGCCAATTCCTCTACTTGCATTCTTGATAGGGTCTCCTTTGGGAGCTTCTTCTTCAATATCTCTTTATCCACTGGCTGCTTGCCTACTGCCTACAAACAAGCTCAGAACTCCACCTATCCTTAAAAAAACCTTCACTTCATGCTGCTTTCCCTAAAATATTCTCTTTATTTCATCTCATTTTCAGAGACAAACTCCTAGAAATGGCCATCTACATTTGTCTTCATTTCTTCACTTTTTAATCCCTGTCATTGTTTTTCAATCCTACAGACTTCAATCAGTGGAAATTGCTCTCTACAATGTTACCAATTATCTCTTAACAGCTAAATCCTTTTCTCAATACCCATTCTATTTGACCTCTGTAGCTTTAGACACTACCGGTTCCCCTTCTTCCTTGATATTTTTCCTTCCCCTTGCTTCCATGACACTGACCTCTCTTCATTTCCCCCATGCCTATCTGACTGTTCTTTCTTTCTCCTTTTCTGGATCACCCAATTCCTAGTGAGGTACTGCAGAAAGAATAGTGGCTGTAGAATCAGAGGACCAGAGTTCAAAAGACTATCTCTGACATTTATAACCTATGTGATTCTTGGCATGTCACTTATTGGCCTTGAGACTCAGTTTCCTCATATAAAAGCGAGGGGGTAGAACTAGATAGCTTCTGAACTCCCTTCTAATTTTAGATCTAAGATCCCATTCTCTAAGTGTAGGTTGAAGGTTCTGTCCTGATCTCTTTCTTTCTCTCTATACTTCCTTTCTCAGTGATCAACTACCTTGGGTTCAAATATCACCAACACAGATGACTTTCAAATCCAGTTCTAAATTCTCTCCTGAACTTTAGTCCTGTATCTCTGTTAAAAATTAAAATGTCTTTTAAAAATGTCCCATAGGCATCTCAAATTCACTATGTCCAAAACAGAATTTATCTTCCCTGCTAAACCCACCCTTCCTCCAAATTTCCTATTTCTTTAGGGATACCACCATTCTTTGTCATGCTAAAACTCTGAAGTCACTTAAGACTTTTTCTTCTCTTTCACATCTAATCCATGGCCAAGTCTTGTTAATTCTATTTTTACAGTTTTTATTCTTTTCTCTCCACTTTCATGGCTACCATGCTAGTTCAGGGATTCCTTACTTAATGTCTGAACTACTGAAACAGACTCAGTTGGTCTCTCTGTCTCCAGTTTTACCCTTCCCTAATCCATCTTCTGCACAGCTGGCAAATTAACGTCCCCAAGACACTAGTCGGACCATCTTACTTTCCTATTTAAAAATCTTGAGTGACTCTGTATTGCCTCTAGAATAAAATACAAACTCCTCATCCTTGGTATTTTTAAAGCCTTCTACAGTGTGTTTCCAGCCTGTCTTGCCAGCTTTACTCTTATCAACCTTCTTAAAGCACTCAACGCTTCAGCTAAACTTTCCTGCTAACTTGTTAGTTCCATGAATTTAGCACTTCCCTTCCTGTCTCTATGACTTTGCACAACCTGTTCCCCATACCTGGACTGCACTACCTCCTTTCCTCTACCTCTAAAAATCCTTAATTCTTTTCAAAGATTAGCTGAGGTGCCATCTCTGACAGAAAGCCTTTCCTGAGCCCCTGGTTAAGTGTCCTCTCCTTCCTCCTCAAATGATTTTTTAATTTCCCTATTGGTATACATGATGTCTCCCCTCAGTAGAAGGTAAGCTTCTCGAAGAGGGATTGTTTATTTTTGCCTCTGCATGTACAATGCCTTGCACCGAGTAAATACTTAATAAACATTTGCTGAACTGAACTGAATTTTCTTGAGCCTTGGCTTCCTCAGTTCTTAAAAAAGAGGAGTCTCTACTAAAGTTAACTTGATGCTTTGTCATGGACTTGGAGGAAACTCTTAGTTCTGGAAGGCTTTATGACAGTGAAACACCTTTCACAGGTTTGGTATCTTAAACAGAGTAGATGCTTAATTATTTTTCAAGTTGAGTGCTATTAGCCTGGCTAAATTCAGAGATGCTCATCACAGATTGGCTGGAAGATAAATGAATTCACTGGTCAGAGAACTCCTCAAAGACTATCTACTAAGTTATAGGGCATTATAGTCTGCATAAGAGAAGCAAGTACCCATACAAATGAAGTTATAGATTCTTTGAGTAATAAAGTAAAATGGGAATATTTTTACTACTTACTTACCAGGGTGGTAAAGAGAAAAAGACTTTTGTGTATAGAGAAAAGTGGTTATAGGACAAGGAGTTAGAAAACATTCAGATTCCAGTCCTTCTACCAAAAAGATATATGACTTATGGCAAATCAATCCATCTCTCAAAGCCTTAGTTTCCTCATCTGTAAAATGGGAAGGTCGTATCAGAGTGGCTAATATGACAAAAAAGAAAAATGTTGGATGTCGGAAGGGTTGTGGAAAACTGGGATACTAATGCACTACTGGTGGAATTGTGAACTGATCTAACTCATTTTGGGGAGAGATTTGTAACTATGTCCAAAGGGCTATAAAACTGTGTATACCCTTTGATCCAGCAACACCACTGCTAGGCCTATATCCCAAAGACATGCAAAAAAAGAAAAAGGACCTATTTGTACAAAAATACCTATAGCAGTTCTTTTTGTGGTGGCTAGGAACTGGAAATCAAAGGGATGCCCATCAATTGGGGAGTGGCTAAACAAGGCATGGTACATTACTGTGCTATAAGAAATTATAAGCAGGATGATTTCAGAAAAACCTGAAAAAACTTACATGAACTTATGCACAGTGAAGTGAACAGAACCAGGAGAACACTGTACACCACTGATGCACAGTAAAGTGAACAGAACCAGGAGAACACTGTACACAGCAAGAGCAATACTGTTCTATGAAGAACTGTGAATGACTTAGCTTTTCTTAGCAACACAATGATCCAAGACAATCCCAAAGGACTAGTGATGAAGCATACTAACAAATTCCAGAAAAAGAACTGATACTGATTGAATGCACACTGAAGCATGCTATTTTTCACTTTCTTTTTTTTCTTTTATTCAAATTTCCTTCTACAAAATGACTAATATGGAAATGTTTTACATAATCTTATGTGTATAACCTATATCTGATTGCTTACTGTCTCAAGGGGGTGGATGGGTGGGATGGAATTTGGAACTCAAAACTTTAAATAAAAATGTGAAAAATTTGGGGGAAGAAAAAGAAAGCCAAGACCTAAAAAAACCTAGCAATTTGCTCAAGGTCACACAACTAGTAAGTGGTAAAATGGAATTTATACCAAGGTCCTTTGACTCCAAATATAGTGTTCTTTCTTCTATTCCCACCCCCACACTGCTAAAAAAAAAAAAAAAAGGAAGGTCAGACTAGATATGACTTCTTAGGTTTCTTTTAATTCTAACAATGAATCTATAAAAAGTGAAGCTCTAGAGAAATGTGAATATTGTTGTTGTTATCATTATTCCTCCCACTACCAAAAGGAGAAACACACTCTTGATTATAATCTCAGAGCTCAGATGGATGACAAAAGGACATCTACTCAAGGAAAACCGTCCAAATCAGGGCTTAACGACAATCCAAAGTCTGTGGGGAGCTGATCATCAGACTCACCTCTCAGCAGAGCTGAAGACCACAGCTGCACAGACATGTCTGGAATCTTGCTAGCCAGCTGCATAGCTGGTACCACCATATTATTACTCTCCTGGTCAATAAACAATTGAGAGATCAAAGTTAGCACGATGAAGTGACAAATCATCCCCAAGCACTGCTCAGGACCCTGAGGCCAAAGGATCATACTTGCTAACACCGATTTGGATAGCAAGCACATATTTTTTGGTGGGTAATATATACTCCATAGAATGAGACAATAGGCAACGATAACCTGCTAGCCATAGGGCACAGAGCGCATTAGCACCCTCTGGAGGCTGAACATCCCCATCTGAAGCCACAATGCCAGTCTGGAGAGAAGTAGTGTGCTATAGTGGGAGGAGTATTTTGTAACTGCAAAACAGCACCAATATGAGAGATAATAACTTATACATGACAGACAGCATTTATATAGCACCTTACTATGAGGCACCATGCTAAGGGCTTTGCAACATTATCTCATTTGAATGTGGATAGAGAATTGACCTTGAAATCAGGAACATCTGAATTTAAGTCTGTCCTCTGAAAAATACTGACTGTAGTCATCGACAAATCCCTTATCTAGGCAGATTTCTATGGTTGCAAGTTGCAGAGGAGGTGCTAACCTGCATTGGTAAGGGGAGTTTCCTCATCTGGAAATTCTCTACACCAATGAAATCACAAATCCAATCCCTATCCCTACTGTACACAACTCCCAAAACAACACGTTAAAACAATGGTACAATAGAAAGACGAAATCTACTGCTGTAAAACTGACTTGTTTCTTCTTTCAAAATAAGCTAAATACATGATTCTGCTAAATCTTAGGTTCTGGTATACTGAACATATATTAATGGCTATAGAGACAAATACAGGCATAGTTTCTTCTTTACCATCATTAACTGGTTCTGGGAAAACAATGTTATAAAGTACAGGATAAATGGTACAAATGTAATGGCAAGCAGAATGAAGCTCAGGAAAATTAACACTGTTGGAGTTCAAGTACTCAGGCTACTTACAACATATCCCTACTTTTTTAAAGATGAAAACATGATTAAAATTTATGACTAAGAGCTATTCCACAGTAAATAAATGGTGAAAGGAAATGCAAGCTATTAGCAATCATGGAAAATGCCCTAAATAATAATAATAATAATGATGACGTTGATGATTAGAAAAATGTGAGGTTCCAACTTAAAACTTATCAGATTGGAAAAAAAGGGAAAAAATGACAAATATTGGAGGATCTGTGGGAAAACAGGTACACTAGTGAATTGTTGGTGGAGTTGTAAATTAGTTCATCCATTTTGGAAAACAATTTAGAACTATGCTCAGAAAGCTGTATAGTTATCAAACTTATGCTTGATCTTGACCTTAAACAGCTATACAGTTGCTGGGTCTAGGAAATTAAGGAAAAGATGAAAAGGAGCTATATGTACAAAAATATTCAGTTTGTTTTTCAATCATGTCTGATTCTTTGTGCCCCATGTGGGCAATGATACTGGAGTGGTTTGCTATTTCCTTCTAGTTCATTCTACAGATAAGGAACTGAGGCAAACAGGGTTAAGTGACTTGCCCAGGATCACACATCTAGTAAGTGTCTGAAGTCAGATTTGGACTCAGGAAGATGAGTCTTCCTGACTCTAAACCCAGCACTCTTACCACTGTGCCACCTAATTGCCCCTTTAGCTGTTCTTTTTGTAGTAGCCGAAAACTGGAAACCAAGGGGATGTTCTTCTACTGTAGAATTTCTAAAGAGACTGTGGCATAGGAATATAATGGCATACTACTGTGCTATAAGAAATGATGAAATAGCCAGTTTCATAGGAAAATGCGAAGACATTTATGAATTGATGCAGAGTGAAGGTGGCAGCGCTAGAGGAACAATATATACAATGATAACAACATTATACACAAAAACAACTTTAAAGGATTTTAGGATTCAGATTAATGCAATTATAAAACACAAGTCCAAAAGAATGAAGATAACACATGCCACTCACTTTCCGATACAACTAATGAACTTAAACTACAGAAAGATATACATTTGTGGAGATGGCTAATATGAAATTTTGTTTTGTGAGATTTTAAAGATTATATATTGAGGGATGTGTTTGGGGATTTAAAAAAATTGTTCAATGGGAGGGGGCAGTAGAAGAGACAGATTAATTAAAAAAATACTTATTACATGAAAAAGAAAAAAAATTTAAAAAAGATGAAAACATGTATTTTTAAGCCATTAAACAATGACCCTTGCAAAGGAAAGATTGAGTTAAGTTTACACTATGATTGAAGATGCATCTTCAAATGAAAGAAAAACCATTCAAAGATCCAGATGTATACAGAGAGAGATACATCTCATAGCCTGGCAAGTCCGTCAAAGAAAGGTTGTGGCCAATTAAGCAATGGCTGCACAGCTCAGGGGCTTTGGAAGCATACTTATTTTATGCTTCCTTATGGCTGTATGAAGTCCAGCAGCCGAAGGATTTGGGATATGTTTGGCATAGGAGGCAGGGGAAGGCAGGGAAGAAAAAGGTCTGTGCTGTATTCTGCCTATGTAAAGGCTAACATATGGTAGTAATTAGGGTAAGTAAGCAAGGAATGGGCAATTCTTTGCTGGGAAAAGTAGGGCCAACCAATTGGTTTCTACTTTCTAGTCTTTCAAAGTAAGTTAAATACATGATTCTGCTAAATCTTAGGTTCTGGTATACTGAACACATATTAATGGCTATAGAGACAATTATAGGCATACTTTGTATTTCTATTCTATGCTATTATTATTATCATCTACCATTTTACTATGATTACCTGTGACTATTCATTCCCCCCCTGCCCATATCCAATCAATTCTCCTTTCTACTAGACTTATTTATATAAATTTTTTGATTCTTCTCAGGAAAGTATAAGGTAATCCAAAAGGTCAAGTTGTATTGGTACCAGAGTTTCTTCATAGTGCCAAAATCCAGCAGGAAAACTGCTCGCAGGAGAGCCAAACCAAGAGGCTGGTACAAATTCAGAAGGAAAAATACAAGGGGCATAAAGGAGGTTATTCAACCTTTCTCTTCAAAGTTTTTACCCTGGTGGCAACTATGTTGTGTTCTCCTTCCTCATCCCAACGTGTTGGTTGGTCATGAACTAGAGAGGCCATGCCCATTCTGGACTCCATTGTGCTAGTGAGACTGTGAGCTCAGTCATTATTCCTCTCCTCACAAATGTTCAAGGCCATGACTTGGTGGGATAGAATTGGTGGATGTCCTTTACAAATTCCAGGATCCTATGTTCTTTCCTTGGCCCTGTCTATTAGATGTGGGCCATGGTAATATTACAACCATGAGCCAAATATATCTTGAACAATGCAGGGAGTGATAAGGCTAATTGAAGCTGGTAGATCACTGATTTCACTACTTACCTAATGATAATGGTGCCTAATATTCTGGGTTTTAGGAAGATCTGCTAATGCAGAAGTTATGGGATAACAGATCTGAATCCAAGGGCTGATGTCATTTGGCTCCATTTACACTCAATTTTGGTCACTGGGCTCAAGTTGGCCTGGGTGGCCTATAGCTCCTTCCAGATAGTCACTAACTGTAGCAACAGGGGTCAAAGGTTTGAATGCAGGAGGAAAAAAATCTGAGAATGAAAATCACAGTTTATATAAAAGAGGAAGAGGGTAAGCGGCATCTTGCTAGCTCCTGTTGGAATATTAGCCACTCTTAGAACCCACACATTTGCTTTTCTCCTCCAAACATTTGCACAAACTAATCCCCATGCCTAAAATGCACTTTTCCTTCATTTTTGCTTCTCAAAATCCTTGCCTTCCTTTAGGTCTTAATTCAAGTGTCTGACCCTCCATGGAGCCTTTCCTGATTCCCTTAGTGTTCTTTCTCCTATCTCAATTTTCTTTCTACTACATTTATTTACATAAATTTTTTGATTCCTCTCAGGAAAATATAAGTTCATTGAGGGCAGGAACTCTTTCCTCTTTGTCTCTGTATTCTCTAGCAGACTGCTTTGCATGCAGACATAATAAATGTTTATTGAACCGAATCATCCAGCTTTTGGTTTAAGCTCTTCCAATAATGAAGCAATTATTATCTCATGAAACAGCTTTTCCTCCTTTTGGATAGCTCTAATTATTAGGAAGTCTTTCCTTATATTGAGCTAAAATCTGCATCTCTAATTTCTATACATTGGTCCTAATTTTCCCTTCAATCAAGCAAAACATGTTTCCCTTTTATCAGCAAAACAAGTTTAATTCCACTTTCACATTACAACTCATTAGGGGTCTGAAAAGATAAGCCCCTTCAACATACATCATTTTCAGATTCCTACTAGATTTAATGTCAATTAATGAATACAGTTCTGGGTACTACAATCCAAATGTAAGTTCTTACTAATAACAGCTAACATATAGTACTTATTATGTGCCAGGCACTATGCTAAGCACTTTATAATTATTATCTCATTTGGTCCTGACAATAACCTTGGGAGGTAGGTGCTATTATTATTATCTACCATTTTACTATGATTATCCATGACTATTCATTCCCCCCCTGCCCATATCCAATCAATTGCCAAGTCTTGTCAATTCTACCTCTATACCATTTCTTCAGTCTTTCCCCTTCTCTCTAATCACAGGCCTTCATCAAGGCTCATCTGGATTACTGAAATAGTTTCCTAATTTGTCTTCCTGCATCAAGTCTCTCCCTTCTCTAATGCATTCTCTATATAGCAACCAAAGTGACATCCCTAAAGCACAAATCTGCCTATGTCACTCACAGACTTAGAAAGGCTACAGAATAAAAACTTTTGTCATTTAAAATCCTTCACAATGTGGCTCCAGCGTACCTTTCCAAGCTTAATACACATTATTCACTTTCCTTATTTCACTCTATGTTCTAGTCCAACTGGCTTACTTGCTGTTCTTCAGATACAATGTTCCACCCCCTGTCTCTGTGCCCTGTGAATAGGCTGTCTTCCATGTCTGGAATGTAATCCCTTCTCACATCTGCTTCTTAGAATCTTCAGCTTCTTTCAAAGCACCCCTTGTGCTACCTACTATAAAAGACTTTTCTTGATCCTCCTCGATGGCCAGTACCTCCTTCCAAAATTATTTTATGTTTAATAACTTTGTATATATGTGGCACTTATATGTATACATATTGTTTATCCTGAGAAAATGCAAGCTTAAGAAGGAAGAAAATAAACATTTATTAAATGCTTACTATTTGCCAGGCACTGTGCTAAGTGCTTTTACAAATGTTAACTCATTTGATCCTCACAAGCACCTTGGGAGGTGGGATGTTATTATGACTCCCATTTTACAGTTGAGGAAACTGAGGCAGACAGCGGTTAAGTGACTTGCTCAGGGTCACACAACTAGTAAGTGTCTGAGGCTGCACTGGAACTTGGGTCTTCTTGACTCCTGGCTCAGTGCTCCATCCACTGTGCCACTGCTAGCCCTAACAGATTGCTTTGCTTTCATTATCTGTGTCCCAAAGACCTAGCACAATGCCTGGTACACAGTAGGCACTTAAATGTTTATTATTTGATTGAAACTTTTGAGACAGATTCCATGGAAGACTACTCTAATCCAATACCTGTGGAGTGGTGTCCAAGTTTTGTAATCTCTAACACTGGCACACCTGAGTATGTAGGTGAAGGCTCAGAAACTACCATCAAAGACACAGCTATTGATGATATAGGACTTATCTAAGGACCCACACAACAGGGGAACACAGAAGACACACAGTGAAAGCCACTCAAACAATAGGCTCCCCTACCTCAAAGCCACAATGCTTTGACTTGACTATCTTGATTATCACTTTGGTTATTATCCTTCTCGTCTTCCAAGATAATTAACTCTGTAATAGCAGTAGAATAAGGGCAGGGGAAAAGGATAAGGGTGGGGAAGGGAATAAGCAGTTATCAAGCACCTACTATGTGCCAAACACTGGGCTCAGTACTTTACAAATATGATGACATCTGATAATGGGCTCACCTAACAATACGAGCTCAGTAGTCTTGTTTCTGAGTGTTGGCAGACTTAGCATGTAGGAGTGGGGCTGGCACAGTCCTCAGGCCTACTGCCACAACCCAACTGTCTTCCTTTGTACAGTAACAAGTGGCTTCTATAGGAATACAGCAGAGATCCTTCCACTAAAATTCTACTCCAATTTCTTACCATGATGTATAGATGTCCAGAGTTCTTAAAGGCTGTGTCAGTGGAGTAATGCTCTCACAGATCCTACCCAAATGGAAAAGGCTTTGAGTACAGACCTGATGACAAGACTATATATGGCTGCTGCCCAAAGATGAAGCTAAATATCAAAAGAGTCATTACCAAAAGTTAGCCACTAAGTGATTTAAATTTTTTACTCTAACTCATAATGGCTGTCTACTAGAGGTTAAAGGATGCTGTACTGAATAAATCACAGATCCTTGAAATGAAGCAGAGATCATTAACCTTTCAGAAGTTTGGGTCAAAGCTGGCAATGCTCATTCTTCTGATATATTCAGGGTGGGACTGAATTGAGTCTTTTGAGCAGGGTAAAGGTGACTATGAGATGAGACTCATGAGGGCTAGGTGGTAGGTTACTGTATATATCAACTCCCGAAAGCACCAGGGTAACAGTGGGCAGCAACTCTTATAATAAGCGTGGGCCGATGTGGTGATGGTGGCTTGATCAGGTGCCAGGAAAATCAGCTCATATGCCATACACTAATTTTTGTAAATTACTAGATAACATTAATTAGTAATATATTAATAGACAATATTGAGACAATAATAGAGAATGTTACTCAATAAGATTAAAAGGCAATATTTGTAAAGCTCTTAGCATGGTTCCTAGCACACAGTAGGTGCTTAATAAATCCTTCCTTCCATTTGATGTATGTCCTTTCCTTCCCTCCTTCTTCCCTCTTTCTCTCTCCCTTCCTTCAATTTGATGCTCATCTAATGGTCTTATAAATGTAACCCTAAATGTATAAATGAATTCTCCTTTTCCCAATCCCAGTTTTAGCTTGGAAAATTACCAAGAGGAAGTATTCTAGCCTACAAGAAAAAACATTTTTTTAAAGATATCTTTAAGGTTTAAGTTTTAGAATAAGACAAGCAGGGGAAACCTTACAGGCAAAATAATTTTTTCAGGAATTTGTCTCATGTAAGAGCAAAACTTAAAAGCAAAAGCTTAAAAAGCTAACATGCATTCACAAACACCCAAAGTTCCAGCTATACTTATACATCAATGGATTAATGATCTAAAGGATGTAGGTACTCTCTAGTGATACTGATAGCAATCCATCCATGTCTTCTCATCTGGAGTAACTCTCTTCCATGTCCTTCCCATGTAACCTTGATAGGGAGGCCACCGAATATGCTGAAAGCCTTCTTCTGTTACGTGGACACCAATGTAGCACTCAGACTCTCTGTTTCTTTCTTGCTATATGCTTGCTTCACATATATTTCCAATTATATACTTCTTGAATGAGATCTTTTATGCCATCTCTTACATGTCAGTTCATCTTTGGTAGTATGCTCCAGCCTATTTATGGTCACCACACATCTCTCTAATGCCCTCTGGCACTGAAATTTTCTATCTTTATAATCAAGTGATATTTTGTGATTCATAAATGCACAGCATCTCAAGAGAATTACTGACATTAAAACAAGTAAAGTAATTGTGATAATTTTTAAAAGGTAGCATCTAATTGAAAGAACTACGAATGTAACATGATCACTATTTTAAAGTCATGTCAGAAGGGCTGTCATGTGGAGAAGGGATCTGTCTACAGGACCAAGGAATTGAAGTTATGATGAAACAGGTTTTCGCTCAATATAAGCAAAATATTCCTAACAATCAGAGCTATACAATACTGGAATGGGTTGTACTGTCAGCAAAAGGAGATCAGTATGGCTCATCTCTGAAGTCCCTTCAAACCTTTAATATTCTGTGAATTCCATTTAAAAATGAGAGTATAATGACTGATACTCACCCTATGATTCCCTAATACATAGAATATATGGCCCAGGAGGACGAGGGAACAGGCTGTTAACCGGTTTAAATCTTCTGCATTTGACATTTTCAGGGTTTCTCGTAAAAATCTCCTACAAAAGCAAAAACAGGAGAAAAGAGAAAACCATCTTAAAATACATCCTTATGGAGAAAATAGAAAAATGGGCCTAAAATCATTGTAAACCAAAACCAAAGGCAAGATTAACTTTGACCTACAATTATATTACCATTGACAAATTAAGTAAGGTAAAGATGTCAATTATAAATTATATCCTTTTGCCAGTCTTGATGACATACAGAATCAGAAAACTGTAGTTTTTTTTTGCTAAAAGCAGGAGGTAATGACAATAGGTAATAATAGTTAACATTAATATAGCACTTATTATGTGCCTGGGATTGTAAATGCTTTACAATTATTACCTTATTTGATCCTCTCAACAACCCTACGAAGTAGGTGCTATTATCCCCATTTTACAGATGAGGAAACAGAGGCAAACAAGTCAAGTGACTTGCCTAAGGTCACACAGTAACTGAGGCTACATTTGAACTCAGGACTTCTTGACTCCAGGTCTGGTACTCTATGAGATGAGATTAAGTCATCTAGTATAATTTCTCACCTAATGCAACAATCACTTTTACAATGTCCCCAATAGATGTTCCTAGACCAGACCTCTACTTTAACCCCTCTAGCACTAGTGAGCTACTAACATCAAAAAGTCTTCCTTTCCATAGTTAGAGCGCTCCAGTTTAAATAAAGCTCTATAGAATAGAGCAAAAATCTATTATATGTGAGTAAAAGTATTATTATTTCTTTCAGATAGGTGAGGAAGCTAGAGCTCAGAGATATTAAATAACTTCCTCAAGATTGCACAGCTCCTAACAGCAGGGTCAAACCTAGGGCCTTTGGTGCCAATTCCAGAGCTCTTTGCTCTATGTTATATACCTGCCTTCAGAATAGTCCCCTCAAAAGCACTTCCAATAAACTCCTCCTGTCTTAGACTGTTGTACATTTACTCTAGTAATCTAGTTCAGTCTATGCCAGTCAAATAACAATATCTATTACAAGTGGCAAATCTGCTTTTGTCTGCTTTCTAATCTTACTCTTTGTACAGATCATTACTCTGAAATGATCCCCCTTTGCTCAAGTTAAGACAAAAATCAAAGACTTAGCATCTTGATAGTCTTCTGGTTACCCCAGTTATCCAAGTAGCCTGGATGAAACGTAAATGAGACCTATTTCTTTTCCTTTCTGTTTGTTCTATGTTCCTGCTGACCCTTTCCCTAATACCTCCAACTCCTCCAATGGACTGTTAGCTCCTACAAAGAAAAGAATGTGGAATGAAAATAAGGAGTCCAGGTCTTGAGTCCCAATTAGTGAGTAAAAACTGTAGAGAATATTTATATAGTGCTTCAGTTACAAAGCCTTTTTGTTCATTAGCTCATATCCTTATAACAACATTATGAAGCAGGTGGCACAGGAATTATCATTCTCCAATTAAAAAACTAGGAAATTGAGGACTAGAGAGGCCAAGTACCTTGGTTAAAGTTAAAAGGTGAATTACTGGCAAAGCAGTAACTCAAACTCTTAAGCTGTCTGAGCCTTGAAATATCCTATGCAAATTTAATAGTATGATAACTTTTATTTCTATCTCCCCATACTATCTACTATGTTGCTATGCCCACAAAAGAGGTAAACAATTTTTATTAACTTGATAAATGCACTGGGAGGATCTTGGAAGGGGGGATACGAATGATCTTTGAACATCTGAAGGACTATATTTTGGAAGGAGGAGATTAGGACCAATCTAAAGAATAAGCTCTTAATAACCAGAGCTATTCAATAACAGAAAAGACTAAATGCCCAGCAGACATTTAGAATTGGATGTCCTGTAGGCACCTTAAATCCAACCTGTCCAAAACATAACTCATTTTATCTAGATCCAAACTCATTTACCTTTCTTTCCAACTTCCCTATTATTACTGAGGGTGTGCATAGCCATAGTCGCCTAGTTTTGAAATATTAACTTTATCCTCTTCTCTGTACTCGCTCATCTTATATATCTAATCAGTTGCCAAGTCTTGTTTCTATCTTTACAATATTTCTTACATACGTCTCCTCCCCATTCACACAGCCATCACTTCAGTAGCCTCTGAATTTGATCTCCTTGCTTTATCGCTCTCTCCATTCTCCTCACAGCTGACAAAGTTATTTTCTTAAAATGTAGGTCTGCTCATACCACTCCCCTACTACATAAATTCCAGTACTACCCTATAATCTCTAAGATCAAACATAAATTCCCATTTGCCATTTAAAGATCTTCACAACTTGATCTCTTCGAATTTTTGCAGTCTTCTTCAATTAATTAATCAATCCACTAGTATTTATTAAGTGCCTGTATTTCAGGCATTATATACTAGACAATAAAGACTAAAACAATCACTTTTCTCAAGGAGCACATATTCTGTCAGAAGAGACAATAAGCACATGTAAAAGTATACACAGAATATATACAAAGAGAATAAACATAAAGTAGTAGTTGGGGGTGGGGTGGGAAGAGGAATTAAGAAAGGCTTTACGAAGGTGTTCTTGAATTGCTTCTTGAAGAGAGTAATTCTGTGAGGTGGAGGTAAGGAGGAAGTACATTTGAAGAACAGGGAGACAGCCAGCAAGCACAATAACACAGAGATGAGAGATGGAGTGCTCTGTGTGAGGAAGAGAAACATGGTCAGGGTTGGCTGGATTTCGGAGTGCGTCAAGAGGATTTGTGCATGAGGCTAAAAAGAAAGCTGAGGCTAGGTTGTGTAGGGCTTTAAAAGCTGAAGAGTAGAGTTTCTATTTCATCTAAGAGACAATAGGAAGCCCCTGCAGTTTATGATCTGGGGAGTGACATGGTCAGAGCTGTGTGTTAAAGATGAACTGTAGGGGGGCGGAGCCGAGATGGCGACTGGAAAGCAGTAACTGGCGTGAGCTCCCCACCAAGTCCCTCCAAAAACCTATGAAAAAATGGCTCTGAACCAATTCTAGAACTACAGAACCCACAAAGGGGCAGAGGGAAGCAGGACT
>CM053622.1:57724743-57760253 GCA_028646595.1 Phalanger gymnotis
AAAAAGGATTTAGAAAGGCAAGTCAGAGAAGTAGAGGAAAAATTGGGAAGAGAAATGAGAAGGATGAGAGAAAACCATGAAAAACAAGTCAATGACTTGCTAAAAGAGACTCAAAAAAATACTGAAAAATATACTGAAGAAAGATGAACTGTAGTATAGAGGAAATTGAGGGAAGAAGACCAATTAAGAGGCTATTGTAATAGTTCAAGGCAAGAGGTGATAAGAGCCTGAACTAAGGTGGTAGCTATGTGAATAGAAAGAATGGATCGGATGTGAAAGATAGTTGTGGAGGTAGAAACAGCAAAATTTGATTGGATTCATGGGGTAAAGATAATGCCAAGGTGACAAACACAGGCGACCAGAGCAACAGAAAGAGCATAGATTTTGAGGAAAGGTAATGATTTCTGTTTTGAACATGATGAATTTGAGATGCTTCCAGGACAGCCACTTTGAAATGTCCAAAGGCAGCTGGAAATGTGGGACTGCATCTCATGGGAGAGGCTGAGACTGGATGTATTTATTGATTTGGGAATTATCTATACAAAGATGCTAATTTAATCCAAGGGAGCTGATGAGTTTACCAAAAGAGAGAAAGTATAAAGAGAGAAGAGGGCCTAGGGACTCTGTGCTTTGGGGCACAGCCACAGATAGGTAATACATATGATACAATATGGATGATAAACCAGCAAAAGAAAACGGAGAAAAAAACAGACAGATAGGAGAAGACACCCAAAGAATGTGGTCAGCAGTGTCAAGCATTGCAAAGAGGTCAAGATGACTGAGAAAGGACCACCATATTGAGAAATTAAGAAGTCCCTAGTCATTTTGGAGTGAGCAGTTTCAGTTGAGTGATGAAGTCTAAACATGTCATTCTCCCATATCAGTTTCTCTTTGTGCACTGTACAGTTTAGTCATACTGGTCTACCCGAGGTTCCTCAGATGTACCTTTGCATTTGTTATCTCCTATTACTGGAATGCTCTCTCTTCTCACCTCTACCTCCCCTCCTGGAATCTATGGATTCCTTCAAGACTTAGCTCTAATGGCACCTTCTGCTGGAGGTCTGTCCTGGTCTCTCTAGCTGCTAGTATATTTTCATCCAAGGTTCTCTTCTTTTTGCTGTATATAAGCCTGTACACATAAGATGTGTACATCTATAAATGTACATGCCACTTCCCCCACTATAACGTAAGCTCCATGATGAAAGAGACTATTTATTTCACTTTTGTCTTTGTAGCTTCAGTGTTTAGCATAGCGCCTGGCACCTGATACTTAAAATAAAGGTTTGTTAAATAACATGGGAGATAATGAGCCTCCTGGCACTGGAAATGCTCAAGCAAAGGGTGGAAGACAACTTATTGGGTGTTCTTGCTTCAGGAATGGAAGACGTTTTTATTAGATTATGTCTAAGGGCCCTTCTAGTTCCAAGATTCTATGATTTTATTTTTTTTTTAGAAAGTGCCAAATTCCTTTTTCAAAAAGTATACTACCTGAAGACATTTTAGAGAATTATCAGGGAAAAGCTGAATGTTAAAGGAAAGTGGAGCATTTATCTATCCCTTTTTATTTTAATCAAGGTTGAGCTCTTCAGGAAACAGCTATTTGGTTGTATTCGACAGAGACTCAGATTTCTGGGATTCCACATTTCTGCTCCACATTATCTTCAAAAGAGTCCTTTGGAGATAGAAATAATCTCATACTCACTTTGCTTCATTGTATCTTCCCTGAAAGAAAGAGAAGAGTCCTCGGATGTAGAAAGCAGCAGCCCTCAGGCAGTGAGAACTGTAGAGAAAGCAAAAAATTTAACTCAGTTTTCAAACAGAACACATGAAAATAAAAATGGGATAATAGTGAATGGTTGCATTTCTTTTCCTCAAAGTACAAATTTTTTTAGGCATCCAAAGCCCTCCATAATCTGGTATCTCTTTACCATTCCAGGCTTATTTCCCAACACTTCCCTCCTTAAATATAATCTTCAACCAAGCTGGACTAACTGACCACATTCCATTTGTACCTTCATCCGTCTTTTTGGTGTATTGTTTTCATGCTGTTTCCAGGAAATGCAATGTTCTCTGCTCTTCTAACCATATTCCTACCTCTATTTCAAGGCTCAGCTCAATTGCTACTTCTTACATCAAGCCATCCTTGATTCCCTCATTTAGAAATCATCTTTTCCTTCTTAGTTGTCACAATTTTCCACCTGTCATGTATTTATCAGGTATTAGAAACCTGAATCAGCTACTATAAACCTGCATCGAATTGAGGGTTACATTCCCCATTAGTTCCATAAGTATGGGGACAGTATCTTATTTAAACTTTCAACCCTGCTAGCCACCCCATATGAACACATAGCTGCAAACACAGAAGGTGCTTAATATCCATTGAATTAAACTGAATTTTGTTACGCGAAGCAAATTTGAAAGTAAATAGCAAGTCCCTCTCATACTTCTGCGGCAAGGTGGTTTATTGTAAAATTCACTAAAAGATGTTTTTTTCCCTCAACTCTTGCAACAATCTTTTCCCAAACAGTACTTTTTGTGTGCTAGCAACTAGAAAAAAACTACAGTTGCATTTATAAGAAAATGTCACTCTGCTAAACTACTTTGAAATCAAGTCAACATGTCTAGGGTCATTTATGTGTTTGACTGCATGCCTCAAAAGCACGTTATAAAAAAATCCCTTGACTCAATTTGTATCTAGAATTATTACCTTACAGGAAAGTTGTGGTCTGGATTTATTCTTTCCAATAAATTGTACAGCTGGAAGTGAAAATCAGAAACATCATTAAAATCTACAGCAGCAGTTTCCGTTGTGGCCCCACATGTACTACACCCTCCCAAGGGATGCCTGGATTTTCTGAGTATGGTTGACAGTGTGGTACTATCATGACAGAAGTCCATGGCTGCTTATGACTCTAAATAACCAAATAATCTAATGGAAGATGTGGGATGCAAATAGGGTCTAGCCAAGCAACAAGGTCTGTGGTCATGCTGGACCACAGGCTAAGCAGTTATTTATGTTGTCTTCTTTATAGTCAGTCTATCGTCCTGGCAATCACATTTTCAGAATACAATTTCAATAATAATCAGAATTTATTACACGCAAAGGACAGCCTAAGGTTGTGAATGTATTTATTCCTTTTGGTCTAGGAGTAAGAACACGAACTTCCCAGAGCATAAGCTACTTAACTGATCCTCTTTAAGAATACGGAGATAGAAATAATGGATATAAATTCTTGGGTTATACATCCTTCCTGTAAAATGCCTTCCTAGCAATTTCTACTTATTCTTCAAGGACCAGTTTAAATTCTACCTCCTCTAGAAATCCTTCCCTCACACAGTCCATTTGACCTTGACAGAAATAATCTCTCCTGCCTTTCAACTTATCAAATTTATCTCTTTAAATTTTCACATTTCCCTTCTATTGTAGTTATTTGTGTAGGTGTCTTATTCTACCACTGCATTATAAATTTCTGGAAGGTAGGCACTATGCCTTTTTTATCTTTGTATTTCTCAGAAAGTGCGGCCTAGAATACTGCACAGAGAGGCCTTCAATGAATATTGGCGTGGTAAATGAAAGTATTTTTAAAATTGTGACTTTCTATGGTACTATTAATTTTTAAGTCATTTTTATAGCAATGTATTTTGATAATTAAGAAAATTCAAAAATCCAAAGAAGAAACTTTGTTTTATGTGATTCTGTCAATAAAGCTTTTACTAAACAAGTAATTCTTTCCCCTGGTACAAAGAAGTATGGCTCTAGATATCTCATTACTATTTCTGAGAGAGAGGTAGAGGATGTTAGGGAATAAGGGATAAGAAATATAAGTTCAAACGTGAGGATCTGCAAAACAATGAACAATTAGAAAGAGAAGGTATTACAAAGATTTAAGTTTTTTACTAGATTCATGATTTCATCAATGGACAGAACTCCTGGTGAGGAATTCCTTCTTCCAATTCAATTGGGAACTTGCTCTGCAGTTTATCACCTTAAAAAGTTGCTTGGGGCATTGAAAGGTTAAGTGATTTGTCCAGGGTAACACAGCTAGTATGTGTCAGGAGCAGGACTTGAACTCAAATCTTCCTAACTCTAATGCCAGCTTTTTATTCACTACACCAGTCTGCCTTTGTTTTAAAAATGTCATGTTACTCTCATGCAGAAACAAGTTCAATGGTTCCCTATTATCTATAGGATAAAGTTCAAACTCTTGGCATTCAAAGCCTGGTTTACAATGCTTCTCATTACTGGGCCCTAAACAATCTGTTCCTATCTCCCCTGGCTAACCTGGGCAGCCTCTTCACCCCTGCTCATTTGAGGAATATTTGGACCTCTGGCTCGTCCTACTCCTCCAGTAATAATAGCACTTCCTACTTCTAGAGTGCGTCAGAATTTCCAAAGAGCTTGCAGGTAAGATTATTTCTATTTTTCAAGACAAGGAAGCAGATGCTCAGAGAGATAATTTCCGTGGTCATGGATACTTTGACCTTCTGATTCCAAAGTCAGTAACTGGAATACTCTTTGCTGTTGCAAAGAAAGAACCTCCAAGGGTCTCTTTCATGGAGTTTTGCCTGACTACTCTCACCTACTGTGATCTTTCTCTTCTCCAGACTTGTGTGGTGACAGTTTTGGTCAATGCACTTCACCTAACATAGAATCGTGTAATGCCTTGTATAGGGCTTACTCTTATACCTTATTTTCCCAAGTAGCTTCTAAAATTCTTTAGGAAAAGGACCATAACATATGCATCTTTGCAACCCCTGTATCATCTAGGTCAATATTATTATACCTCAGACTTTCAAAAGTATTTAAATTAATTAAGTCATTGACTAAGTCCGATTTGATTTTTTATATTCAATTTAAACATAACTGAGGAAATATATTTACTGCATAAAGTGACATGTTTGCAATAGGGAACAATAATCAACATTCATGTGCTTTATTGTAGTGCTTTCACAACTACTATTTTGTATGGGTTCTCACAACTACGCTAGAAGGGAGCTAAGGCAGAGAGTATTACTTATATTTTAAACATGAGGGAACTGAGGCTTAGAGAGAGAAAATAACTTTGACCTTTTTCAAAAAGAACAGGATAGGCAAAAGAGCGAGTGGGGAGAAATGTCCTTGTATATTAAGAAGATACATGAGGAAAATGAGGGAGAGAAAGAAGCAAGTACGGTGGAGAGTATCTGGTTGAAAATCTGTGGGCATGTAAGCAGAAGCAATATTAAGATTAGAGTATACTACAGAAAACCACAGAAAGAGGAAATAAATGAAGAATTTAGGAAATAGGTAACAATCTTGGAACAGTAACATGATACAGTTGTTATGGAGGATTTCAGGTATTTGGATGTTGAGATGGATCACTATTCCTCTGCCAGTGTAACACCTAACAATTCTGTGACTTAGCTTAATGATAATTTCATCCCTAAAAGGCAAAGGAACCAGCTAGGGAAATTGCTATTTTGGATCTGATAAGATCCAAATAACAAAGAACTGGTTGCTGGAGAGGGAATGACAGGGATTCTGCAAGAAGTGACTTCTCTATCTTGGGATTTATGATAGGGAAAAGAGAAAATCTGGGCATAATCTGACATAGAGCCTAGGTTGTTTTTTTAGCCTAGGTTTTAGGTGAGCAGATTTCAACTGGTTCGGAGAACGGATTCATAGAATTTGATGGCCTAAAATTTTCTAGGGGAAAGTCAACCAAAGAGAGACAAGACACAAAAAAGGAAGAATTCTAGGAATTCTTCTAATTCTAAGGAAGAAGAGGAAAAGGATAAACTTGCCTATGTGAATATAAACTTCATCAACCAATATGAATTTAAAAAGACATGTAAAGGAAATACCAAGGAGAGGTCATGTGTTATAATATGCTATGAAAACATGTTAAGTTATAAAAAAGACTAATTGAATGAACTATAAATGTTTAACCTGAGGAAAAGAAAGAATGATTATCTTGACTTCGAATTCATGAAAATAGGATTAGACTCATTCTGCTTGGCCCCAATAGAGAGAACTAGGAAAAATGGAGAGAAGTTGCAGAGAAGAAATTTAGACTTAATGTAAGTAGGGTAAAACTTCCACAAAATTAGAGCTATCCCAAAGTCAAATGAACTATCCTGAGGTCTTCGAACGAAGGCTAGATGACTATGTGTTGAATATATGGCAAGCAGCCCCAAATCCAAGAATCAGATTAAAATGTACCTGGGAAATGTTTAACAAAATAAGCAAAAATACAACACAACACAGATAATATTAATTTGTGGTTTTCTAAGTCAATTTCTAAGTCAATCCCTGCCAGAAAGGATCCATTTCTATTTGAGTTTGACAGCACTGGTGTAAGGAGAATCCTTATTCAGGTATAGCTCAAATTATATGGCCTCTAAGGTCCCTTCCAATTCAAATTCTGAGACTGATATTTCCATTTATCCATATTAAATTTAATTGTACCATTCAATTTAACATTATTAATACTGTTAAGTAATAACTGTCATCCAGTATGTTAGTTCTCTCTCCAGAACTGAGCTTTATATCTTTTTAAGTTAGCTTTTAACAAAGTATTTGATAAAATTTTTTTAGCTACTCTTGTGGAAATACTCATTGACATGAGTCAATAGTACAGCTGGATGGATTCTAAACTGAAGGAGGAAGGACATTCTAAGCACTGTGGATAGCCAAAGAAAAGCCTGGAACCTAGAGATGGGGTATCTCCTTTGTGTTCCATGTGTTTCATGAAAAAGATACTCCATTACTTGGCTCCAAATATTTTCTTTGCCTCTCCCCTAATCTTGGAATGCTCTCTATCCTCATCCCTACTTCTTGGTTTCTTTGGCTTCCTTCAAGTCCCAACTTAGAAAGCCTTCTAGAGGAAGCCTTTCCTAACCCCTCTTAATTCTAGTACCTTCCCCTTATTATTTCCTATTTGTTCTGTATATATCTTGTTTGTGCATATTTGCTTGCTTGTTGTCTCTCTCTGGAACTGTTTTTTGCCTTTTTTTGACCCCCAATTTTTAGGACAGTGCCTGACATCTACTAGGGCTGACTGAATACTTACTGAGTGCCAAAAGTGAAATAATTAATAGTTCAATGGTAACTTGAATTCTGACAATCATCCAAGGCCCCACAGCCATTAAAAATTTGAGTAGGACTCAAATTCAGGTCTTCTGACTACAAGTTTTGTGCCATTTACTACTTCTGTGATTATGGGTAAGTCACCACCTCTCTGGATTTCAATTTCCTCATCAGTAAAATGAGAATGCTGCTATAGATCAGAGCTTCTTTAATCTTTTTTTGGAACGCTTTGCCAACCTGATGAAGCCTACAGACACCTTCTCAGAATGTTTTTAAATATATAAAATAATATACAAAAGATTTCAAAGGAAGTCAATTATACTGAAATACAGTTATGAAAATATAAGAGAAAAACAAGTTAATGGACCCCAGGTTAAGAACTCCTGTCTGATGATCTCTAAAGTTCTCTCTAGCCCTAAATCTATAAGCTTCTGCTTTTTTTTTTTTTTTTTTTTACTATACTAGAACACTATCCCGTTATTACACTATTAAGTTATAGAAAGATAATTGAAGACAGAGGCATGTCACCTACCTCTTGGTGTCTATTGCCTTCTCGGATGTACACACTGGCGAGGTTTGTCACGATAAATGCCCACAACTCCTGATGAGTGGTAAGCTATAACAGGAAATGACAAATGAACAATAGTAAAAATAGAAGTAACACCACAGAATACACATTCTCCTTTGTTAGATATACATCTCAAGCTTTCTGGACCAATGAGTGTAACGGTAAGGCAATAATAACAATGTAGATAATAACTGTCAAAGTGCCCATGTAGTTCTGTATCACAAAGTATACGAGACTCTCCACATAGAAGGTAGAAGAAATAAACCATTTATTCAGACACCAGAGAACTATATTCCATAACCAAATGTTCAGTTCCCACAGCCAGTTAGTCCACTTCATCATAACAGCAAGGAACCCAAAACATTCAATACACAATATTATAACCTGGAGCCTCGCCACCCCAAAATCTTTCTGACCCCCTGCTGGGATCTTCTCCAAAACAAACTCACAGTACAGCTAAGTCACAGCCTGTTCAGTTCTAATAATCATGAGGGCAGCCATTAGCAGCCATAACTACTGTGCGCTCTCTCTCTCTCTGCATTTCCTATGACATAATACTTTTTCCTGTCACGAAGCTCCTCCTACCATATGTGTCTTAGGCTTCTTATGACATAAGCAGGTCACATGGCCTATTAATGGGTGGGAAAGATCTTCAAATTTAAATTGCTACTACAGTGAGTTATGATACCATACTGGATAACTTAATGACATACCTTTACATCTTCCCCAATTTTACCTAAAATGTAATACCAAGCTAGTATTTAAAGAGAATGGAGAAAAGTTAGGCTTTAAAGCTGACTTAAAGCAATTATACTCTTATCACTGAAGAAATCTGTGAACCCTAGTGACAAAGCTAGAAACATTTAGAGCATTACACAAGTAGAGATGGAAGCACCTCCATCCTGAGAATACAGTAACAGTTTATATTTACATATGGCTATATAGAGACTCACACTGGGTTCCCTGGAGGGGAAATCTATACATCTTCGAGGCCCCTCCAGGGGAATACATGGCCACAGTGAGTGGACCAGCTGAGAAATGGACAAGATCCTGAAAGTGGAGGAATTTTTGGACAGTCTGCTGAAGGAAAAAGGAGAATTCTTGGACAAGACCAGGTCTCAGACCAAGTAGAGGAATTTCAGAACTAAGTAGGATACAGCAAGGGACAGAGCCATGAGGAGAAGGAGCAAACCCAGACATCCATTTGTACTAAACCAACAATCACAATCTAATCCCATAATTCAAAATGTCGATAGGATATCTCCACTTGGACCTCCCATTACTAAATTAAAGTTAACCATCATACCTGTACTGTGGTCATCAACTTCTTCCTCCTCTCCCTACCAGAATCTTGGATTCTGCCCCAGAGAGACTGGGTTCTGAAAGGTGAGCTCTCACTTTATCTTACACAGAACTAGGCCTCCATATCACTTCCTGGCCATTTCCAAAACATGCCACCTCAAGTGTACTCCTCCTCACTTTCTAGCTCCTCTTCATAAGTTTTCTTCTCCCATTCAAATATAAACTCTTTGATGGTAAGGACTGTTCTGCTTGCTTGTATTTGTATGCCTAGTACTTAGTACAGTGTCTGGCACATAGCAGGCATTTAATGAATGTTTTGCCATTCATTGATACATGGCTTTTACATTATTTAAACCCCAAAACAACTTTCTAAGGTAAATAATGCAAGTATTATTATGTAATATCAGAGAACAGATTTCAGAGTTTAATTTATCTCAAGATCATATATCTAAGAAATGTAGGTCTTCTGTCCTAAAGTCTTACATGTTCTTCCGCTATACCATGCTACCTAAAATACAACTCTGAGCCACAATCCTAATCTGGCTTCCACCTTAATTTACAAGAATTATACCAAATCAGTTTAACACTGGGAATGGAACAGTAATCTGTGAATAAAAACACTAATATGCTTATAATGACAACTTGACTGGGGAGTGAGTGAGAGTAGAAGTTGGGAGGTTTGCTTATCTCTAGTCAAACAAAATTAGCTACTTTTCTCTGAAAAGTAACAACTATGACTAATACTCTTATAGTGCTTAGGTTTATAAAGTACTTCCCTTATAACATAGTACTTGAAGTAGACAATGCAAATATTATTAACCTCATTTTAAATATTAGTAAATTGAGGCTCAGGGATGTTGTGACATGTTTTAATATAAAAAAATCTAGTGGAAATTCATGTAGAGGTCAAAGTTGTGTCTGGTCTGAAAGGGCAGAAGACCAAGACCATCTGAAGGAGACATGGCTGCTAAACTGTTTGAAGCTGTTGGCAAGTTTGGCCTGGGCTTAGCTGTTGTAGAAAGAGTTGTCAACTCTGCCTTATATAACGTGGATGCTGGCCACAGAGCTGTCATCTTTGATAGGTTCTGTGGAGTCCAAGACATTGTTGTAGGAGAAGGGACTCATTTTCTCATCCCATGGGTACAGAAACCAATTATTTTTGACTGCCGTTCCCAGCCACAAAATGTCCCAGTAATCACTGGTAGCAAGGATGTACAGAATGTCAATATCACTTCGTATTCTCTTCCAACCTGTTGCCAATCAGCTGCCCCGAATCTTCACCAGCATTGGTGAGGACTATGACAAGCGGGTATTGCCCTCCATAGCCACCGAGATCCTCAAGTCAGTGGTAGCTCGATTTGATGCTGGAGAATTGATCACCCAGAGAGAACTAGTCTCCAGGCAAGTGAGTGATGACCTCACAGAGAGAGAGGCAACTTTTGGGCTCATCCTAGATGATGTTTCTTTGACGCATCTGACCTTTGGGAAGGAGTTCATGGAGGCAGTAGAAGCCAAACAGGTGGCTCAGCAGGAAGCAGAGAGGGCCAGATTTGAGTGGAAAAGGCTGAGCAACAGAAGAAAGCGGCCATCATCTCAGCAGAGGGTGACTCCAAAGTGGCTGAGCTGATTGCCAATTCGCTGGCCACTGCAGGAGATGGCCTAATAGAGCTTTGTAAGCTGGAAGCTGCAGAGGACATCGCACACCAGCTTTCCCGATCTTGGAACATCACCTACCTGCCCGCTTGACAGTCGGTGTTCCTCCAGCTTCCCCAGTGAAGCCTGTGGCCCCACTGATCCTACCCCACTCAGCCATGATCTAATCCACAGCTTTTTCCCTGTCCGCCCACCCAAAATCACTGTGAGATTTAATGATTTGGCTTAAGCAAAAGAAATAAAATTAAAGTCATTTTGAGATCTTCAAAAAAAAAAATCTAGTGAATATCAGAGCTGGGACTTCAACCTGGGTCTTCAGATTCCCAGTTAGTCTGCTCTCCACTATAATTTATTGCCTCTAAATGTTCTCTGGTGTTTAGCCTTTTAGTGTTATCTTATAGGCTGGCTCTATTTGGAGCAGATAACTCCACTATCAAAGTGGTATGCTGATGGTGCCGTGGTAATTAGAGGAGATTGTTTTATAAAGTTAAAATGGAGATATTCATTCTTTTTGAGAAATATCTTCCCGAACTAAAAGAGTAGTAGTAAAATTAAAACCTTACCCGCAATGCAGTAGTAAACTGAGCTTCTGCATTATCCATGCAGTTAACAGAAATACAGTACAGACCCTGAAAAGAAGAAAGGGTGGGGGAAAGAGGGAATACTAAAATGTCATTGTATCCACAAAGCTTCCTGAAAGAATGGTCATTAGCCTGCCCCATTTCATGAAATTTAGAAAGAACATAACCCAACAGGGTAAAGAGAAGGAGGCAGCTTCTGCTCTCGTCAGAAAATAAGGAATATTGTTTAAGTTCTGGAAGCCACATTTTAGGATGGGCATTATCAAGCTGGAGTGTTCCCAAAGGACCAGATTGATAAAGGGCCTCAAAAGTATCCAATATATGAACTGGTTAGATGCCTGCAGATGTTTAGTCTGGAAAAGTATCTTTAAATATACGAAGGGCTACCATATAGAAGAATTAGATGTCTTTTGTTTGGATCCTAGGCAGGAAGGCAAAAAGTACTTATTTTAAGTGCTTGCTATGTTTCAGGCACTGTGCAAAGCACTGGGGATTCAAGGGGGCAGAACTAGGATTAACGGGAAGATGCTATACAGATTTTATTTGAATATTTTTAAAAGATCATGATAATTAGAGCTTCATAAAAGTAGAAAGGGCTGCCTTGAAGAAGGGAGTTCCCTATCACTGAAGGTCTTTAGGTTGAGGTGAGATGGCCAGCTATCAAAGATGCTATAGGTGATTCATGAAATACATGTTCTAAATGGGAATTCATCTAAATGACCTCTGACAACCTAAAGGTTTTATGACAGAGTCCTAAGCTGGATACCCAAAACATCCCTTGGGTTGACAAGTTGCTCTAGATTTCATAAACACAATTTTCTATTCTAGCTACTCTATCTTTCTCTAAAATAACCACTTCATGTAACATTCAGTCTATGTTAAATCACCAGCTCTGAAGCAGCTGGATCTACATACATACTGTGCCACCAAGTAATGACTAAAAGTACCTTCACACTGTCTGAGCCACACAATGCATCTTAACTAAATTATAAAGTAGCAAGTTAGAATGATCTCAGTTAAGTTATAGTACATTTTAACTTTCTTTAAATGGAAAAGAAAATCAAAAACTTCTTTCCAAATTTTAAATAGTAACCTTGGCTCCTTTACTTCACTGACTACTGAAAATATCTCTATATTCAATATCAAGCTATTTAGAAGTAGAGATTGTCAGGATTAGAAGGAACCATATCATTCCAGGGAATGATAATAAAGAACACAGGATGTCAGAGTTGAAAGAGACCTCCGAGATAATCTAGTCAAATCCACTTATTTTTCAAATGAAGATACTGAGGCTCAGTGAGGGGAAGAAACTTGCCCCAAGTCACACATCTGGTCAGAGCTGCATGCAGAATCTAAATATAACACCTACCCCAGAGCTCTTTCTACAATATCAGTTGTCTCTAATCAGAGAGAACTAAATTTCCCATGCAGAATTAAGATTCCTCTAGAAACTCACAAGGGCTTAACAGACATTTAAGGCTTTACCTTACACTTTTAACTTCATACTCACTAATAAAGTATGTAACTGGGCAGCATGATTAGAAAATAGCCTTGGAGACTGCTGGCACAGCTGACAGACTTGTGAGATCTGTTAAAGGGGGGAAAAACCATTTTTATTACAGTATTCTAAACTTCCTAAAAGACCAAATCAGAAACAGAATTAGTTCAACAGAAGCTAATTTTTATTGTTAATATTATTATGAGAATAATAATAGTACTATTTACCTCAATCGTTTAAAAGATCTGAGATTTTATTCTTGTGGGCATTCTTTCCCTTGAGATATAGGGTTGTAACTCTTTAAGCCTTTTTAGATGGTTTAATTAGCTACTGTGGCCAAAGAAATTCATCACCTAGTGGCCACTTTTTTTGTGTGAACTTGGCTAAGCTGGGCTCTGAACAACAACTAAGTGGCTGGCTTTGCTAGTATACACTGTGAGAGCCTAAGGTTACCATGGGAGGGAATTAGGGACTTTAGAAGAGAAAAAAAAAATCCCATTTATACAACATTTTATAGTTCACAAAATGACTCCCTCACATTAACCCTAAAGGTAGCTAGTACAAATGTCACTTCATTTTATATAAGAAAACTCATGCTCAGAAAGCATCGGGACTAAAATCTAGGTACTCTCGACTTTAGGGCCAGTGAACTCAACTTTACCATTTGGCTTCTCCAAAAAGGCCAGAGTGTATAAAGATTAAAGTTTAGGCCCTCTGGCCCTCCCTAATCATAAGAAAGAAAAGCATAAGGAAGGACTTTCTCTTTTAGTCAAAGATCACACTCTGAACTCAATATTAGTAACTGAAGAAACAATGTTTGAATTCTTACTAGATACTTTCCTAGTATTAGATAGAGGAGTTAAAGCTAGATGACATGCCATTTACTTCTATCATATATGCAATTTTGTAATTCCAAATTAAATTTTTTCTCAAATGAAAATACATAATCGTGTTTCATAAATAATTTAAGACCATAATGCCATGACAAAATTCTTATAATTCCTATAATGTTATAAAATTCCTATAATGCTAATAATTTAACATTCATATATTACTTAATAGTTTACAAAGATTTTTACATATAAACTCATTTGGTCCTCACAACTCTGAGATGGTGGTTTTATCATCAAGGTAATTATGTGACTTCTCTGAGGTAACATGTCTAATAAATGGCAGCAAGGCCTTAAACTCTAATCTTCTGATTTTAAGTCCAGTGCTCTTTCCACTAGGATATAAACATGACTAAGTATGACTCAAAATGGAAATATGCTTTATTTCTGGATTTATAAATACTTAAATGTGTAGGCAAATGATGCAACTAGACATGTCAAACTTACCTCCTGCAGGGCAGTGGCTTTGTGTCCTGTGACAAGTCGGCACATGATTATGTGTTCCAGCAATATCACTTGGAAAGATGACAAGATAGGACTGCAGTCTAACACTAAAGAAAGAATCAAAGAAATTTTGACAATAAGAAGTATACAAGAAGCATGAAAACCAAAAAAACCCCAAATTTAGGGAAAACATGCCAGAAGTCAATGTGCTGGCATGGTACCACTAGAGGGAACTGCTGCAACAAGGATTTCAGATGGTTCTGCACCTGAGACCAAATATTCTACATACAGACACATAGAATATCAGAGCCAGAAAGAATTCTAGAGATAATTTAGTCCAAACCTCTCATTTTACACCAGAGAATATTTAGGTCTAAAGAGCGGAAATGATTGGGCTTAAAGTCATATTAATGGCATCTAGTGGCAGAGCCCAGATTAGACCTAAGGTCTTCATACTCAAAGGCTAGTATTTTGTTAGATCATATTGCCTTTCACCTTACTTACTTTTTAACTTTTCTAGTTGCATGAGTGCTTTGTCTGTGTACTTCTGTGCTTTCTCCAAGTAGCCAGCTTGCATAGAATGCATTACTGTCACCTGGCATGGAAAAGAATATTAAAAAAAAAAACCCAATACCTCGAACTTTTAAAAGATATACTCCAACAATTCGAACAGAAAGCATTTATAGCACTCTAATGAGTTATATAGAAGCAAAGAATTTTAGAGATTTAAAGGTTACTGAATATAATTTTATTTAGTTGAGGAAATTTGAGGCCCAGGGAAGTTAACTGACTTGACCAAGATCACAGGAAGTTAGTGGCAGACCTCAGACTAGAACCTATGCCTCCTGATTATCAATACAGTGTATTTTCCCCTCTAAGTTATTTTGATGATTATTGCTTGGTAGTATAGTTTGAGATCAGGTATTGCTAGACCCTCTTCCTTCCCATATTTTTTGATTAATTCCCTCGAAATTCTAGACCTTGTATTCCTCCAGATGAATTTTGCTATTTTTTTTTTTCTAGTTCTAGGAAGTAATTTTTTGGTAGTTTGATTAGTATGGCACTGAATAACTACATTAATTTATGTAGTATTGTCATTTTTATTACATCGGTTCTGCCTACCCATGAGCAATTAATATTGCCCCCAATTATTTAGATCTGTCTTTATTAATGCAATTCACTTTTTCACTATGCCATGGTGCCCCTCTCAAGAAGAAAAGTAACTAAACAACAAAAATACCACATTTCTTGAACCATGTATTATTGCAGAAAAGTCTGCCATTCCACATTTCATATAAGGCAGGATAAGCCTTGCCTTAAAGTATGCTACTGAAATTAAAGTATTAGTTGATCTTGCATATAACCCTGTGCATACACACACAATTGATTTTCGTTCACTAGGATGTCTCCTGACTCTCAGGGAGTATGCTTACTTCAAAAGAACCCATCTTCTTTTTTTTAAATGACCAATATTTTATTACTTCAAGATAAGAATAAGCCTCTCCTTTTAATTGAAGATGGTTAAAATTACATAATTATATAATTTTATGGTTTAGACATGTGATCCCTACATTAAAATAACTGTATATATGGCCTTCTGTGAGAGCTACAAGTTTTTTTAAAGTGTTTATTTTTTAATTATTATTTTAGTTTTCATGATTCATTTTTATAAGCTTTTGAGTTTCAAATTTTTTTCTCCCTCTCTTCCCTCTCCCCTTCCCAACATAGCAAGCAAACTGATATAGGTTATATGTGTACAATCATATTAAACATTTCCACATTAATCATGTTGTGAAAGAAGAATCTGTTGAACAAAAGGGAAAAATAATGAGAAAGAAAAAACAAAAAAGAGAAAATGGCATGCATGCTTTTATCTGCATTTAGATTCCATAGTTCTTTCTGTTCTTTAGATTCCATAGTTCTTGCAATTGTCTTAGATCATCACACTGCTGAGAAGAGCTAAGTCTATTAAAGTTGGTCATTGCACGATGTTGCTGTTAAATGTTTTCTTGGTCCTGTTCACTTCACTCAGCATCAGTTCATGTAAGTTTTATTAGATTTTTCTGAAATCTGTTTGCTCATCATTTCTTTCTTCTTTAAAAATTAGTTAATTTTTAGTTTTCAAGATTCACTTTTGAGTTCTAAATTTTCTAAATTATCCTCCCTCCCCAAGACATCATGCAATCTGATATAGGCTATACGTGTAAAATCATATTAAACATATTTCCACACTAGTCATCTTGTGAAAGAAGAATCAGAACAAAAAGGAAAAACCGCAAGAAAGAAAAAACAACAACAAAATAAAAGAGAAAATAGCATGCTTCGATCTGCACAGTTCTTTCTGTGGATGTGGATAGCAGTTTCCATCATGAGTCTTTTGGAATTGTCTTAGGTCATTGTATTGCTGAGAAGAGCTAAGTCTATCAGTCATCCCATGATGTTGCTGTTACTGTGTATAATGTTCTCTCGGTTCTGCTCACTTCACTCAGAATCAATGCAAGTCTTTCTAGGTTTTTCTGAAATCCACCTGCTCATCATTTTTCATGGAACAATAGTATTTCATTGCATTCAAATACCACAACTTGTTCAGTCATTCCCAATTGATGGACAGCCAATTCTTTGCCACTACAAAAAGAGCTGCTATAAAGATTTTTGTACATGTGGGTCCTTTTCCTTTTTTTTATAATCTCTTTGGGATACAGACTTAGTAGTGGGTAGCTGGGCCAAAGGGTATGGCACAGTTTTATATCCCATTGGGCATAGTTGCAAATTGTTCTCCAGAATGCTTGGATCAGTTTACAAATCCACCAATAATGCATTAGTGTTCCAATTTTTCCACATCTTCTCCTACATTTATCATTTTCCTGTATTGTCATGTTAGCCAATCTGAGATGGCACCTCAGATGTGGCACCTCAGAGTTGTTTTAATTTGCATTTCTCTAATCAATAGTGATTTGGCTGCTCATCATTTTTTATGGCACAATAGTATTCCATTACATTCACATACCACACCTCAGAACTTATCTCAGAAAGATTCTATCACTTCACTCTTATGTTTGTTCCAATGGGACAAACAGTCCTTCCCATTGTTATAATGACCTTAATTATCAGGTGAGAAGAGCTATATGTATTTGGCCAGAACACAAAGAAAAACTTTATGCTGTGATAATAGCAGAAAGAGCGAGCCACTCACCAGGTAGACCAATACACACATGTGCTCTTTGGGCAGCCAATGAAAGAGGTCAGCAGGATTGCTGGGTAGAATTTCATCATCATGAAGAGTAGAAATAGTTTGAATACACTGTTGAAGCTGCTTTAGACATGGCTTCACGCTTTTCACCTATAGGAAGTTAATTCACATCAAGCAGCAGTTCACTGTGTTGAGATGAATACAATGGAGATCACTTTAAATGCATTCTACTGAACCACTCACTAAGTCTAAGCCTAGATTCAGACATAATGGACACAAAGACTAGGATGGATCATGGCATCCTGTTCCCAGAATCTGATCTGAGACCTTTATGCATTCTTTCTCATCTACCAATCTGATATATTTTAGTAGCTGGGATCACTCCCTATCCTCCAGTCCCAGAAACCTAGGGCTTACCACCCTCTTTCAAAGTACCAAGTAGTCTTTTAAATAGTATTCACACACTCTCTTTTTTGCTTTCTTGTGCTGAAAAGCCATGGCTAAGGTTAGCAAGGAACTGATTAAAATATAATGGACAAAATCAACAAATATATACAAATATTTAGAGTTAGTGAACAGTCTAAGGTAATTAAAGCAGAATCTGGAAGCCAGTCGTAATTCATTCCCCTCTTGGCTATGCATCTGACTTCCTGGACTTTGCTACCACATAGTCATGTGCATACTGTACCACTCCCATCTTTTCAGTTTCTTTTTATATACTGTCTGCCCCTATCAGAACTAAGTTCCTTGAGTGGGGGACTGTTTTTCTTTCTGCTTGTATTTAAATCACCAATTTTTAGTACAGTGTCTGGCACATTGTAAATGCTTAATAAATGTTTGTTGTCTGCCTGGATGCTTGTATAGAGTTCCCAGGACCCATAACTAAGTTTTCTAGTCTAAATTAGGCTTAGCTGGATTCCTCAGCAGGAGGGGGCCTGGACTTTTGGTCAGGAGAAATGTGGTATCCATCTATTTTTTCCCTAACCTCTTGCCAGACTGAGCTTCTTTCTCCTAAAAAGCTCTGTTGTATAGGCCTCTGACTCCACTTCTTTTTCAGGGCATGATAACTCAGCTTATTCTTCTAATTTACTCAAAGATAAGTCACTTCTTTACATTGATCAAATAAGGCCTTTCGCTATCCTGACCTTTTTCCAAAACAGCATAGCGTGCAGGCCCTTAAAAGGAATTCTTTATTTGAACAGAAGGCTCTATAAATTAGGATTAAACCTGAAAGGCTAGAATCTGGAGTCTTATAGGCAGGCTCCAATGACTTTTGAAAAATGAGAGCAGCTGCAGTCAGTTGCACTCTGTGCAAATTAAGTGCTGTACTTGGGCTCTTGACAAGTTGCCACATGGGGCCCATGGGTAGGCAAAATATGAAGTGTTACTGCTGCCTGCCTTAAAGGCAGCATCTGCTAAAACCCTGCCTCTTTGATTTTGCTTAGGCACCAGATGGTAGGATGGATTCTTCTGGGCATGAGTACAGTGTGAGGAGTGGAAACTCTCTAGAAATGAAGGGTTAGAGTTTCATATTCTACTTTCCTTGCTACAGTCTGAATGCATCTGTAGGCTCCAAAGGTATTATGCTGCTCAATGAGCCAGGCCTAAAGACTGAGCATTCTTCCAGATTTACTGTTCACAGACCTGCTGAAACTCAGCAGAGTAAGTTGCAACTGCTATTCCTAAATCAGATCTCTGAGTTTTGCTTCATGAAACATTTTCCTCACCTTTAAATGACTACATTTTTAGCTCACAGCCTCAATTTCTAGTTCAGCTAAAGAAGCAGTTTTCAGCATGCAATTTTAATACAATCACACATGTAGTGCATCTAAATATTGTAATACATCAAAAGTACTGATTACTGAAGCTAAATATTCATTGGAATTACTGCTTATTTCAGTTCATAAGTCTAGACTTTGCACTTCAATGCTGGTTAGCAATAACAGAGGAGTCTCTTCCTGACAAATATAGATATAAAATAGTTACACACCTGTCCAGCATCCAAGTAGTGTGTCACCTGGAGGACCAAGAAGAACACTCGGAGGGACTCCTTCTGTATGGGGTTCCCTTGCCAGTTTTCAACTATTTGTCCACAAAGCGTCAGAAGGGGATGGACTTCTTGCAACTTCCTCTCCATCAGAAGAAGCTGTAAGGAAAGGCTATTTGGGGTTTTGTTTTGTTTTAACTTGAATATTCCTGATAGCTTCAAAAGGAATAAGTGAAGTGGCTGTGATATAAGCCATGCAACATGTAAAAGTAAACCTCTCAAGTAAAAATCAGACCAGACTGAACTTGGGATTCATAGATCAGTTAAATAGTGAGGCTACCTTTATTTCATCAAAATATAAATCTGGTTTAATTTACAAAAAATCAACTTTGGGGCCGCCTACAAGCTTTTCTATCAATGACTTCTGCCTATCTGTTACTTCCATCTTTCTTCCATAGCTAACATACAGTACTCATTCAGCTTACTTGCTAAGGCTCTATTCACTTAATGACAGTCATGCAGATAAATGCATGAGTAAAAACCCTACTGTTATCTTTCCTCATACTCTCATTTGTATTCACTCCAGCCATATTCTATGTAGTCTCATTCCCTATCAAACTTCAATGTGATGACATTGATGCCTCTTTCCAACCTAGATATCTCCTCTCTCCCTCATCTATTTTTGGCTACGTTTAATCTATTTCCTTCTATTAGCTGACACCTGGATTTTCCCTGAGAACTTTACATCTTGAGCTCTACATGCTAGCACTGACTACGCTTTTTCTCACTCTCTGAGTTTAAAGGCAGACTGAACAGAATCAATGAATCTCTTGAGATAGAAAGAACCTCAGTAGCATCATACAGGAGACACATAGATATTCAGCCAAAATGAATCTAGTGCAAGCCATACCTAAGTTAGAATCAGCTCTGCAATATAACAGACAGTGATATCCAGTTGTGAAGGAAAACTCACAATTATTTCCCTAAATAATTCATTTCACCTTTGGAGAGGTCTAAATGTTAGGAAATTTTTCCTGACATCAAGCCTAAATTTGCCTATTTCTAAATTGTACTCGTGGTTTCTATTTCTACCCTTCTTAATTTGTGTTGTCAAGTTTACTAGTCTATAGTTTATAGATTCTACTCTTCTCTGAAAATCAGTACATTTGCCTTTCTTCAGCCTTTTAGCGCTTTGCATGTTCTTTATTTTCTTTTAAGGATCACTTATGGTGGCTCAGAAACCACATTAGTCAGGTCTTTCACAACATGACTATTATGGAGGTGTTTTTCATAACTGCACATGTGTAACCTGTACCCAATTGCTTGCCTTCTCGGTGAAGGTGCGGGGGAGGGAGAGGATTTGGAACTCAATGTTTTAAAAACTAATGTTGGAAAATGTTTTTGCATGCAACTGGGAAATAAGATACACAGGCAATGGGGTACAGAAAAATCTGTCTTGCCCTACAGGAAAATAAAAGGGAATGGGGATTAAGAGAAGGGGGTGTGTGTGATAGAAGAGAAGGCAGACTGGGGGTAAGGGTAATCAGAATGCATGCCGTCTTGGAGCGGAGGAGGGGAGAGATGGGGAGAAAATTTGGAACTCAAAATCTTGTGGAAGTGAATGTTGAAAACTAAAAATAAATTAATAATAATAAAAAAAGATGACAGAAAAAATAACTTAGAATATATGCTTAGTTTTCCACGTCTATAAAAATCTTTATGAGAATAACTTACACAAATATCGAGGGTACATGAGAACAGGTTTTCTACAAATGATAGCAGATAATGTCTTTGCAGGCACAAACCTGACTGCAAAGATATAGAAAACACAGGACCCCACTACGCTTACTGTTTAATTTTAAAAAAGCTTTTCATTAGTAGAACAAAATGTGTCTAACATTCTCCATCATGTTGTCTCTGGTGCATATATTAAAATCATGTATGGTATTTATTGAAAGATATAACAGAAATAACATTGTACAATGATTCTCTATTAGGATCAAGCTAGATAATAATATCAAGCTAGGCATTATAAGTATTAAGGAATTAAGACAAGAATACATAGTATCATTGAGGTTGTTTGTCACTGCTATGGACAAAAGAAGGTTTTTTTTAAAAAAAAAGAAGGTTTTAAGGAGGAGGGAGTCCCTACAGATGAAGTCCTTTGTGAGCTACTATTTTCAGATGACATTCTGCTGATTCTACCTTGGAATCTTGTAGTGCCTAAATGAGATACACAGTCATTCTAAGAGTTTGCTCTAACCATCCACATGGGAAATAAAAGGGGAAAAACCCCCTACTTTCCTGATTATGATAGAGACCTGGAGGAACAGCTCCTAGAGCTGGTCTACTGGTGCATGTCTTAGACAAATGCTGAAGATGAACACTGCACCGGACCCAGAATTAGATGGGAGGAGTAAGCTAGATTGCATTTGAAAAGTTGTGCAAAGTTTCAATGACCTGAAGCTCCTCCCTGAAATTAAAGCCCCATAGCAATGCTCTGTGGCTTCGAATCATGGAATACGGCAATCTACAAAGTTACAAATCAATAAAAGGGAAGTGCAGAGGTACATGGCAAGTATGACTAGGCTGCAGCATATTATCAACAAAGAATTGTACAAGACAATTGCACAAAGGAAATCATCTGAGAGATGTATGTATAGATTAAACGTAGAGGACAGTCATCTAGCAAGAGGGAGGGATATACTGACTAGGGAATAGCTAAATAAATTACAAGAAAGTCCATGGAAGCAATGGGAAAATAGTACCATAAAAAAATATGAAGAACTTGGAAAAATATGAGGAAACTTAATGGGAATGATGTAAAGTGAGCAGAACTAAAACAGCAACATATATTATGACTACTATGTAAACAGAAAGAATAAATGAAACTGAATACTATACAGTTATAACCACCAAGCTTGGCCCTGGAGAAGAGATGAGAAGATGTAAACCTCCTTCCCTTCACTGCAGAGGAGGGGGAGGGAAGGGATTATGGAGATAGATACTACATGTACTGATAGGGTTGATGTGTTAGTTGACTTTGCTAAACCACTTTTTTGCTTTCATTTTTCATCTGTTACAATAGATGAGTGAGGGAGACATATACTTGGAAATGACTACGATGTGAAAACCAAAGGCAAAAAAAGTAAGCGATAACTAATGGACAGGCTGAATGTTCCATGGGTCGAATTCAACCCCTGATGCTTATTTATACCTCTGTGACCTGGAGCATGTTACTTAAATCCCTCCAGGCCTCTGAGAGCCCTTGCAGTTGTGGATCTATGATCTTTGAAGGCCTATAGAACACTTAATCATCCATCTGAGTTGCACATATGGGAGGACATGGACCAGAACTGCATAGAAGTTAAGGAAAGATTATTATTTGAATTACTAGAAGGAGCATCCACATTGATGAAAATATAAATCCATCAAAAAAGCAAGAAAAAAATTACTTTATTTTAGTCTTAGCTTTGCCAGTCTCCACTCAATTTGAGCTTTAGTACATCTGACGCTATTCTTACAGGCCTATGTCATGTTTTTGTATTCATCCTCCATTATCCATCCTTGCTTCTAACATTGGTATCTTTTTAAAATGTGTGTTGGTCTAAGTTTCAGGTGTGTTCATACTGGTCTCTTTAAGTAAACATCCCCGTTTACCTGAGAGCTTTCCATTTTTCCTGGACTGATTTCTCCTGTAGAAATTTGGTCCAAGGACTCCTATCTATCCCTTCCTCTGAACCCTTTGAAATCTGCTTTTCAAAAATCTATAGTATATACTACTCTCACCTTTCTTCTTTCTATCACAAATTCCAAGCTGGGAATGGTCATTTCTCCCTGAGGTTCCTATCATTTTTTACTTTAGCCACCAGCTTTACCTTGTGCGTAAGAACTGGGCCCAGAATATCAGTTCCCCTCATTGGTTCATTTTCTGAAGGATGAAATTATCATTAATAAGGCAAACCAAGAATGTGTTTGCTCCCTTTACTTTCAGCACAAAGAGTTTCAAATGATGTCCATATGACTGAATTTTCTCTCTCCCACTGCAATCAAATAAAATATAAATTTCTAGGTTATGGTCAAACTGGATCCTGTCCATTTCCCATTACTATCAAATTCTTTCCTCTCTCTACACCTTTGATTGTGCAATCTCCCTGCAATAGACTCCTTTCCTGACCTTCATTTCTTCTTGCTGAAATCCCACCCTTCTTTTAAGGTTCCCTTCTGATGCACTCTTCTTCATGAAACCTTTCCTGAATTTCCCAAGTCTAAGTGACTCCTCCCTTCTCAAACTTTCCTAGAGCATTCTGTTTCTCTCTTTTGGCCCTACCATACTTTACCTTGTAAGATTCCTGTCTGTGTACATTTCATTTCTCCCACGAAGGACCATAAGCTTTTTGAGGGTGTGGATTAAGTTATTTTTCATTGGTGCATATCCAATGCCTTGTACATGTTAGGCACTTAATATTTGTAGAATTAGATCATATCCTCTTTTGTATTGTAGTTATTTGTATATATGTCTTTTTCCCACTGGTAGACAATAACTTTTTAAATAGCAAGGTCTGTGTCACATAACTTGGTATTCCTGGGACAGTGCCTTAGGTATCACAGGTGTTTCATAGATGTTTGCTGAATTAACTATTACTCTTAAATTGTTTATTTACTCGGGCTGCAACGAAGTTAATCTTTTTGAAAAAAGCAGTGACAATAAAGGCTCACAGCCTAAAATACATGTAAGGAAAAAGCACTGAGATTTTGGATAGCCAGATATTTCTGCTTTCCTAAGGTCTGTTTAGTTTTCAGAAGATACATTGTTGGAGACAAATATTTTAGGCATACAAAAACTAAGGCTTAATGACAAGTTTGAATAATCTTGATACTTTTTTGAAGTTTTATTCAATAAGATACCTAGTCCATTCCACTCCTGTGCAATCCTCACACTGCAGAATTAAAAAACAAACTTTACTTACCATCCCCTTACTCAGCAGGAACAGTGCCCTGAAAACAAGAAGTCAGAGTGAGAGCCAGCAATGGCCTGAGTTGCTAAAACATGATAATTACTCAGATATAATCTGGTGGACAGGTTGTACAGTAACAGGTTTTAAAAGTCAAATTACTAGTCAGTATTCTATGAAAGTTCACTGCATACTCTTGTAGTTCTCGTGGCTAAACTACACTAGCAGGTAATATGGAAAATCACCTTGCTAGATCTATTTGTTGATTCCTTGCTGAGCCTCAAGTTTCCTCATCTGTAAAATGGGGACGATAATATTTGATCTACCTATTTCACAAGGCTATTGTGAAGTGTTGCCATTATTTAGCCATTTTAGCTGTCTCTGACTCTTTGTGACCCCGTTTGGGGTTTCTTGGCAAAGATACTGGAATGGTTTGCCATTTCCTTCTCAACATTATTTTACAGATGAAGAATATGAGCCAGACAGGGTTAAGTGACTTGTGCAGAGTTACACAGCTAGTCAGTGTGCGAGGCTGGATTTGAACTCAGGTTTTCTTGACTCTAGGGTCAGTGCTCTATCCATAGCACCATCTAGCTGCTCCTATTGTGAAGTAGGAAAGCATTTTGTAAACCTTAATGAATTATCAAAATGTGAGCTATTATTATGATTATTATAAAGGTAATTAATTGAAGCTTTATGGAATTTTACTTAAAATAAAGGAATAATCAGAAAAAGCCTTACCAGATTTATTTATAAATGGATTTGGGCCATAAGAAATCAACTAATGGTAACAAAGGGAGATTTTCATAGGAGAGAAGAATTTAAATTTTAAACAAGAAAACCAGATACTTTCAAGGCCACATGTTATTCTTAGGATGGGGAGTGGAAGACACCACAGCACAGAACTGACAGCAACTGTCAGTCTAAAGAGCCATAATGACACAAGCCTACTTTTACGTAGTTCTTTACATCTATACAGAATTTTATATGCATTATGTTTCACACAACAACCTTGGGAGGACAGCAGTCTAAGTATTACTATTTCTATGTTAAAAAAGAAGGAAATGAGGATCAGGGAACTTAAGTTACTTGCTTAAGGTCAAACTGCAAAGTAAAAATTCACATCTAGCTCTCTGGATACCATGTCCCATTGCTTGTTCATATATGCCACACTACTTTTCACTGACCCTATAGTTTGTAATTCACAATTTAGGGAAATGGTTAAATCAAAGTAATTTTCTTCAAAGTATTCTGGGAATCAATTTTATGTCAAATATGGAGTAATTAATATTAAGAATTGCTGTGTACCCTCTCAAGATAAAAATGTGGATTCCAGTTTAGATTATGTACTTTTTTGCAGGTTAAATGGTACATCTTACAATGGTTTTAGGTCAGAATAAACAGAAAAATGTTAGAAGTATAATTCAGAAAATTTGCAAATAATCTTTATAGAAATATGCTTGTTATACTAATTTTAGACTAGCTTGTCTATTGCTGAGTTATTCCAAATAAATTTGGAATTGCTAGGAAAAGTAGGGAAGGAATCAAAAAAAGGGAAGAATGTGTACAAATCAGGGAAGGAAAGGAAGAATGCATGCATACCTGGTATATTCTGATCCTACTACTCTGGCATATTCTGCTCCAACTCCAAGTAAGTCACATGCAGATACCAAATCTTTTTCAAGTGTGTGGAGTTGCTATAAAAGAGATGAGAGATATTCAATCCTTTCATTTTAAATGTTTCCATTTCAAACAACACATCACTTTTTATACTACTGTACATTTTTATTTGCTAACCATGGCCCTGCCATATTTCAATAGTTATCTCTGCGTCAGCTTTGTATTTAATTAGATAAGCAATATTCACACTCTTTAAATGCTTTTGGTACAGAAGTCTATTTCAACTATTTTATTTAAATTTAATTATATATCAAATGTGTAAACAGTTAACACTAATGTCCATAAAACCCTTTAGGGCAATTAAGCAGCTGGGAATAAATCTACATCTGATGAGTAGTATATGTAATAAACCATAGTTAAATATAACAGGTATCAGGAACCCCTAGAAAAAGGACAGGGAGACAATCACTAGGCATGAAGAAACTATTACTCAAATTATGGTAGGAGTAGGAAGAAAATCAAAAGACTGAAAATGCCTTAACTCTTGCTGGAAGCCTGATAACACTATATTTCCACTGTCTGCTATCCTGATGTTAAAGGCTATGTTTTAAGTTTTGTGTGGATGCTCACATCTTAAGTTATAGCATCAACACATCATGTCATACAAAGATCAGCTGAAAGAACTAAGGTTCTTTAGCCTGGGGAAAAGAAAACTTACGATTGTTGTCTTCAAATACTTGAAGGACTGTCAGAGCAAAGAGGGATCAAACTTGTTCTGCATAGGGCAAGTATGCAAACTAATAGGTAGAACCCTCAAGGAAGCAGGTATTGACTCAATATAAGAAAGATTTTAGCTGAGATATTCAAGCAGAGCTTGGATAACCACTCATTAAGAATGCTATTAATCTTCATGCTTCTGAGATCAAAGAATTTAGAGCTTGAAGAAACCTCAGAAATCACCTACTCCAAACCCCCTATTTTACAGATGAGGCAACTGAGACCCAGATGGGTTAGGTAACTTGTTCAAAGTCACACAGATGTTAAACAGCAGTAGGGATTTCGACCCAGGTCTTCTGACTCCAAAGTCAGTGCCCTATTCACTACACCACAAGGGGAGAAGACTAGATAACTTCTGAGGGCCTTTCTAATTCTAAGATTCTATGATGCATAGAGGAATAAAGTTAAGAGGGAAAGAACCCTAAACTCTACAGGCTAATACCGTAGTCTATACAAAAGCTATGCAGTAATATTCTCCCTCTAGCAGAAATCAACAGGCAGCATCAAAACTGAGAGACCATAATGCTGCAATTTGTCTAGTTTGGTTTCAAAAGAACTGAGGCACGTGGTCTTTTGGAAAATGAGCACTCTTAACTTAATAGGCCAAACAAGAAAGGCTGAGATTCTTAAGCTCAATTCTTAAGGACCCAGCAAATCTTCTGGAAATAAATTACACATTCTTCAAGAAGGTAAGTTGACTCTTTTGTTTTAAATTTATGTAGGCAATGAAAGAGAGGAGACAGATATTAAGCTAACCCTCAAGGAGAAGGAAGTCTATGAATTCCCTCTGAAGGCATTTTCATCTAAAAGAAACTACCTCCATCAATTACATCATGGTTCTAGAAAGTCTCTAGACTGAGGCTTAACTAGTAGGAGGCTGAGAAGAAAGACCTACTATTAGAAACATTCAGGAGTAAGAAGCTGAAATACAGAGCTCTTTCCCTACTCACCCTTAAATTACCTTCACTTGATCCCACCATCTGATCGAACTATCATCCTATATCTCTCTCCTCCCTTTCAGTCCAACTTCTAGGCAGGGAAAAAAAAAACCCTACCTATACTCTTGCTTTACTTCCTCACTTCCCACTCATTTTTTCAGCCCCTTACAATCTGGCTTCTAACCTTACCATTCAATTGAAACTGGTCTCTTGGCAAGTTGCCAGTGATCTCTCAACTGCAAATCCAATGGCCCTTTTTTTTTTAAAAGCCCAGCCCCTGTACTTGACTTTTCTATAACATTTGATACTACTGACCGATTCCTCCTTTCTGGGGTTTTTGTGACATTGCTCTCTCATGCCTGTCCTCCAACTTGTCTGGTCCTTCCTTCTTGGTCTCTGCTAGATCATTATCCATGTCTGACCTATACTCTATGTGTGGGTGTACACCAAGGTTCTGTCCTTGAACTTTTTTCCTTGTCTCTTGGTAATCTCATGAGCTCCCATAAGAACTATTATTTCTATGCAAATGATTCCCAGATGTATGTATTACAGCTCCAATCTTTATCCTAAACTCCAGTCCCACACTACCAATTGCCCAGTTAACATCTCTAATGGGATATCCCATAGGTATCTCAAATTAAACATGTTCAAATCAGAAATCGTTATCTTTCCCTAAAAAACTCTCACCTCTTCCTATCTTTCCTGTTTCTATTGAGGGCATCATCATGCTTCTAGTCATCCAGGCTTACAGTCTTCATAGTTAACTTGGACTATTCCCTTTCCCTCATCCCTCATACACAATCAGTTGCCAAGTTGCATCTATTTTATTTCCAAACTACATCTCTCACCTGTCCCTTATCTTCCATTCAGTTATCCACCACCCAGATTCAAGGCCTCATCATCTTACTTGAATTATTACAATAGTCTCTTAAGTGGTATTCCTTGCCTCCAGGCTCTTCTTTCTCCAATACACCTTCAACACACCCACCAAATTTATATTCCCAAAGCACAGTTCTGACCAACTCAGTTCTCTGTCCAAGAAGCTGCAATGGTTCCCTATTGCTTCTAGCATAAAATACAAATTTCTCTCTTTGGCTTTTAAAGTCCTTTACCATCTGGCTCTAGCCTATCTTTTCAAGATTACCATACATTACCTTCTTTTACTCACAACACTCCAGACAAACAGGCTTACCTGGGATTCCCCATACATGACCTTTCATTTCCTACTTCCATGCCTTTGTATAGACTATCCTCTATATCTACAATATACTTGTCTCACCTCTGCTCAGCTCAGGTGCCACCTCCTATAGAAGGTTTATCCTTATTCCCCAAGTTGCTAATAACCCCACCCCACCTCAGAATCACCTTGCACCTACTGTGTATTAAATTTCTATGTACCTTTCCCTGTAAGCTCAATAGACTGAAGAGACGGGGCATGTTTTAATTTTTGTCTTTGTATCTCCCAGGGCCTGGCACAGTGCCTGGCAAATAGAAGGTATTTAATAAATGCTTGTTGAATGAATGATGAATTAAAACTTTCCTGAATGTTTCAAATTTTCCCATTTCCTACATGCTCTCCTTGTAATAGTTGGAGAAATAAAGCTGAAACCAAATCTTCTACTTGGCTAGTCCCTGATCTATTTCTGATAATAATCATTTCACATTTATAGGTCACTTTCTTCCATTAGTTACATTATGGTGTCTCATCATGGCATGGAAATTTCCCTGAATTCCTGAAAGCTAAACTAGCTGAGCACGAGCTCTGACAGATCCTAGCAAATTGGAAAGGCTTCCAATTCAGACCTGATGCTAGACTGAAAGCCTGAGGACCTGCCTAGCCAAATGTGAAGAAGCTCTTCCTCAGGTTAACTGGAGGGTAATGAATTTTCTGCTATAGCAACTTCTGAAGACTATGTATTAAGCTGGAGAGGGATGCTGATTTGTGTCAGTGGAGGAAGTACTCAAACCGATCAAATTGTGGATCCTTATGGTGTTGAAATACGTTACTCTATTGCCTTTAAAGCACTTTTTCTCAGGACAATTCTAGCTAGGCAGGACAAGTATTATCCCCCTCTTAGAGATAAGTGAGTTCAAAGATGTTTGGTCACCCATCTATGGTTATAAAGCTATATAAAAGGAAAATATAATTATGCTTCTCAGGCATTCCTCATTTCTATATAGAGAAAGATGATACTCACTGCAAGCTGAAAGAGTAGTCTACAGTGCCAGTAGGGCGTTTGCTGTGAAATCTGAATTGCTTTACGCAAGAGTGGTTTTGCAGCATCAACTGAATTCTGAAAGGACATTTTTAATTTGGAAAAAAAAATCAGTATTCAAAAAAGATTATTTACACAGAAGCTTCAATTTCTGATGGACATTACTAGTCATGCTTATCAAAAGTTTTGGAATACGTGGGGGGCAATTTGTCACGTAAAAACCAATTCTTTGTTAAGCTTTGTACCAGAGACATTATGCATTTTCCATATAACAATTTATCATCGAACAAGTCTGAAACAATCAAGTACAGAACTTCATACAGTCAAATTAGATAGAGACCTCAATCTTACCTATTCTGTACCAGATAGGAGTACCTTCTTAGGTGAAGCTCTCAGCCCATTATCATCCAGGCTCTCTTAAATAACATGATATTTAAAGAGAGAATGTTCAAATAAAACTACTTAAGCCCATCAATTTAAAATATGTGAAGAAAAATGATAAAATCAAAAGTTGGTTGGGGCTATGAAGAGGTATAACCATATGTTGCTGGTAACAAAATAAACTTGTACAATCTTCCTGTAGTATAGTCTAGTTGTATGAAATAACCAGAAAATTCATTATTCTCTTTAACTTCAGTAATGCCACTACTATGAATATATTCCAAGGAAATAATTCATTTAAACAAATATATTTGTAATTGCCCTATACATAAAGCAGTAATGAAAAGTAAAAGAAGCAACCTACATGGTGTTTGGAAAACGGTTAAATAGAATATGGTAGGTACATCAAAAAAAATGGCATACTATACTGTATTGTTCAAGTCATAAAGAATGGAATATGAAAAATTATGAAAAAATATGTGAAGATTCATGTCAAATCATGCACAGTGAAAAAACAGAAAGCCCACAATTATGGTTTAAAACAACAACAAAAACCCTGCACATGTAGACATATGTACGTATGCAATTATAAGGATCAAAAGGAATTATAGAGTGAGTTACTGATAAGAGGGAACTGGAGTCTAAAAGTTTGCATTATGGTTTTGCTGTAGAGTGGATGAAATATACATATGAATTTAAAAAGTTTCCATGCAAAAAGAATTAGTCTTCAGACTAAAAATAGTAATCATACAGAAGTTATTTGGTATTTATTTTTTTACTATAAAAGGATCTTGTTAATATTTTTTTAAATGTTTACACATACATAAACTAAAAATAGGGTACCTGAAGTAAGAAAGTCATAAAGTATTTTAAAAACCAGAGAAATTCTAAATTTAAAAATTACTCTGACTTTCCCTTTGTTATAGCTATAAAAAAATGACTCAATTTTTGAGTGACAACGACACACTCTCACCTCTTGGCAATACAGCTCAGATAGAAGACTTGCTGCTTCAAATTTGACATCTTCAAACTGTGGAATCTAGTGACATCTAGTTAAGGAAATATGAAAACTGCAAAAAAAAAATTTATATTGCAAAGACCTGTACACTAAGATAATCACTTTCAGTCATAATGATATGCAGTCCCAATGTTATACTGAGCTGGTGGATGACTAAAACATTTAGCCATTCACCTAAAGTTTGTGACATATTATGTTACCTAACAGCAATAATTTAAGAGAAATGACAACATGAAAAGGATACTTGTTGGGATATCAACCACTGTAAGAAAAAAGAAAACAGGGATTAGATAATAACTGACATTGACATAGCAAAGTTTACAAGGCCTCTGAGGTGAAGTATTGTGGGAAGGTCATGTATTTGTTACCTCCTGAAAAGAGTTTCCACTCTCTGGTAAACATGACTAGCCTGGCTTTTAAAGCTCTCCACAATCTGGCCCTGCCTTTCCCAGCCTTAGTTCACACAGGCCCCTTCTTCCTTACTCTACACTGCAGTCAGCTGTATAGCTCTTAGATCTTAAGATGTACCTTGTACTTTCCTGCCTCTAGATCTTTGTTCCTCCCAAAATTCATCCTGTCTTCATCTAGGCTAATGATATCCTAAGCCCACCTCAAATACCACCGCTTCAAAGAAACTTCCACTAGTTCCTCCCCACTATCCAGTAGTGATGGCTCCATCACCTGACTTTATAGCACACTGTAGTCCTCTTACACACCTATTGTATCTGCATACAATGCTTATCCTCCTTCCCCTCCACTCTACCTCCTCCCCAATATGGAAGAAGTAGGAGGGAGAGAAAGGGTTGGTTAGTGAGTTGCTAAAACCAGCTATAACATCTCCCATTCTACCTTCTTACGTACTTGTCCCTGATGAATGCACCCCTCTTGCAAAGGCCATCCCACTTGTACCCTTGTTCCTGTTCAGTTATATCTCTTTCGGATCTGCCCATTCCCTTTTCCCTTCTCTTTCTCTCATTTTCAATCTCTATTTGTTGATTCATTCTTTGCTGCCTACATAAACATGTCCAAGTCGCCCACAGACTTTAAAAAACTTCACTTGATTCTGCCATTTCCAGGAACTCTCATGCTTTATTTCCTCTTCTTTTCACAGCCAAGCTCATAGTGTTTGCATTCATTACCTTCATTTCCTTACCTTCTACTCAATTCTTAATCTCTTATAATACTGCCTCCTTCCATACTTGAATGAAATGGTTCTATCCAAAGTTATCAATGCTCTCTCATTTAAGGCCTTCTAAGTTCTCACCCTTTCTAACTTCTCAGCAGACTCTGACACTGTTGACCTTGTCCCAGATACTCTCCATTGGCTTCCATGATGCTGTTTTCTCCTAGCTCCCTACTTACCTAGTTGTACCACTTTTTTCATTTCTGTTGTTGCTGGATCATTCATTTCCAGCCCCTTAACCACGGGTGTTTTCCAGGCTTTGTCTTGAACTTTCAAAGCTTTGTTCTCTATAGACTCTCTTTTAAATATCTAATTAGCTCTCTTTGGTTTAATTAATCACCTCAACACAAATGACTCAGATCTATATATTCATTATCACCAACTGCATGCTTGAACATATCCACCTGGATGTTCCAAAGACATTTTAAACCCAACATATTCAAAATGGAACTATCTTTCCTACTACAGGTACCCACCATTCTTCCAGTCACTCAGACTAACAACCTAGGAGTCATTTTCTACTTTTTATGCTAACTCACTTCCAATCGGCTGCAATTTGGAATAATTCTACTTCCACAACATGTATCAAAGTAATTCCCTTTTCTCCATTAACATAACTACAACTGTATTTCAGCTTCTCATAAGTTCTGGCCTCAACAATGGTAATAGTCTCCTAAATGATATCCCTGCTTCTAGTTTTTTCTCCTCTCTACTCCACCTTCCACACAGCTGTTAAACTGATATTCCTAAAGCAGAGGTTGCCCATATCACTCTTCTACTGAAGAAGGTTCAGTGACCTCCTACTTCCTTTAGGATAAAACACAAATTTTTTGGCACTTAAATGCCTTTATAATTTGTCTCTAGCCTATCTTTCTAGACTGATTTCATATTATTCTCCTTCACAGATTCCACGCTCCAGATAAACTTGCCTTACTTCTTCTAGCCAAAATTTGAAATTCTAATGCTTATCTCCAGGTTTTTGATTGAAATGCACTTCCTCCTCACTTCCACCTTTGAGAAACATTTGTTTCCCCTCAAGGCTCAGCTCAAGAGCTACCTTCTATTTGAAGTCTTATCCCCCTAGCAGGAAATGCTCTTCAGGCCCCAAACTAGCTTGTATTTTACTTGTATGCACATTGATTTTCTCCACTAGAATATTAAATTCCTTAAGGACTGGTACCATTTTTTTCTTTTTGTTTTTGTATCTCTAGTGTATAACATGAGGTCCCATGGACATTTTAAGTACTTAATAAATGTTTCTTGAACTGAGGCAGGGCTCAAGTTTCGTTTATCTTTCTATTAGGCCAAAGTAATGGGAATGACTTCTCCGGGCTTCAGAGAGAGCAGGGAAGGGGGTAGGGATCCTATAGAAGTAACATGGAGGGAGTAGTATTGGCAGCTACAGTTGATGGTGACTGCTTGCCTGAAATGACATTTAGGAATTACATTCCTAAATTGGGCATGTATGATTTAAAAGCTCCCTATATCTAAAATGTACAGTGCCCCCAGAGTCTACTGACCTGAGTACAAAATAGATATGTGTAGCTGACATTTACATAATGCTTTATACCATTTAAAAAGTGCTTTCCATATACTATCTCACCCAGTTAAAGTATCTATGCCTCCTCTCAAAAAATAGGCCACTGAGCTCTTTTTTTTTTAAACCCCAAATAGAACTCAATGAAATAACTGATATAAAGTATAAAGGCAGCAAAAGCATGGCACCATCTGGATTCCTAAAGGCTTGTAACCCTTCAGGCAGCACATAAAATGTAAGAGGATAATATCAGGAATCATATATCCTAAACGAATTAGAAAGTGCTCTTCCTTTCATTTATGAGTTGACTAACTATAAATTAACTTAATGGTCATAAACGAAGCAGCCAAAGATTTAACTGATCATAATACATTTTCCCCAATAGCTGTCACATTTAATTTTGAAGCAAAACCTGACAAATACCTCCTGGTATCAGTTATAAAACTGGTCCAATTTTCCAGGACTTTCGATATGTAACTCTATTGCTAGCAAAGACAAGAAAATAGTGTAAAGCCCCCTATATTTGGTCTAAAAAGATTTCCTTTTAAGTACGTATCAGTGTGATCTTCTCACCATGTTTCCTACCACAAGTTCCTCATTCTGGACTTAGGATTGCACAAAGAGACATTTGTATTAAACTTCAATGGAACAAAGCCAATCATTTGGCTACCTGCGAAGTATGGAAAGAAGTAAAAAGGAAAATCTTTACCATGTTTCTATTTCTCAATTATAAAGAAGAGAAAGTAGCCAGCAACTATTACATCTATGTGGTCCATCAATTTCTTATCATATAAAATCACTTTTTATGGTCTTGTAGTATAGTCATTATCTTTACTTGGCCAGATGCAATTTCCTTCAATTCTCCCTGATGTCTCTCACTAAATACTTGTGAACAACACATTTTCCTCTTTCTTTTTTTTTTTGGTGGGCTAATACAGTGTTTTATTTTTTTTTAATTTTTATTTTTAGTTTGCAACACACGATTCTACATAATTTTGAGTTCCACATTTTCTTCCCTCCCTTCCCAATACGGCATGGAATCCCATATAACTTCCATGTATAACTTGGCATTGAATTAATTTACACACTAGTCAAGTTGTGGAGAAGAATTATAACCAATGGAATGAATCATGAGAAAGAAGAAACAGAACCAAAAATAAAACCAAAAACACAACCCAACAACAAATACAAAAGAGAGGGAAAAAAAGGGGAGGGAGGGGGGAGAAAAAGGTGAGCATGAAATGTGCCTCGATCTGCATTCATACTTCATAGTTCCTTCTCTGGATATAGATAGCACTTTCCATTGTGAGTCCCTTTGAGCTGTCTCTGCATATTGTGTTGCTTAGAAGAGCAAAGTCTGTCAGAATTAGTCATCACAGAATCCATATATCTGTGGTTGTGTATAATGTTCTCATAGCTCTGCTCCACTCACTCAGCATTATGTCATGTAGGTTCTTCCAGGTTGTTATGAAGTCCATATCATCCCCATTTCTTATAGCACAATAGTATTCCATTACCTTCATATACCACAGCTTGTTCAGCCATTCCCCAGTTGATGGGCATCCCTTTGATTTCCAATTCTTAGCTACTACAAAAAGAGCTGCTATAAATATTTTTGTACTTATGGGTCCTTTTCCCACTTGTGTGATCTCTTTGGGATACAACCCTACGAGTGGTATTGCTGGGTCAAAGGGTATGAACAT
>CM053622.1:57760753-57813491 GCA_028646595.1 Phalanger gymnotis
TGAGTATTGTGGAAGCACAATAAGGATAACACAAGATCTAGCAGCTTCAACATTAAGGGATGAAAGGGCTTGGAATATGATATTCTGGAGGTCAATGGAGCTAGGATTAAAACCAAGAATCACCTACCCAGCAAAACTGAGTATCATGCTCCAAGGCAAAATAAAGACTTTCAATAAAATAGAGGACTTTCAAGCTTTCTCAGTGAAAACACCAGAGCTGAATAGAAAATATGACTTTCAAACACAAAAATCAAGAGAAGCATGAAAAGGTAAACAAGAAAGAGAAATCATAAGGGACTTAACTAAAGCTGAACTGTATGGTTTATATTCCTACATGGAAAGATGATGTGTATAATTCATGAGACCTCAGTATTAGGGTAGCTGAAGGGAATATACATATATAGACAGAGGGCACAGGGTGAGTTGAATATGAAGGTATGATATCTAAAAAAAAAATAGAATCAAATTAAAGGATGAGAGGGGAATATATTGAGAGAGGGAGAAGGGGAGAGATACAATGTGGTAAATTATCTTACATAAAAGTGTCAAGAAAAAGCAGTTTATTGGAAGGGAAGAGGGGGCAGGTGAGGGGGAATGAGTGAATTTTGCTCTCATTGGATTTGACTTGAGGAGGGGAATACCATGCACAGTCAACTGGGTATCTTATGCCACATGAAAGTAGGGGGAAGGGATAAAAAAGGGGGACAATAGAAGGGAGGGCAGATGGGGGGAGAAGTAATTAAAAGCAAACACTTTTGAAAAGGGACAGGGTGAAGGGAGAAAACTGAATAAAGGGGGACAGGGTAGAAGGGAGGGAATATAGTTAGTCTTTCACAACATGACTATTTATGGGAGTGTTTTGCATAATGATACATGTGTGGCCTGTGTTGAATTGCTTGCCTTCTTAGGGAGAGTGGATGGGGAGGGAGGAGGGGAGAGAATTTGGAACTCAAAAAGTTTTAAAAGCAGATGCTCCAAAAAAAAAAAAAAAGGTTGTTTTTGCATGCAACAGGAAAATAAGATATACAGGCAATGAGGCATAGAAATCTATCTTGTCCTACAAGAAAGTAAGGGGGAAAGGGATGGGAGGGGAGGAGAAGGGGGGTGATAGAAGGGAGGGCTGACTGGGGAATGGGGCAATCAGAATATATGCCACCTTGGAGTGGGAGGAGGGTAGAAATGGGGAGAAAATTTGTAACTCGAAATCTTGTGGAAATCAATGCTGAAAACTAAAAAATGTCAAATAAAAAAAATCCAGGAAAAATAAGAGAGTTCTTCCCAGTTGATAAATGGTTAAATGATATAAACAGATAGTTTTCAGAGGAAGAAATCCAAGGTGTCAATAGACATATGGAAAAAATGCTCCAAGTCACTAATAACTAGAGAAATACAAATTAAAGAAACTGTGAGGTTCCACCTCACACTCATCAACTGGAAAAGTTGACAGAAAAATTTGGGAAATAAGAAGTGATGTAGGGACTCTGGAAAAACAGATACATTTAGGGCGATTGGTAGATTCTTTCAATTTCTATTTTACCCTCTGGCTTTAGGATATCAGGGCAGTTCTCCTTGATAATTTCTTGAAAGATGATACCTAGGCTCTTTTTTTGATCATGGCTTTCAGGTAGTCCAATAATTTTTAAATTATCTCTCCTAGATCTATTTTGCAGGTCAAAGGTTTTTCCAATGAGATATTTCACATTGTCTTCCATTTTTTCATTCTTTTGGTTCTGTTTTATAATTTCTTGATTTCTCATTAAGTCATTAGCTTCCATTTGCTCCATTCTAATTTTTAAGGAATTATTTTCTTCAGTGGTCTTTTGGACCTCCTTTTCCATTTGGCCAATTCTGCTTTTTAAGGCCTTCTTCACCTCATTGGCTTTTTTGGACCTCTTTTGCCATTTGTGTTAGTCTATTTTTTAAGTTGTTATTGTCTTCACTATTTTTTGGGTCTCCTTTAGCAAGCTGTTGACTCTTTTTTCATGATTTTCTTGCATCACTCTCATTTCTCTTCCTAATTTTTCCTCTACTTCTCTTACTTGATTCCCCAAATCCTTTTTGAGCTCTTCCATGGCCTGAGACCAACTGATATTTTTCTTGGAGGCTTTTGATGTAGGATCTTTGACTTTGTTGTCTTCTTCTGGCTGTATGTTTTGATCTTCTTTGTCACCAAAGTAAGATTCTATAGTCTGAGGTTTTTTACACTGTCTGCTCATTTCCCCAATTACTTGACTTTTTAGCTCTTTGCCAAGGTAGAACTCTGCTTCCATAGTGGAGAGTGCTCTGTCCCAAGCTTCAGGGGTTTTGTGCAGCTGTTTTCCATGCTACTTCTAGGCACCTACAAACTTTTAGTTCTTCTGAGGTGGCATGATCCAATGAGAGGTGTTAACTCCTCTCCTGGCCTGTGCTCTGGTCTGTGAGTGATCTCCAGCACTCTTTTCTGCAGTGTATAGCCACCACAAGCTCTGCCACACCAGCGCTCCTCCTCACCCCAGAACAGTCACCCAGGCCTGAGACCTAGATCCAAGCAGGGCTAAGCCTCAGTATCAGCAAAGAGATCCCTGCACTCGTGCTCTGATGAGCTGCTTGATTCCCCCCACCATCTGTGGGCCTGGAGTTCTGGAAGCAGCCCTGCTGCAGGTACCTCTTCCATCTCCAGGGCTGGGGCCAGACCAAGCCTTTCTCTCACCCTGGTCCTACAGAGTTTTTCCACTGACCTTTTAAGTTATCTCTGGTTTTTGTGGGTTGAGAAGTCTGGAAACCACCACAGCTCAGTGATTCAATGCCCTGAGGCCTGCTCCACCGGGTCTATCCTGGTGCTCCCCAAGCTAGATGGAGCTAAGCTCTCAACATTGTGCAACAGACCCTTCCCAGTGACCATCCAGGCCATCTTGGGCTGGAGACTTGTTCCACTCTGTCACTGCATGGGTTCTGCAGCTCTAGAATTTGTTTAGAGTCATTTTTTACAGGTGTTTGGAGGGATTTGTGGGAGAGCTCGAGCACGTTCCTGTTTTCTCTCTGCCATCTTGGGTCTGCCCCAAACTCTCTTTATAAATTTGAATCAGTTCCATATTTGTCTTGAGATTGACTCAGACCTTTATCACAGAAACTTGCTGCAAAATTTTTTACCCAGTTACCTGCTTCCCTTTTAATTTTAGTACAACGACTTTGGGTGAAAATTTTACATCATCAAAAAAAAAAAAAACAAACTTATATGATCCTCTATATTTTGTTTGGTCTTGAACTCTTCCTGTATGCAGCGATCTGAAGCATGACTTCTTCCTTGCTTCATCATGCACAGTGAGGTGTTGGTTTATACCTGGTTTCAGCCAGGCTACTTTACAGTTTCCCAAAAGTTTTTTTGGGGGAATTCTTTTGATTTACAGCAGATTTTCTGATATACAAAACACTACGCCACTATGCTCATTTGCATCTGTATACCGTATAGCTAATCCGTTTCACTAATCAACCTATTTGTTAACCAGTATCAAATTATTTTAATGACTCCTGCTTTGTAGCATAGTTTGAGATCTAATTGGTATTTTCCTGGCAAATCCCTTGATAATTTGATTGGTATAGCACTGAATAAAAACATTAATTTGGGTAGTATTTTTATTTTTATTACACTGGCTGAGCATAATCACTAACAACTAATATTTTTCCAATTAAATTTCTTTCTTTGTGAAGAGTGTTTTAAGTCAGTTTTTCAAAACATTTATTATAGACAATTGCTCTGGATAATGAACTAGGTCCAGAGCTTAGCATGAAGACAAGATCAGGTTGGACTGCTTTTGAGAAAATTTTAACAATCCAAAGCTGCTTTCTGCTACAAAAGCTTTATATTTTAATATTGATATTCTCCCAACAATTCTATTTAATTGAAGATCATGGCCCATCTTGACCTCAGAAGAATAAAAATGACAAATACAAAAAAAGAACTGAAAGAGACACAGTAGGCATAATTAGTGGCTACATTTTGTAGGTTATGACTAGAAAATAAGAGCATATTAAAAGATATCATATTAAGGACATGAAGCAAGAATGAATAGCACAAATGGCACATTGACATTTCCAGGATATTAGAAGACCTTTAGCAAAACAACTAGATCTACTATGAAAGATTTATGGAAAAGCATGGAGAAGAAAGCACGAGAGTACCCATGCCAATGAAATCATGACTCCAGCAAAGTAAATTAAAGCAATTTTTCATTTATCAATCCTTGTTGGATAAAGAGGTGTTTCACATAAAAGAAACTTCCAGAATACTGAAGCTTATCCCTTTCAAAAACAAGAGTAAAAAAATCTTTTAAAAATACAGTTCATAATTCTCTGCCTTGTCATACATATGTCAAATGTAACAACTTTTTTCCCGTGACTGAATTCTGCTCTAATAATTTAGTTATGCTATCAAGAGCTGTTAAAGTCTAGGGATATCTGCCCCTACACTTAAATGGTGCCATTTAGGGTTTCTGGTGGTCTGTTTTGTAGTTTTTCTATCCCTGCTTTCTGCTATTAGTACCTACCTCCTTATCCTCGTACCTTAATTTCCTGCTTTTGTATGCTGTCAGATGGGAAATATAATAATAGTAATCATGTATACTTCTAGAATATTTATTACAAAATGCTTTATGCACATTATTTAATTTGTTACAACCACCTTGTAAGTTGAGCTAGGTAGGTATTATCTATATAATCTTTCATTTATAGATATAGGAACTCAGGGAGATTAAAGGTCACATAGCCCTCAGGTGGCAGAACTAAGGAATAAACACCAATCTTCTGATTAATATAACACATATATTAATGTGTTATACACATACACGTATATAAAATATAATTACCTAAATCCAGAGTTAATAAGGTTTAATAATACCTGGTATTTATATAATGCTTTAATATCTGTAAGGTGCTATATATATTTTACCTCATTTGATCTTCCAACAATCCTGTGTTATAGTTTAACAAGTATTATTTTCCCATTTTACAAATGAGAAAATTGAGGCTTACTAGAGGTTAAATGACTTGCCCAGAGCTACTGTGTCAGTGATGGAATCTGAAACTCTCTGGACTAAGCCTAATGCCCTTTCCACTACAGCATGCTAATTAAGGACTTATGTCCTCACTGGAGAGGGTAAGTAGCTCTCCATTGAATAACATGAATGAATTGCATGTTCTTCTGACACACTGCCATATACTTAAGGCAACTTTTTTCTTTTGGACTATTTTATGAGTCTGTAGTTATGTTCCAGATAGTTACATTTACTGGTGAAAGTAAACTCTGGATAAGGTATATCAAAACAAATGAAGCTTGAGACTGTTAAAGCTGAGAAAAGAGTGCATCTCATGAATAATGGATTTAAGTACACTATTAAGAGACTTTATTAAGAATCCTTGGCCTAGAAACCATGTAGAAATACATAGATTCTTAGCATCAGCAAGAAATATATAGATTCTTACTATCAGCAAGACAAATAATTTAGGTTTGTAAGACATTCTGTTTCCTACAGAAAAAGAGCTAGAAGAATCTATGAAAGAAAAAAAATAAAGAACATAATTCAAGTTGAAGAAAGGAATGCCAAAAAGGTTTTAGGCACAGGTTGTTAAACGCAAATGAAACTGAATTTTTAAAACTCAGGGAAAAGGAACAGGTTGTTAGGGTAGATGATATAATCTAGTAAGGGTAATGTTCAATTAATCAGTCCATAGGTACTTTAATTAAGCACTCAGGATTGTGCCTGATACTATGCTAGGTACTAGAAACACAAAGACAAAAATGAAGTGATCTTAAGGAGCTCATATTCTAATGGAAAAAGATAGTAATAGGTCCTCATTTCTAACCTGGCGGCAGTACTTTGAGACTTCTCTGACTGACTTCACTGCCATGCCCTTATGTTGAGCACCTTTCCCTAACCCATTCACCTTCTTTTTGTATTCTGTCTTCTCCGTTAGACTGTAAGCTCCTTTTGGGCATGGACTGTCTTTTTTTTGGTATTTGTAGTCTCAGTGCTTGGGGTAGCTAGGTGGCACAGTGGATAAAGTGCTGGGCCTGGAGTCAGAAGGTCCTGAGTTCAAATACGATCTCACGCACTTCTGACTGTGTGACCCTGGGCAAATCACTTAACCCTGTTTGTCTCAGTTTCCTTATCTGTACGATGAGTCAGAGAAGGAAATGGCAAACTACTCCAGCATCTTTGCCAAGAAAACCCCAAAAAGGGGCCATGAAGAGTTAGACACTAGTGAAAAAATGACTAACCAACAATTTCCAGCACCTAGCACAGTGCCTGGCACACAGCAGAAACTTAAATGTTTATATATATTTATAAAGTAATGGGCATACACATGCACATATTACATATCCATATCTATAGACAGACAGATATACCTACCTCATTGGACCAGTGTAGCTAAGAAAGGCTAAGCAGAGAAGTGGACACCAAATTATTATTATTTTTTAGACAAAGAAATAGTAACAAAAATAGTAGTAGTAACAGTAATAGTAGCAACAAAAAAATAGCAAATTTTTTAGACCAAAAAAAAGTAACTTATGAAGACCATTTACAACAATGTGAAGGGCATACTCATATCTATCTTTATGCAGATGACTATCATATACATATATATACACACATCTACATGTATATATCTGTATGTATTTATATAAACACACACATATATTTGAAAGCATATAAAAATATAAACATGTTTCCTGAGCTTCAGTCCCAGTTACTGCCTATTGGATATTTTAAAATGGATGTCCTGGAAACATTTCGAAGTCAACATATCCAAAACAAGACTAATTATTCTTTCCTTTCAAGCCTTCCTCTCTTCTAAACTTCTCTGTTTTTGTCAAAGGAACTACCATCTTTCGAGTCTCTCAGGGTTGTATTATCCTGAATTTCTCATTCCCCCTTTACCCCATATATCTAGTCAGTAGCCAAATCTTACTATTTCAACCCTTACATTTCTCACATCCTAGCCCTTTCTCTCTAGCCACAAAGCTTCCGCTTCAGGTAACTGATGAGTTTATCACTTCTTGCCTACATTACTGAAATAGCATTTTAAATGGTTTAAATGGTTTCCTTGCCCCAAGTCTTTTCACTCTAGTTCATCCTACAAACTGCTACAAAAGTAATTTTCCTTAAACCCAGATATAACCATAAGGCTCTCCTACTCAACCAACTTCAGGGACATCTTTGCCTCCACAGTAAAATACAAATTCCTATATTTAGCTTTTAAAACATTACATAACCTAGTCCCAACCTATCTTTCAAAATTCTTCTTAGCCATCAAGCCATAGCTTAGACATCACCTGTTCTATGAAGCCTTCCTTTAACTTCTTGGCTTAAAAGTGTTTTCTCTTCAAATTTTCCTTCCTCAGCCCTTATCACATTACCTTGTATGTATTAGGATTATCTATGGTATGGGCCTTAATCCTTTAAGTAAACTGTAAACCCCTTGTGGGTAGGGACAGTGTTATTTTCAGCATCAGTAAGTGGAAAAGTATGTAGAAAGATACTATCTTTATCAGAAATCTTTCTTCCTTCTCCTGCCAGCTAATGCCCTCCTCTCCAAAAATTTACCTTGTATATATTTACGCGTATTTTGTCTCCCTGATAGAATGTGAGCTCCTCGGGGCCAGGGACTGTTTCACCTTTGTTTTTCTGTCCCGAGCACAACATCTAGCATATAATAAATCTTTGTTGACCATTGGAAAACGAGTTATGAATTTCTGGACAATGGCTTCAAACATAGGAATGATAGGCTCCTGGACAGAAATGCTGCGGACTTAACAAAGGTCGGTAAGAACGATTGCGATACACATAGGGAATTCACCAAGCAACTAAGATTTTTTTTTGAAGTCATGTAGAGGAGATGGAGGCAAGAGTATATATGTCAGAGGTTAAAAACAAAAGTGTAGTAGAGAAGACTATTGTTAGGACTGCTAATGCTCAGAATGAAATGACGCTGACCTGGAAGGGTAAGGATAACAAAATGGTTTTCTTTATTTAACTCTCCCGGAGAAGAGAAGTTCAAAGAAGGCAGAGGACTGCTGATTGGACTGAAGGAATTAATGATAATTTTTGTTTTTGCCTTTTCTGTCAAGAATAATCTTTGTACTGGAAAGGATGAAGCAAAAACCACATCGAGGAGCTAGTATTCAATGCTGAGTAGGGAGCCAATACAAGAGTTACTAGGTACCTTTGATGTGTTTAAGTCATCTGACTCAAGTATACTACATCTTAGGTCCTGGAAGATCCAGTTAGTATGATGACTAAGCTATTGCCAGTGACCTTTAAAATATCATGCAGAACAAGAAAAGTACAATGTGATAGGAAGAAGGCAAATACTTCAAATATCAGAAAAGATTGAGAATAGAAATTACAGAATGGTGAGTTTGACTTGGATTCTTAAGAAAATTTTAGAAGGTTTTATTAATGAAATAGTAAACACATAGAAAAGGAAGCAGTGATTATAAAGAATCTTCATCAAAAACAGGTCTTTTAACGGAGTTACTAAATTGGTACACCATGGAGGATTATAGATATAATTTATCTAAATTTTAGCAAAGCATTTGACACAGTTTCTCAGAGTATCCATGTGGAAAAGTTGGAGACAGAAGACAGGCTAGCCAACAATATAATTAGGTGGATTCAGAACTAGTTAAACAGTTGGACCCCCCAAAAGTTGATAATTTGATGTTACTTTTAAGGTCATTTCCAGTAGAGCACCCAAAGGATTTATATATTTTTGGCCCTATGAAGTTTAACATTTCAATCAGTGATTTGGATAAAGGCATGGACAGCATACTTATAAGATTTACAGATGACACAAAGCAGAGAAGGATGGCTAATAAAGTGGAAGACAATATTCAAAAAGACAGTCCAGAATTCTGGGCCAAGTCATACAACATGAAATTTTTAATAGGGATAAATGTAAAGTTTTGCACTGAAGTTTAAAAAAAACTTAATTTCACAAGTATAAGATGGATGAGGTAAAGATGAACAACTGCTGGAAAAACATCTGCAAGTGTTAGTAGACTGTAAACTCAATGAGTCAACAATGTGATATTACAACTGGGAAAGCTGTGATCTTAAGGTGAATTCAAAGAGGTACAGTGTTCAAGAATAGGACATAACTGTACTCTACCCTGGTCAGACTGCCTCTGAAGTATTTTGTTCAGTTTTGAGTGCTATAGTTTAGGAAGAACATTGATAAGCTGGGCTAAATACAGAAGATGGCAAATGGAATGGTGAAAGATCTTTAGTTCTTGTTATGTAAGATCCACTTGAAGGAACTAGAAGGTATTCATTCAAGAGAAGACATGAAAGCAGAAAAGAGCACTATAAAAAGGTAAACTGAACCCTCACAAAAGGAAAAATCTCTTAACAAAGTTACTATTCGTCTTTTTTTTTTTTTTAAAGAGGACCAATGACAGGGTGATACCCTGACTTGCACTGGAATTGGATTTTTAAGTGAGACAGAGTTGCACAAAGTCATCAGCCTCACTCTCTCTTTCACAGTCATTGAAATCGAGGGGCAAGAAAAAAATCAGGATAACTACAGAAGCCCCAGGATGCAGTGGATGACCTTGGCATCTTCAATATCTGACCAAACTCTAAGCACTCCACGGCACCTGCTTCGGCCACTTTCATGGTTGTTGAAACAAAGTGCCCTCATCATTTCTTCCCCCAGGGGAAGTCTTCACATGCTTGGGGTAGACACCCCTCCCTTCCCCCAACTGGGTTGAGGTTTATCAGTTATCCTCAACCTGGGTTAACTCTACCAAGATGGTTTTACTGGGGCATAGCTGTTGCATATGCTACAGCTTCTTGGAGCCAGGGTTGAGAGTTGAGTGAAGGTGGAAACCAAAGGTGGATGAGCAGTTCTCAAAAGGCTTAGTTGGTTAAAACGCCTGGCTAGTAAACAAGAGATCCTCGGTTTGAATCCCAGCTTGTAACTGTGGAGCTCCAAGTCCCTTTCTGGGAAGTATGTTCAAAAAGGATGTATGTTAAAAAGGATCTCCGAGGTCCTTTCTAACTCAGAATCTCCTATTCTGTAAACTGAGCCAATATGATTACATTGTTTCCTAATATTAAACTATCCTTGTATTTCTGATATGAATTCCAGTCAAATAAGCCATTCTTTCAAACATATTTCTATGTTTTTTAATGGTTGGTGGTTGGCTGTTGTCCTTTGTTCTCAAAGAGGATCAAAATGATACCACTATGCTACAGTCAAATTTCAATGTATTGGACTGTGGCTGATCAGAATGTGAGCTCGGAATGCTCTACCACAGGTTGGGCACAAACAGTTCATGTGAACATTTGGGGTGGATTCTCCAAATTTGCGCATCCTGCGTTTCTTTTGGGCTGTTTCAATTCTGCTTTGCTCATAGAGCACAGCACTTTCTCTGATGGGGGCATGCCATGCTGGGAGGTCCTGTTGCCATCTGGCCTGCTTGCATTAGTAATACAAATGCTTATGTTTTGTTACACACACACACACACACTCACTCACTCACTCTCTCTCTCTCTCTCTTTCTCTCTCTCGCTGAATCAGCAATAATAGTTTATATTTAAATCACCAAGTAACTTGTGAATAATAAAGCACACACCTTAAATTCATGAAATATTTACCCAGAAACACCATATAATGCTAAGAATTTAGATAACACTGCCAACTAGCTGTCAAAATAACAAGTAATGAAACCAGGCAAAAAAAAGCCATGAGGTATAAGTCTCCTCTTATGAAGAAAGCTGGGAAATAAGCCAACAATTAGGTAGATATAGGTGTTAGCCAAGTTTTAAATCTAGAATTAGGTTGGGTAGTTTTAAATCTAGAATTAGATTAGACGCATTATATCACACTTGTGTGATACACCAGTTTCAACTTCAAGAAAGTGACCATGAAAGAGGAAAGCATGAAAGACTGTTCTGATAAGAACCCTACAACATATAACAAATTTCTCCCCCTCCCCATAAAGATTTTTAAAAGTTCTGAAACTCAACTGAACAATTATAGTAACTATTGAAATTCCTTCATCATAACTTAAACCTGGCCAATTTGCTTAAGCAGATGGAAAACATCAATATAAAAAATAACAGGGGAAAATTATATAAAACCAAAATGACTTATGGGAGGATTATGGGGACTTCTTGGAGACTTACGGAGCTATCTGAGCAGGAAAAGCAAAAGACGGTGAAAATAATAATCAGAGATACTAAAATAAGAATTGACTTAGGTGCAGAAGTGTTCATAAAAAAACCCATTGTGGTACAGTGGATGGAATACTGAACCTAGTAGAATAAGAAAGTGATAGGCCCTCTGTACCCTGCTCTGGTCAGACCATATCTGTCCTGGAGTACTCTGTACAGTTCTGGGTACCGCAGTTTAGCAAAGATGCTAATAAACTGGAGATTGTTCAAAGAAGGGCAATAAGGATGGTGATAGGCCTTGAGCCCACGTCTTATGAACACTGGTTGAAAGAACTAAGGATGTTCAATCTGAAGAAAATAAGATGAAGGCAGGGCATGATAGCTACTCTCAAGCAATTGAATGGCTTATAATTTATCCTGCTCATTAACTGCCTCTGATACTTACTGATATTAGGCAAAGACACTTCAGCTCTCTAAAGCTCAATTTTCTCACCACTGGTACCACCTATATCACTCAAATAACATGTATTAAGCACCTACTATGTGGATAGAACATTTGCTCTTGAGCAGCTTATTCATAAGCTGCAGCTATAGTTACCACCACTGAGGATGTACTAACAAAGTCCATCCAAAATTCAAGGAAATACAGAATGTAATTAAAACAAGTATTCTGAAATCTGGTCTATTTTCTGTATTGTAGTAGGAAGATATTTTTAAAGACCGGCTTATTCTTTACCAATAAAACACAGATATGCTCTTCTCATGTGGACCGCTGCAAGATTATTAAATTAAAAATTGATTCCTTTTTCTCATCTTAGCAAATATACTGGGTTAGGCCATATTTAGTGCCCTTTCCCTGAACTTACTTTGCTAAGTCTGTATATATTTTGCAATTCCTCATCTATCTATACATTAGTAGGATATAAAGTTCTTGAGAGCAGGGGATATTTTTGTATCCCCAGCACCTATCACAGTTCCTTGGACCTTTCTTAAACATCTGCTAAACTACTGAATTCGATTTGCAAGGAATTGTTCTAGGCACTGTCAATACAGACCAAAAAAATGGTCCCTGACCTCTAGGATGTTATATTCTACCTGGGGGGAGGACACATGGAATACATATACATAAGGGAGACTTTCTCACAGATTTCTCAGGATAATGGAAAAAAAGCTGTTTTGAACTCAGGGGCCATATAGTCCAAAATAACTTGCCCAAGGTCATGCAGATACTTTGTAAATCATAAAATACTTGATGCCAGTTGTATTTTGTGGCAAAGTACTACCAAAAACCAACAAGAAACCTTCATTGCTTGTAGTTAACACTTAAGATTACAGATGATAACTGGAAAAGGCCTCAGAAGTCCTTTAACCCAACCCCCTCTTTTTACAGATGAGGAAACTGAGGCCCAGTGAGGTTAAGTGATTTGCCCCAAATCACACACCTAGTAAGCCTCAGAGGCAAAGTTTGAACCCAGGTCCTCTTATCCCTGAGCCAGTGCTTTCCATTGTACCAGGCTGCCTAGTAACCATCAATGGCATTATAAGAACGTTTTCCAGAAATGTCTGGCCTTCTCTTGAAGGAGGATCTATTTATTACCACCACCTGCAGCAGAGAGGTATAGTAGAAATAGAAGAACCCAGGTTATTAATTTCAGCTAAATCATTCACATGAACAGGCTATTTCAACTCTTCGACCCTCAGTTTACAAATCTGTAAAATGAGACAATTAACTGTACTATCTTCCTCATAGCGTTGTGGTGAGGAAAATCTTTTGTAAATTGTATAGTGCTATGTAAATGCAAGTTAATATTATAACCTAAAACTAAACAAAATCTTATATATGCGAAAACCTTCCTTTGTTTAACCAGTATTAAACTAGTATCTTTATTTTGCATACAGTACCAAGTTAGGATTTAGTACAGTAGCAAGTAAGACCTAAGTAACCAGTCTGGGGGTAAACTGTCTACTGTGATGTAGTACAGTGTTACTGTTATTAGAAACAACTTTACAACTATGATAATAGTAAACATAAGGCAATGTCCACTGTACCACCTACTTTTCAAGATTCAGATGTGACAGTCAAAACAAGAAGGAAAGGAAAATACTAAGTTAAAAAGTGAAATCAACACCTGGAACCAGGACGGCCATTTGAAAAGTCATTGCCTCCCTCCCAAGCCTTCCTTCTCCAGCCACCCTGTAACCCTCATCACTTCAAATTCAGTCTCTGCCCCTCCTGTCACCTCGTCTCTGATTCCTCCTCCCCCCGTCCCAGTTTCTCTCTCTCCTATTCTCATTCTGGTCTGTCTTTTCCTCCTCCTGTTATCTCAAACCTGGCTCCCCTCCTATCATCCCAGCTCCAGGGTCCTATCTTTTCTGTCACCTCAGCCTGGGGGTCCCCTCCTTGGAGTCATTTGAGGTTGGAGGTTCCCACTCAGCCTTGGTTTCCCTCCTCCCATCACCTCAGCTTGAGCTCTCCTTATGTCACCTCAACCCAGGCTTTTTACTTCTGTGCCCAGGCTCTTCCCTTGTGTCACCTCTCTGCCTCTTGTCACCTCAGTCCGGGGGTCCCCCTTTACTGTCAACTTAGCCCGTAGTCCCCTCTTTCTGTCACTTTGGCCCGAGCTCTTTGACTCCTGTCACTTCGGTCCGGAGATGGGGGTTCTCCTCTTGTCACCTCAGCCCAGGCTTTTCCTCTCGCCCCCCGCCTCCCACCCCCACCGCCCTTCGCTTGGCCTAGCTGGGGGGCCCTTTGGGCCGGGACCTCGGCGGCGTCAGCACGGCTGCGGCCCCTCTTTGCCCGCCGCGCCGCGATCCCGGGGCCTTTCCTCACCGCCTTCTCGAGGTGGCTGCGGGCCAGCTCGCTGTTCTTGGTGTGGTGGTAGAGCACCGAGCCCAGCTGCAGGTGCGTGCGGGCCTCGATCCGCTGCGGAGGTTTGAAGGGAAACACGGCCTGCAGGCAGTGCACGCACAGTCGGATCTTGGGCGGGCTGGACGTGCGGAAGTGCTCGGCAAAGCCCAGCAACGCCAGGTACCATGACTCTGAGGCCTCGGCCTGGGGCGCTTGGGCCGCCTGAGCCGCCATCTTGGGCCGCACAACAACAACCGGCCGCTGAACTAGGTTGGGGGAGGGGGCGCTGGACGGAAGCCGCGGCGGCTCTCGTGATAACTTGATGAGGCGTTCGCGAACATCCCTCCCCAACTCCCTCGCGCGCGCGGGTCCTCATGGGAGTTGTAGGCTTCCACGGAATGAGAGCAGTCGTCGGTAAGGGATGGCTTTCAGAGCAACCACAAGGTTGTCCCTCCCACAGAGGAAGAGTCAAAAACGATCCTAAGGTCAGAGTGAGGCCATCGCTTTAAAAACTTTTATAGTGACCCCCGTGAGGGGTCCTAGAGGCACGGACTACACATCCCAGCAGGCTGTGCGCAGCATAACAGCCCACTCACTACCCTCCCCTCCCCCTCCTCAGCCTCTCCACGCACACACAGACATCCCCGCCCGCCCCTAAGTGGGGCGCGGTGCACTGTGGGATTGAGGACCTCAAGATGGACAGTCGAGATGTTGCAGGTAACAGCCTCCTTCTTCGTTCCCTTCCGCGAGGCTTCGCTCCCCTTCAGAGGCGCAGCGCAGGCTGGCCCAGCTCTCGGAGCCTCCGACCTTATCGCCGTGTCGCTGGAGCTGGGAGCCCGGGGTCCTCCCTCGGGAGCTCCCCACCCCCAAGCCCTAGGTCGTCTCAGCTGTTGGCGGGGGCGGGTCGGAGCCGGGCGGGGGCGGCCCTGAGGCGGCGGCGCCTCCCCCGCTGTGGTCGCTCCTAGCCCCGCACCCTCTCGCGCCTCACGTCCGGCGCCTCGGGGTCCTGCCGGGCAGCCTGGGCGCCTGGAGTTTGTTAGGAAATCCTGCCCCGCTAACCAGACTAGCCGCGGGCCTGCCCCAGTGTCGGCGTGACCAGCTGGAAGGGGCCACCGGGTGTCAGCTCCGGCGGGAACCCTTCCCGACTCCTCTTGTGAAGAGTGTTCGCTCCTCTTCCCTCCCTCTCCCCAACTTATCCCAAGTTTACCTGTCTCTCCACTTGGGGTGTTTTTCCTCCCACCAGAAGAGTGGAACCGCCTAGAAGGCGGGAACGCCTGGCACCTGGGTGCTGCTTAAATCATTTGTTGGTTTGGATTGAATTGGGTCTTGTCTTACCCCCTGCCCAGAGAGAGGGAACTGACTCGCCTAAAATCTTACTACAGTAAAAAGAGCCAGTGGGAAGAGCAATCAGATTTGCAACCAGAAAGCTTAAGTTCCTTCCAATATTGGCTCTCATGCTTCCTATCTTTGTGACCAAGGGCATTCCAGTGCTTTCTCTACTTTGAGCCTCATTTTCTTAATCTGTGAAATGGGAACACGCACCGCCCTCAGGGTGGTTGTGAGCCAAGTACTTTGACGTTTTCTAGTTGTGTAATTATGGGCTAGTCACTTAACTTTTCCAATATCTATAGTACTTGTCTTTAACAGTTGTTGAGAGGCTCAAACAAGATTATGTATGATAAGTATTTTGTAAACTTTAGAGTGCCACATAAATGTCGGCTGTGGTTATGATTTGTAAACTTTGTAGCACTGTGTAAATGAGACCTGCTAATGTTATTTCAGTGTCAAGCAGGAAAAGAGATCCTTTCTCCTCCAGGTACAAGTATCTAAAAGACAACAAAAGAAGTGGTCACAGGTTCCAATTTACCTTTGTTAGTAGAGTCTTTTGGGGGGTACTTCAGCCCAAGCTAGTTGGAGATAATTCTTTTCCAAACTGATGCTTTTCTACACAGTACTTAACACTCAATTCCACCAACAGTACAGATTGTATCACATCTAATTTTTCTCAAACTGTGCCATTGTTTATATACTCCCATAGATTTTGAATAGGAAAATATATTCAATATGTTGTAGGTCTTTTCCTAGGTCTTTATAAATTTGTGTTTAATTTTGTTGATCAGTGCCTACAGTTTATATTTTTTATAGTGTTTGAATGTTTACAAAGTTTTTTAACCTATAACAACCAAGTGAGATGGGAAATATTAATGTTCCTCACTTTATAGAGAAAACTGAAGCTCAAAAAATTTGTGACTTGCCCATGGTCAGTAACTGAGTTAAAGTATTGGAGTCATGAATCATCTTAGCTTAGAGGAAATGGGTGCAGAGCTAAGAATATTAGATTTGGCTTCAGGATGTGGGTTTAAAAATCAAGTTCTGCTGCCTACTTCTTGTGATCTTGGGCAAGTCACTTAATCTTGGGACTCTTTTGTAAGAATTCGAAGAGATTGGCCTAGATAACCTCTTAGTGCCTTTCCATCTCTGAAAATCCTTTGTTCTCAGGTGACTTTTAAATCTGCTCTCAACTCCTCACAAAATTTATTTCCTCAGTCCTTATCGTTAGAAGGCTAGGCAATCTGGGCCTGCTAAAAAATCTGAGTCTGTCAGTTGGGTTATCAGCCCAGAAGTGAAGGGAACAAAATACAGCACAGAATTTATTTATTTTGCATTTAAACTAGTTGGAATATCCTTTTATAATGGGCTTGGAAAGGCAGGCTGAAGCCTGATTGTTAAGGACTTCAAATATCCAGCAGAGGAATTTGTATTTTATTCTGGAATAAAGGAGTGAGCTTGTGGTTTTTCAGTTATCTGAATCTTCATTACCCCATTTCGATATTTTCTTGGCAAAGATACTGGCGTGGTTTGCCATTTCTTTCTTCATCTCGTTTTGCAGATTGAGGAAACTGAGGCAAATAGTTGAGTGATTTGCTCAGGGTCACATAGCTACTAAGTGTCAGAAGACAGATTTGAACTTAGGAAGATGAGTCTTCCTGATTAGGCCCAGCACTCTATCTACTGTGCCACCTAGCTGCCCCTAAGAAATGAGCTACTGGAGCTTTTTGAACACGGGACATGGCTTTTAGGGATATCACTTTGGCAATTTTGTGGAAGGTAGATTGGAGGCTGTGTTGTTAGACTGTGAGCTCCTCGTGGCTGGTAATTCAAGTAAAAACAGTGACTGCTTGTCAGATGTCGTGAGTAAAATGCAACAAGGGTAAATTGATGTACCCTTTCTCTGGGGAAGATAACAGTATTTTTTAACCATGCCACTGTTAATAAACTGTTAGACTGGGCCCTTCAGTCAGGTCAAGACATTGATGAGAAGGACACAACCATTTTTATTGAGACTCAGGGTAGCTGTAGTTGGGCAGCTGTATCCGATGTAGCTGGGGAAAGTGGGTTGGTTTTCAGGTGTGATTGATCATTGACAATAAAGAAATGTTAATTGCTCTTTGGGACTTTACAGCCTCTTATAATCTTGACTAGAAAATCAGAACCACCGAAATCAGGACTATTATGTTGTCCCCTTGGGGGAGATCAAACCACCCCTAATTTCTCAGGGACCTGCAAAAACTGGAGAGTTGTCTTTAAGTAGAGGGTCCAGCTAAAGCTGGGCAGTTGTTTATAGACAATAAAGTCCCAGGTTAAACTAGTTAGAAAGCAAATGTCCCAGGGTCTAGGAGTGGTCGATCACATTATTCCCTTTTAATCATGCCTCTAAGCCAATTCAGAATGGGAAAGGTCACATGTTTGAGTTTAGGTACATGCTAACCATTATAAAAATCAATACTGCATAAAACCAATTACACTATAGAATCAATGCAGTAGAGATCAGAGCGAATATTAATTTCTCTCCTTACATGGAGATGTGGTATTATGGTATCATGGAAAGTGAGCTGTATTTGGAGTCAGGAGACCTGAGTTTGACACCTGGTTCTGCCACTTTTATTGTTTATGTGACCTTGGGTAAGTCAGCTTCTCTTGCCTCAGTTTTCTTAAATTCCTCTTTAAAATGAATGGATTGAACTAGATGACTTCTAAGGTCCTTTACATCCCCAAATCTGTGTTTCTATGTCCAATCTGTATGGAGTAGGAGACTGGACTAGATGACTTCCAAGCTTCATGATTGATTCCATCTTATATTCTAGAAGTATGTGCTGTCCTTAGTGAAAGTCTTAATTGTCCAAAGGAGAGAAATGAAAAGACATGTACTCCTTTTTTTCTTTGTAGAGGGGAGGGGACTATAGTTGTGGAATAATGTTGCTAAGATCAGACCTTAAAAATGTGTTAGATAGTTTTGGTGAACTGGTTTTTTTCTCCCTCTTTAATATTCTTTGTTATAGGAAATGGCTTTCAGGGAAAGAGTGAAGGATAGTTTGGGAAATGCAAGTGGTGTAAAAACAAAAGATACCAATACAGTTTTCATTTTCAAAAAAGAAAATTTCTGTTAAAAATTTGATAACTTTTAATGTTTCCAAAAGCAGTCACTGTTTAGGGCAATGGAAGTTTTTAACTTAAAAAGTGAATGTTGTGGGCCTCTTCTCTGACCCTTAGCTCTTCAGTTTAGTAATCCAGAAAAGCAGAATGCATAGAAAGAACAGTATTACAGAGCCAGATGGGACAGAGACTTGATTTTGAAGGTGACTATTTCTAAACTAGAGCTAGGAGTGCCTCTACTTTTCAAAAGGTTGTTTTAGAATAATGAAACTGTTGTCTTTGAGAAGCATAATATCTTGCATCCAGTGCCTCTCCTCAATTACCTCTGAACATCTCATATTCAGTAGCTTTTCTCTTCTCACCTTTATTACTGTAATAATCAAACTCGTCTTCTGTTTCCATTATATCTTTTCTTCAATCAGTCCTTCCCACTGCTGCCCAAGTTGTCTTCCTGCTGTATCATTCTGTTCATGACATTTTTTACTCAAAAACCCTCAATGGCTCTTTGCTCCCCATTGCTTAAAGAAATAAAATATAAACTTGTTTAAGGTGTTTCATAAGCTTACTCCAAGCTAATTTTCCAGCCTGATCTCATACTGCTTCCTTTTGTGTAGTCTCTGTTCATCCAGATTGACTATTATCTGTTCACTGTTCTCTTCTTGACCTCTGCAACCTCAGCTTTCAAGTCAGAGTTCCTTGGAAAGTAAGGAAGCTCCAACAAGTCTAAATGGTTAGTATAATCATTACATGTCACACTGATTAACATAGATATTATAGATATGATTTTGATTGTTTCTGCATTCACCTCCACTTCCACAAGAAGTAGTCTAAGGTATAAGAAGATTAGTCAAGAGAGGAAAAAGTTGTGGAGGATTTTGAATGCAATCTCCTCTTGAAGTCCATTCTTTCAAGGTGAAACTAAGGGATCCCTTCCTCTTTGAAGCTTTGCTCAACCTCCAGAGGCATCCCAGTGCAGTGGAAAGAACACTATTGGATTTGAATACCAGTCATTTGACGCCGGGCAAGTCACGGCTCTCAGTTTGGCCTTCAGTTTGCTTGTTTGGGTTATATCAGGACATCTCTAAGATCCTTTTCAGCTTTGAATCCTTTAAAAGTGATTCTTCCCTCATCAAATTTTTACTAGCATTTTACTTGATCCTTTCTTTTGTACTTCATTCTCCATCGTGTGTATGTGTGTGTGTGTATGTGTATGTGTTTTTGGCTGGAGCGGGATCTGTGTGTGGTGGAATACATGTTTTTTCATTAAATCAGAATTTAATACTGGAAGGGACTTTAGAAAACAACAAGTACAACTCCTTGTAAGCTTTTTGAGAGGAGAGTCTTATATTTTTGTATGTTTTGTGCCTATGATAGTGCTGTGCATGTGGCAAGCATTTAATAAATATTTGAAGTACAATCTAAAAGGACAAATATATTTGATAAATTCATGGATCTGTAATTGGATTTTACCGAAGGCAAATGTCATGTCCTTAACTTTCTGAAATTAGTGTCATGGAGAACACTTATAGTGCTCCATAGAATATCTTGGAGCTGTTATTAGAGATGAATTATTGTTTTTACCTCTAGGTTTGATTCCTGTTTCATCTTCTCTGAACCTCCTTATTTTTGTGGTAATATCACCATTATGCTACCTCCATCTCAAAATCTTGGAGTGAACTTTGACTTTCACCTCTTCCTTGACACCTGTGTTGATTCAGTCACCAAATCCTGAAGATTTATTTTCCTCCAATGTCTCTTGGCTCTATCTATCCCTTTCTTTTCTTTCCTCCTGTCACCACTCTAGTCCACATTCCCGTCATCTAGAAAAAAGCTGTTTATACTCTGGCCTTCATTTCCCCTCTTCAGGCTAAACCTTTATCATTTAAAGGAAACTGTATTTATTTACCTTCCCCTCCTCTCACATCTCAATCTTTTGCAATTTAACTTCTTTTTTTGTTAATTTTAAAAATTAAATTGTTTTCAGTCCGCAAAATTTTACCTTTTTCCTCTCCTATCTCCCCTCCCAATGAGAAGGAAAAACAAAACACCTGTTTCATGTATTGTCAAGTTAAAAAAAAATTTTCACATTAGCCATGTTTAAAAAAATTTTTTTTTTATCTTACTCTACACTCTGAGTGCTTCACCTCTCTATTCGGAGATGGGTAACATTTTATCATGAGTCCTGGAATTTTTGGTCACTACTCTGGTTAAAGTTACTAAATCTTTCAGTATTTTTGTCTTTGCATCATTATTGTCACCACATAAATTGTTCTCCTTATTCTACTCATTTGACTCTGCATCAGTTCTTACCATGAAAGAAATCATATTCCAACACTTTGATATATGATAACGTGATCAGCTATTCTCTGTTGGTGGATAGTATCATTTCTCCACTTTGGAATGTAAACAGTTTATCTTTGTTGAGTACCTTATCATTGTTCATTTGTATTTACCTTTTTAATGTTTCTCCTGACTCATGTGTTTGCACTTCAAAGTGGTCTGTGCTTCTCATCCTGAATGCTTGGAAATCTTGTTTGATTATACTCAGTTTTGCTGGGTAAGTGATTTTGGATATAAGCCTGTATCTATAACTTTATGCAATGATACATTGCAAGCTCTCTACTTTTTTTTTTTTATAGTGGTGGCTGCTAAATGTTGCTTGTGTGATCTTGCCTATGGCTCCATAAGATTTTTAGGCCTTTTTTGGTCATGGTATTCAGGTAGTCCAGTGATTCTTCAATTAGGTCTCTTTGATATGCTTTCCTGGTCAGTTATTTTTGCTATGAGATGCAGTATTTTTTCAGTCTTTTGACTTTGTTTGAATATTTCTTATTGTCTTATGGAATCCTTTGCTTCTGTTTGGTTCATTCTAGTTTTGAGGGAGTTTTTGCCTCCTTTGGGTAAAGTTTGTGCTTCTTATATCAGAATTAATTCCTTTTCAAATTCTTTCTTCTGTACACTTATTTCTTTTCCATTTTTTTCCTCTAGTGCACTCATTTCATTTATAAAAACATTTTAATTTTTTAACTCTTGCCTTATCTCTTCCAGGAATTCTAGTTGAATTTGTGACCAGTTGTGTTTTTCTTTGAGCCTTTGCTTGTAGATGTTTTTGGAATCATTCTCTTCTGGGTTTGTGTGACATCTGTGTCACTGTAATATTGACTTATGGTGGGATTCTTTTTTTGTTTGCTTATTCTTCTAGCCTATGTCCTGATGGTGGACTTGTTAAGGAGCAGGGTTCTGTAGGAAAAGCATGAGCTGGTTCTCCTACTCCTTTTGAGTGTTGTCTTATTCCAGGATATTCAGGGACCACTCAGGCTGGAAGCTTTTAGTTCACTCAGAGTTGTCTGATTTCTTCTCTCCTGAACTGAGCTATGCATGTTCCTGACCTGAGTTTGGTCTGACCTATGGCCTTGCCCTGTTTGGAGTATCAGTAGACTACTGTTGGCTTCAGCCACTATCAGTCAGCTAGAAAATTCTACTAGTTCAGAGTGACATCTGTAGGTTCCCCTTTGGCATGGGGTTCCTACCCTGGTTATTCCTTTGCAGGCTTCGCACCTTGTTCTATCCCTAAAATAAGAGCCACACAACTGCTGCTTGCTTCTGAACTTGTGCTTTCTTGAGTACACAACTCTGAGCCTTGTAACTGCTGCTTAACCTGGAATCTCAGCACCACCATTTTACAGGTCCCTCCTTATTCTGTTCCAGAAATATGACCTGGAATTGGGTAGCGAACAACAGAGCTGCCATTTGGCTCCTGTTTCTGCACCTTACACAAATTTAAGCCTCTCCATACTGGATTTGGAATCGTTTCTTGCTGTGGTACAGAATATCTCCCTGGGCTGAAATGCTCTATGTAGCGCTCTCCTGACCAGATTCCATCCCTAGTATCTGTAAATCTCACTGTCTGTCTCCCTTTGTGGATTTGGGCTAGAAAAATGACTCATTCTGATTTTTTTTTCCTTGGTTTTCCCAATCAAGATTCACCCTGCTACATTTTCTAGATCTGTTTCGAGGAGTTGGGGAATAAGGAGCGCTGTACTGCCTCCTCCTACTTGGCCATCTTATCTCATCTTGCAATTTGACTTCTAACCTCATCAGCCAATTGAACCTCTTCTCTATGGAATTATCAATGCTCTTTAAAAGTTTTTTAAAATAAATTTTTACTGTTATCTTTTTTTTTTACATTACCTAAATTTCTCAGTCTTCCTCTATGAGAGCTATCATTTATAGCAAGCCATATATAAAAAAGAAAAAATTTCAACAAACTACCCAGTGCACTGAAAAAAAATCTTACATCTTTTGTGTTTCGTACCTCTAGGCATTCTCCCCCCACCCTGACTTTGCCTTCTGATATTTTGTCATTATAATTTCACAGTATTCATAGTTGTTTGCTGTTTTTTCATTTACATTGTTGTCATTTTGCATTTTCCCCTAGTTCTCTTTACCTCATTTTGCATTAGTTAGTTCCCCTTGCTTTTATATTCATTATATTCATTTATTACAGCACACAGTAATATATTCCAGTACATTTTTATATCCCAACTTGTTTAGCTGTCTGCCATTTGATTGGTATCTATTTTGTTTCCAGTTCTTTGCTACTACAAAAAGTGCTTCTATAAATATTTTAGAGTATATGGGGCCTTTCTTTTTATCATTGTCCTATGCTCCTATGCTTAGCAGTGGCATCTCTGCATCAAAGGTATTGACATTTCTGTTACTTTCTTGGCCAAATTCCAGATTGCTTTCCAGAGTAGTGGGACTGATTCATAGCTTCATCAACAGCACATTAGTGTGCTTGTTTATCCTTAGCCTCTCCAAGCAGTATATATGTCGTTTATCGTCTTTGTTAATTTGTTGGGTGTGAAATAAAACCTCAGAGTTTTTATTTGCTTTTCTCCTATTAATGCTTTGGCACATTCTTTCATATATGACTGTGCCTAGTTTGTGGTTCTTTTGGGTAATGTTTATTCACTTATTTAGCTTTTAATTACCAAGTGTTGTGGTCTTTTCTCAGTTGTCATCCTTCAGTATCTCTCAGAATTTGACTGTTAACCATCTTCTCCTTCTGGATATGCTACTGTCCAGATTCTCCTCTTCTAGATCCTCTTTATAATTCTTCTTAACTGTGGCTGTCCTTCAAGGCCCTTTTTGGATCCTCTTCTCTTCTCTCTTTACACTTTTACATGGTGACTTTATTGGGTTTAATTATTTTCTCCATGCAGTTGTCTTGCTCATCTACATATCCAGTTGTAGTCTCTCACTTGAACTGCAGCTGCCTATTGGGTTTTTTAAACCAAATGTCCCATAAGCATCTTAAATTCAACATGTCTGAAGCAGAACTCATCAACCTACCCCTCTTACAGAACTTTTCAATTACTGTCAAGGGCACCACCATCTTTCTAGGTTCACAGCCTCAATGTCATCTTCAACTCCTTTTGCTTTTTCCACATATTCCTTCATTTGCTAAATCTTGTCATTCTACTTCCACAAAAATGCCTGGCATTCATCTTCTACTGTGCACCCACATATGTATCACCCTAATTCAGGCCCTCTTCATTTCTTGCCTGGGCTTTTGGAATAGTTCTACCTCCCTTAGGTCTTGAGACTCCTTTGTAAGCCATCCTACACACATCTGCCAAAATGGTTTTCCTAAAGAGGAGGTCTTTTCATGTTATTCTCTTACTCATTGAATTCCAGTGGCTCCCTGTTTCCTTTGAGAAGAAATTTAAAGCTCTTCACAGTCTGGCTTCAGTTTACCTTACACATTACCCCCTTTCCTTTTTCTTACTATTCATATTCATCGCTCCATTTTCTGTCACTTTACCTTTTCAGTGTCTCTTTCACTTCCTGGAATAGCCTACCTTTTTACCTCCTTTTCCTAGAATTCCTCAAGTCAAGTACTACCTTCTACATAAAGCCTGTCCTAATCCCATCAGCTGCTAGTGGGATACCCCTCCTTCCAGTTGAATTTTATGTGAATATCTATGTATGTACATGCTGGTTTCCTTTAATAGAATGTAAATTTCTTGAGAGCAGGGACTAGGTTCATTTTTGTCTTCATAGTGACAGTGCCTGGCATATAGGTGCTTAATAATGCTCATTGTTTTGGCATCAAAGCCCCACAATATATTCCAAACAATCGTATCTGTGCACATGAATATGTGCTTCAGCCAAATTGGCATATTCAGAATTTGCCAGTTCATGCACCTTCCTGCCTCCCCTGAGTCTTTACTTACGCTATTCTCTTTACCTGGAATGTTCTCTCTGCTTTCTGCTTAGTTTATTCCATTCAACCAGTATTTATTAAGCTAGGTAAGGCAAGACAAAAAGCACTTATTAAGTGCTTACTATGTCAGCCACTGTACTAAGTACACAAATACAAGCAAAAAGAAAGATGGTCTACCCTTGAGGAGCTTACATTTAATGGGGGAAGACAACACATAAAAGAGAGAAGTAGATGGAAAGTGAAGGTTGGCTGGCCTAAGACCCTCCACAAAATGGAAGCTTCAGGAAAAACTCACCAGTGATAGGAAGAGGACTAACATGGCAGAAGAATATTTCAGGGTAAGAAGGCCACAGGGGTTGTTGGATGTTCTGGGGCAGTGAGGGAAGTTCTAGCATGAGACAGCAGCTGAGGCATGGTTTTGATATCTAGAAATTCATGAGCAGAACTGGGAGGGGAAAGCACTTAACATGTCCCAGGCACTGTGGTGTTCACTAGAGATACAAAGACACAAATGAAAAGAGTTCTTGTCCTCAAAAAACATATTTTCCTTGGGGGAAACAACAGGCAAAAAAAAAAAATTAAAAATAGATAATAGCTAATTACAAGCCTGGCTCATATCCCATCAGCTTTGAGTTCTCCGATCACTTTATTCTACAGAGTTACCTTCCCTTGAACTTAATTATGCACTTAAATCCTGTATTGAGATGTGTGCTCATGTTAGCCAGACTCTTCTTCCTTATACAGAGCTCCTAAATTGGAACTGGCAGGAGTCTCAGAGACCATCTAGTCCAATCACCAATCATGTTACTCTTCTGTTAAAGAAAACTTTCAGTGATTTGTTATGACCCACTTCAGCCTTCTTAGCCTAGCATTTAAGATCTTCTGTAGTCTGTCAGCATCCTGTTTCCAGTCTTCTATCATACTCCACTTGTCTTATTTTATGCTTCTGCCAGGTTGTACTGGTTGCCATACTCCTTAACCCACCTTCCTGCCTTTGCTTTCAATATGCCCCACTTCTCTATACCTAGAATGCCCAACTCTCATCCCACTTCATGTGGTGATTTTTCACTTGTTCAAAACTTGTCTATCCTTTGCCTTCCGTGAAGCTTTCCTTGTCTTTCATGAACCCTTCCCTTATCCTTGTTATTAATACTTCTTCCCATCTCAGAGCTCCCCTAGCACATGATTTGCCTCTGATGTACCGATCATGTATCACTTCACATTATTATTTGTGTATACAATTATCTTCCTACTAGAGGATGAACTTATGAGGACAAAGAACTATTATTTATTTTCATATCTTCCAGTGCCTAGGAGACTGTACTGTAAAATGTATAGTATAGGCATTTAACAAGTGTTTGTTTAGATAGTTTGCTAGCTAGATTGTAAACTCCTTTTGAAAAAGAGTCTTGTTTTCTACTTTTTATATCCCCATTGGCTGTTGGCAGGATGATTTCTGATGGTCTTGTGTTTTACTTCTGCAGGAAAAGCCAACAGGTGGTTTGGAATTGCACCACCTAAATCTGGGAAGATGAACATGAATATTCTTCATCAAGAGGAACTGATTGCACAGAAGAAGAGGGAAATTGAGGCCAAAATGGAGCAACAAGCCAAACAGAGTCATGTGGCTACTCCCCAGCCCCCCCCGCCCAGGGAGTGAGTATATCCCTGAGAGCTTTTATGATATTCACAATATCTCAGGATTATTGTCTGGCAGACAGGATCTTAATTGGTAATCATATCCATTCAACAAACGTTAATTAAGTACCAGCTGTATGGAAGTTCTGTGCTGAAAATACAAAGAAAAGAAACAGACTCTGGTCTCCTGGAGCCTCTAGCCTAATAGGGAGGAAAGATATGTACACAGTCATCTACAATACAAGGAAAAAGGCAAAGGAGAGGATCAGGGAAAGTGAGAAATTCGAGGAAGGCAACATAGCTTGCAGGTGCAGGGCGGGGCGGGGGGGGGGTTGGTGGCAGAGAAAATTTAATGGAGGAAATAGTCATCTGAATCGGGCCTTGATTCCCTTTGAAACTTAGCTCAAGCACTACCTTTGACATGAAGCTGATAGTGCTAACCCCAAGCTACCTTGTATTCATTTTGTATATTATGTATATATAATATTTATACATAGAGGTGCATGTTGTCTCTTCCCCCCTTAGAATGTAAGCTACATGAGGGTGGGGACTGTTTTACTTGTATCTTTCATTCCCACTACTTAACACAGTTCCTGTCACATAATAAGCACTTAAATGCTTATTGACTCATTAAATAGAGACTTCATCAAATAGTAGCTGGGAGAAGAGTCTGTTCCTGGCACAAAAATAGTGCAAGCAGAGGGACAAATAATAGTCCAAATTATCTAGAATATATAGTGTATACTATAGACTGTAAGACATGAGAGTGGGACATCACAGGATATATCTGGATGTCTGGAAAGAAATTTCTCAGTGATTTCAGCTATGACTGGCCAAAACAGGCAAATCATATTAAAAGATCTGCCTCAAAAAGTTGAGGCCTGGTCTTAGCTAGCCAAAAATATTTGTGAAGAATGTGTATGTATTGTTTCTGCTGATCATTTTATTACTGGATCAAACTCACCTTTAAAAAAAATTACATCAGATTTAAACATGATCTTCAATTTAATCACCATCATTTAAGGAGATTGGCCCAAAACTTCTCACTTTCAATGTGCCAAGCAAGATTTTGCTTATGATAGCAAGAGTATCCCAGTAAAGAGCATCAAGAGTAGATTACATTGTGATTGATAGTAAGCTGGCAAAGTAGTGGATTTATAATCTGAAAGGCAGCTTGACATAGAAGAGTGTGAGCCTTAGAATCAGGAATTCCTAGGTTCAAGTCCTGCTTTTTGATTATGGACAAATCACATAACCTTTCACTGCTCCTGGCAGCTGTCTAAGACCAGAAGTCACAGACAAATTACTGATTTGCATTGGTAGAGGGAGTTTCCACACTAGGTTCTGTATGCTAATTAAATCACACATCTAGACAAAGAAAAATTACATTTATTAAGTGTGTTTCTGATAAGAAAGTAGTAGCTTCTTTATTTTTCTACTTTCTGCTTTTCCAATTCCAGTGGCAGTTTACCTCTAGAGTAGGTTTCAGTGGTCAATAACCATTCTTAGCTCCTGGACCTCTACAAAAACAAGTGGTACCAGGTGACTCCTGAATGAGAATTGAATTGGTGGTACCAGGTAGTTGGCAAATAATTGAAATTTTTAAAGATTATTTGACAAATATTTTTCTTTCAGTTAAACCTAACTTATATCTAGGTGGTTATGAATATAAATTGCCCTTTCCAAACCCACTTTGAGAATAGACAGGGAAGGCAGCATGGTGTGGGAAAATGGAACTGAATTAGAGTGAGAAGACCTGAATTCAAGCCCCAGCTCTTCCACTAAATTGCAGTAGGAGCCCTGGTGACATTTCTTCAGCTTTCTAAACCTTGGTTGTTTTGTTTGTAAAATGAAAGGGCTGGATTAAAATGATCTTTCAATTCCTTCCAGCTCAAAGGCTCTCGTTCTAGAATTGCTCACTGGTTCTTAACATTCTGTTGCCCTAGATCTCTTCCAGCATTCACATTCTGTGCTGTCCTTGGTTCCTTCAAACTAGAGAATGCTCTGGATCTTAAAGTTTTGTTTCATATTAGGTAAAAGCACTGAGGGAGTCCTCCACCTACTAGGAACAGTTAAGAAGATGGTTGTCACTGAGCTAAATGGAATCCATTTTTGGCATTGACAGGATGAAAGTTGTTTTTCTCCCTAGCATTTCACTATCACTGCTTCCTACTCCATAACCTCAATTACCAAGGTTTGTCTGCCCATCCCTTTCAGTATCTCAGAGCATGGTATTTTGGGTAGGGTCCTGTACTTGTAGTTAGGAAAGACTGAGTTCATGTCCCACTTCAGGTGCCTTCTAGCTGGGTGATGCTAGACCAGTTCCTTCGTCTCTCAGTTCCTCACTTTCTTCTTTTGTAAAAGGCAGGAATTGAACTCTATGTCTTCTTAGGTTTCTTCTAGCTCTAAATCTGTGTTATTCCTTTCTACTCCCACCACAACCATCCTAATTCAGGCCCTCATTTCTTCCTGTCTAGACTATGCAGTTGCCTCTAAATTGGTCTACCTCTCCTTCTTGAGCCATCCCTCTACATCACTGTTAAAGTAATAGCACTTTGATAAAATATGACTAGATTATCAGGATGAAGTACTGGCACCTCTTATGTCATTGAAAGGCCTTCACCATCTGGCTGTAGTCTGTCTAATCAGGCTGACCCTACTTTACTTCTCATACACTCAAAACTCCAACCAAATTGATTTCCTTGCTATTCCTTGTGCAGGATGTTTCATCTTTCTGGTCCATGCCTCTACACAGGCTGTCCCCCATGCTCTGGGTGCTTCCTTTCTTAATCTCTGCCTGTTGGAAGCCCTGACTCCCTGGAAAGCTCCACTGAAGTGTCACTCCTTCCTGGTTCCCTCTGTTGTTAGTGCCTCTCCTGCAAATCATTGTTTATTTTGTATGTACCCTGCATTTATAAGTCAACATCTTATATTCCTCCAAGCAGAATGTCAGTTCCTTGAGAACAAAGATTGTCTCATTTTTGTATTTGTATCCCTGCTGTTAAGCATAGGACCTGGCACATTCATAGGTACTTCATAAAAGCTTGATGATTGTCATTCTTTGCTTACCTGGTCTGAAACTTGGCAGGTTTCCTTGTGTTTTTTTTTTTTATTTAAAAAAATCCTGTTTTTTGTCATCTGATATCTATTCCTTTTGTTTTGGGTTTAGAATTGCAAATGCACCAAATGCTGCTTCTGTCTCTAACAAGTTTGCCAATGATGGCAGCTTCCTGCAGCAGTTTCTGAAGCTGCAGAAGGAAAGATCCTGCACAGGTAAGTTCATTTCAACCTCGGAGCCTAGAGGATTCTGGAAACTTTTAGAATCTCTTGGAACCATGCCTCAGGCATTCACTCAATTATTTAGCATTCAGCAGACATTTGTTAAGTTCCTACTAATATGCTGATTCTGGGAAGAGCACAAAAATCAGAAATGTGTTAAGTATCTTAGAGTTCACTAAATATATGAGACATATTTACAGGTAAATATAATAGAAATTAGAAAGCAGTAAGTACTTAAGAAGAGGCAGCATGGCATAGGTAAGGGATTTACAAACTTTTCCAACTCAGAACTCTTACACTCTTAAAAATTGAAAATCTCCTAAAGAGCTTTTTTTTTTAAAAAAAAAAATAATCTCTAGTTATCACATTAGAAATGAAAACCTTTCAGTGTTATTATGAAAGTATTTTAACTTTGAAAACCCGAAAGGGTCTCAGGGACCCTTAGAGGCCCCTCAACTGAACTTTGACAGCTGTTGTCATAGAGGACAAAGAGCTGATTTTGGAATCAGGAACCGAAGAGTTCAGGTCCTACCTCTGACACGTACTAGTTGTGTGACCATCTCTAAGACACTGAAACTCTCAGTGCCTCAGGTAACAGATTATATATTACTGAGATTTGTGTTGGTAGCAGGAGCTTCTACACCAGAAAGTCCTTAATCCAAGCAAATCACAGGTCTAGACCTTTCCCAAAATAGTACATAAAAAGAATAAAAAGTCCAATAAGATTAGAGAGACAGGAAAGATTATGCCTAATTTTGGATCAAGGTGGTAAAGAGATTGGGCCAGGCCTCATGTAGGGTGGTGTTTGAGAGAGAGCCGAAGATCAACAAGCAGGGTTGGGGAAGAGAACATTCTGGGTATAGGGGGAAGTACAAGAAGCTTGAACAAATGCTTTTCAGGGTAGAGTGGGGCCTGCTTCATTGGAGCTGGATTATCTGTATGAGGGGGAATAGTGTAATATAAGGCTATAATGGTAGTTTGGAACCAGATAGGGCTTGGTAGGGCTTGGATTTCAGGTTAAAAAGTTTGAGCTCTATTTCTATGTCTATATCTAGACAATAGAGAACCACTGAGAGCTTTTGAACAGCGAAGCGACATCATGAAAGCCATGCTTAGTGACATTAATCTGGATTAGCCTCCAATTTGATGCAACCCAAGGTCAAAGCTGTTTATTTTTAACAAAGATCATCTCTTTAAAGCCTGCTTTTGGAAAAAGAGCTTAAGTGGACAGTCCTCACCACTATGTTTTATTTGGAATTAAGAGGCTTGTTTTGGCATTAATACAAATTAATATAATATCCTAATAATAATAATGATAGCAATAAATCACACAGCGTTTTATCTCATTTGATCTTCACAACACTCTTGTGAGGTGGGTATTCCAGTTTTACATAGGAGGAAACTGAGTCTTCTCAGAGGTAGAATAACTTGCCCATAGCCATGAAATAAATTGATCTTATGGGCACCACCTAAATATAGATCTCCTAATCCAGAGTTGTTCTCATTACATCACACTACTTTTTTCAGAAGTCAGTGTTGTTTCAGTCATTGATGTAGTAGGCAGGAGGCAGCATTGTATATTTAATGAGCAGTGGATTTGAAGTCAAAATATGGGATCAAATCTACCTGTTTGACCTTGAGGAATTCCTTCCCCCTCTATGTTCATAAATTTACTTATTTGAAAAATTAAAGGATTGAATTAACACTCTAAGGTCTCTTCCAAATCTAAAGTCCTATGATTTATAATTTGTATCTTAGTTACCCTTGCTATCTTTTTTTTCTTTTTCCCTTTCTGATTATATTTGTATTTTTCACTGACAGTACCTACACCAGAAGTCAGACTGATAAGTGTTCACATTAATGGTAATAACAGAAAGAGAATAAAGCAAAATTTGTTTTTTTAATTAATTTTTATTTTTAAAAAGTTAATAAGCATTTCTTTTCTCTCCCAAATATCCGTTCCACCCTTTCCTCTCCCAAAAAAGAAAATAAAATATTGGTGACAAATAAGCATAGTCAAGCAAAACACATTCCCATATTGGTCATGTCCAAAACTGTGTCTCATTCTGCATACTAGTCTCTGAGGAGGTGAGTGGTATTCTTCGTCATTGGTCTTCTGGAATTGTAGTTGATCATTGGGTTAATCAGAGTTCTTAAATCTTTCAGAATTTTTTCATTTTTATAGATTTACTGTTATAGTATAAATTGTTCTCCTGGTTTTGCTTATTTTTCTCTATATCAGTTCATACAAATCTTTCCAGGTTTCTCTTAAGGTTCTATAACTTAAGTTTTCTATAACCTTTTTCTGTAAACTTTTATAACTAAATTGTTCCTTTCATCATTTTTTACATTACACTAGCATTCCTTTACATTTACTTATTCTAACTTGTTCAACTTTTGGCCAATTCATGGGCACCCTTTTACTTTCCAGTTCTTTGCCATCACTAAAAGAGCAGTTATAAATGTTTAGGCCAGTAGTTGTATGGCTGGGTCAAAGGATATATGTTCAATTTAGTAATTTTGGTGGCATAGTTCCAGATAAAGCAGAATATTTTGTATCTTGTTCTCTACTTTGTACATCAAATAGGTTGGTTTGATTTGAAAATAAATTCTTGTTGATTGTTGATGTAACTTAGTTTTGACTAATTCTTGCTACGGGGGGGAAAATGATTTTAAAGTAGAATAGAAAGTATGTAGAACAGAAGTAAGAAGAAGAACTTTCCATTTGAAAAGGTTGGTCTTGGAATAGAAGTAAGTTTTGGAACTTTGTCTGTAAATATAGAACAAGTATGTGTATCCCTAGGGTTACTTATGTGCAACGGTGCCTGAAGGCATGGTTAACAGGCTAAATGACTTCTTGAGGCCCTGTCAAGCTCTGTAATTCAGTGCAGTGGCTGCTACCTCTAGTAAATGTTATTTCTTCTTTTGTTGCTGTCATTGCTCTTCTTTCCTTCCAAGATGCTTCTCCAAGTTCTGCCTGTGCTCCCTCTAATGTCTCTACCTCAAGCACTGGGAAAAGACCAATCTTGATTGGAAAGAGACCCAGCCTGGGAGTGAGCAACCCTCTCAATCAAGTAAAGAACTACTCTCATGCCAAGCAGAGCCCTGTGGCTAACCGCCTGAGTGTCTTCCAGTCTCCAGATGATGATGACGAGGAGGATTATGAGCAGTGGTTGGAAATTAAAAGTAAGTGTAGTGCTTCCCCCTCAACCCCTCAAGTTTTCTTATAAATTGGCCTATTCAGTAGCAAGAGAAGTGGGAATATTGGCCAAACCTAGATTTGGGACCTAGGGACTGTCTTTTGGGTGAATGACAAATGTGTTTTGCCTTAGAGAAGGGATCCTAGTGTTTCTCATCCTTGTGTATAAGATAAAGGAAACTTCATGTTATAGAAGACATCATGTTAAAGTAGAAGGATCTCTGAACTAGGAGTCAGGAGATTTGAATTCTATGTGCTAGCTTTGCCACTAACTGACCATGAGACCTTGGGAAAGTCCTTGGCCCTCTCTGAACTTGTTTCTACTTCTGCGAAATGTGGTTCCTTTTCTAAGGTCCTTTGCAGATCCAACTAAATGGATTCCTAATTCTTAATCTCTCCCATTCCCCACACCCCACTTTGAGTCCATTTGATCCACTCACCTCAGTTTCCAAATGAGTCCTGGAAATTCCACTAATCTTCCATTTAGGTCTTCCTGGGATCTTCCATCCAGAATTGAGGAAGGATCCATGTGGGTAGAATGGTAGAGGAAGTCTGTGTTACTCTCACTGTTCTTGTCCTGGGGGAAAATAATGTTGGTCCCTGCTACTTTCACTTCATAAGTCTGCTTTGAGAAGAGGTGGGCAGAGGGGTCATGACTGTCATTTTGTTACAGAAACTTGTTTGTAGTCTGGGGAGGGAAAGCTCTGAGAAAAGGAGGTTCCTTAGAAAGGATATGCTGTAATGGCAGAAATCCTGTAGGTGCATTGGTACCACTCTGGAATTTAGAGATCATTTAATCTTAGTAGGAAGGTGAAAGCTAGTTATTAGGTTCCAGTTTGATTATACTGCAAGTTCCATACACACTCCTTCCCCCCTACTCCAAGCAACAAAAATTTACTCATTGAAGGTTGTATTGAGGCTTTGTTAGTGACTATTCTGGATACTCACTCTGGCAGTGACCCAAGTAGATTTAGCTTTTTCCCTTCCTGTACATGTCATGAGATTGTTCAGAATTACATCCCCACCCCCAGCAGTCAGTCACTGGTAATTTGTACATCATACTAGGATTACCGCCCCCATTTCATCCCTCTTCTTCCCTCCCTCCCCCATCCCATTCTTGTCTGTTGTTGTGGTTCTTAGAAATAATGTGCCTGTTGACTGTTGGGTGTATGAATTGAACCCCAGTACTGACAGCCTGCTTAAAGTTTTACCCCCAGAGGATGCGGAGACCCGGAAAGTGGTAGAGAAATTGGCCAGGTTTGTGGCAGAAGGAGGCCCTGAATTAGAAAAAGTTGCTATGGAGGACTACAAGGATAACCCTGCATTTTCGTAAGTATAACTGTGCTTAATTTATTTTCTAATTAGCTTATTAACTTTTAGTGTTAAGGTATGGAGCCTTGTGTGTGTGAGAGATTGACTCATTGATGAAACTTTCATTGAAAAAGCTGTTGAACTCTACCAGCAGCTCCAGGTGTGATGCCTCTCAGAGCTTATATTACATTAAGATGCCTATTTATTGCTTTTAGAAATGTAATCATCAAAAGCTTTAGAATTAAACCGTCAGAGTAACATGTTGCATGACTTTTCTGACCATCTTTCCAGATTTTTGCATGATAAGAACAGCAGAGAATTCCTGTACTACAGAAAGAAAGTGGCAGAGATGAAAAAGGAAAACCAGAATGCCCAGACACCATCTTCTCAAAAAGGTAGAGGAGGGCGCTGCCAAGTTGCAGTGCAGAGGGTCAGAAATGCTTTCCCTTGTATTGGGTCTGCAGGGGCCACAGCAAGAGCAATAGCCTACAGAATTAGTATTGAGGCATCACCATGCAGGCCAGTTGAAAAGAGCAGCAGCTTCATTCTTTCCCAAGTAGCAGAAGCTCAGCTGTGAATACAAAAGGTGTTTTAAGGTTAAGATGGTAATTTTCAGTGTACACTGAAGCTGAGAAGTGCCATCTCTTTCTCAGAATATAAATGCGGGGGAAATTGAAATGAATTTTAAAGATTTCAATGCAGTAAATTTCAAATGAAAGATGAAAAATTTTAAGTAGTCATCATATTTTAAATGGGGTAATATCCCAATGAATGATAAACTACTGTAAGTCAATGGGGAAAAAATTGATGGTTGAACAGAAATAGTTTTTTAAGGAGATTTTCATAAAGAGCCAATTGCTCTTTAATTCCCATATTCCTTCTCCTTATTACTCCTACTCAATATTGGGCTCCTATAGCAACCTTCTCCCACAGGTAAGAATGAGAAGCACGCTCAACCAAAATTGCCAGGAGAAGCTATCACGGGGGCAGACCTATATTTCTTTCTAATTCCATTGCCCAGGACCTGGCCTAGACAAGCCCTATGAGTAGTGCCTTGAACTAAGCATCTGCCTGGACATAGAATACTTCTCTCAAATTCCATATTGTCCTGAATGCAGGGTACAAACCTGGATTCCAAAAAAGAAAGTCCATGTCCCAGTCCAAAGATATGTGTGGTTTAAATTCTTGGCCAGGGGTCATTTTTAACAGTCAGACTAGTAAGCACCAGTTTGTTCCCAGTGAAGTAACCTGATTACCGTTTGCCTGTTTTTCTTTGTATCATTCCCCCAATAAACCCCTCCTCTTGCCCTTGGGGTTCTTAGAACATATTAGGCTTTTGACTGTTGGGTGTGGTGAGTTGAACCCAGTACTGACAGCCTGCTTAAAGTTTCACCCCCAGAGGATGAAGAGACCAAGACTTTTGCTGAGAAGCTGGCCAGGTTTATAGCTGACGGGGGTCCAGAAGTGGAAACAATTGCCTTGCAGAACAACAGGGAAAACCATGCATTCAGGTGAGATGAGAATAATTGCAGTTAACATTCATGGGAAGAAAGAAAGCCCTCAGGATTCAGTTGACTGTAATGCTGCTGATGTATACTGTCCGCAGAAGTGCTGTTTTTGCTTGAGGATATAAATGGATCACTAGGTCTAATGAAGTTGGCCTTCCAGGCCCCCAGCTGCTGCTGTATAGCATATGGCACTCCTGGTCTTGATATAACAATAATATGATACAGCAATTCACATTTGTGTCGTGCTGTTAGGGCTACAAGGCCCTTTTCTTACAACAGCCTTGTTTGTAGGTGGTGTCCATTCTTATCCCCATTTTGGAGATGAGGAAGTTGAGACCCAGAGGTGTTTCTGATTTGCTTATGATCACATAATGTTAGAGTCAGGACTCAAACCCAGGTTTCAACTCCAAATTGAGTATTCTTTCCACAAAATTATGCTGCCCTTCTATGCTGTGTGTCTCCTGGGATATTTTCACCCCTTGGCAAGCTGTATTTTCTAAGTAGTTCAGTAAAGAAATCAACTGTCTTTTACAGTATTATTCCTGAGTCTATGTCCTCTGTCCAGGCTAATGTATAAAATTTTACCCTTGTAAAAGATTGTTCTGATGCATGTCCAGTGCTGTTTATATGGGTATAACCCATGTAAGCTTGTCCTGACCCACATCAAGAGGCACTGCGGTGCAGTGGATAGAGTGCTGGACTTGAAATCAGGAGGACATGAATGAAAATCTCACCTCGCACATTTACTAGTTGGGTGACCCTGGCTAAGTCATTTAATTTCTTTCAGCCTCAGCTTCGAGATCTGCAAAATGGGAACAATAAATTCCCATAGCTGTGACCTCACAGGGTTGTAAAGATCAAATGAAGCTATTTGTGTATAACACTTTGCAAATGTTAAAGTATTATATCAGCACCAATTAGTATTATCACTGCACTATCACCAAACCCTGCCTTTCCATCATTTGCCAGTGGCCTCTATGTCAGTATTCCTGTGAAATAATTTGATGCCTGTATCTAGAAACTTCCATTCCCACTCTCCTCTCTGCTCAAGGGCAGACTTGTTTATTATTGGGACAGAAAGTCCTGTGCAGCCTAACCTTTCTAGCTTTTTAGCTTAGAATGGCCATAGGCTACAAAGACTCACATTTGTGCTAAGTCTTTTATGGTGCACTTGTCATCAGATATATTTCTGTGGCCCTGGTAGGACCCTTCCATTATAGTTCTGCCTTTGGATAAATTTTTTATCAGTTTTTCTGAGAGACTCTCATTAGTATAAAGAATTTGACTGTCTTCTATTGAGAGGCAGCTCCTACAACTTTTAAAGTAGTTATCAAGAGGACTCTTTAAAGCTTCTCTCCAAGTGGATTTAAAGTCAAGTTCATCAATTAATAACGAACCATTTTGTTACTTTAAATGTTGTTGCCATTTTGGCTCACATCCAGACTTGGATTGTTTGTTTTAAGTGGCATTTTAAAGAAAATTGTTCATATTTCAAGCTTTGCAGTCCCTTAATTCCTTCAAAGCTTTAGGGGGATATAATTCATGTCTACATAGCACTTAAGGTTTACAAGTCACTTTCCCTCCACACCTTTAAGAGATGGTTTGATGAGCTGCTTTGGCTAAAGAAAAGTCACATCTGATTGCCAATCTTTTGGTTCTGAACTTTTCTAAACTTAGCTAGGTTGGTCCTCTGAAAACAGATACACAGGCCTTCCCTGGATCCGTCTCATAAGCCTTTCCACTGTGGTAGGATAATTAGTTCTTGTGTGGTGTTGGCATAGCCTTCAAGAACTCAGATTCACCTCCAGCCACACCCTGATGAGGAGTCAGAGTAGTACTTTAGTGGGTGTTTTTTATATAAAATTCAGAATTTCCTAATACAAAGGTAGTGCTCATTTCTAAGCTATCACCTGAAGCAACCTAGCCAAGATCTAGGTGAAGACATTTTCTAGATATGGGATTGAGGAAGGCAAAATGTTTTCTTTGTTGGGTTTTGTTTGATGATAAAAGTTGTGACAGTGTCAGGTCTTCACCACTACCATTCCACCTTTCCCCCACTGTTATTAAATATGTGTGCTGTACAATGATTTTCACCCAGTTGGTAAGATAGGTAGTAAGAACTTTTGCTTTTAAACGAATCTTTGAAAATATCCTTTGGTCAGCATGGATTCTGGAAACTGCTGTTGGTGGAAATATGTGGTGGTTATATTCTTAGGTAGCTGTTCTGAGCGGACAAAATCTTTACCTGCCAGAACTACTGTCAACTAATCTGAGTGTCTGGTGTGAATTGAAATTGGCAATATATTTCGAAAGTAATAGTTGAGAGAAGCTCGATGAGTTTGCATTGACCTAAAATAATCCCAAAGCATCCGATGTTGCCCTACATAGATACTTGCAATAGTCACCCTTTTGGAAAGTCACTGATGCCCTAGAGTAGTAGTAAATTTAATCCCATATTGCTTGGTCTTCTTATTTAGAAATACATACATCCAACTTTATAGGTTTTTATATGAGCCGAATAGCAAAGGATATAAATACTACCGACAGAAACTGGAGGAGTTCCGGAAAGCCAAGGCCAGCACTGTAGGTGCGACCCCTACACCTGATCCTGGTCTGAAACGGAAGACATCTCCAGAGGCCCCTTCTTCGTCTTCATCTACATCCCCATCCCCTTCCTCTTCCTCCACTACCATTTCCACCACTCCAGCTCCTGGCAAGGCAGTGACTGCAGCTACAACCAAGAAGAAAAGGAAGAGCAGATGGGGCCCAGAAGAGGAAAAGGTAGAACTGCCTCCACCTGAGATGGTGCAGCAGGATGTGGATGCCTCCCCTTCCCCTCTGTCAGGTAGTAACCATTGCCTATTTTACAAAATCTATTTAACTCCTACCAATCCTACCTCTGTCACATTCAAATTAGGTTAATTAGACTTTTCTTCTTATTACATGTTACTTTCAGCACATTATAAATCAAGCTGATCTCTAAACAGGGGCAACACAACAAGTTCGTCGCCTGTAATCTTCCTGCTCAGCAGCCCTAGATGCAGCCTTAACATCTAGCATTCTTTGTATGCTGAAGGAGATAAAACTACTTTATCTCATGATTGTGGGAATTGGATGTATCATTTCTTAGTTTATCTGGACAATCCTGCTGTGCTTTGGCTCATTAGGGTATTTCCCCAGCAACCACTGAAGGATGTTTTACTCTAGGAGCTGAGGTGGTCAAAAGAAGCAACTGTCAGAATCTGAGCTCAGCTGTTCCAGATCTTCATCACAGCTCTGATCAGCAATTTGATCCTTCTTTTATTAAGGAAAGATCACAGAAGGGACTTGGTACACATTTAGCAAGATACATCGGGAAAGCCAGCATACGGACATTGGAGCAGTTTTCAGTTCTGGTGCTTAGCTGTTTCACTTGGTTTGCCTCCCCAAAATGAAAAACTGTGTGAGACCGAGCCAATTGTTTTATTTCTTGGAGAATTCAATCAGTGCCCAGAATGTGGTACATTGAATTCTTTACTGAGATTTTGAATTGATGATGGGGAAAGAAAAGCCTGCAGTGGAAAATTGTGTCCAGTGCTAGGTTCCGCATTATAGGGGGAAATCTGACAAGCTGGAACGTGTTGAGAGTAAGGGGAACCAAGATGAGGAGAACATTCAAAAAATTTAATTTGAGAACAAGTTGAAGGACTAAAGGTGTTTACTGTGGAGGAGGAAAGACATGAGGACAGTTCTCAAATATCTGGTTCCCACTATCAAACTGGCAGGACTATTGTGAAGAAGGGACTTAAAGCACTATACAAATGCGATTTATCATTGTTCCCTATTTGAAACATTTTGTCTTCAGAATTTTAATCCTGAAAGCATTCTATCTGTGAACTGACTTGCGCTCTTCAATCTCAGGCCATAAAATCCTACCTATCTCAGACATTTTCGAAATCTGTTTTCCCAGAGTTTGTTATAAAGATAAATTAAGGACTTAGCTGCTTAGTGACTTCATTAGCATGAAATTTACTTTGTTTCTGGAGTGAAGGAAGTAGGGCACATAAGAAAAAGATTGAAAGTTTTTTGTGAAAAGAAGTGGTAAAAGCTGTCACAGGTTTTCTTCCTAGGCCTCAGCAACTTCCTAATTAGCTTCCCATTGGTGAGTTGACTTATGGGGTCAGTTGGATGAAAGTAAAAAACCTGAATGATAAATAAACAAGTTGGAGATGACCTTTTAAAGTCGTATAAGAGAAGGGCTCCAGTATTGTGTGTGAAACCATGAACCCATTGAATGGGAAATCCTTCTAATTCATATGAATCCTAGTCCTAGTTATGGTATTAACAATTGACATTTATGTAAAATCATGGTTCATTGGAAAGAATTGATTTTGGGAGTCAAATGATCCAATTTTGTATTCTGACTGCCATTTATTACTGTGTGACTTTGGCAAGTTACATCTTCTCTATACATCAATTACCTCCCCTGTAAAAGGAAGGAGTTGGACTAGATGACTTTTAAGGTACCTTCTAGCTTCATAATTACAATCCTGTGACTTATTCAGTGCTTTAAGGTTTGAGATTTTTAACATCTTTAAAATTTTTACTAGCATTTATGTGGCACACCAAAGTTTGCAACTCGCTTTACTTTTAAAATATCTCATTTTATCCTTGCAATGACTCTGGGACATAGATGCTGTTATCTCCATTTTATAGGTGAGGAAACTGAGGCAGATGGGTTAAGTGATTTGCCTAAGATAACAAACCCTAGTAAGTGTCTGAGGCTAGATTTAAATTTAGGTCTTCATGACTTTGAGTTCATTGTTCTAACAATTGCACCATCTTGTCAGCTTTCTCATTGGTTCCTCTCAACCTTCTGAGCTAAGTATTACTATTTTCCCAATTTCATATCCAGATGAGACAGATAAGGCTCAGAGATTAAGTGGTTTACCTAGGGTTACATAGCTATTAAGTATCATCTCATATATTGTGTTCAGGTTAGATGAGCTCATATTAGTAGAAACATGGACAGATTAGAGCACTTACAGGCAGTTTAATTTATTTAATTTTAATTGTCAGCATTCACTCCCATAAGATTTAAAAAAAAAATTTTCTCCACTCCCTCCCCTCCCTGCTCCCTAAGATGGCATGCAATCTGATAAAGACTCTACATATACTTTCTTATTAAACATTTTCACATTAGTCATGTTGTAAAGAAGAATTAGAATAAATGGGAGAAACCATGAGAAAGAAAAAACAAAAATGAGAGAACAAATAGTATGCTTTGATCTGCATTCAGACTCCATAGTTCTTTCTCTGGATGTGGATAGCATTTTCCATCATGAGTCTTTTGGAGTTGTCTTAGATCCTTACATTGCTGAGAAGAGCTAAGTCTATCAAAGTTAGTCATAGCACAATTCGGCTGTTAACTACCATGTACCGTGTTCTCTTGTTTCTGCTCCTTTCACTCAGTGTTAGTTCATATAAGTCTTTCCAGTTTTTTTTTGAAGTCTGCCTGCTCATCATTTCTTATAGTACAATAGTATTCCATTACATTCATATTCTTCAGCTTGTTCAGCCATTCCCCAATTGATGGGCATCCTCTTAATTTCCAATTCTTGGCCACCACAAAAAGAGCTGCTGTAAATATTTTTGTACATGTGGATCTTTTTCCTATTTTTATGATCTCTTTGGGTTGGGCATGGTTCCAAATTGCTCTCCAGAATGGTTGGATCAGTTCACAACTCCACCTACAATGCATTAGTGTTCTAATTTTCCCACATCTTCTCTAGCATTTATAATTTTCCTGTTTTGTCATGTTAGCCAATTTGATAGGTGTGATGAGGTACCTAAGAGTTGTTTTGATTTGCATTTTTCTAGTCAATAGAGTACATTATTTTTTAACAACTGCCAGCCTCTGGCACATTTTTACCAGACCACAATACTGTTGTGGGTTTTTTTTAATCAATTTTTTTTGAATTAACAAGCATTTATTTCCTCTCCCTCTCATCTTCCCTGTCCATCTCCTCCCCTTCCCCCTAAAAAACCTGTCATAACAAATATAGATAGTCTAAAGACCAAGTAAGGCTCAAAAGAGGATATATTACTACCCCACCCCTCTGAAGAGGTAGAAGATTCACAAGTGTTGAACATTGCAATAGTTTCAGAATTTTTCAGTGTATTAATCAGTTATGCTGATTTTTTTCCTCTTTTTTTAGCTTTAAAAATTTTTGTTTTATAAAATGGCTGTCTAGGAGGAAAAGGGGAATGGGATAGTGGGGAAAACTATGGTTATGTAAAAAAAACCAAGGCATCAGTAAAAACTTATTTCAAAAATATACATAGTTAAGCAAAGCAAGTCTCTATATTGGCTTTGAGAGAATGAGGCAAAAATTTCTTTTAAGTTTTTGTCTCATTCTGATCATCCATCATTTCTCTCAGAGTTGTCCATTTTTATAGTGTTATAAATTGTTCTGGTTCTGCTCATTTCACACTGCATCAATTCATACATTTGTCCAGGTTGCTTCAGAACTATACTTTTTGTTACTTTTTACAGCACAGTAAGAATTCCACTACACTTATATACCATAATTTATTCAATCTTTGTCTAATAAATGAACAGCCCCTTCGTTCCAGCACTTAGCACAATGCCTGGCATGTAATAGGTGCTTAATAAACATTTATGGATTAATTGATTCTTTGCCTCCAGAAAAAGAGCTGCTGAATTCACATGGATTCTTTTCCTTATTCTTTGATCTCTTTGGGAGTATAGTGGCATTTCTGGGTCAGAGGGCATGCACAATTTAATAACTTTAGGGATCATAATTCTAAATTGCGTTTCTGAATGTCTATCAATTCCTAGCTCAACCAGCAGTGTATTAATATGCCTGTTTCCCCAATATTTGTCATTTTTCTTTTTTGTCAGCTTTGGCAATCTAATGCATGTGAGGTTGAACCTCAGAGTTGCTTTAATTTGCTATTCTCTAGGTATTAGTAATTTGGAACATTTTTTCACATGATCATAGCTATTTTAGATTTCTTCTTTTGAGAGTTGATTTCTCATGTCCTTTGACAGTTTGTCAGTTGGGGAATGCTGTTACTACTGAAAGTCCTTCTTAAAACCTAAAAATGTTAGAAAATAGTCTAAGTTCCTCCTCCCTCTATTGCTTATACCCTGCTTCCATCTTTTCTTTATTTCTTTCCTGATAAGGCAGTCCACACTGCAGAATTTTGATATTTTACCAACCTTCAAATAATTTGGGTTTGAAAACCTTGGACTAGATAAGACTGCTAAGATCTATTCCAACTCTAGGGTCAAAGATTCTATGATTATTCTATGAACAATGATACATTTACATTGTGCCATCTCAAAATTTTTGAATGGGTTTTAAGAGTGAAATCATGGTTTTGAGACTAAAAGTTGTAATTAATTCAAATATCTATTAAGTATGTATGTAGCACAGGCAGAGTATTATGCTAGGTAGGCATTGAAGGAGATAGAAAAATATTTAAGACATGGCTTCTAGTTTTGTGACACATAGCCTTGCAGGGAAGATATAATATGCAACTATGCAATGAATGTGATGTGTAATAGTATAATATGCAATATAATAATAATTATAGAGTAGCTACATTATTCTATAGCCATTGTTACCTATTTCCATGGCTCTGTGTCCTCTATGCTAATTTACATTATTGTGTATTACAACACTGCCACCCCTTACATCCTGTGCAGTTCTTCTAGGATTCACCTAAAAAAATTTTTTTCAAATTTTTTTTCAAAATTATTTTTTATGTCTTGTTTTTATTTCAAACATTTTTTCCCAGTGAATCCCTCTTCCTGCATTTTTTACAACAAAGAATTAAAAAGGGGAAAAAACAGTTCAGCAAAGCTAACCAATATATTTTAAACCGTTATATTTTAAAAGTCTGGCATGTGTAGTTTTATACATCTATATTTCCTCTACCTCTTCAAAGGAGGGAAGGAGATGCCTTCTTATTTCTCTTTTGGAGCCAATCTTGGTCATTATGATGACGTAGCATTCAGGTTCAGTCCTATATAGAAATCTGGGAATCATCTGCATAGAGATGGTAATTGAACCCTTTGGACCTGATGATTTCCCTGATTGAGATAGTATAGAGCAAGGTTTCTTAATCTGGGATCCTGGTTTGTTTTTTTTTAGTAACTACTATTTCAGTGTCATTGGAAACCAATTTATAATGCTGTGTGTTTTAAGCAGCACTCTCCAGCCATTGATTGCATTGGGATACTAGCTGGAAATACTAAGGGCTATTGTAGGCATCCTGGACTCCTTTCTTGTTCCAGGCTCTTGAAGGCATTTCTCCTAGTCCCTGATGTTTGTTTTTCCCAGTGCTGTGGTTCTTTTTTGAGGCAGTTAGGTGGTACAGTGGACAGAGTTCAGGGCCTGGTGTCAGGAAGAACCTGAGTTCAAATCCAGCCTCAGACACTTAATAGCTGTGCGGCCTCGGGTAAGTTACTTAACCTCTGTTTGCCTCAGTTTCCTTAACTGTAAAATGAGGATGATATGGACGAAGGAAACTGAGGAGTGGTCAAATAGCTAGGAGGAGAATGAGGAAGGAGTCTTGAAAATCTAGAGATCGAAGAGTATCCAAGAATAGAAAGTGATCAGTAGTATAATGTTGTAGAGTGGTTATAAAGCCATTAGATTTGGCAATTAAGTGATCATTGGTAACTTTGGAAGGAGAAATATCCATTGAGTGATGGGTTGGGAAGCCAGATGATGAGGGTTGAGATAAAGAAGTTGAAGTACCCAGAGCAAAGATCTTTCTTGAGGAATTTAGCCAAGAAATGTCCAAGAAGTGTGGCCCAATAACCACTGGATATTGGAGTACGTAGAGCTTTTTTTAAATAATGGGGGAGACTTGGAGATGTTTCCAGACAACTTTGAAGGAGCCAATAGATAAGGGAAAAATTTAACATGAGGGTGGAACATAATAATAATGGGACTATCTGCTGGTGAAGATAGGGGGTTAGATCAATAGTAAGCATTTATTAAGCTCCTACTATGTGCCAGACATTATTCTAAGTGCTAGGGATACAAAGAAAGGCAAGGGACAGTCTCTGCCCTCATGAATCTCACAATCTAATGGGAGAGACAGTATGCAAACAACTGTCATCTCTGTCAGTCTTTGTCTATTCTCTCCATCTCTTTCCCTCTCCTTTCTCTTTCCCTCTCCCCCCCACCGCCTTCTAAATTTTGATGGCCAGAAGCTGCCCTCTGACCTCTTAACTTGGGGTTAACTGGCTAACTCTCTCTCTCTATCTCCCTCTGTCTTTCTCTCCCTCTCCCTCCCTTCTGTCCATCTGTCCTTCCACCAAACCTTAAACCCATTTCACTCTGAAGCTCATAGTTGGGACCACAATAGGTCCCTGCCTAAGCCAAGAGATGGAGTGTCTTGTTCAAGGAACAGCTAAGAGGCCTGTGTCACTGGATCAAAGAGTATGTGTCAGAGACTAAGGTAGAAGACTGGAAAAGTGGAGCGCAGGGATTGGTAATAAAAGGTTTTGAATACCAAACAGAGAATTTTGTATTTGATCCTGGAGGGGGCAGGGAACCACTGGAATTTCTTGAGTAGTGAGGGAGTGATGTGGTCAGACCTGTACTTAAGAAAATCACTTTGTTGGCTCAGTTGAAGATGGCCTGGAGCAAGGAGACACTTGTGGCAGGCAGACCAACCAGTAGGCTAAAGTGTGAGGAGATGAAGGCCTGCACCATGGTGGTGACAGTATCAGAGAGAGAAAGGGTCATTCCAGAAATGTTGTAAAGGTGAAGTCAACAGGCCTTTGCAGTAGATTAGATATGGGGGTGAGAGACAGTGAGGAATGAAGGATGTCACTTAGGTTTGAGCATGGGGAACTGGAAAGATGGTGGTATCTTGGACAGTAATGGGGAAATTTGGAAGAAGGAAGAGTTTTGGGGGAAAGGTGATGGGTTCAGTTTTAGACATGAGGTTAAGTTGTCTATTGGACATCCAGTATGAGATGTCTAATAGGCAGAGACTGGAGGTCAGCAGAAAAGTTATATTTGAGAATTGTTAGCATAGATATAATTGAATCCATGCATGTTCATGAGATCACTGAGTGAAATAGAGCAAGAAGAGAAGAGGGCCCAGAACAGAGTTTTGTGGGATACCCACAGTTAGTGAGCATGACCTGGATGAAGATTGAGTGAAGGAGACCGAGCAGGTGCTGTTAGATAGGGGAACCAGGAAAGAGTGGCATCCCAAAAACCTAGAGAGAAGAGAATATCAAGGAGAAGAAAGTGATTGTGAAGAAGAAGGTGCAAGAAGAGGAGTTTATCTTGGCAAAGAGAAGAGCCACCGCTTTTTATGAGAGAGTAGGGGAAGATGTCTCAGTGATAAAATGAGGAGGAGGGAAGAAGCGAGAGCTCTCAGCCAGTGGCCTCAAATTTTTTGGTGAAGCGTGAGACAAGGTCCTCAGCAGAGATGATAGAGGTTGGGAGTGGAAAGAGGGTGCCATGGGAGGCTTAAGAGACAAGGAGATTTGGAAGAGCAGCTGTGATGAATTGGATCAATTATAGAGGAGTAGAATGATTGCGTTGGCTGCAAGTGAGGGCCCAGTTGAGATTTGATAGCAAGTTTGTAGTGGACCTAATCAGTATTGTTTCATAATTTTCTCTAGTTCAACCTGTACTTGAGTCAGAATCCCTTATATGACATCACTGATACAAGTGGTCATCCAGCTTTTTCTTGAGGGTCTCTATAATAAGGGAGTACTCAACACATACTGAGGCAGACAAATGCTACTTTAGCCAAGCTACAGCTTGGCTTGTTTTTTTTAGGAATTTAGGAATTTTTTTTTTTTAGGAATTTTAATTTTTATGGGTATATAGGCAGTTGATATAATGGCTAGAGAGCTGGACTCAGAATTAGGAAAACTTGCTTTCACATTCTGCCTCTCACACATACTTGACTCTTTGATCAAGGTTAAGGCATTTAACTTTTCAGAGACTCAGGCAACTAAGAGTATAAGTTATAGAACAGTTTTTGATCTTCATTGAGCAAGTTTCCTTATCAGGAATTCTTTTTTCCAATGAAATCATTGGTTCAGATCCTCTCTCTCCTTTGGAAAAAAAAAAACTAGGGAATTTTGCCTTCAAGCCTAAATTTGTCTTTTTTTAACTTATAACCATTACTTTTTCTGTTCACTGAGGCAAAACAGGAAAAAAAAAAATCTCTTCTATATTGACAACCTTTCAGATGTTTGAAGGTCATTATTAAGCTCCCTCTGCCTCTCAGATATCTATTTTAGGATAAATTTCCCAGTCCTTCCATCTCATTCTGAAATGTCATGCTCTTAATTCCTCTTAACCATCCTGATTGCTCTTTTTTTTTTAACTTTCTGCAATTTGTCTGCTTTTCCAAAAATTTGGTACTAGAACTGAACATACTACTTGAGATATGGTCTGTCCAGCGAAATTATATTGATACAACCATTGAATTGAAAAACTATATGACTGGTTAGAGTGGCCCAAGCAGGAAGGTGCCACCATTGTTTAAGGAACGGAGAATAGTATTCAGTCAAGCCTTGAATGTTAGGCTGAATTTTCTCGTTAGCCAGTTTATAATCCTGAGGAAATGGTGATATCATTCTGTTTATGAGAAAATGAATATACCAGCATTCACAGGATATATTGGCATGCGAAAGAGAAGGGAGGGAGACGGGTGTAGGAGGTTTTTGTAAGAATTCAAAAAGCTGTTAAGGAAGACCCATACTAGGAGAATGCCATTAGAAATAGAAAGAGGATGAATTCAAGTAAGATTGTCAAGACAAAATTGATATGACTTGATGACGAGATATGATTGATTTTTAAGGAAGAGTACGGATAAATTTGATATCCAAGAAATGAGCCTGCCAAAAAACCCTCATTGGCAAACCCATGGTTTCAGATAACTATATTTAGGTTCCAAAATATGAGTGATAAATGAAGTAACCTGGAGATCCTAATGCAGGATGCAAACTTGACCTCTTAGGTATCCTGAAATGTAGTGGGATATTTGTCTTTTAGCAAGTCATTACATTGTACATTAATCACTTCCAATTGAAAGTTAGGTAGAAGCTCTTCAATTGCACAGTCAAATGGATTTCGAAATATGGAAATTTCTTTTGCACTTGCATTGAGGTCTGAAAAAATGCTGCCAGAACTGTCCTTTGAGCTTGGAAAATATGTCTGCTTCAGTTTGTGAGAATGGAGATACCTCTTTTTGTTTTGACTTTTGACTGCACGGGAAGTGGTAAAGCAGTTTGATGTGACTTGTGATTCTAACAGTGTTGTCATAAAATTGACTTTATTGTATTATAAGTTTTGCATGTAAGCGTTGTTTTGTCTTGTAATTTTAGGTCGAATTTTTTAAGAATTGTTATCAAATCTTCAGCAAAAGCTAATTTCCAAAGCCATTCAGTGTTTCATAAGAGTGATTGAGAGTAATATTTCCCATTCAGAAAAATTTCATTTTCAACTCTGAGCTCAAAAACATCATAGTAAAACTTTTTTTTCTCTTTTCTTGTTTTATTATTATGGATGTACATTGATAATAAAAAATAAAATATCATAATATGACAATATGTGTGGCACATTACTGCACATTATAACTGCATTACTGCAGTTTTATGGTGCACTAAGCAGCAGTGTAAACTGTGAGAGTGCCACATAGGATTCCTTCACAGCTATTCAACTCTGCTTTGACAATGTGTAAATGAATTAGTGTAGCTCTGTTTCAATAAAACTATTTATGGATGCTTAAATTTCAATTTCATATAACTTTCATGTGTCAAGAAATAATATTTTAATTTTTTTCAACCATTTAAAAATGTAAAAACCATTCTTTGTGGCCAGATGAAAACAAGCAGTGGGCCAGATTTGACCTATAGGCTGTAGTTTGCTGACCCCTTCCTTATTGAGAGAGAGAGAGAGAGAGAATGAGGATGAACAGGCAGTTCAGCAAAGTAACCAATATTCCAAGTTGGTTATATGAATATCATGCCAAGTCTGACAATATATGTAATATTCTGCTTCCTGTAGACACCCCCCTTCTGCAAAGAATGAAGGTATAAACCTGTCCTGCTCCAGTCTGTCTACTGACCTCTAATTTTTTTTATCTATAACTGCCTTCTAGTTATCTCATACTGAATGGCCCATAGAAATCTTAAATTTAGCATCTCCAAAACTAAACTCATCACCTTTCCCCCAGCCCATCCCCTGTGGCTATAAAGAGGGCAACACCATCCTCCCAGTCCTTTGGGCTTACAACCAAGGTGCAGGCGCTCATCACTTCACTCCTGGACTTTAGCAATAGCCTACTGGTAGGTCTGCCTGCCTCAAGTTTATCTCCAGTCCATCCTCCATTCAGCTGCCAAAGTGATCTTCCTGAAAGCACAGGTCCCAACGTGTCAACCCTCCCCCCCACTCAGTGAACTCCAGTGGCTCCCTATCATCTCCAGGATCAAATACAAAATCCTGTTTGGTATTCAAAACTCTTCATAACCTAACCCTTTTTTACCTTTCTAATGTTCTTATTCTCTGCCATATGCTCTTTGATTCAGTGACACTGGCCTCTTTGTGTTCCGTGAACAAGACACTCCACCTGTTGGCTCTGGATGTTTTCTCTGGCTATCCCCTGTACTAGAATTCGCTCTCTCTCTGTGTCTGTCTGTCTGTCTGTCTCTCTCTGTGTCTGTCTCTGTCTCTATTTCTCTCTCTCTTGCTCTTTCTCTCTCATAAACTCTTGTCTCTTGTCTTCCTTTAAGTTCCAGTTAAAAATCCCATCTTCTATAGGAAACCTTTCCCTAATTCTTCTTAATTCTAGTGCCTTCCCTCTTCTAATCATTTCCTATTTATCCTGTAATGTGGTTTGTTTGTACATATTTGATTGCTTGTTGTCTCTTCTATTAATGTGAGCTCCATAAAGGTAAGGACTGTCTTTTGCCTCTTTTTGTATCCTAAGATCTTAGCACTGTGCTTGGCACATTGTAGGTTCTCAATAAATGTTTATCGACTGACTCTTTCTTACTTACTGCTTCTCTTTCATTCAGTAAACATTTATGAAGTGTTTACTATGTGCACTTCTGTGCTTTATGGGAGTGGGATGGAAAGGCAAATAAAACTGACCCTGGCCTTAAGTATGTTTATTGTCTTATATGAAAGATAAAGACAATAGGGAGCTATTGGGAACAATAGGGAGTAGATTAAAATATGACAGTTGCATAAGAAGAATGCAGAATGTCGTGAGTTTAGATAAGGAAGGGCTCACTTCTAGCCGAGAGACATGGGACTAATTTTCATGGGGGGTTAGGGGTAGGGCTTGGTGCTCAGCCAAGGACAAGAGGAGAAGAAATTTCCACTGAAGTGGTGGTGTTGATGCTCTTTAAATTTAACTTTTTGGGGCAAATCTTTGATCACCCTACCCTAGTTGCAACTTTTGTCTATATAAAGGTATAGAGGCTAAGTGACATTTTGGGGAGATGGTAAAATCTAATTTGGTAGGAGCATAGACTGTGTGAAGGGAAATGGTACACAAAGAATGCAGAGATATGTTTGAATCACATAGTGTATGTGCTTGGGTGCCAAGCTAAACAGTATAGATTTTATTCACTTGGTAATAAAGGGCTTTGAGGAGTGGAGTAATGTGCTTACAACAGTACATTTATGTTTTCCAACTAGTATTAGCATTGGCGGGGATTTCTAGTGCTTTTTCTCCTCCTTCCCTTAATTTTGTTTTCATCTGGCTTTGTTAGCCAGTGAACTCCTTAAGAGCCTCTCTTTATAGCTATGTGCTTAGCATAGTGCCTAGCACATTTTAGAAGCTTAATAAATGTTTATTGACTGACCTTTTTCTAAATAGCCTTAGAATATAGGGGATTCCTAGATGAGGAGGCATTAAGAAAATAATGACTTTATGTTTTGGTTTTAGATGTTCTTTCATTTGAACCTCCCCTTGAACTTGTAGGTAGCACAGAAATGAAGGCTCATTAGGGTTAAGTAATTGTGCTCAAGCTACCACTGCTAGTCAGTGGTGCAATCAAGGCTCAAACCACTTCGAGCTCTTGGTCCAGTGTGCCTAGGGAATCAAGTGGTACCTTTACTCACTTGAAATTATCATAACTTGGCTCATGTGAAGACATGACCTTGAAGAGTAATTTAGTACCTTTCTAGGTGACTATCTCAATGTCTTCTCTTACAGTTCAGGATCTTAAAGGGCTTGGTTATGAGAAAGGAAAACCTGTTGGCCTTGTGGGGGTGACAGAGCTCTCTGATGCCCAGAAGAAGCAGCTGAAGGAACAGCAGGAGGTAAGCCTGGAAGGGGAACTGAGTCACTCCTGCCTGCATGTAGAGTGTTCCACCTGATGTTTCTTTCTTACTTTAGGGCTTGTATATAAAATCCTTGACATGTAGTACTTCAATTGGGTTCTCCTCAGTCCTAAATCCACAGCTGTGTTTCTTTTTCCATAGCTGCCACAGTTAGGAGGAAAACCCTAGTCCAGAGCTTGTAGCCCTCTAGGTCCTCAAGTGTAGCCCTTTGATTCCAGACTCCACAGAACAAATACCCTTAATAAAAAGATTTGTTTTGTAAAACTTGGACTCGGTCAAAAGGCTGTACTCAAGGACCTGGAAGGCCCCGTGTGACCTTGAAGCTGTAGGTTCTCCACTCCTGCCATACTCTTCCCTGAGGAGCAGCCTGGACCAAGAATGTTAAACAACAGTTGAGGACATTGGCAGGCTGCAGCTCCCTGGGAGCACTGATCATTAGGGAACTGTTTTTGGAACTTGAGGTAGTCAGATCCAGTGTCCTTGGTTAGGAAGGGCAGCTACTAAATGTTCCAGCTTTGATTTTCATCACTGTAGGTAGCCAGGAGCATGATTATTGTCTCTATTTACAAATAGTGAAACAAAGGTTGAGAGAAGAAAGGTGACTCATGCAGTTCTCGAGAACGAAAATTGAGATTCAGACTTCAGTCCCCTCATTCCAGATGATAAGCAGCGAGGAAACCGTCTTCACTTTCTGTATTAGGGCCAAGGGGTAGAGTCTTGGTGTGTACTTCAGTTCCAGGGTGGTGCTGGGAAGACAGGTTGTGAATGCCCCATAACAAAACCAGCTTTCAGATGCTGACCTTAGCATGTTGGAGCATGTTATCCAATTTCTTATTTTCTCTAATTATTAATCATGTAGTAGCTTAGCCAGTTAACCTGGTAAGTGATGGGACTTTCCTTACCATAGGCGCTTGCTGGAGCCTAATGTTATCTCCCCCCAGATGCAGCAGATGTATGACATGATTATGAAGCACAAGCGGGCCATGCAGGACATGCAGCTTATGTGGGAGAAGGCAGTCCAGCAGCACCAGCATGACTATGATAGTGATGAGGAGGTGGACAACGAGCTGGGAACGTGGGAGCACCAATTGCGTCGCATGGAGATGGACAAGACACGAGGTAAGTCCATCATCAGAGGCATAGGTTCAGCCTAGGGACCATCCACACAACTTGGGGCAAATTAAGCTTTGATCCTGGTACAAAGGAACAGGGAACCTTGGAGGTTTGCCTACAGTTTGGGAATGTTTAGTCTGAAGAAAAGATGACTTGAAGTGATCTGATGCCTGTCTTTTTTTTTTTTTAATTTAATTTATTTAATATATTTAGTTTTCAGCATTGATTTTCACAAGAGTTTAAATTACAAATTTTCTCCCCGTTTCTACCGTCCTGCCCACTCCAAGATGGTATATATTCTGGTTGCCTCATTCCCCTGTCAGCCCTCCCTTCTGTCACCCCACTTCCCCTCCCATCTCCCTTTCCCTTCTTCTCTTGTAGGGCAAGATAAATTTCTACATCCCATTACCTGTGTATCTTATTTCCTAGTTGCGTGCAAAAACTTTTTGTTTTTGAACATCTGTTTTTAAAACTTTGAGTTCCAAATTCTCTCCCCTCTTCCCTCCCCGCCCACCCTCCTTAAGAGGGCAAGCAATTCAACATAGGCCACATGCATATCATTATGTAAAACCCTTCCACAATACTCATGTTGTGAAAGATTAACTATGTTTTGGTCCTTCCTAACCTATCCCCCTTTATTGAATTTTATCCCTTGACCCTGTCCCTTTTTGAA
>CM053622.1:57820408-57841888 GCA_028646595.1 Phalanger gymnotis
GCAATTTTCCTTGATAATTTCTTGAAAGATGATATCTAGGCTCTTTTTTTTGATCATGGCTTTCAGGTAGTCCAGTAATTTTTAAATTCTCTCTCCTGGATCTATTTTCCAGGTCAGTGGTTTTTCTAATGAGATATTTTACATTGTCTTCCACTTTTTCATTCCTTTGGTTCTGTTTGATAATATCTTGATTTCTCATCAAGTCACTGGTGTCTACTTGCTCCAATCTAATTTTTAAGGTAATATTTTCTTCAGTGGTCTTTTGGACCTCCTTTTCCATTTGGCTAATTCTGCCTTTCAAGGCAATCTTCTCCTCATTGGCTTTTTGGAGCTCTTTTCCCATTTGAGTTAGTCTATTTTTTAAGGTGTTATTTTCTTCCATATTTTTTGGGGTCTGTTTTAGCAAGTCATTGACTTGTTTTTCATGGCTTTCTCTCATCACTCTCATTTCTCTTTCCAATTTTTCCTCTACTTCTCTAACTTGCTTTTCCAAATCCTTTTTGAGCTCTTTGGCTTGAGACCAGTTCATGTTTTTCTTGGAGGCTTTTAATGTAGGCTCTTTTGACTTTGTTGACTTCTTCTGGCTGTATGTTTTAGTCTTCTTTGTCACCAAAGAAAGATTCCAAAGTCTGAGTCTGAATCTGAGTCTGTTTTTGCTGCCTGTTTATGTTCCCAGCCAACTACTTGACCCTTGAGCTTTGAGTAGAGAGTACTTTGTCTCAAACTTGAGGGGCTGTGCTGTTGTTTTCAGAGCTATTCCTACACAGCACGCTCTGCCACATCATCACTCCTCCTCCCCCAAGAACCTCCAGCATGGACTGGGACTGAGATCTAAGCAGGCTCTGCACTTCTGCTCTGCTCTGCCACTTAATTCCTCCCACCAGGTGGTCCTGGGGCTGGAAGCAACTGCAGCTGTATCTCTGTAAGCAGCGTCAGAGCTGCACCACCTCCGCTTCTCCCAGGGCAGTGGCCGCCCACGAACTCCTTTCACTCTGTCCTCTAAGTTTTTCCCACTAACCTTCTCTATGGTTTTTGGTGTTTGTGGGTTGAGAAGTCTGGTAACTGCCACAGCTCACTGATTTAGGGCGCTATGGCCTGTTCCGCCTGGCTCCTGGTGTGATTGGTCTGGGCACAGCCTATGCTGGGCTCTGCTCTGCTCCCACCACGGTGAGATAGACCTTACCCAGTGACCATCCAGGCTGTCCTGGGCTGGAGCCATGCTTCCCTCTGCTATTTCGTGGGTTCTGCAGTTATAGAATTTGTTCAGAGCCATTTTTCATAGGTGTTTGGAGGGTCCTGGGGAGAGCTTTAGGCAAGTCCCTGCTTTCCAGCTGCCATCTTGGCTTGGCCCCTGACAGAGCAGATTTGAAAATACACTTTTCCTGCCTCGTCTTTGTTGCACGTATTAAGTGCTAAGTGAAGCCGTTGGAGATTTTTCCTTTGGTAGAATTTGTTATAGTACATCAGCAGAGCTGTTAATTAAGATGTGGAAGTAACCTGGTGGCACAGGAGAACTGGATATACAAATAGGAATTTCCAGATTCTAGGTCCTAGTAAAGCAAGACAGTTGGTGCCACTTTTTTGAGTTGGACATCTAGGCTCATTGGTGAAATCAAATGAGATATTTGTAAAGTACCTGGAACATATTCGGCACTTAATAAATGCTTGTTCCCTTCCTTCCCCCTCAGAGAATATATATAGAATGAGAGAGAGGATCCTCAGTTGATTTTCTTTTCCTTGTTGGGCTGGAAATGTCCTCATTTTTCCCCCATCTCTGTATAGAATGGGCAGAGCAGCTGACTAAAATGGGCAGAGGAAAGCACTTCATTGGCGATTTCTTGCCCCCTGATGAGCTGGAAAAATTCATGGAGACATTCAAGGCGTTAAAGGTAAGAGAGAAAGAGAATTGAATCAGCTTCTTGTGTTGAGGTATTTCTGCTCAGTGGTGTTAGTTAAGTGTTTTTTACACATGATCTCATTTGAATTTTGTGCCATGCTAGAAAGGTGAGCTGTACTGGCCAGAGCTGCCTCTGAACCTTGTTTTCCTTAGCTGCCCCTAGCATTCTTAACCAGGTTGGACCAGTTCTCCAGTTCTTCCTTCCAAATTAGTGGTGCTTCTCTCAGAGTGCTCCCTCTTTGGAGAACATACTAATAGGGTACACATTTCTCTTATCCCAGTCATGAGGGAACTAACCCAGAGAAGACAGACAGATTCATACTATTGGTCAGTTAAGGGAGGGATCCCAGACACTGTAGGAGGGGAGTTTCCTGGTGCATGTGGTCTCAGATGAGCACAGAAGCCTTGCTCTTCAAGAATCTCCTTCTGAAAGGTGATGATAAAGGCCAATCAGATGAGTTATAAAAGTCCCTGTCATTAGGAGATTGAACCCCAGGCTAAATGTGAAGACAGCTGCTAATGGACCAGCCCTGAACACTTCCTCCCTCTCAGTCTCTTCAGGCTGCTGACTCTAGTGTGTGATGGGCATAACTTTAGTAGCCTTTGTTTATAACTGCCTGGTAATTGACTTTTGAAACCCTAGGGAATTTTTGTTTTTGTCAGCTTGAACTAACTGGAGCTGTTGATAGGTGTCAGGCAGCCAGTATATATCAATCAATTCGATGGAATGCTGAACCCCACTTGAAACCATTAGTACATGCATTTTGAACAAAAAGCAGAATGTTATGGCTCTTGGTCCTCTTGTTCAGTGTTCCAGAGAAAGACTTGAGTCTCTTAGCATCTGAAGAAAAGTTAATGGCTTAGTACCCTTTTGCTATGGGGAGATATCTGTAACTGACAATATCTTTCCTAGCAGTAAGCAAGTAGTACTTAAGCTGCAGTTATGGGATCACTTCACTATTAAATGGACATACAGACTCAGACTGTCAAAACAAGGAAGGACCTTATGGATAATCTAATCCAGTCCCTTCATTTTACAAAGGAGGAAATCCTAACTCTTAACAGAAGAAGAGAAGTACCATGCTGAATGTCAAAAAGCCATCCAGGGCCAAAGCTCAGCAGGTCAAACTAACTTCTGGCTTCCAGGCTAGGCAAAGCTCTCTTTTTCACTTTAGCAAGTAAGATCTGTCATCCCTGCAGGAAGGCCGTGAGCCAGACTACTCAGAGTACAAAGAATTCAAGTTGACTGTGGAGAACATTGGCTACCAGATGTTGGTGAAGATGGGCTGGAAGGAAGGCGAAGGCCTTGGCTCAGAAGGGCAAGGGATCAAAAATCCTGTTAACAAGTAAGTAAATGGCTTAGACATACTCTGAAAGTGAGTGGTATTGTCACTTAGTGCTTCAGAATGGCTGCTTTTCCCACTGTAGCCATCCCCTACTCAATACTTGCTTAACACACGTTTGACAGAAACCACTATAGGTGAGGTACTGTGCTCTGTGCTTCCTAGAATGCTGATACTAACCTCTGTTTCTGAAGCAGTTAAAATATAGGAGGCAGGGATACCCAGGGATATATGGATGGTATACAGGGGATACGCAGGTAATACACAGAGATGTATAGGCTGTGCCCAGGATAAACACAATGATAGATAGCTGGAATGTCTGCAAATGATGGGTGCAGGAGAAGAGAGAAGTGCTGGATGGTCAGGCCCAGAGGCGCTTCATAAATGTCTGAGTTTAAATGGCATCACTTCCAACTGGGAAACTCTGGGAAGGCTTTTGAGGGAGACGGCAGTGTTGGAGCTGGGCCTTGAAGGCATTGAAACGAACATAGCCATTTTCCTGTAATGGAACAGGAAGAAGTAGCAGTATAGAGAATTTAATTTGTAGATGTGAGAGTGTGTGTGTGCGTGCGTGTGTGTGTGTGTACAAAAAATTTTTTTATTGAAATCAGACTTAGTCCTTTCCTTGGCTTTTTTAGAGTGTCTTTAAGATTTTTGCCGTGATCTCTGAAATTTGTTGCCCGTAGGATTTTGGCTGAAAGAGATCTTAGAGATCACTTAGTCTAACCTCTTTACGTTATAGATAAAACTGAGGGGGTAACTTGCTTGCAATCCTGCAGTTGCTTTATGACAGAAGAGGGACCAGATCCCCTGGCTTGTAGACCACACCATATCCCAGTATATTTTATTGCCTCTGTACCTCTAGCACGCTGCTCTAACTACCTTGGAGGGAGCAGAGCTGAATTGGAACCTCCTTCCTTTGTCATCCACTTCCCTTCACCTAGTGCATAGACTCTCATCTAGATAGGAGGGATCCTTGGAAAAGAAGAGGCAACTCTGCTCCAGAAACCTGAAAGAGGGACTTGGGAGGTGGGAGGTTTGAAGGGCATCTTTGTTTGCTTCTTCTGGTGTTGGAACTGGGGCAGTCTCATGTAGATCTGGGATATAGGCCACAGGATCCTGCTGTTGCTCATGCTGATGCACAGAGCTGAAGCTGGCATCTGTGGGACAATCCAGGACCCCGTAGGGGCGCAGATAGGATTGGGCCCATGTCTTGCCAAGTTACAGAAAGCCCCAAAGGGTAGAGCTGGAGTACTGACCACTTTGAGCCCCTCAACTCCTGGGCCTTGGCTTAGCCTTAGGGGACAGTTTTTAGAGCAGATCTCCTAGCCTTTCTCTGGGGACAGACTTTGGATCTTGGGATCTTAATGCCTCTGAAACCCCTCTCCTGTCATTCAAACACTGATGAACAGAGGCCCTTGCTCTGTGCCAGGCATTGTGCAATGGGCTGAGGGTACAAAGAAAGGCGGATCCAGCCCCTGCCCAGGACCTCACAGTCTAATGAGGGAGACAGCGTGCAAACGTCTGTGTACCTACCAATATTTAGGAAAGATCAGTGAATCAATGTGTAACCTTGGAAAGCATTGTAACAGCTTCCTAAACTGCTAGCAGTCTTTCCCTCCTTGGTTTTCCTTATCAAATATTTCTTTGTGTATCTGTTGTATCTTCCCAGGAGAAGATAAGTCAGATACTGTTTCATTTGTGTCTCTGTATCCCTGGTACTTGGAATAGTGCCCTGTAAAGGGGGTTTGGAGCTGGGAGAGTGGAAGGGAGCTCTGCTTCTGTGATTTCCTAGGTATGGGGAACTTCTATCTCTGATTCAGATTACTAACTTCTCTGTGACTGGTAGTGTTAGCTGTCTGAATAACTGGGAACATAAATGGCCACATGGCTGGTATGTGTCAGGAACAGGATTTGCCATAGAATAGGTACTTAATAAATGTTGGCTGAATTGAATTAAATGCAGTAAAGAAGGAGTTTACCTTATCCCACTCATTAATATCCAAGATTTGCTCTGAGCTAAGCTATGTTCTTCTGGAATAATATTTCCCAACTATGCAATGTCCTTGACAAAGCAGGAAAGCCAGTTCATGTATACAGCCATACAGGACAGCCATCATTGCCTGCTTTTCATCCCTAACGTGTGCACACACCTTTGTACAGTAAGTGTGTACCTTAGATGTCTCTAAAGTAATTTGGCTTTTGCATTTTAAATAAGCTAAAGAGATTTGATATTTACAGAAATCCTATGATAAATGCTCTTTTGTAAAGAGAATAATCACCCCTAATTTTTTAGTTATAGTAGAATCAGCCCTGTTGTATTGGAAAATGCACAGGATTTGAAATCAGATTTGGGTTCATGTCCTAGCTTTTCTACACATTGACTCTCTAAGTTTGGACAGATTTCGCCTTCTTTTCTCTGGTCCTCAGTACCTCATTTGCAAAATGAGCAAATTTAATTAGTTGATCTCTTAAGGTCTTTTTCAGTTGTAACATTCTCATATCTTGAATGTGGTTTTTCATATTTTTAATTTGCTCAAAGCAAGGTAAACGTGTATGTGTATATATATGTACACATCCCATCTCTTACAGTCCTCTCTCCTTTTCAATAGCCACAACTCTGAAAACTCTTTGGTTAGGTCTTAGTAAAGGGCAAAGAAAACCACAGGGACTCCATAAAGATATCTTTATGACATGACAAAGTAGGTCGGTGCCCTTTTGAGGAGATGATACTACATACAGAGAAAGGAAAAGAGGTAGACCAGGCCTTCACTCTCTTATCCTCCATATGGGTTTCTTTCTAGGGGTACAACAGCAGTGGATGGAGCTGGATTTGGCATTGACCGGCCTGCTGAGCTCTCTAAAGAAGATGATGAGTATGAGGCATTCCGCAAAAGAATGATGTTGGCCTACAGATTCCGACCTAATCCTTTGGTATGGTGATCTTTTTTAGGAAAAAAGTTCCTTTCTAGCCACTCTTCCACGCCTACTGAATGCATTACAGTTGTATAGTGCTTTACCTCTCAATGCTGGTGAGGCAGGTATTGGAAAAAAATTCCCATTTTTCAAATGTGCAAATTGAGGCTAAGAGATTCTGTGACATAGGTACACAATTGTAAGCATCAGTGAGGATGCTAGGCTAGTTTTTCTGACTCTGGTGTTCCTTCTATGGTAGGCTCCCCCTAAATTTGGCAGTTAGAGAATGATCATATTTACTATCCTGCCCTGTGTGAGGTGGTTGTGAGATTTAGCGTATGCAGAAATGCTTTGAAAGATACAAAGAATTATGCAAAAAAGGGATTGTTTTTCAGCAAGCCAAATCATAGTTATCTGTGAAGTGTGCACATACCTTCCTGTGAGGAAGTTTCCTTTTTTCTTTCTCTCCTTTTGAGTTTTCATCTAGCAACTATGGTCCGATTACTCAGAATAGAACATGATGGAGAGCTTACTTTGAGGTTATTTTTAACTGCAGAAATGTGATTCAGCTGACACCCAGATAGACCACATTTAACACATTTTCTCCATACAAAAGGAACTGCAGTTGGTCTGGAAGAGAGCCCATTAAGCTTTGTTCTAAATATGATTTTCCCATGGGCTGAAGCACACACCTCTCTGTTTGACTCTTGCTCTAGGTGGCACTTTGCAGGGAGAGAAGAAAGCAGGACTTTGCCTTCCTCTCCTCTGCAGTTCTTTTCATTCATTTTATAGTTGAGGTGTTTACTGGCTAATTCTGGATATAACGGATGTGATTTTTATCTGCAAATAATAATACTCTTTCTCCTCCTTTTTTTTCCCTACAGAACAATCCCAGAAGACCTTACTACTGAGTATTTTCCCCAAAAAAAGTATTTTCAGTACAAATGTAATTTTACTGTGAAATGTTACAGAACTGCATTACTCCCACCCCCGTACCCTGTCTTTTTTTCTTCTTTGTTGCAAATATTGTAAAATGTATTAAAAAGTCACAGTACTCTCCTTCACCCAGAACAGTGTTGTAGCACCAACAGGTGGGCACACAAACTAACACACCATTGCTTGATGACAACATCTTTGTGAAGGTGGCAGTGTCAGAGGAATAAAGAGGAAAGATTAAGATGGAAATTTTCCCATAACATCCTTTCCAAGGGGTAACACCAAAGAATTCATTAAGAATCTGCTAATATTCTGTTGAGGGATGTCTCCTTCCCAGCAAGGAAGAGTAGTTTGATTAGAAACATAGAATGTCCAAGCTGGATTGGAATTTAGAATATATAACATGGACAGCTGCAGGGACCTAAGAGATCTAATCTATCCCTCTCACTTTACAGATTAAAGAAAACAAAACAAAACACCCTGAAGTCTAGAGAGTGAGCCTGATATCACACAGCAGTTTAATGGCAGAGCCAGGCCCAGGCTCCAGATCCTCTGTTGTTATATCCTAAATTGTGGCAGTAGCAGGTTTACCTTGAGGTGGTTGTCCTCACAATAGGAGGCAACAGACAAATGCTTTCCCACCCAAAATCCAGTTTTCCTTTCCCTTACCTAGGGTACTGGTCGGCACCTTGGATCTTGTTTACTCCTAATTCTTGAAAGTATATCTGGAATAGCACAGCACCTTCCTTTGTGAACAAAGAGGAGGAGCCCCTGAGGGGAGGGGTGCACCCTTATTTTCTACCTCCTGTGAATATGGGGTCACCGGTAGGCTACTTGTGAGGGGCTCCCTTTCAGCGACCAACTTGACTATCTGAAGGAGAGCTCAGGTATGCTGAACAGGAAAATGTTCAATGCCTTACACTTACATGAGGGGCCTATACCTTCTTCCGTGCCCTCATACTGCAGATGTTGAATATACTTGGTCTCCAGTTATAGCCTTTTGAAATCCTATTTTCTGCATGGTGAAGTTTTCCAAATTGGTATGGTGCTTGTCTTGCTGGGGAATATGTGGTTTCTTTAGGGTTCATGACAGAACCTGACCCTTTGGTAAAATCAGCATGTTATATATCTTGAGCTAAAGGCTTTTCCTAGTATTTTTCCTGAGAGCTCAAGGTGCCAGTTACCTATTCCCAATCCACTTGATCAGTTGATTTACTTTATAGCTTCTCCTTTTTTCATTAAAGGAAGAAGTCAGACTACATAGACTTCTAGGTCTTTTTCAGCTCTACCAGTGTACTTTCTCAGATGCCTTATAGCTCTTACCTTCTGTGCTCCAAAATCCTTCCCAAGTGAGCATAATTTCTACTTTTGGGACCTAATCCCAAGATTCACTGAGCCTTAGATCACTCTTTAAAGACAATGAAATATTCCAGGTCCCTTAGCAGGGGCCTGGGTCTCTTCCTGAACTCTTCTACTTTGAAGCTAAGAGGAATCTTGGCATGTCCAACCCATGTTTCCATTTCCTAGCCCACTAGCATTTATCTAATTTTTGGCTGCTTTTAAGTCTTTCCCATCTTAGAATAAATTAACAAGCATTTATTAAGTACCTACTATGTGCCAAGCATGGTGCTGGGCACTGGGGAGATAAAGACAAAAATAAAACATGTCTGCCCGCAAGGAACTTACAGTTAATCAGGAGAAGACTACATGTACACGTGGGAGAGGATGGGGAGGCACTAAGGAAGGCTTCATGTAGAAGGCAGTGCTTGGGATCCTGAGAATCTGTAAATAGGTTGCAGCCAGGATGTGAAGGGCTTTTGAGACGTGATGAAAGGTCATCATTTTCTAAAAGGTAACGCGATGTTCTTAAGTCAGAGACAGCATTGTGTAGCAGCAAAAGCACGAAACTGGACTTGGGGATCAGTTTCTCTAGGAGCTTATTTTACAGGTGAGGAAACTGAGGCCAGAAGGGGGCCTCCTAAGTTCCAGGGTGAGGCTTTGGAGCCTGGTCTCCTGACTGCCATTGTGGGATCTTGGCCCAATCTGCTCACCTTTCCTGGTGTGTTTTCTTTCTCTGTAAAATGCTGCTAGCACCTCCTGTTATTGTTATGACGATGGGTGCTATGTGAATATGAAAGAAATCCTGAAACCTGCTTGTGGTGTCTTAGAATGTCCCAGCAGCTTAAAGTGAAGGAGACCTCAGAGCCCATGGAACCCAGCCTGTACCTGGTGAGCAGGGATCTCCTTTACAGTGTTCCTGCAGCAGCTTCTTCTAGTTTTTGGTATCTCTTAAGTGTTAGAAAATTTTACCTTCGATCAAGCCAAAATCTGCCTGTGCACTGTCTGCCTACTGTGACTGGGTTTGTCCTCTGGATTCAAGCAGAACTCCTTTCTCTCCCCTACATCACAGGACTTCAGATTCTTGGTGATAGGAACCATCGGTCTGTTCTTTCTCTGCCAAGCTAAATGTCCCTACTTGTTTCAACTGAACCTCATCATGGCCTGATTTCTAGTCCTGCCTCATCCCATTCACTCTCCTTTGTACTGCAGTTTGTGTGTCCTTCCTAAAACGTGCGCAGACCTGATCTGGGATATCATAGATGTGGGCTGCCCAATTAAAAGGTATTTATTCAACACCTACTGTATACCAGGCACTCTGCTAGGTGCTGAGAATACAAAGACAAAAATAAAACATTCCCTTCCCCTCCAGAGTTTTCCTTGTATAGGAGGAGAGCAAAGGACAGTGTGACTACCACTACCCTCATTCTGGGAGCAAGACTTTTCCCAATGCATTCTGAATTTCCAAACCCCTTTCCTCTGGCCCCAGTTTAAGTCCTGCAGAAGCACTGTAGTTATCTATTTCTCCACATATCCCCTTGTTATGGATAGATGCTTGTTGTGCTTATGAACCATGTCTTCTTTTCTGTCTCCCCTGGTGTCCAGCACAGGCCCCCCTGCACACAGTAGGAATCAATATTTGTTGAGTTGAATTTTGGTGTCACCCTTTTTGGAAAGAAAACTGTTGGTTTTAACTGAAGTCCTAAATGTTGTAACATAAAGCAATGATTATATGATGTGAGACTCATTGGGGGGTAGGGAATGGGAGAAGGAAAAGAAGCAAAACAGCAGAGGGGTTTGGGGGTACCCTTCAAATCACACCCCACGGAAGGTGACTTCCTCTGCCTACAAAGAGATGGATGTCTGGTGACATGTGTCTATCTCTTTCCTAATTCTGTCTTTGAAGTGAAAACATTCAGGGCTAAGCCCCCAAGACTCCTGCAGTTTCCATTAGTCGGTATGGTAAAGCACTGGCCTGAGCAAAGAGTGCCTAAATCCCAAGTGTCAGTTCCATCATTACCTTGGGAAGTCCTCAATCAGTTTTCTCATCTGTGAAATGGGGATTATAATCCTCAGCCTGCCTTCTTCATAGGGTATTGTGAAAATCAAAGAGGTGCTGGTTGTGCAAGTGCTTTATAAACTTTTAAGCTCTGTATTTGTGTGAAATTCTTACCAATAATCATAATGCTGATGTTCTTGGTTAAGATAGCCAGGGCTCTTGTATCCTTCAAACTCTCAGAATAATAGTCTCGCTTTTTCTTTCTTTCCTCTTTACAAGAAGCTTCCATCCCTAGCTAGAATGTGCTAAACTGGCACTGCCCTGGAAGCTACTTTATTTTTCACGACCCTCACATTTGTCAACGGCAGCATCTGCTAAGTTTGTACTGCATGAAAAGTAAGTCCATTTTCAGGGAGCTTACAATCTAGTATGAGAGTTAAGGCATGCATGCACTACTTAAATATAAGTACATAGAGATATGGATACATGAGAAGTCTGAGCTAAGGGGCTTGTTAAAAAATGTGTTGCTGTCTTTTTTTAAAAAAAGATTTCAAATCTTTCTCTTGCCCTCTCCCACCCTGAGAGCCATTCCTTTTAATGAGGAAAAAAAGTGTTGGGTGAGTAATTTAGCAAAATCTACAAGCATGTCAACTGAGTGTGGCAGTATATCCAATGTTCTGTACCCAGAGCCCCCTGACTTCTGCAAAAAAGAGAGGGAGAGATGCCTTTTCTCACTGTTTCCTTCAGGGACAAGCTTGGTCCTACATAAGGTTCATTTTCAATTTTTGTTTTGGTTTTTTCACTTACATTGTAATTATGTGTTACTTTCCTGATTCTGCCTACTTCATTTTGCATCATTTCTTAAGGCAGAGTAATATTCCCATTACATTTATGTCAGAGAGACAGCATGGTGTGGTAGATTTTGGTTCAAGTCTTGCCTTTGGCACATGCCAGCTGTATGACCCTGGACCAGTCACTCAAGCTTTCAGTGCTCTAAGCCAGCGCTTTTTAAATTGTGGGTCTTGACCAAAATTTAGCAACAGTAAAAGGTTTCTGAACTCACAATGACCAAAAATTTAAAAAAAAAAAAGCATGATGAATCCGAGGTGTTTCTGGCATCGCTTGCCAGTGTTGTATGGCGAAATTTCACTGCAGCCTTGATTCTGAACACAAAGGATGGACACCGTGCACTGTGAAAGCTCTCAGGCCATGCAACGTCAAAAAAAAAAAAAAGCCACGAGAACAGGGGTAAACGAGTGGGAAAAGTTTAAAAAGCCCTGCTCTAGGCAACTCCCTAAAATGATTAATTGCCGATGAGGTGCCCACCCGTATTGTTGGAGGGACTTTGCCTCGTTTGGAAGTTAGCAATAAATGACTGGTTCAGTCCCTTTCATGGGAATTCAAATCGTCTAGCCTACAGTAAAAGAGACTGAGGCAGAGCTCTGAACCAATGGCACTTTATTAAAGGATTCACAGTCCCCCTCTAATAAAGTGGACCTCAGCTCTTCCTCACAATCTGAGATGCCCTCTTCTTCCAGGGCCTTATTTTTATAGGCCCCGATAACTATACATTCGATATCTAGACATTCAAGGACGGGTATATAAAATACAGAATAATTCCATTGGTTGACATGATGCATAGGCTACAAATAAGCAAAGAATACATCAACAGGCATTGGGCAAGGCAGGCAATCACTGACTAGGGGGTGACAAGATGGATGGGGTACCCCTAAGGTTGGACAAGAGAAGATGATACAGGCTACACGTATGCTCCAAGAACACTGGGTTGGGGGAGGGGGTGTTTTCTGTGCCATGCCCCCACTCCTGCTTGGTAGAGTCATGGAATTTGAGCAAAACAGGATGGAGATAGCTGTGTTAGTGTTCTTGTGGGATTGTGGTATCCATAGCTGGTAAACCATTATGTCAAATCTTGAGGCCCATTATAGGGCCTTCCTACTAGAGAGTTATACAAAATATGGATTGGGAATAATTATATGGCTGACTAAATACATATTAATAGATGAGTATAATAAAACAATTTCTAACCATCATTACCCTTTAGGAAATCAAAATGAACTGACAGTTTCAGTAGGGGTCCTCAAGGAATTAACTTTCTTACACAGTGAATCAGTGAGCATTAAGTGCTTACTGTGTGCCGGGCACTCTACTAAGCACTAGGAATATACGCAAAAAGGCAAGACCAGTCCCTCCAAGTCACGTTGTAATGGGGAGAGAGCATGTACATAGACTGGTATGCTGTATATGAATATCAAGGTGACCTCCTTGGCATATATGCCTAGTAGTGAGACCCCTGAGACAAAGGTTATAAACATTTTAGCCACTTAGTTTGTTAGTCTAGTTTGAAATTGCTTTCCAGAATGGTTGGACCAATTAATAGCTGTACCAGCAGTGTATACTAGACAAACATTGATTAAGCACTTATACCAGGCACTGTAATAATTTGAGGTTTCAAATAAAGGCAAAAACTGCCCTTAAGGAAGTCATTCTAACAAGGGAAACAATGTAAATAAAACAGCCCCTCTAATATTACCTATTCCCTTGTTTTGTGATATTTGCCAGTATACTGGGTGTGAGGGGTAATCAAGAGCTTTGATTTGCGTTTGTTTCGTATGTTAGAAATTATGCATTTTACCTTTTTTTTTTTTTTGATTGCCCTTATCAGAAGGGATAATTTTTAACTTGGGGTGGAGGATTCATGGAGCAGTTAGAACCTGAGCTGGGCCTTGAAAGGAAAGACGGATCTCAACAGATACAAATATGAAAAGTGATAGTCTAGGCATGATGGTGACAGGAGAGATCTGCATAAATGCACAGGTATGGAAAAGGGCAGAATGAAATCGTGGGGATGGAAGATAGTATAGTCTGGCTGGCATGTAGTTGAACAGGAGGTAAATCTGGAAAGATGGGTTGGAGTCCGAAGGGAAGGGAGTGTATTAAATGTTAGCTTAAGGAATTTTTTTTATTATTCTAAGAAGACAGAGCTATTGAAGGTTCTTGAAAAATTGATCTGCCCATGAGGATCATAGAGTTAGTACTGGAAAGGACCTTAGAGTCTGAATCTAGCCCGTTCATTTTAAAGATGAGGAGACATTCCCAAAGAGGTCAAGTGGCTTACCCGTGGGTAGATGACGGATACCTGGCAGAGGTGGGATTTGAGTCTTCCGATTCCAAATCCAGCACCTTCTACAAGAGTGAAATGAAGACTACATTGGCAAAGGATGGCTGGATAGAACATGGATTAAGCGTTTAGTATGAGCTGGCCACAAAGAATCCGAGCCCTCGAGGAGCTTGCATTCTAATGGGAGGCCAAGGGAGATCCATTAGAACAGTTCAAGTATGGTGATTTGGGGGGGGGGGGGGTTTAAACCAGATTGGTAACACTGTGATTGTTGAGGAAGGAATCTATAACTTTCAGAGAGGTCTGTGATCTTGAATGGTTAAAAAAAAAAGTATTTTCCATAACCTCTAACAAATTTAGCATTCCTTCAATTCTGAATGTAGGCAACAAACTTCTGAGAAGGGACCCATGGGCCTCACCAGGGATCCATGACCCAATCCTCGAATGTTACAGATAAGAAACAGGCCCTTGGGGCTTTCCCTTACACTCTATTACCTATCTTAGGTCTAGGGAAAGGCACCTCCTGCCCAGAGAACTGTGGCCCCCGAAGGGTCCCCTCTTTATAAATGTAGTTTAGGGTAGCTCACCCTTGTCACATTCATTCCTGAGTTGCCTAGGATCTATGCTTTCCCACTGCACTGAATAGTTTCTTATCTGTGGATGTCAGGAGCTTGGAATCTTCCCACCATTAGAGGACCTCTGGCTGGGGAGTGAGCACCTAGAAGGGGGCATTTTGGCACCATGGTCAAAGCTCAGGTTGCCTCACCCTAATGGTGGCTATTGATATCAGAGCCAGGACTAGAACCCCAGCCTCCTGATCCCCAGTTCGGTGCTCTTTTCATCGGGCCATACTTGATTCTTGTTTAAGGGGCAAATTTGGAGACTCATTCCTTTTAAAGCCAGGTTTCTGGATACCACCAATATGACTGAGAAAACTTTGAGGCTGTTAATTAGGAAAGAAGGTACAATATGGCCATCCAGGGAAAAGTGGATTTAAAAAGGCCCTCTAGCTTAGCTGACCTCTGCTTATGATCAGCTACAGCTTGTTTTTGTCCTCCAGGAAGATTCACCCGGCCTTCCAAGAGCCCTATCCTTGCAAAAATTTCACTCAAAGTTTAGGGAGAATGCACCCCTGGTCATCAAGCAACTTCTATGGAGGGTGGTAGAAATTAAACTGCCATCTCTTTTTGGAGCCCTGTGTTGGCAGTTGGGACAGTACGATGATGAAATTAGACCTGTCCATCTCAGAATGCTTTTCTTTGTTTTATGGGTTTGCAAAGGAAAGAGTGTAGGGACCATGTTTTATTTCATGTAAATAAGACAACTAAAAAAGAAGGCAGAGGTGATAAATATCCAACAATTTCATCATTTATAAAATGTTAAGGGGTTAGAATAGATATCTTAGGGCTCCCCCATATTGGAACTCCATGATCTTTAAGTCTGGGACACGGATCTTAGAAGATCTTCAAAGCTAGAGGCAACCACAGGGATCAATCAGTTCAATTCCCTCATTTTGCAGATAAAGAAACTTGGTGGCAAAGATCCTTTGCTCCACTGTTCTCTCCATTCGGAAACGTTGCCTTTCTTGGAGTTCTGGCTTTTTTGCTTTTTGGGCTTTTTTCTTCCCAGGTGGTTGAATGACCTATTTGATGTTTTGGCCTGGGAACACCGAGTGGTCCAAACCTGTCCTCAAGGTTATTTCAGGCAGGTCGATTAGTCATGGAATCCCTATGCCTGGAACACCTAAATAGTGTGTGGTGGAGGAGGCCAGGGCTGCGACTGGGAGGGGGGTGGGTGTGGCTGTGAGAGAGTAGAGGTCACAGTCCCTTTAAAGGCCGGCGGAGATGTCGAAACCTCGAGTCGAGGGGGAGGGATAGAGAATCCACGGAGAAGAGCGCCAGTGACCTTTGCATAGGGCTGGGCCACCCGACGGGTGGCGCCGGGGCCTGGGGCCGGGAGCTTTAGGCTCCGAAACTGACAGCCCAGGGAGGAGCCAATGCCTTACTATGCCTGGCAGACCCACCAGAGCCAGGGCGGAGCGTCAAGGGAGACCCGGCAGGAGCCTGGGGGCGAGAACGAGGCAGCTGTCTAGGGAGTAGGACAGGCGTGTACTTGGAGAAGGAGCAGCGGATCGGCCCGCCCGGTCCGAGCCGCACCTAGCCAGGTGGCATTTACATTCTGTCCCGTCGCCACCGAAGCTCTCCGCGGCCATGGAGCTACCCGAACTGTCCGGAAAGGTCGCCGCCTTCTCCCTTACCGCCTTGCCTGTCTGCTACGCTTTGAACCACCTCTCTGAGCTTTCCCAGTGAGTGCTGGGCACCAAAGGGGGTAGGGAGGGGAGTGAGGAGGGCGAAGAACACTGACTCACTTCACCTCACCGTATGATTAAGAGGGAATTTTTTTTAAGGGGCGGGCAGTAGAGGCCAGTGCCAGGGATGCGGGGGATTTAATCGCTTCAGGAGATTGGCCTTCATTAAGTGTAGGCCATAAGGCCCTGGGGCTATTGCTTTTTCCAACCCACTTCCCCCATGGCTACCCCCAGGCCCCTCCTTCAAATGGTAGAGTGTTGGTGGGAGTCCGAAGATCCCATTCGTGTTCGCTCTTTCTTAAACAGCCTAGTTAAATTAACAAGATTACGAATTTTTCCTTTGAGGCTGATAGGGCTGAGAAGCAGATTGAGGCAATTTCGGATGTCCCATACTAGTCAGAGAAACAGAACTGTGAGGATACACCTTGGGTGGTCAGCTGGCACAGTTGATGGGACGATTAAAGTCCCAGGGAATTCCTGCCCAGTATTGCCAACCAGCGATTGACAGCCAGTCACTGAGCTTCTGCATTTGCCTGGTCCTTTGTTAGTCTGGGTAGGAGATACAGTCCTTGCCCTCTGGGATTCATGGTATGGTTAAAGACCAGATTCATTACACACGTCCAATAGAGAACAATACAGGGTAGGCTGACTAAATGTAACGTTGATAAACAAGGGCCAAGGTTCATGATAAAGGTACCATCCTGTGAGTGTTACATGGCAAAACAGTTCTTTCTAAGATTACCGGTGTGTGACCTTAGCCAAGTTACTGATCCTCTCAGGCCTCAGCTTCTTCATCTGTAAATTAAGGGGCATGTACTAGAAGACCCTAAGGGACACCTTACTCCAGCTTTGACAGCCTTCAACACATTTTCACTCCCCGACAGGGATGTTACTGTTTTTCTGGACTCCTGGAAGACACTACCCACTTCTTAATATAATACACTTTCCCATTTTACAGTAGTTTTATTTTAAATGAAGTTTCCCTGAATGAAATTTTGAGAGGCACCTTAATAATTGAAGGTAGATTCCTTCTGCAAATCTATCCTATTATATGATGATAATAACTAGCTGCGTGATCTTGGAGAAGTTACTCACTGTCTCTGGTCTTCAATTTCCTCTTCTGTTCACTGCTTCATAGATTTAGAAGAGGAAGGGTCCTCAGAAACAATCTAGTCCAACCCTCTCATTTTATCAGGAAACCGAAGCCCAGAGAAGTTGAGATTTCCCCTTACATGATTGTCAGAGTCCTCTTACATCAGAGTCAGGATTTGAACCCCAGGCCTCTGACACCATAGACAATGTTCTTTTTCTTTGTACTATGCTGTCTCTTAGTAATGCTGGAGGAGGGGGTATTCGAGCTAGATCATTTCTATCATCTATCCTAGCTTTGCCATGATCCCATGATTGGTCTTCTTGTTCCTATTATTTGTTGTGCTGTTCAGTCATTTCAGTAGTAAATAGTTTATATAAATATATATGGTGTATATATGTATATATATACATATATTGTCGTAAATAGTTTATATAAGTATATATGGTGTGTGTATATATATATATGTATGTGTATACATATCTATATCCATCTATCTATCTATCTATCTATCTATCTATCTATCTATCTATCTATCTATCTATCTATCTGGTATTTATTGAATAGGTGGGCCACTAGGTGGTGCAGTGGATAGAGTACTAGGCCTGGAGTTAGGAAGACTCATCTTCCTGAGTTCAAATATGCCCTCAGACACTGACTAGCTGTGTGACCCTGGGCAAATCACTTAACCCTGTTTGCCTCAGTTTCCTCAGTTGTAAAATGAGCTAGAGAAGGAAATGGCAAACTACTCCAGTATCTTTGCCAAGAAAACCCCAAATGGAGTCCCAAAGAGTCTGAAATGACTGAACAACAACAACAACAACAACAATTTTGGGATGTATGGGGTGCTCAGGGAGGACTAGAACCTCTGGTGCGAGGTGTTACGGAGCTCTTTTCAGGGCTATTCGTCCACTTTTGGTGTCCACCACCTTCTTTCAGTTCTCACCTGGTGCTCCAAGAAGCTGTCTGCACAGCAGCCACATTTCAGTAAACCATTTTGGCAGAAGGGCTAAACCAGTTCTCACCTTTCAGTGAATTAGGGGGATGTCTGCCCCAAAGTGTGAAGACTTCCCCTGGCAGAATGGGCAGATGAGAAAAATTTGTTACAAAGGCCATGAAGGCAGCTGAAGCAAGTGCTGCAGAGGCTTAGAGCTTGGTCAGACATTGAAGATGCCAATCATCCTGACTTCTGTTCTGCCATTGGACTTCAATGAGACTCCGGAAGAGAAAGTGAGGCTGATGACTTTGTGCAGCTCTGCCTCACTTAAATCCAATTCTCAAGCAAGTTAAGACATCATCCATGATACCATTGGCCTTTTTCCAAAATGGAGGATGAATAACAACAACACCTGAATAGATGGGAAGGCTCTAGCAGGAAGGAGACCTGAAAAAGTCCTCTTGTAGTAGGTGAGATTTGAGCTGAGTCTTGAAAATCCTTGGAAAATAAAGAGGCTTCAGCCTGTGGGAGCAAGAAGAGTATTCCAGGCACGGGGCTAGCCAATACAAAGACGTAGAGATTGGGGATTGGCTTATTTGTTCCTGGAACAGGATGCTCAATGTAGATAGATCATAGAATGTGATTCTGTGGTGTAGTGGACAGAAGGGTGGTCTCAGAGTCATTAAATCCTGGAATAACATCCTACCTTTGACGTGTACAGTCTCTGTGACTCTGGGCAAGTCTCTTAGCACCCCAGACAACTCTTTCAAACTATAAGCTTCCTAGCGATTCCCTCTGCATTGTACTGATGGAGAGGGGATTGTACTTCCTAGCAGAAGCTAGGATTGTAAGCTTCCTAGTGGTTCCCTCTGCATTGTACTGATTCCATCAGAGGGGAATTCCCTATATCAATGAATCACAGATCTAATAGAAAACAAAGTTAACAGAAGAAAAGAAAACATTCAGACTCAGAAATAATAGGAAGGAAAGGTAATTAGATGTGTGTATAAAAAGAAATCTAACTAGTCTCAGACTTGGGGACTAATAGTAGCTATATTATCTAACTATAGCTGCTCAGGCGTATTTTTAGCTCCTGCCTCCTTGCCAGCCTCAACATAAAGCAGCTCCTTCCTACTTGGGCAACTCTATCACACATATTTAACTGATACAGCACTTACAAGATTTGAAGTCAGAGGACCTGGGTTCAAATCCCCACTCTTCTATTTACTTGAAGGATAGTTTGGGATACCAGACAAGAATCCCTGGTGTCCACTCACACGATCCTCAAGGATAACAGATTTTCGGGGGCAGAGCCAAATGGCAGCTGGAAAGCAGGGACTAGCATGAGCTCCCCACCAAATCCCTCCAAAAATCTATAAAAAATGGCTCTGAAAAAATTCTAGAACTGCAGAACCCACAAAATAGCGGAGGGAAGGAGGGCTCTAGCCCAGGACGGCCTGGATGTCTCTGGGTAAGGTCTATCCCACACGGAGCTGGGAGTGAGGGGAGCAGAGCTGAGCCCAGCGTGGGCGGTGCGGACCAACCAGACGAGCTGGGCGGAGGGTGCCCTAGCGCTCTGAATCAGTGAGCTGCAGCAGTTACCAGACTTCTCAACCCACAAACACCAAAGACAACAGAGAAGGTTAGTGGGAAAAGCTGCTGGGGACAGAGTGTAAGAAGGAGTTTGCTGTTTGGCCACTGCCCCAGGGGCAGCGGAGGTGGGGCAGCTACAGAACTAGAGCTGCAGTTGCTTCTGGCACCAGGTCCACCTGGTGGGAGGAATTAAGTGGCAGATCAGAGCAGGTGTGTAGAGCCTACTGAAGATCTAAGTCCAGTCTGGGTTGGGGGTTCTTGGGGAAGGAGGAGTGTTGGTGTGGCAGAGCTGGCGCATCCCCCCAAGCTTGGAACATAGTACTCTCTACTCTATAAGCAGTCATACCTCAACGAAAAACTCAAGGGTCAAGTAAGTTAGCTGGGAACATGTCCGGGCAGTGAAAACGCACCCAGATTCAGTCTCAGACCTTGGAATCTTTCTTTGGTGACAAAGAAGACCAAAACATATAGCCAGAAGAAGTCAAAGACCCTATGACAAAAGCCTCCAAGAAAAACATGAACTGGTCTCAGGCCATGGAAGAGCTCAAAAAGGATTTGGAAAGGCAAGTTAGACAAGTAGAGGAAAAATTGGGAAGAGAAATGAGAATGTGAGAAAACCATGAAAAACAAGTCAATGACTTGCTAAAGGAGACCCAAAAAAATACTGAAAATTATACTGAAGAAAATAACACCTTAAAAAATAGACTAAGTCAAATTGCAAAAGAGCTCCAAAAAACCAATGAGGAGAAGAATGCCTTGAAAGGCAGAATTACCCAAATGGAAAAGGAGGTCCAAAAGACCGCTGAAGAAAGTACTACCTTAAAAATTATATTAGAGCAAGTGGAAGCTAGTGACTGGTTGAGAAATCAAGATATTATCAAACAGAACCAAAGGAATGAAAAAATGGAAGACTATGTGAAATAAATATCTCATTGGAAAAACCACTGACCTGCAAAATAGATCCAGGAGAGATCATTTAAAAATTGTTGGACTACCCGAAAGCCATTATCAAAAAAAAAAAAAAAGCCTAGATATCATCTTTCAAGAGATTATCAAGGAGAACTGCACTGATATTCTAGAGCCAGAGGGCAAAATAGAAATTAAAAGAATCCACCGATTACCTCCTCAAAGAGATCCCAAAAAGAAATCTAGGAATATTGTGACCAAATTCCAGAGCTCCCAGATCAAGGAGAAAATACTGCAAGCAGCCATAAAGAAACAATTTGAGTATTGTGGAAACACAATCAGGATAACCCAAGATCTAGCAGCTTTTACATTAAGAGATCAAAGGGTTTGGAATGTGATATTCTAGAGATCAATGGAGCTAGGATTAAAACCAAGAATCACCTGCCCAGCGAAACTGAGTATCATGCTCCAAGGCAAAATATGGACTTTCAGTAAAATAGAGGACTTTCAAGCCTTCTCAGTGAAAAGACCAGAGCTGAATAGAAAATTCAACTTTCAAGAATCAAGAATCAAGAGAAGCATGAAAAGGTAATCAAGAAAAAGAAATTGCAAGGAACTCACTAAAGTTGTACTGTTTTGTTTACATTCCTATATGGAAAAATGATGTATATGATTCATGAGATGTTGGTATTAGGGTAGCTGAAGGGAATATGCATATATATATATTTATATGTCTATATATATGTATATGTCTATATATATGTACATGTGAGTATGTATGTATGTATATGTGTATGAGTATATATATATGTGGAGAGAAAGAGCAGGCACAGGGTGAGTTGAAGATGAAGGGAAGATATCTAAAAGAAATAAAATCAAATTAAGGTATGAGAGAGGAATATATTGAGAGAGGGAGATAGGGAGAGATAGAATGGGGTAAATTATCTCGCATAAAAGTGGCAAGAAAAAGCAGTTCTGTAGGAAGAGAAGACCATATATACTCAATTGGGTATCTTACCCCACAGGAAAGAAGGAGGAAGGAGATAAAAAAAGGGGGGATGATAGAAGGGAGGGCAGA
>CM053622.1:57842388-57871482 GCA_028646595.1 Phalanger gymnotis
GAACAGGGCAACCAGAATATATGCCATCTTGGAGTAGGGGGGAGGGTAGAAATGGGGAGGAAATTCGTAATTCAAACTCTTGTGAAAATCAATGCTGAAAACTAAATATATTAAATTAAAAAAAAGAAAAAAAAGGATAACAGATTTTCTTGAGGAAATAGAACAGTGATTAGCAGGAGGATCTCTGGATTTCTAAACTTTACTCAGCTGAATTTCTGATCTAAGTAAAGAGACAAAAAAACACGATTTAGGTGGTTACAGGACAAAACCAATGAATTGTAAATAGGACCAATTAAAAAAAAGACAGAATCTATCCAATCATTTCACCCCCTTCCAAGCATCTCCATTCCTGTAGAGTACACACCATCCTCCCAGTCATCCAGGTGAATGGCCTCAGTCATCCTTGACTCTTTATTCTCTTACATGTTTTGCCAATTCTACAATATCTCTTGCATCTCAGTTCCTTTATTTCTTTTTAAAATTAAATGCCTATTTTCAATGAACAAAAATAAATGTTCTCTCCTTCCCATCCTACCTCACTAAAAAAAGAAAAAAGGAAAGGAAAATCCTAGTAGCAAATATTCTCTCAGTCAAGCAAAACAAATTCCCACATTGGCCATATGAAAAAAACAAACCCATGTGCTTCCTTCTGCAGCCTGAGTCTATCACCTCTCTGTTAGGAGCTGGGTAGCATGCTCCCAGGCCCCTTCTTTCTACTCATAGGGTTACCACCCTAGTTCAGGCCCTCATCACTTCTTAAGCAGTCTATTTCAATAGCCTCTTCTTTGTCTTTCCTGCTCCAATGAGTCCTACACATAGCTGTCAAAGTGATTTTCCTAAAGGGCAGGTCTGACCGTGTCACTCCTTCCTCAATAAACTCCACTGGTTCCCTTTTGCATCTAAGATCAAATAGAGATTTCTTTCTTTGGCATTTCGAGCCCTTCACAACCTGACCCTACCTACTTTTCTAAGCTTATTTTAAATTTCTCCCCTTTTCGCACTCTTCAGTCCAGCAATACTGGCATTCTTGCTGGCATTCTTGACACACATAGCTCTATCTCCTGACTCCAGACCTTTGCTCTGGCTGTCTTCCATTCCTATATGCATTGCATCTTTGTCTCTGTCCCTTAAAATCCCCAATTCCTTTTAAAATTCAGCTCAAGCTCTACCCTTAAAATGAAATCCTTTCTCACCCCCACCCCCTCAGCTGCTGATGCTTCCTCCCTCAAAAGACTTTGAATCTGTTTTATGCATACTTACATATATTGTCTCTTCCCATAAAATGTAAGCTCCTACAGGCAGAGGACCTTTTCTCTTTATCTTTGGGTCCCCAGTACCTAACAAAGTGCCTGGTACATATTAGGTGCTTAATAAATGCTTGTTTGATTAACTGATTGAACTTGGAAGACTAGACAACCAGATCATTCTCCTTACCACCCCCCATAATAATCGTCACCTTTCTTCAGTTTCTATTAGAAATACCCTCCTTCTCCCCCTCCTTTTATCTAAACTCTATGTGGTTCTCAAGACCCAGCTTTCATGCCCAACAAGCCCTCTCTGACCTCTCTGGCCTTCACTGTCTGTCTGCTGACCCTTCCTGCCCCAGAAATTAAATATGAGCCATGTCGCTTAATCTATACTCTGTGTTAGTCTCTATTTTTATGGATGCCTTGTTTCCCCAGACACATTGTAAACTCCCAAAGGTAGGATCTGAATCGTCTTCTATTGTCTTTCCTCATGTGTCCTGACATGGAGCTGGACACGTAGAGTAGGGGTGGGAGCGTTTTTGTGTGGAAAAACTTGTCATCAACCTAGGAAATCAGGCTACTGGGTGAAATCACTTTGCCTTAGCCTCTCTTCCCAACCAGTGAAAACGAGAGGGTCAGATTTGATAATCTCTGAGTTCCTTTTTAGCTCTAACATGCCGTGCTCCTGGGACAGTCACACTTTTCTCCACCTGCTTTCTCTGGACTCTGAACCCCCTGGCACAGAGGCCTCCCCCTTCCCCCACCACCCATGGGAGCACAAGTCACATTCTGCCTGTTTTGAGTTTTAGGTAGGTCAGGAGAAAGGGAGGTAATCATCAGATGGAGCGGTCTGCATGTTTGTGACAATCCTTGATGACCTCAGTTGAGGTCAGGCCCGCACACAAAATGTGCCCCACAATCCTCTCTTTACAGTTACAGAACAGAGTGTTAGTACTAGAGGGCACCTTTACCCACAGAGACTAGAGGGTCATAGGGATTAGGATTGAAAGACACTTTAAAGATCATCTAGTCCAATCCTTTTTTCAGATGAGGAAACTGAGGCCCAGAGAAAGAAAGTAACTTGCCCAGAGTCATAGAAATAGTAAGTAGCAGAACTGAGATTTAAATCTAGGTGTTCTGATTATAAATCGAATGATGTCACAGCTGGAAGAAACTTTGTGCTTAGGAAGCAGGGGCACTTTAAGGCCAAGGAAGGATGCAACAGAATCCTAGCTCTTCTCCGTTTTTCTTGACCCTTAAACCACCCCTCCCCCAACTCCATGAAAGGTGCATTGGGGTTGGGTTATGGAAGTCTGCTTTGAAATGTGCCCCCAATAAACCCTTACCTCTTTCTGGTCTCAGTTTCTCCATCTGGAAAATGCAGTTGATGCTCCTTGGTAGATAAGGAAGGGAAGAAGTGAGGAGAAAAGGGAGAAAGGCTTTGGAGAATCAAAGTATGCCTTAATTACCCTTTTGAAAAGCCGTAAAAGACAATCCCCCTACAGAATCAGGTAGGAGGTCGTTATATATGACCTGTCAGGTTCTTCGCATCTCTTACACTTACTTGTTAGTCCTGCTCGTTCAGGATCCTCTGAGCTTTGACATTCTGTGACACTCCTGTTCTGGGTCATCTGCCTTCTCCTCTGGGTCCCAGATTATCCCAAGCCTCTGCCTCTAATCCCATTACAGATGTCTATCATCTGTTAAGGAGGATGTGTACCACTTGGGATTTCTTTAGATTAGAGCTTTTTTCTTTCCTCAGGACCATAGTTAGAAAAAAAGACAGTGTCCTTACACAACTCATATTTGCTAAAACAACTCCTGGATAACCATCTGCCTCCTTTGCTCTTATGTATGTATTGGTGAATGAAGCTGGAGGTAGTTACCCAACTGTGCTGACTGGGTCCATTACCATTTGTGTCCTCTAATCTCAACAGGGTTCAATTGCCAAAAGGCAATCCTTTTACTCCTAACTGATTCTCTCTCACATTCCCCATTGTAGATGTTCCAGACCTTTTCTTCTCTCCTCAGGTGGCCCACACCATCCACTCCCCACCCCTCTCAGCAGAGGGTCTTTCCTCAAACTTTATACAGAAAATAAAGGCCATTCACCTTGAGCTCTCTCTTCTCCTCTACTCTATATCTCAAAACCTGGTCATCTTTCATTCTCTCTTTCTTTACCTATCTCCGCAGGAAAATTGGCCTTGCAATCATTTCCTTTCTCAGCATCAGTGTCTTAAATACCAGCTACTGCATCCCTGCAGCGTACAAACCAACTTGAGTCCTTTAAAAAAGCTTCACTTGACCCTACATCCCTTCAAGCTATCATCTTATATTTCTCTTGCCTTTCATGGCCAAGTTCCTAGAAACAGACATCCTCCATATTTGCTTTCACTCCCTTTCTTCTAACTTGTTTCTCGGCCCCTTGTAGTCTGGCTTCCAGCCTTATCACTTAACTGAAATGGCTCTCTCCAAAGGGTCTTTCCAAAATCTCTTAAATGCCACGTACAGTGGCATTTTCTTCATCTTCATCCTTCCTGACATCTCTGCAGAATTGGATAATACTGACTTTGGGTCTTCTCCCAGTTGGACCAATCCTTCTGTCCCCTTTCTTGGGTCTCCATCACTAGCTGTTGATGTCCCTCAAGGCACTGTCCTGAGCCCTCTTCTCTTTTCACACCATACAATCTCACTTAGTGAACTCATCATTTTCCATAGGTTCAACGATCATACTTATGAGGATGGCTCCGAGATCTTTCAATCCAGCTCTAGTCCTTCCATTGAGCTCCAACTGACTGTTGGACACTTTTAACACTTTTAGATGTCTCATAGACATCCCAAACTAAATGTATTCAAAAAGAACTCATACTTTCCCAGAAAACTTCTCCTCTTCCAAAATTTCCTATTACTGTCAAAGACACTGTCCTCTTTCTAGTTGCCCAGGTTCACAACTTTAGAGCCACTCTCGACTCCTTGCCCTCATTCTTCCTCACTCCACATATCTAATCAGTTGCCAATTATTAGGTTACCCATCTCTTCTATTCTTCCCCTTTTCTGCATTCATACAGCCATCACTCTGGTTCAGGCCCTCAGCATAGCTCACCTAGACTGTTGCTTCCTAATTGGTCTCCTTGCCTCAAGTCTCTCCCCGCTCCCATCTATCTTCCACAGAATTGCCAAACTGTTTTTTTCTAAGGCACAGGTCTGACTGGGTGACTCCCTTATTCAACCACAGTAGCTCTGTATTAACTCCAGGACCAAATAAAAAATTCTCCAGCATTAAAGCTCTTCGCAACCTGGCCCCTTCCTACCCTTACATATTATTCCCTAGTACCTTCCCCTCTGAAATGGTCTTGTTTTTCTCATAGCTACATCTTGTATATGACTAGTTATTGCACCATTTTTGCCTGTCTTTGTATCCCCTGAGTTTAGCAAGATGCCTGGAACACAGTAGGCACTTAATGAATGCTTACTGCTTGACCACCCTCTCTTCTTGGATACACTCCCCTCTCTGTATTTAACTTGCACTTTGTATTTCCTTATATGTATGTATACATATACATATAGCCCAGAGGGAGCAACAGATAAAGCGAGTTAGGAAGGCCTGAGTTCAAAACTTGACCCAGTCACTAATCAGTTGTGAGACCCTAGACAAGTCACCTAACCTCTGTCTACCTTAGTTTCCTCAACTGCAAAATGGCAAAAATAGCACCTACTATACAAGGTTGTTATGAGGATAAAGTGGAGAGTATTTGTAAAATCCTTTGTAAACCTTAAAGCACGATATAAATGCTATCTAGCTATCTACATCCCTTCCTGTTAGAATGTAAATTCCTTGTGAGCAGGGTCTGTTTTTGTCTTAGTGTCCTTAGCTGCTACCACAGTGCCTGACTGACACGTTTTTATTGTTGTTTAGTGGTTTTTCAGTCGTGTCTGACTCTTTGTGGCCCCATTTGGAGTTTTCTTGGCAGAGATACTGGAGTGGTTTGCCATTTCCTTCTCCAGCTCATTTTACAACTGAGGAAACTGAAGCAAATAGGGTTAAGTGATTTGCCCAGGGTCACACAACTAGTAAGCATCTGAGGCTGGATTTAAACTTAGAAAGATGAGTCTTTCTGACTCCAGGCCTGGTACTTTATCCACTGTACATCCTAACGGCCCTACTGACACATAGTAGGTGCTTAATAACTGTTGGTTAATTGATGATTTGGTTGGCAGCATCAGATCCAGATAAATTCAGAAAAGAGGAGAGAAAACTTGAAGTGAGATATTTTTAAGGAAGACTGGTTGGGACAAGACTTGGTGACTGATTAGATTGAGGGGAGTGGTGAGGAGGGATAGGTAAGAGTCAAAAAGAATATTATATAGCTCCTTAAAGTTTGCAATGTGCTTTTGTGGGAGTAAATATTTATATAGCGCCTACTGTATACCATGCACTGTGTATTCTTTATAAGGATTATCTCATTTTATCTTCACAACAGCCCTGGGAGGCAGGTGCTATTATTATCTGCATTTTACAGTTGAGGAAACTGAGGCAAACAGAGGTCTTGCTCAGTCACACAACTAGTAAGTTTCTGAGGCTGGATTTGAATGCAGGTCTTCTTGACTAGGTCTTGGTCTAGGTCTTGACTCTAGGACACCTAGTTACCCCTGCTAGCAGCAGAAATAGGGAGACTGGGAATGATGATGGATTTGGCAGTAAAAAACTGAGTTCAGTTTGGAACATGTCAAACTTGAGGTCCCAGCTGAACCTACAGATGGAGATGTCTGGCTGGAAGTCAGGAAGACATCTGGGACTAGAGTTCAGTCAGTGGAGAAGTTGAGGCTGGAGAGTTGGGAATGGAGGAGAGACTTTAGAGAGAGAAGCAGGCTGAGGGTCTTGGAAAGTTGCCCACAACCAGGGACACGTTCCCTTCCACTTGGGCTTTCCCTCTGAGATTATCTTCCATTTACGCTATCTGTATTTTGTAGGTAGATAATCGTTTGCATATTGTCTACCTCATTAGACCATGGCTCCTTGAGGGCAGAGACTGTCTTTTGCCTTTCTTTGTATCCCCGGTGGTTAGCACAGTGCCTGACACATGGTAATAAGTACTTGCGGATGGACCAGGAGGAGAAAAGGGAATTTAAGAAGACAAATAGGAGAACCAAGAATGTAACAGACATCAAGGGAAGGGAAAGTATCCAGGTGGGGAAGGATCCACCAGTGTCACAAAATGTAGAAATTTATAGCTTACTACCCATGTCACCCTGTGTATGTCTATTTTGCTCTTCTAGAATAAGGACTATGAAGATGCCACCAGATTTGGAAATCAGGTCACTAGTGACTAGAGAGAAAAGTTTCAATAAAATGATGAGGGTTCAAATCACACTGAAAGGAGTGAGTGGGTAGTAAGAGAGTAGAGACGCTGGACCTTAGGTTTAGACCAAGGGTTCTTCCTGATAGTCCCAAGTGTGTTGGACCTCATCCCCGACCTGGGCACCATCCTGACTCCTCATTTACTTCCCAGTCCATTGGGTGTGGCTATCCTGAGTGCAATGATCGTGGCGCTATTGTTTGTGGCCATCTCCAGTCTGGCCCAGAGAGAGATCTCTCGCGACCCTCTTTTTGCTGGTGAGTCCTGGGGAGCAAGGGAGACGGAAGGTTGTGGGAGGGTTAGTGAAGTTTACAGTGGGAGAGAAGCATCTGTTACCATGACCTTTGGCCTAGTGCCCTGACATTAGACTGGGGGACTGGTATGAAGCAAGCATAGCCTGCTCCCAAATCATGGAGTCCTAAGGTCCCTTTCAGCTCAGCTGTTCTATGTTCTGGGTCCTCAAGTCCTCCCAGCTCTGACATTCTGTGTCCTGAGGAATCTTCTTGCTCTGTCATTCTAATGTCTAGGGTCCTCTCCACTCCCAACTCTGACATTCTGTCTTCCAAAGAATCTTCTCTCTTCCATTCTATGTCTGCATCTATAGTCCTCCCAAGTCTGATATTCTCTGACATTCCACGTTCTGGATCTAAAGTCTGTCTGGCTCTGACCTTTTATATGTTCTTGAGGCACATCCAAATCCAGGGCTATATTGGCTTTTGGCTCTGACATTCTGTGCTCTCTGGAGGGTCCTCACTCTGACACTGTTATAAGGGCATTCCCAGCTTTCATGTTATTCTATATTCAAAGGGCTCTCCTAGCTCTGACATTCTGTGTTCTAAGGGTCGGTGGAAAGGGTGGAAAGTTGCCCACATCCAAGGACATCCCTCCCCTCCATTTTCTGCCATCCGACCTTGACAGTCTTTGTTCTATGGTGTAAAGTTCCATCTAATTCTAACATTCTATGTTGTTTGGTTACATTTGGGTCCCTTGCTACCCAAGGGAAGTGGTTGGAATTATATCCCCACCCCCTCAAAAAGATTATTAGTTCTTTGAGAGTAGGGACTGTGTAATGTTTCATCTCTGAATTCTAGTGCCTAGAACCTTGGACAAATTGCTGAATTAAATTACCTTGGCTGGGCCAGGGATGGGGGGAGGGGGAGTCTGACCTGTCTGTCCTCTTCCCGCAGTGTTTACCATCTTTTCCTTCACCTCCCTTGTCGATTTGTTCATTGCCCTTGAGGAGGATGGCTATGTGACAGGCCTCATGGAATTCTATACTCGAGAGGTAAGCCCTACCCTTCCCTGTTTCTCCTGGAAGGACTCATTAGTAGTTTCCAGCCTAGCCCTACACCTTCCCTTCTGTTCCTTTGTTACTTCAGAGGGAGCCATTTCTGCGCACAGCCCATGGGATTTTTAGCTGCTACTGGGATGGCATTGTTCATTATCTGCTCTACCTCACCATGACAGGGGCCATTGCAAACAGGTAAGGAGGCTCCCTGGAAGAGGCAGGGGGCAGGAAGAGGAGAAGAGATTCCTTGTCGGGGAAGGAAGAGGCAGGGAAGGCATCAGGGGCTGGGACTCAGGAAGCACCTCCTAGAGGAGATAATAATGTTAACAATTAGGGTACAATACTGGGGGTCTTAGGGTAATGCTCGATGTGTTCTGGGTTTTGGATCAAATTGGTGAGACCAGGAAATTCCCAAGACTTAAGGGGATGTAGGAGTCATATAACCCAGAATTTCACAACTGGAAGTAACTCTAGAAAATAAAATCCAGAATGTTAGACCTAGAAGTAATCATAGAACACAAATCACAGGGTGTTGAGCTGGAAGAGCTCTTAGAACCTAGAACCTGGATTGTAAGAACTGGGAAGGACATGAGAAATGATCTCCAGGGGTGAGGAACCTGTGGCCTCGAGGCCACATGTGGCCTTCTAGGTCCTTGGGTGTGGCTTTTTGACTGAGTCGAAGTTTTACAGAACAAATCCTTTTATTAAAGGGATTTGTTCTGTGAAGTTTGGATTCAAAGGGCCACACTTTATATGTATGAAAACTGATGCTCAGAGAGGTGGAAATGATTTGCTTAAGGTCACAGAGGCAAAGAACCCAGTCTCTTTCCTGCCTTCATCCAGACTTTGCTTAAAGACCTCCAGTGAAGAGCCCATTATCTTCAGAGAGAGCCCACTGCACTTTTGTATCACTTTAATGATTAAAACATTTTTTCTTACATCAAGCATAAGCCTGCCTTTTCTCAGCTTCTGCCTATTGCTCTTAGTTTTGTCCTCCGGGGCCAAGCGGAATAAGTGTAACCTTACTACAAATATTTGAAGAGAGCTTAAGTCTTGTATTCTCCAATTTAAACATCACTAATTCACAAGAGGGCTGCTAGGTGGCGCTATAGTGGATAGAGTGCTGGGCTTGCAGTCAGGAAGACTCATTTTCCTGAATTCAAATTTGCCCTCAGATATTCTCACTTAATCCTGTTCGCCTCCGTTTCCTCAGCTGTAAAATGAGCTGGAGAAGGAAATGGCAACCAGCTCCAAAATCTTTGCCAAGAAATTTCCAAATGGGGTCAGGAAGAGTCAGACATGACTGAAACGACTGAACAACAAAAAGATTGCACGGTGTGGATAGAGTGCCTGTCCTGGACTCATCTTCCTGAGTTCAATTCTGCCCTCAGCTGTGTGACCCTGCTAGAGGTGACCATGAGGAAGGAATACATTCCAAACCTGGCAAATGAAAGTGAGAGAATGCCCAGGAAGGAGAGTCTGGGAAGGGGGGGGGAACACAAAATAAGACTGGAGACATAGTTAGGAGTCAGATTGTTGCCAGCAGCTTTTGGGAAGACTTTCCACTTTCAACAGCTATTAAGTACCTATTATTAGAGGATCTTGTGATAGGCACTGGGAGAGAGAGGAAGGGAAGAAGGGAGAGAGACAGAGAGAAGGAGGGAGGGAAGAAAGGAGAGAGGGAGGAAAGAAAGGAAGGAAGAAAGAAAGAAAGAAAGAAAGAAAGAAAGAAAGAAAGAAAGAAAGAAAGAAAGAAAGGAGGAAGGAGAAAGGAGGTGAAGGCAGAAAGAAAGGAAGGAAGAGAAAGAAAGAGGGAGGGAAGGAGGGAAGGAGGAGGGACAGGAAATAGAAAAGAAGAAAAGAGAGGAAGGAAGAAAGAAATAAAGAAAAGAAAGGAGGGGGAAAAGAAGGAAGGAAGGGAGGAAGAGAGAAAGGGCTTCAAATGCTAGACTGAGGATTTTGTGTGTTACCATAGAGATAGTAGGGTGCCACTGAAGAGTTTTGACTAGAGAAGTTACATAGTCTGATGTATATTTTAGGAATATCAGTTTGGCAGTGAGATGGAGGATAGATTAGATAGGGGAGAGCCTGGAAGCAGGGAGACCAATTAAGAAGCTCTCATCAAGTATTTGAAGGGCTGCCAAAAAAATCTTTATCGAGGATTGGTTGAAGGAATTGGGGATGTCGAGCCTGGAGAAGAGAAGACTCAAGGGGCATATAATGGTTTGTGAGTATTTGAAGGGCTGTCATGTGGAAGAAGAGAGATCAGACATATTCTGTTTGACCCCAGAGGACAGAACTAGAAGCACTGGGGGACAGTTGCTGAGAGGCAGATTTTGACTCTACATATGGAAAAATATACTAACAGAACATGCACTCCCCTCCCCTGCAGCCCCTTCCCACCATACTGCTCCCAGTGGAGGCTTTCAAGTGAAGGTTTGATGATCATTTGCCAGGAATCTTTGAGAGGATTCCAGCTCTGGTTTAGAATAGACTAGATGTCCTCAGGACTGGCCAAGGGAGTCAGAGTTCCTACTGGCCCCCTTCTCTTATTGTCCTTCCACCTTGACATCCTTCTTTGACTTGGTTTCCTTACTCACTCCTCCACAACCCCCTTTCTGGATAAGGAATCTATCTCTGCAACCCCTTCACCCATTCACCCAATCTGAAGGATCAAGAAAATTGCCAGCTTCTCTCTCTGTTTCTCTCAGGAAGAGATATAGAAGCCTCGGGCTATACTGGCTTGGATCACTGGTCATGAGCATCATGGTTTTTGTCCCAGGAAACATTCTTGGTAAGTGTCATGCCTTTGAGATGTGCCGCATGCTTGGTAAGTGACGTGCTCGGTGCCAGAGCTTCAGAGGAAAGGGGATTGGGAGTGAGTGAGAGAGGAGAGCTTTGCAACTTGATCTAGCAGTCTGGATAGGCCAGACACAAGGCCAGTAGCTTCTCTACCAGTTCTGTCCCAGACTTCTCCTGTGCCATCCTCCCTCCCCCAAAAGAGGCCTTCTTTCCTATTTGGAGAAGAGAGAGACCTACCCCAAGACTGACTGATCCCACTTTCAGTTCTGGGGTATGTGGTAGGGGAGGATTTATCTTGCCAGAGCCAGCCTCTTGCCAGCAGCTTTTGGGAAGAAATCTTCACTTTCAAAAAACATTTATTAAGTACCTATTGTTAGAGGCCCTTGTGATAGGCATTGAGAGGAAGAGGAAGGAAGGAAAGAAGGAAGGAAGGAAAGGAAGGGGAGAAAGTGAAGGAGGGAGGAAGAGAGAGTGAGAAGGGAAGGGAAGAAAGGGAGGCAGGAAGAGAAAAAAAGAGGAAAGAAGAAAGAGAAAGAAAGGAAGGAGGGAAGGAGGAAGGGAGGGAGGAAGGAAGGAAGAGAAAGAAAGTAAGGAAGGAAAGAAGAAAAGGAAGAAAAGAAGGAAGGGAGAAAGGAAGAGAAGAAAAATAAACAGGAAGGAGAAGAAAGAAAGGGAGGGAGGGAAGAAGAAAATAAGGAAGGAAGAAAAACATTTATTAGGCACCTACTATGTGCCAGACATTGTATTAAAAGCTTGGGGATACAACGAGAAAAACAAAACAGTCCCTGATTTCCAGAGCTCACATAGTGAACTTTTTAGCTTTCCAGCGCACAGCAAAGCAGATGGTCACATATCTTCTCCAGTGTCCTTTCCATTGATAAAATCATATCTGTTTCTGACATTAAACCACTGGATAGTGCCGAGCACTTTGGGGTGGGACCTTTCTTGTCTGGGTATGTGGGTACCTATTTTCTGGGTAGCTATTGACTGCAGCATCTGCAGAGGGAGGCACCTGGGAGTATCTTCACAAGAACCCCTCACCTGGACAGTGGGTACTGTCCAGGGGCCTGTTAAATTCCTGACCATTTGTTAAAACCTAAAGTAAAGGCCACCTCCTCCAGGGAGTTTTTCCTGATCTTCTTGGTCAATGACACTGTCTCCTTCAACTTACATTGCACTTGGCTTACCCTCTCTTATGCATGTTTCACTGAACTGGATTTTTTATTCTTTCTTTTTTATCTTATTGATATCTTTTTTTATTCTGTCACATTCATCTCCAAATATAGCCTTCCCCTTTCCCCTTTCCAGTGAAACATTTGCTGTAACAAAGATTTTAAAAAGAAAAAAAATAAAATAGCCCAGCAAAACCAGTGAACACATCCATTGTGTTCCACACTTACAGGCCTTCACTTCTGCAAAAAAAGGAGTCTTTGTATGGGGGTCTTATTTATCTTCGGAGCCCTGCCAGTTGACATCTAGCGGTTACATCAGCCCTGTGGAGAAGATTTCTTCCATTCCACCATTACCAACACCGACTACTATCCAACTCCCACCAAAGGCAGATAAACCCAAGATCCCCAGGAATAGCAGTATCTCCAGACCACCAGCCTTGTCTCCAGCTAATCCCCTGTGCCACTCTTCAAGCTTCCTTCCTTCCTTCCTTCCTTCCTTCCTTCCTTCCTTCCTTCCTTCCTTCCTTCCTTCCTTCCTTCCTTCCTTCCTTCCTTCCTTCCTTCCTTCCTTCCTATCTATACCACTTGGCAATGGCCTCTATAGGTGGTATAGCCCCAGCCTCCTGAGCAGCCACAGTTCCTGAAGATCCGGTAGGGATAAGGACTGGACTTGTGATTTTATTGGCATAGATAAATTTATAAATTTCCTGATAAGGAAACTCTCTCCACCAATGCAGGTCAGCATCTTCCCTGAAACTTTTCATCTTAGAGAGGCGCCTGGCAAACTGAGAGGTTACGTGATCTGCCCAGAGTCATACAGCAAGAGTAGAACCTTAAAAACCATTGTGCTCTGTGGAAGTGTGAGTTGTCGTTACCATGCCTGCTAGGATCTCAGCTCTCCTAGCATCTGCAAACATTCACTGACCATTATCAATATGGTGCTCCTGTGCTGGGCAGCAGACAGAAATGGACAAAGCCAAGTCCTTACCCTCTCAGGGCTTGCTGTCTAGTAGAGGAGATACAGGCACAGAGACAAGGCAGAGTGTGATTTTATAGCTTAGGAGAGAGACAGAGGCATAGTGCTAAGGGGATGCAGAGGAGGGAGTGATCACTGACAGGTGGAATGGGGTCCTGGTGGATCTGTGAAGGCCTCCTGGAGGAGGTGACATTTGGCAAGGATAGGATTTGGACGGACAGAGAGGAGAATATGGTGATTCTAGATACAGGGGTTTGAAGGCATGTGTGGGGAATTACAAGGAGAGTAACTGTAGGGTCACCTTTTTTCGTTTTTGCAGTAGGGAAGAAAAGGCAGGTGAGACTAGAAAGGCGATTGACCTGAGATTTGTAGAACACCTGGAACGTTAATCTGATGAATCTTCTCTTTATGTGATAGACAATGGGGGTCCTATACTTAGGATGGCTGGAGGGGGGACCAAGGGGAATGATCGAGGCTATGTTTGACTATGGTTCTTGTTTCTCCATTTTAGAATGTTAGACTTGGCTGGGCCCTTAGAACACTGAATACAGAATTTCGGAACTGGAAGATAACTTTAGAATGTACAATGTTATAGCTGGGAGTGTGTTAGAATACAGAATGTCAGAGGTAGAAGGGATCTTAGCACATAAACTACTAGGGGTGGAAGGAACTATAGAACACAGATAGTGCTGAGAGGATTATCTTGTCCAACCTCACTTTGCATATGGGGAAACTGAGGCCCAGAGAAGAAGGAACTTGTCCTAAATCATGAGTGGTGGCGAGAGAAGGTAGATAATCCCGGCCTCTGGTCTCCCACTTCTCTGCTCTTTCTACTTGATTATATTGCCCCTACTCTACCCAAGCCTAGCTAGGTAAAAAAAAAAAATCTTTTTCCACTTTTGGATCTGGGGTGGGGGCGTGGGTCATGGGCTTTACAAGAGGCAGCTAGGTGACACAATGGATAGAGCTCAGAAAGTAGAGTGCGGAAGTACTGAGTTCGCATCCTGATAAAGAAACTTATCAGCTGTATGACCCTGGGCACTTGCGTCATTTAACCTCTGCCTCAGTTTCTTCATTCATAAAATGGGTGTAACAATAGCACCTACCTCCCAAGAAAATCAAATGAGACAGTATTTGTAAAGTGCTTTGCCAACCTGAAAGCGCAATCTAAATTCTAGCTATCATGCTAGATATTATTTACTATTAGGACCAACTGTAGGAAGAGCTTTGATTGGGGGATGGAAGAAAATGAAAATGGTCCCCAGGGCCAGGGCCAGCTCTTGGATCCATCCTCTCAACTGAGCATTCTGTTCTCCACTCTCCAGGCAAGTACAGCTCTGAGCTCCGACTGTCCTTCTTACTTAACATTGCCTACGTGTTAATCCCTTGCTGGGCTGGCCTGCACCTCTTCAGCCAGGCCAGGGGCCCAGCAGGCTACACTGCCAACATGGTAAGTCTCCTGGGGCTATGTTCTTTCTCATACTCTGACCCGTGCCTCAGGCCAGTACCTTCTGCCCTGTATCTTTCCCAGCATGTGGGATGATGGAAGGAGCACTGGCTACAAACTGTAGGAGACTGGGGAGGTGGGGGTGGGGTGTGTACATTTACTGTGTGACTTTAGGCAAGACACTGTGACAGGGTCTCAGTTTCCTCATCTGAAAAATGGGGATGTTTATACTGCAACTGAGGGTATTGTGAGGAAAGAGCTTTTAAAACTATAAAACAACGTTATTCTTTTAACATCCTGGCTGTGTGGCAAACGATAGCAAAAAAAGCACTTTATCATAGTTACTTTTTTGTTTTAAGATGCTATTTCCAGAAGGCCCTTATGATAATGATAATAATAGCTAACAGTTTTACAAAGGGTTTTATACAAATGATTTCATTTGATCCCTGTAACAGCCATGTGAAAAATTTGCCATGTCCTCATTTTACAGACAAGGAAACTGAGGAAGACTGGTTATGCGACTCTCCATGGTCACACGGCTAGTAAGCATCTGAGGCAGCATTTGAACTCAGGTCTTCCTGATTCCAAGTCCAGCACTAACCACTACACCATCTTGCTGCCTCTGTGATGATAAAACTCATATTTTTATAGTGCTTTCTATAGTACCCTTACCTCTGTTATTTCCTTTAATTTTCACAACAGCCCTGGAAGGAAAGTAGTATGAGTATTATCCCCATTCTATAGATGAAGAAACTGAGGAAGTGATTTGCACAAAGTCACACAGTAAGAAATGAAGTTGAGACTCCAGCCTGGGTCTTCTCCAGGTCCAGTGGTCCTTCCCATGCTGTATATATGTTATCAGGAATGTGAAGAATGGCCTGCCAGGCTTCCTCTCCACATGAGTTCAGGGTTTCAGGCCCCCAGATTCTTGTTCCCCTTCACAGAGCGAGTTGTCAACCCCAGCATCCTATTGTGCCATGAAATCTCCTATTTTGAAGTGAAATTGGGGCTCAGAGTGGATCCAGAGATATGACTGGGACAGAGGGGCCAGCAACCAACTGGGTCTAACTTGGGGATGAGTATCCCTTAGAGATCCCTTAGGTTTAGACACTCTATTCAGCCTCCTGTTTCCTCCCCCTCAGGCTTGGGTTTCTCTCCCTGCTCCTAAGACATTGAACTTATCCATTTCCTGGCCCAGGATGCATCCTTCTCTGAGCATCAGTTCTATATGTCCCCAGACTCCCACCTCCTCTCGTGACTTCATAATCCTTTCCTGAATCCCACCATGTCTTTCTACCTACCAGTGGAATTTGGGTTTCTAATGGTAATATTAGGGCCATAGCCAAATGTCAGTGTCTGTTGTCTGAGGATCATCTGAGCTGAGATCAGAGGGGCTCATCACTGGGCTGGCCTTGGGGTGATAAGAGTTAAGCCTCAGCATCTCTTCCCAAGGAGCACAAAGTGAGTGGTGATCAGCTTCAGTGGAGGGAACACACAAATGGATGAGATCACAGATCTCAGAAGTAAGTTAGGTCCACATGGTCTCTCTTTTAAGTTTTATTGATTTTTTCCTCCCCTTTCCTCTCTCTTGAGCCATACCTTGTGCTAAAAAAGAGCTGAGCAGTAAAAACTAACCCTAACGACAACCCGTTGTTGACTTGGTCTCTCTGTTTCTGAGTGTGTCTTTTGCTCTCTGAGTATGTGTGTCTCTTACATAGATCGCTGAAGAGCATAAAAAAGGGTTGCTCCAGAGGCCCTGGGACCTAGCTCTGATTATCTATCTGCTCCTGGCAGGATTGTTCACCATTTTCCGTGGTCTGGTGAGTCTCCTCGGTGGATGTCCCAGTGGATTGCCTTTCCCTAAGGACCTTCCCTCCCCAACTCTCCTCTGCCTCTAGCCAGACAATCCCAATGGAAGCTCTTTGATACCTCTTCCAGGCTTTTTTCCTTGAGGATATGGTCTCCCAGACTAGCTTCCATGTGGCCAGCCACTTCCCGTAGGGATAAGTTCTCTGAGGCTGGGCCAAGGCTTAATGGCTCAGCAATGCATGGAGGTCAATGCCCTAGCTGTATCCTTTGGAGCTTTCATGTCTTAGGCCCAATCCTGTCTGTGCCTCCAGGTGGTCCTAGACTGTCCCACAGATTCCTGCTTCATCTATGTGTATCAGTATGAGCCATACCTGCGGGACCCTGTGGCCTATCCCAAGATCCAGGTGAGATTGCCCTGGCCCCAACACCAGCACTGTCAGGGCTTCCCCAGATGAGGCCCCTCAACCCTTCAGAAATCTCTCTTTCATGTTTCAGAACCATAACTGCCTGCTGGGGAGGGGTGGCAGTGGGTGGGCTATGCACTAGGTAGGGAGAGGGGAAATGGCAGAGGGAAGTGGTTCAGTTCCTGTCCTGTGGCTGTCTCCTGTCTGAGGGGGAGAAAAGAACTCTTTTGAATCTGAGAGGGGAGCATGGGAGTGTCCTTGACATAACCTGCTTCCCATTTTTCTAGGGCTTTGGAGGTGGGATGGAGGGGAGGGATGAGGGATGAGGGAGCAGGAGGGATGATGTACTCAGATCTCTTTGGTTTCCAGATGTTGGTGTTCCTGTTCTATGCCCTGCCTTTTTTCATCCTGGCTGCTTATGGCCTCTTGTGGCCTGGCTGTTCCTGGCTCCCAGATTGGGCCCTGGTGTTTGCAGGGGCCATGGGCCAGGTGAGGGGAGAGGCTGCAAGTGGTGGGGAGGGAAAGAGGGAAGAGAGATTAGGTGAGGCAGGAGGATCAGGACAGAAGGCCTCTCCCAGTGAGTCCAGGGCAAAATAGATGTGGGGTCTTCTAAAAAAATTCCTCTGTGTGTGTGTGTGTGTGTGTGTGTGTGTGTATTTATGTGTGGGTGTGAAAGAGAGAGACAGAGATAGTAAGAGAGACAGAGATACAAAAAGAGACAGAGAAAGAGAAAGACTGAGAGAGAAAGATAAAAGGAGAAGAAGAAAAAGGAGGAAGAGGAGAGAGTGAGAAAGAAAGGGAGGGAGAGCAGAAAGAGAGGAGTGAGAGAGAGGGAAGAGAGAGAGCATGAGAGGGGGAAGGGAGGGAGAGACAGGGAGGGAAGAAGGGAGAGAGAAAAAGAGAGAGAGGAGAGAAAGTATGAGAAAGAGAGAAGAGAGAGACAAAGAAAGAGAAATAGAGAGATTGTGAAGGGTGAATTCTTAAGTTAGTCACTGCTATCCCCAGTGGAGAAAAGTCGTTAAAAAGAAGTAGGGCAGGCAGAAACTGAGACCCAGAGAGATTGAGACCCAGAGACTGGGATGTGCGAAAAGGCTGACGTGCACTAAGATAGACATGAAATAAGACACGTACAGATTGAGAGACACAAAGAGAGAGACTAAGACACATGAATACAGACTAAAACACTTGCTGAAGGGAGACTGAGGCAGAAAGAAACAGATACAGAGCCACACAGAGAGAGTGAAAGAAATCAGAGTGAGGCAGAGTTTGTTTTGGCCAGCCATAGGGTGGGATAGTACTGAAAACTGAAAGAGATTTAGAGTTCCTTGCTGAGCAACTCCATTTCTATTCCCCTACCAGTGGTAGGGAACCTGCAGCCTCGAGGACACATGTGGCCCTCTAGGTCCTCAAGTGCTGCCCTTTGACTGAATCCAAACTTCACAGAACAAACCCCCTAATAAAAAGATTTGTTCTGTAAGACCTGGACTCAGTCAAAAGGCCTCACTCGAGGACCTAGAGGGCCATATGTGGCCTTGAGGCCGCAAGTTCCCCACCCCTGCCCCTAGCACTGCCTAGGTGTGCTGACCTCTTTCTCACTCTCCCCTTTTCTCTGTGATAGGCCCAGTTCTCTCACATAGGTGCCTCAATGCATCCGCACACGGCCTACACCTATCGAATCCCTGAAGATGTCTGGTCCTTCCTCTTTATCCTCAACCTTCTCTATGCCATGGGGCCCCACCTCCTGGTCTACCGCTGCCTCCGATGGCCAGCTTTTTTCCTCTGTCCCCCCACCCTCAGTGAGCAGGAGAAGAACAAGAAAGACCGTTGAGAGGGTACCACCTGACCAAGGGCCACTTGGGACTGCCACCCACTTCATTTCCCTAGCTCTGGTCATTGAATCGTTGAATCTCAGAGTTTGAAATGACCTCCGAAGTTAACTATACCAAACTTACCTGATGAAAAATCCCCTCTACAAGACTGAACAAGTGGTCGTGCCATCTTTGCTTAAAATCCTCCAGTGAGGGGAAACTGACTACCCTACCTCAAAGCAGCTGATTCCATTTTGGACAGCTCTAAGTTTTAGGAAGATTTTCTTTACATTGAGATTTTCCTTCGAAGTGCTGGAATATTGAGCCCTAAATTTGCCTCTTTATAAATTCTACCCATTGCTCCTAGTTCCACCCTCTGGGGCCAAGTGGAACAAGTCTACCAGGCTCCCCTGCTCCATGACAGCTGTTTAAATATTTAGCTATCATGTTACTGCTAAGTATTTTTTCCCTGTAGTTTCATCCACTGATCTTTATATGGCACAGCCTTCAGTTCTGATCACCCTCCCCTGGTCTTGTCATCCCAGAACTGGACTGAAGCCTTCATGGGTGGTCCGCTCAGACCATCAGTGTCAGAGAACATTGAGCCAATCACCTGTTTCCCTTCTCCATCTTCTCTCTGGCTTGACTTCTGAGATGCATGGAGTGACTTGGAGGAAGTGCCCTTTATCCTCTGGAGATCCTGGGGATTGAGAGACACCCTCTCCCCCAAGCCTAACTCTCCCCTCTCAAGCCCTCCTGCCTAAGGCTGGGGGTCCGGATTCCCAAAGCAACCACACAGACTCTGAAAACAGATACCTGAGGCCCCGTGATAACAAGCCACAGTTTACAAAGCTAACTATTATGTTGTTGGCTGGGCTTTCTAGACCCCTCCTGTGTGAGAAAATACTTTCAGGGGTGGAGGTAGGAGAAAAACCCTACAGATGGAGTTGAACTAAGGTTTGGGTGTGTGTCAGGGAAGGGAGAATATGAGAGAAGAATGATCTTGCCAGGGCCTTTACAGCAAAGTGACGTCCATGATGGTGGCAGGTGAGGGACCCGATGGTGACTTGGATAAAAAACATAGAATCACGAAATCTTAAAACTGAAAAGGACCTTCAATATTGTCTATGGCCAAACCTCTAATTTAACAAATGGGGAAATGGAGGCCCAGGGAGGGGGAAGGACTTGCCCAAGGTGTCACAGTGAGAAACTGGCAGATTTTCAAACCAAGATCTTCTGACTCTGGGCCCACAAATCTTTCTGGAAGAGGAAGCAGATGTCTGGGCCAGGAGGAAGACAATGATGAAGAGGAGACACAAGGAACGGCTGAGAGTGGGTGAGCTCAGCATGGACCCAGACCCATCTGCAGGCTGGCAGGGCCTCCGCCGGGCCGAAAATGGACAGGATGCAGGGTGGGGTGGATGAAGGTTTCCAGACCAGAAGAACCCGAGGAATGGTCTCCAAAGTGGGATTCCTCTTCTCTAGGCTGGAGTTTCCTCTGTCTGGAAAGACTTTATGCCTTTGTCAATCTTGTTTTCTGTAGTAAATTGGCTTTTGTTGAACAAAGACATTGGGCCTGAGTGTGTGTTGAGGTCATCTCTGAAAAGGAGAGTAAGGCATGTCCTTGGGGAGGAAATTCCTACCCTCAAGAGTGGAAAGCCAAAGTCAAAGACAACTACAGTTGTCCCTTCCACATCGAGACTTTCCCCATGGTGGTTCTCATATATCACAGGTCAGCATAAGAAATTGAATGGGAATTTTTGAGAGTTTTGTGGAAGCTGCAGATGACACAGAAAAAGTTTAGAAACTCAGAAATGCATAAAATGTATATATAGTAATGTATAATGTCAACACATTTTATCTCTTAATGCCATAATTCAGACTTCTTCTCTGGTATAAAGGAAGGGCCAAAAAATTTTCCAAGGATTTTCCAGATCCTAGGGGTGCTGCATCCCTAACCCCACTATATGGGTTTCTGGGCCCAAGCTGTCTCAGATGGTAGGAAGTCATGAGAAAGACCCTCTTTTCTCTCCAGCTTTGTTCCTTTCCTGTACCTTAGAGAACCTTTGAATTACTCATTACCTGGGGCCTTATAGAATAAACCCTTAGTGGGGTTTATTCTGAGGAATTTGGGGCAGATGCAGTGGATAGAGTGCTAGGCCTGGAGTTAGGAAGACCTATATGAGTGCGAATCTAGCCTCAGATACTTATTAGCTATGTGATCTTGGTCAAGTCACTTTACTTCCTATTTGCCTCAGTTTCTTCAACTGGAGAATGGAACTTTATATGGAGAAAATAATCCCCAGGGTTGTTGTGAAGATCAAATTCGTCACAAGTGACATTGTGACACATAGTAAGTGCTACATAAAAATTTTAGCTATTACCATTACTTGGGATTACTTCAAGAGAGAGGGGGCATCTGAGGGGGACATCGTGGTTAGACTACTGCAGTCCATTGGCTCTCTGTGTTGGGGCGTATGTTCTTACTCTCCAACACTGATCAGACTAGGTGACATCAGATGAGTTACTTCCCTTCATACAGACTCAGTTTTCTTCTCTGTAACATGGGAGAGATGATGTCAGAGATTTCTTCCAGGTTAATAAGTCTAGGATTCAGAGGGTCTGGGAAGGCCAACATCCCACCACCCCAGCTTGGGTATGAGAGGTAGGGGTCCTTGGCTCTGGTTCCCCCCTGCCCCCATTCCCACCCCATTCCTGGCATCACCCTAGTCCAGTTGGAATTTCCAGTGCTGAGGAGGACTCTTCTCCCACTGAAGGGGACATAGGATATGCCTCTCAGCTTCATCTGACCCCAGGCCAGTCTTCAAGGGATGGTCCAGTGCCATCCATCTGGCTTCACGCACTACCCTGTCCTGGGTCTTCTCTGATGAGTCCAGAGCCTGCCTCCTGCCCTTCAACACTCTCCTCACCTCCATCCCTGGAGTAGGATAGGTGGGTGCTAAGTCTGTCCTTAGCCTTGGACCTGCAGCACCAGAGAGCCTAACCCCTGCCTGACCTAACACTTTTCCTCTTTTTAAAAATCCCTCCCTGTCCAGACCTCCTCCCAGCATCCACCTACTTCCCTGTGCAGAGTTGTACCCGGCCAGTCCCAGCTCTTCTCCGTTCCACCCCACCTCCATACACCCCTCCCTCTATGAGTACGCCTGTGCCGAGGACTGTGGGGCCCAGCCTCCACCAGACATGTGCCAGTCCAGCTCTAAGACCAAGTAGAGGAGCCTGGTAACTTTGTCAGATGGAGGCTTAAAGGTTTCAGCTGCCTCTTGGCTCTTGGAAGATGGTAAGTGACGCACCCCCCTCCCCCCAGGTCCTTGTTTCACTTTGTTTCTTTCTCTATCTCTTTTCTCTGTGTGTCTCTTTCTTTTTCTCTGTCTCTTTCTTTCAGTCTCTCTCCTCCCATCTCTGTCAGTCTTTCTCTGTCCTCTCTTTTCTTTTTCTCCTCTCTCTCCTCTCTCTCTCTCTCTCTCTCTCTCTCTCTCTGTCTGTCTGTCTATCTGTCTCTCTGTCTGTCTCTGTCTCTCTGTCTCTCTCTCTGTCTCTCTCTCTCTCCTCTCCCGCCTCCTCTTACCCTTCTCTGCTTTCTCTGTCCATTTCCTTTTGCTTCTCTGTCTCTCTCTTGGTCTCTTTCTGTGTCTTTCCTGGCTTCTGACTCTTCATTTGACACTATCACTATTTCTTTCTCTCCCTCTTTCTATTTCTGTTTGTCTCTCCCTGTCTCTGTTTCTCTGACTCTCCTGGTCTTTGTCTCTCTATCTCTTCCTGTACTTGTTTCTGTCTATCTCTGTCTCTCTGAATCTCTGTCCTACCTGCCTTGGTGCAGTCTCCCAGCCCCCAACGGAATAACCTTGAAATTGGAAATGCTGCATGCTCCTTGCTGGCTCTCTCTCCCTTTCCCTGCAGAGCCTCTGCACCACTGCAGCTTGTTCTGTCCTGCCAGGCCTGCCACTTGCCCCTGCTGCCCCACTGGCCCTGCTCCTACCCCTCCTTCCCCACTGCCTGCCCTTGCACCCTGATGAATGCCCCTGCCTCACTGCTGCCTGCCCCTCAGGTCCTCGGGGCTAGGAACAAGTCTGGGGGTCTCTGGAAGACATATGGAACTGGATTGCTGGCTGGCCTAACCCACAGCCCCTGCCTACCCTAGGCTGGCTGCTTGGTATATTTTGCTTGGTCTGCAAGAACCTCCCTGTCTGTCCCTTCCCCTGCCATCCCACCCCCACCCCCTTGTCCAGATACACCTAAGCAGCCTCGGGGCTCCTAGGGCATGGGGCAGGGAGCCAAAACTCTGGAGTCTGTATCTGGAACCAATTCCTAAAGGCCTTTCCTCTTCTTTCCCCACACCTACAGTCAAAGAGGATCCCACCCCCACCAAACAGCATTCAAGAACGGGGAGCATTTGTCTTTGAGGAACCTGAATTTTTCTGAAGGGACAGCTTGAGCCAGTGAGGGAGAGAGAGAGAGAGAGAGAGAGAGAGAGAGAGAGAGAGAGAGAGAGAGAGAGACACGGGAGGAGGGGGGAGGAGAGAGAGAGAGAGCACATATGAGTGTGTGGAGTTTGTGAGAGGGGAAAAGAACATATGTGTAGGGGATTGTGTGTGTGTGTGTGTGTGTGTATGCACTCATGAAAGAGAATGGGACTGTGGGGGGACAGTGTGCGTGCTGGTCTATGTGCATGAGGTGCCCACCTGAGTGCAGAGGAGTAGTTGAAATGCTGCTGGGATCCGCAGGACATGAAAGATGAGGGGAAAGGATCCCCCACAGTCTAAGGAGAGCTGCTGCCCTCTCTCCTCACCTCAACTACTACTACTACTACTGAGAAGAAGAAATAATTTACATTTTAAAAGTCTGCACTGAGAGTCAGGGGCTTGGGTTTGAACCCTATCTCTGCTCCCATCTCGCTGTGTTTCCTTGGGCAAGTTACTTCTCTCGAAATATCAGTTTTCCAGTTCAGAACTGGAAACTCCTCATGCCTGACATTCTGTGTTCTAAAGGCCCTCCCAGCTGTGGCATCCTCTGTTCTAGGAGTCCTCCCAGCTCTGACATTCTCTGTTTTAAGCCCGCCAACCCCAGCCTTGACATTCTGTATTCTAAGGACCCTGCCAGCCCTGACAAGGGCCCTCCCTCCAGTTCTGACATTCTGTGTCCTAAGGGCCCTCCCAGCCTTGACATTCTGTGTTCTAGAGGCCCTCCCAGTTCTGACATTCTGTGTTCTAAGCTCCCCCTCCAGCTCTGACATTCTCTGTTTTAAGGGCCCCCCAGCTCTGACATTATATATTCTAAAGACCCTTCCAGCCCTGATACTCTCTGTTCTAAGGGCCCTCCCCCCAGTTCTGACATTCTGTGTTGTAAGGGAGCTGTACCCAGCCACCGCCCCCCTGCCCCAACTCTGACATTTTCTGTTTTAATGGCCCTCCCAGCCCTGGCAATCTATGTTCTAAGGGCCCTCCCAGCTCTGATATTCCATATTCTAAGGGTCCTCCCTGGTCTGACATTCTATGTTTTCAGGTCCCTGCCAAGTTTGGGTACACTGTGTTCTAAGGTTCCCCCTCCCCTACCTCTGCCCCTCACTCTAATAGTCTGGGTTCTCTGGTGCCCCTCATCTCTGGCATTCTGTGATTATTATGTTTTATGGTACTATTTTCACATCTTTTATCTCATTTGAGCCTCATACCCAGCTATTAAGTAGAAGAGTAGGGGAGGGGGTCAAAGCCATGTTCTCTGACTCTCAAGTCCCTTGTTCTTTTCATTTTAGAAGGCTACACTTTCTTGGCCATGGCTTTTTTGTGTCCACTATGAGAAGTAGGGCCCGAGATACCAAGTCCTAGTCTGTCATGACCACCAGTCTCTAGATGGACACCATTAGCTCAGGTTCCATCTTGGAACATTATTGGATGGCTAGAGGAAGGAAGGAAGGAATAAAGAGAAATAGAGATGTAGGAAAGGAAAACCTTTGAGGGCAGGATGACAGACCTCCATTCACAGATGCAGTCATGGCTCAGACTTATATGCAAATTACTTAGCTTGGCCTTCAAGGCCCTTCAGAATCTGTTCCCAATCTACCATTCCAGCTTTAGAATTGTGTATTTCTTGAGTCACCTAGTTCCCCTTGTTCCTTTCTGTGTTATAGATGAGGAAATTAAGGTCCAGAGAAGGGGAAGTGATTTGCTCAAGGTGGCAGAACGGTGATGAGAACACAGGTCTCCTCACTTTTAGGCCAAGGCTCTTCCCATTACACTGCACTGACTCACCCCTCGTGATGCCTTTAAACGTGTCCCATCCTCCAGTCAACTGGCCTCCTTACTGTATCCTGACCCCCTCTTATACCTCCCTACTCCCACTTATCCCCGGGTTCCTCCTTCCCCTTCGAATGTACTTTGCTTCTCTTCTTCCCTCTCCTTGTCTCCCCCATTTCCCAATATGTCCTTCAAAACCCAAGTCAAAAGCTCCCCTCCCTAGGAATCCATTCTGGAAATGATCAGAGAAGGGGGCATGTGGGAATGGAGGACTCTTGGCTAATGTGGGTCTGTGGTAGAGAGGCAGTAGATGCCTGCATAAACAGCTCCCCATTACCCGGGGGGGTTTGGTCCCTACTTGCTATTTACATGAGGCACCTCCATTCCCCCAGGGGCCCTCCTGCCAAGCAGTGGGCATCAACATCTGGATCCTCCTGGTATTTGCAGTCTCTGCTCTCGGGGGCAGTGACAGGGGTCGGAAGAAGATTGTCCATGTGCTAGGTGAGTTGGGGGCAGGACAGTGTTCTCTAGCAGCTCCTTATGGCAGGAATAAGCCACCTCCTCATTTGGAGAAATGAGGAATAATCCTGGCCTCTGCAGATAAACCATCCCCTCCTTCACAGATTTCCTGGGGCTCATCCATTTCACCGAGCCCTCATTCGCTCCCTGTGACCTCCATTCCCTTACTGAGCACCTATGTCCCTCACTGAACCCTTTCATTCCTTATTAAGCTTTCACCCCCATAGTGAGGTTTCACACCCCCCCCCCCCCGTCACTGATCTTCCATCCTTTTATTAAGCCCCATTCCCCTCATTAAGCCTTCATTCCCCTTCCTGAAACCTCTTTGCCCTTGCTGAAGGCTGAAAGCTTCTCATGCACCTCACCCAACCCTTATATTCCTCATTAAGCCCTCATCTCCTCCCTGAGTCCTCTTTCCCTCACAGAGCTTTCATTGAGTCCAATTCCCTTCATTAAGCCTTTCTCTCCCTTCCTAAACTTTAGTCTGCCCTGATCTCCCTGTCCATTCAATGAGAGGCCACCTTCCCTCAGCGAGCCCTCCATTCTTTTCACTGAGCCATCAGTATTTCTCTAAACTTCAGTATCTGTCAATGACTGCTGATCTCCCATGTCCCCAACATCCTCACCAAGTTGTCATTCCCTTCAAGGAGCCCTCATTCTCCTTCACTGAATCTCTCATTTCACTTCTCTCTACCCTTTCCCTTCAGGCAAGACTCCCCTTACTCGGTTCCCTCGGTTCACTGAACCCTCATTTCACCATTAGGTTCCTATCCTAATCTATGGGCCCCCATCCCTTCACTGAGCCCTCTCTAACAACTGAAACAGGGAGGGAAGGCTAAGGTTGCATAGAATGGGAACAAGCTAGAGTGAATCCTCAAATCCTTTTTTTCCCAATCATCATTCCTTCCAACCTAACCTCTTACCTCCATTCAGATCCTGACCCAGGAATGAAGAGATTAGCTTGTCTTTTGTAGTTTACCCTTGACTTCCCATGTTATTCCCCAGGTCCACAATGATTAAAGAGGAGGGTGACATGGGGTAGGTGGACAGAGTAGTTAGAGTGCCTCTGGGTGGTTGCCTCTTTGCCCTAACGTTCTCTGCTCTCCAGAGGATGAGTCAGGGGCTGTGGTGGTCCAGACAGCACCAGGAAAGGTGGTGACACACCGAGGGGGAACCATTGTCCTGCCCTGCCGCTATCACTATGATATCTCAGCCCACGATGAGGATGAAATCCGCCTCAAATGGACCAAAGTGACTGACCCGTTGGCTTTCCGTGATGTCTTCGTGGCCATGGGCAAGGAGAGGCGGGCCTTTGGCAGCTACCGGGGTCGGACATCCCTGCAGGAAGATGGCCCTGGAGATGCTTCCCTGATTATCCGAAATGTCACGCTACAGGACTATGGCCGTTATGAATGTGAGGTCACCAATGAGCTCGAGGATGATGCTGGCATGGTCAGCTTGGACTTAGAAGGTACCTGGCCCAGGGTCAATGCAGGAGACAAGGGAAAGAGAAGGGGGATGGCCTGTGAGGGCATTTTAATAAGAATAATGGGAAAGCTGCAGGGGGGCATTTCCATTTGACGAATTGGGAAGTATAACAGACATTTTGATTGGAGAAATAAGAAAATAGGATGATGTAGAGGGGTGTTTGCATTAGGGGAATCAAGAAGTGGGATAGAGTTGTGCTATCAGAAGAAAATTGTGTCACTGGTATCAAGGAGTGAGCTTTAATTCAACAAACAAAATTTATGGTCTTTTTTTCTTTTTCAATTTTTACTACAAATTACAAAATCATCCCTATGAATATTTCATCAAAGAACAGAAAATGGGGATTGTATGTGAAATGACAAAACCCTTACATACAACTTACTCCTTTTTACATTAAATTTAATGTGGTAGCACCAACATTGCCTTGTCTGTGTCCCCCTCTGCCTGTGGATCTTTCAATCAAAGCTATTATACTCACAATAATTAATAACTAGCATTAATTATGTCATTATAAGGTTTGCAAAGCACTTTACAAATATTATCTCATTTTTATCTCCACGACAACCCTGGGAGGTAGGTATATTATAATCTTTATTTGCAACTAAGGCGGATAGAGGTTAAGTGACTTGCCTAGGGTCATACAACTAGTAAGTATCTGAGGTGGAATTCGAACTCTGGTCTTCCTGATTCCAGGCCCAGTGCTCTATCTACTGAGCCACTGAGCAGAGTGTAGATTACGTGACTGGGGGCTGGAGAGGATGACCTCCTATCAGGTGTGTTGCTGATGATATTCTTGTTAAGGGCTAAATGTCCTTTGAGGTCCCTTCCAGATCTGAGGTTCTGTGATTTCCACTGGAAAAATGAAGACATCAGAGGAGGGAGGTATCTAGCTGGGAAGTCATAGTGGGAACCTCTTTAGAGGGCGGGTCCTTTCTCTCAACACTGCTTCTCCTTTTCTGAAGCGGTAGACTTCCATCGGATCAGACACAGGGTGTTCTGGGAACCTCATTGTCACCTGGGGGAGGGGCATGACCTGCAGACTACCAGGGCTGAAGGGGTTCTAGACATTGTCTCTCCTTCTTTGGATTCTTTCCCCCTTCTACCGTAAGGCGAGGTCAACTCAAATTACATGCTGTCTCTGCTAGAGAGCTAAGTCCAGGAGGGACACCCTCGAGCTCTCTTTCTCAGCCAACAACCCCTCTCCTTGAGGAAGGAGAGGACAGTGTGCCAGTGAGTAATGGCCCTATTGTAACCAATCTCTTGAAGGGCTCCAGGCCTTAGAAAGTCTAAGCATAAGCATTCTCACCCAGCAGTTTTTCTCAGTTCAGTAAAAGTGGATGGAGAAAGAGTTATGGGTTTGATGCATTGCCCTGGGATGTCTGTCCCAAGTCAGCCTCAGAGACCCCACCTTCATCTGGACCTCAGTTAATCTGGAATTGGTACCTCCTCCTTAGACCTGGGTTTGCAACCAAGCCTCATTTACTGCATTTCCCCATGTATAAGACGCACCTTAATTTTGGGGCCCCAAATTTGAAAAAATGTATTTCATAAAGTTATTGAACTCAAGTTTTATTCATCTGTTCATAGCTTTCAGGCATCTTTTGGGCAAGTCTGGTGCGTGTACGCATGCTTAGTCCATTCCGTTTCATGAACCTGAAGCACCAATTGTGTCCTCCTTTGAAATCAATAACTTCTTTTTTGTCAGCAATTCTTCTTGCCTCATGTTGAACCATCTTTGTGGACACCGGAATTCCAATTGCCATTTGCTCTTCAATCCATATCTTCAATTCCCTCTCTAAATCAGGCCATTTTGCTGACTCGCCTTTCATGGCCTTCTTCTGCCGTGGCATTTTCAGTAGGGTTTCTTCTCCCCGTAGCCAGTCTCGGATTGTTTTCTCAGTTGGAGGTGGCCCGAACTTACTCTTCAGCAGCACGATTTCCATTCACTTTTGCAAACTGGATCACTTTTAACCGGAGCAATGTATGAAAATCTTTTCTGAGCCATTTCTGGGCAGAACGTGGCAAAAGTAGCCTAATATACCAGTAACAAATGTGAAACAATGAACGCAAAGACAACAAGCACGAAAAAGCAGGAAATGAAAGTAAAAAAAAATCTACAACCACTGTATAAGATGCTCCCAGTTTTTAGAACCCAAATTTTTCGAAAAAGGGTGCTTCTTATGCATGGGAAAATACAGTAGGTCTTCTTTGCTTCATTTTCACACACAAAACGGATAATAATTCCTGCCTTGCTTTCCTAACAATTCCTGTTGATTGTAAGGAGCTTTGCAAGTTGAAGGTAAGGTAAGAGAATGACGCCAATTACTTTGATCGCTGGCAAAATTCTATAATGTATTTTTTTATTTTTTATTTTAATTTATTTTTAATATGCTTAGTTTTCAGCATTGATTTACACAGGCATTTGAATTACAATTTTTCTCCCCATTTCCCCGCACCCCACTCCAAGATGGCATACACTCTGGTTGCCCTGTTCCCCAGTCTGCCCTCCCCTCCGTCACCCCATTCCCC
>CM053622.1:57871982-57899871 GCA_028646595.1 Phalanger gymnotis
AGAAGAGAGGGCTGACTGGGGAACAGGACAACCAGAATATATGCCATCTTGGAGTGGGAAGGAGGGTAGAAATGGGGAGAAAATTTGTAATTCAAATTCCTGTGAAAATCAACGCTGAAAACTAAATATATTAAATAATAAAAAAATTAAAATAAAAAAAAGACAAATACAAAACAGTCCCTTCCCTTATAGAGTTTACATCAGGGGTGGAGAACCTGCTTCAAAGCTGTAGGTTTACATTCTCCTAGAGAAATACAAGATGTATACAAACAAGCAAAGATAGGATAATTTAAAGAGTGAGAAAGTGAGGATATCTTGGGGGATCACGGAAGGCTCCCAGAGGAAAGTGGCAGCTCAGCTGAATGTTTAAGGCAGATAAGGATTCTGAGAAGCAAATATGAGAAGAGAGCACACTCCAGGAACAAGGGATGGTTAGGATGGATGAGGAGAGGGGTGAGGTGACACGTCCCGTTTGAAAACAGTCATTAAGAAGTCCATATGGTTAGAATGTAGAGGGCGATCTAAAATAATCTGAAATAATGTTGGAAAAGCAAGCTGAAGAGAGATAGTAGGGGCCTTTAGAGGCAGTTGGGAAAATCAAAAAGTTTTTTGAGTAGGGGAGTGATATGCTTAGATCTCTGCTTTAGGAGGTTATTTTGGCCTGCATGTGGAAGAGAGAAACAAGATAAAGGAGGAGGAGGCAGCTGGTGGATAGAGCGCTGGACCTGGAGTCAGGAAGACCTCAGTTTAAGTCTGACCTCAGATACTTATTAGCTCCTTGATTCTGGGCAAGTCATTTAATTTCTCTCAGCCTCAATTTCCCCAACTGGAAAATGGGGATTATAACCACACTGGTTATAATTTTGCAAAATACTTTGCAAACCTTGAAGTGCCACATAAATCTAGCTACTTGCCAGCAGAGACCAATTAGGAGGCTATTATAATAATCAAAAGGAGAGGAAATGAGGTCCTGAATTACGGTGATGACTGTGTAAGTACAGAAGGGGGTTGCGTATGAGATAACTCTTATGGATAAAATACACAAGATTTAGCAGATGAATGGATATGGAAGTAAGACTGAGTAAACGGTCAAAGATAATTCCAAGGTCATGAATATAGATGATACGATAGTGGTACACTCATCAGAAAGATGGAAGTATGAAGGAGGGGAAGATGATGGGTTCCTTTTTGGACATGTTGAGTGTGGGATGCTGATGGGAAACCTAGGTGAAGATATTCAGCATGCAGTAGATGATATAAGTTTAAATTTCAAAACTACATACAAAGATTTAAGAGTCATTTGCATGGGGATGATTAACTGAACCAAAAGGAGACTATATAAAGTTGGCCATGTCAGAGCCTTGAGGGATGCCAACATTTAGGCAGCAGGAGCTAGGCCTCGGTTTCCTCATCTGTAAAATGAGCATGTTGGACTAGGCCATCTTGAATGTGCCTTCTCTGATGGGCTAATTTTTTTTGTGATACTATTTACAGAGTGCCTGCTCTGAGCTTGAGAAAATAGAAAAATGAATATGGCATGGTCCTTCTGCTCAGGTGGCTTAATATTGTATGGGGCTAAGAGGAGTATACAGGTAACTTCCCATACAAGGCAGAGTGGGACACAAGTCCTTAGATAGAGGCACAGTAGGGAATGGGGAAGGGGTAGAGGTTCAGATGAAGGAAAATCACTTCTGCTTTGGTGGATCAGAGAAGGTTGGACGTCAACTAGTAAGACCAGTAGGATTTCAAAGAACTACAGAATGTTAGAGCTGGAAGGGCCCCTTGCAGCATAAAATCTCAGAGCTAGGAGGAATATTAGAAGGTAGAACACAATGCTGGAGTTGGAAGCGCTGTAGAAACAGTCAGATTCATTTCATTTTATAGATGGGGAAACTGGTACTAAGGAAGAGAAAATAACCTTAAGAGTCCCACAGCAAATTTAGATGGGGAGAGGGCATTCCAGGCATGGGATTTTCCAGTTTGGTTAGCCATGGATGATGGGTCAAAAGGGGTTAGGAGAAGATAAGACAGTCAAGGTAGGTTGCGGTTTGATAATAGGGTGCCTCGACTCTCAAGCTGAGCAGTGTGGCCATCTCCTGGGGCAAGGAAAGTCTTGGTTGGTGCCTGAACCATGGAGGGACAGAAAGGAGTTGCGGGGTCCCAAAGCTGGGAATGGGTAGGATGTCCCATTGTAGGCTTTGGGGAGGTGACTCTGGTGGTCTGTACAGGTAGGGTGATGGGTGGGAGAAAGGGTCAGATGGATGTCTCCGCGCCTGGGCCATCTTAAGGCAGGGCTTTCCACTCCGCTCCCAAATCAGGTGTGATCTTTCCCTACCATCCCCGCCTGGGCCGCTACACGCTGACTTATCCCGAGGCACAGCGAGCATGCGCCGAGCAGGACGGCATCCTGGCGTCCTATGAACAGCTGCACGCGGCATGGCGCGAGGGTCTGGACTGGTGCAACGCGGGCTGGCTGCAGGACGGCTCGGTGCAGTACCCGGTGGGCCAGCCGCGCGAAGAGTGCGGCCGCCGCGAGTCTCCTGTGGGCGTGCGCAACTACGGTTATCGCCACAAGGAGGACGAGCGCTACGATGCCTTCTGTTTCACGTCCAATCTGCAGGGTGAGCGCGTGCCCAGTCTGGGCTGCTGGCCCCTCCCCAGCCTGCCCTTCCCCTCTGCCCCGGGCCTTCATTCCTGCCTCCATTCATCGTAGTCACCAGCCTCGACCTCCCAACCAGTCCATCACCCTCTTCTAGATCCACCCAGGCCTCCAAGTGGTCCCTTAGTCTCTTGGCTCTGCCCCCCTTGCCCCCATCCCATCCTCTACCCATTCTCCCAGAAGCCACTCCACGGTCCTATCTCCTGGCAGCCCTTCTATCTTCAATGCTACCCCATCAATTCTTTCTCATCTCAAGTCCTGTCGTCTCTCCCCACCTCAATCCTCTACAGGCCCATTAGCCCAAACGCAAGCTTCTAATCCTCCAATTGCAGTTGGTCCTTTAGTTGGCTCTTCTTCCCTACAGCTCTGATTGCTCTCCCCTCACCCCAATTTTAAAGACCCTTGCTTCTTCCTCCTCTGTTCACTTCCCTGTCCTCCACAGGACTTAGAGACTGTGGCTCTACCAGCCACATCTTCACTGGGATCTGGCTACCTGCAGATAAGACACCCTTTCACTTAGACTTCAAAGAGGTGCCCATGAGTGTTTTTCCTTTGCTAGTCCCCTGGAGGCTTCACTTTTGCAGCAGGTGGTGGTGGGAGCTCATTCATCCCCAGTCTCCCAGGACTGATAGATGTCCCTGGGCATTCCTCTGTACGGATATTAGGGGTGCTTAGAGAGAGACTCCCTGGGTGACTAGAGTCAAGTGAAGCTTCTAAAGCTATGTTTAGGCCCTGAGCAAGTGAAGGGCACCTCAGAAAGGCCAGTAATAAGCCTCGCTTTTGGAAACAGTGAAATGTTCTGTCTGCAACTCTGTGGGGTGTGTGTGTGTGTGTGTGTGTGTGTGTGTGTGTGTGTGTGTGTGTGTGTGTGTTTGATACTAGATAACCTCAAATTCATCCTCCCACAAATCCAATGCCATCGTCATAAAAACCTGTTATTAGTAACTTCCCTGATCTGGTCATTGGTGCCACCATCATTTCCCACCAAACACATCCCACACCTCTAGACTAGAAACCTCAGATTCATTTTGGATTTGAGCCTTTCCAGAATCACAGAAGCTTAGGCTTGGCCATCGAATCCAATTTGTACTTCAGCAAGAATCCCTTTTCTCCAACATACTAGAGAACTGGGCATCCAGCATCCTCTGGTGAGACCTTCAAGGATGGGATATCCACTATCTCCTGGGGCAGCTGGGACCACTTTTGGATTGATCTCACTGTTTAGAAGTTTATCCTCTACTGAGTTCAAATGTATCTCTGCAAATCTTAACCATTGCTCCTAGCATCAGCCTTTAAGAACAAAACTAAGTGCTCATGCACGTGGCAGCCCTTTCTATACTTGAAGAGAACTACCACCTTCCCTCAAGTCTTCTCTTATCCTGGCTAAACTGTCCTACTTCCTTCTGGTACAACATGGTCTCCAGACCTTTCTTTCAACTTCTGGACAAGCTTTCTGAGGGAGTTGGACTTGATGGCAGCTAGGTGGCATAGCAGATAAGAGTGCTGGACCTGGAGTGGGGAAGGCTCATTTTCTTGAGTTCAAATCCAGCCTCATACATTTACTAGTTATGTGACCCTGGGCAAGTCACTTCACCTTGTTTGCCTCAGTTTCCTCATCTATAAAATGAGCTGGAGAAGAAAATGGCAAACCACTCCGGTATCTTTGCCAAGAGATCAACAAATGGGGTCACTAAGACATGATAAGACATGATCGAACAACAGCAACAAACTTGATGGTGGCCCCTTCTGGCTCTAAATCTATCCTCCTATAACTTACAGCTGAAAGGAAACTGAGGCATCTTCTGGTCCAGCTCCTTCATTTTACAGATGAGCAAAGTGAGACCCAGGACAGTGAAGAGATTTGCCTAAAGTCAGGGTCATAGATGGAATATGAACCAATGGAATTCCTGACTCCAAATCCAGTGGTCTATAGCTTAACCCTCCCCTGCTCATATACAATCAATGACTCAGCGGTCCGTGGGACCAAACATGGGTTGAAACAGCCTGGCATTGCAGACCCCCTATGATTTTGTCTCCATCAGCCTTTTCTTCAAGGACCAGCTTCTCTAAGAAGCCCTGGCTATTTGTCCTCTCTTCCCTCCCTCCCCTGAGCCCTCTTAGCTTTCTTTTTCTGTCTGATCATGGTGTAGCTTGTGTTGTAGTTTTGTGGGTCTGTGCCTGATCCTCCTGATTAGACCGTGGCCTTTGAGGTGGTGATGGCGAGCCTGGGTCATAGATGTTTTCCCATCATCACAAGAAGAGCTCAAGGGCCTAGTATTAAACAAGTTTCAGTGACAGTTGAATGAATGAATGGATGTTGTCGAAAGCTCATCAGAGTGTGCATAAGGCCGTGCTTTTAACTGTGGGTGATATAGTGTCCAGATGTGGCTCTGTGAGTGCGACACAGTATGTGGTTGTGTATATTTGTAACTCTGTTGAGCTCTTTGTGTATTGTGTTATGTTAAGGTTGTTTACTTGGGGATGGAGGGTGGTGTGTGTGAATGCGATTATCGGTGTGTAGATTGAATTCCTGATTGTGAGGCATGGGATGAGTCTTTACGCTGGGGCGCTTGAGGGGTTGAGGAGTAACGGAGCTCTTGGGCTTGGGGCAGGAGCTAAGGAGGTTGTTGAGGAAGGTGAGAAGTCAAGGAAATCTACCCTGAAGACATGAGGGTTTTGGGGGGGGGCGGGGAGAAGGTGGGGTGATTAGGCAGAGAATCTCATGTGTTCCAAGGTGACCCAGGGCTCCCCAAGATGCCTCAGCACTCGGCGCAGGGTAGGGGCAGGAGGCTTGAAGACTGGGTCTGACCCAGGGTTGTTCTCTAGCCCAGGCCCGCCCGCCATGTCTGTGTCCGCAGGTCAGGTATTCTTCCTGAAGCCCTACCGCAAGGTGAGCTTTCCAGAGGCGGTGCGGGCGTGTGCGGGCAGCGGCGCCGCAGTGGCCAAGGTGGGCCAGCTGTACGCCGCGTGGAAGTTGCAGTTGTTGGATCGTTGCGAGGCCGGCTGGCTGGGCGACGGCAGCGTGCGCTACCCCATCGTCAACCCCCGGGCTCGCTGCGGAGGCCAGAGACCGGGCGTGCGCAACCTCGGTTTCCCGGACAAGAAGCACCGCCTCTTCGGCGTCTACTGCTACCGCGCGCCCGGCTCCCCGGACCCAGGAGCAGCGCGCTGGGGCTGGGGCTGGAGAGACCCAAGCGCCTGGCGGCCCCTGCACGTCTAGCTGGGGGCCAGTCCAGGGAAGGGCTCCCCCAGCGGTCACCAAGGGGTTTGGCATTTGCCACACCCCCGGGGAGGGACTTCTAACTGTCGCTATGGGGACTGGCATCCATTTCTCCCCTTGAGGGAAGGGGTTTTCGAAGATGTTGCCATGGGGACCAGCAACTGGTCGTTTCCCTCGCCCCCACCCCCCCACTTCGGCCAGAGGGATTTCTGGGTGTCACCATGGAGATCAACATCCACTCCAATCTCCCCAACAAGGGCATTTTTAAAAGGTGTTGCCATGGGGACCATCTGCCCTTGCCCCCAGGGAAGGAACTTCGGCCTCCGCTCCTCCTCCCCTGGGGGGGGGGGTGGTGATGTCTAAAGACTTCAACCAGAAGACCAATCTGCCCTGCCCCATTTGTGGAAAGATCCGTAGACATCCCGGAGAGTCTTGTCCCAGTCTCTGAGAGAGGACGGGGTCCTCTAGCAGTCGCTATGGTGATCAGGGCTGAGGGTCCTTAAAGCTGTTGTTATGGTGACCGACCTTTGTCCCACACCCCTGAAGGAATACTTCTGCTGTAGCCATAGTGACTGGCTCCTCCCTCCACTTTTCGCCAGGGTGACTGACCTCTTCCTAGCCGCCCAGTCATCCCTGGGAGGACTGATACCCCAGCCTCCAGGTGGCATCCACTGCGCCCGACTCCGCAGGCGGCCTCGGGACGTTTACAATCGGGAAGCGGAACGCCTGGGTTCCCAGAGCCCAAGAGCTGCTTCCCTCTCCCTTTCTCCTTTTCCCCTGAACTTCCTACAGGGACAGGACATCAGCAAGGTCACAGGAGCGCTGGATTTGGATAAAAGGACCCTGCTCTGCCACTTACTACCTGTGTGACCTTGGGCAAGTCACATTACTTCTCTGGGTAGCCTCTCAGTTTCTTCGGGTTTGGACTAGATGACCTCTAAGGTCCCTTCCAGTTCCAAATGTGTGATCCTCTGACTGGAAAGCAAGAGGCTTGCATGCACCAGTCCCTTGTCCTCACCGTCCAGGGGTCAGCCTGGGTAGGAGAAGCTCTTTCCCTTCCAGGACCTAAGCCTCATCCTGCTTGTCTCGGCCTCTTGCCCCAAATAAAAGTGCAGGTCCAACCATCTCAGCCTGTGCCTGCTTTATCTGCATGCCCCATCAGGGTCTCTTATCTGGGCCTGGGTCTCCTCACACCCACAACAAAAAAGAGAGTTGGAAACTGATTAGGGCCTCAGCTCACCTGGGGCATCCTCAGGTTGGCTCACTAGGATGCTTCTCCTGCTTTCAGCTTCTCAGGGCCAGAACCTCTTGTAGTGTTTGATGTCAAAACCCCCAAGTAGAAGATTGCATGCAGAAAGGGGGCACTAGAGAACCTTAGGGGGTCCAGAGGTGGTCCCCACACTAGAGGCTATAAAAATGTCCTCCTTACATTAATAAATATTAAATGATGGAACTCCCATCTTGTGGCAGTGGATAAGGCCATGGGGGTGGGGGGAGGCAGAAAGGGAAGCACCTTCTCATGGTTACTGTCTCCGTGTGTTCACCATTAGTGGAGTCATGGTGGCTGTGTGGAGCTGTTCTTTTCCATGCAAAGAGGATGAGATTTAGGAGCAAGATCTGTAGTTGAGTTGATCTTTCAAAACAATCCAAAGAAGAACTTCTCACTTATTATCTAGAGTCCGAAGAGAGGTAAAGCAGGAGCTTTTCCCTGGAAGTATCCCTTTCCTGATGCCCCCAGCTGCTATCCTCAGTTTCCATACATATAATTATCCGTGCATGTACAACCCTCCAGTAGAATGTAAGCTTCTTGAGGGCAGGGACCATTTTTCATTTTGCCCTTGTATCCCCAGTACGTAACACAGTGCCTTGCACATAGTAAGCTCCTAATAAATGCTCATTGTATTGCATTGGATTTGAGATGATGAGGGGTGTTTTAGATGAACCAGGGGAGGGGTGATTTGACCTTGGCTATGCACTGGAATCTGATGTGGGTGGGTAGGTCTTTGCAAGTGACTATGGATGCTTCTAACAGCTGGGCTTCTCTTTTTGGCTCCAACACAGCCAGCTTGCACTAATGACTTCCTTCCCTCCCTCCCCATCCTCCAAACACAGCAGATTTTTAATTCAGAGTTGACTTTCTCCTGCCCTTGGTCAGCGTGTGTGCAGAGGGCAAGCGGCATAGCAGCTGTGATCTTTATCTCAATCAGGAAAGCAAAGCCCGTGTCTTGGTGGCAGTCAGGTGGCCTGGTTTCGAGTTCCAGCTCCTGCGCTGACTCCATATGTGATCGGAGGAAAGTCATTTCTCTCTAGGCCCCAATTTCTTCCTCTAAAAAATGAGGATAATAACACCTAGTGGGCTTCCCTCCTCGAGATGTGAGAAAAGCATTTTGTGCCCGTGTTGCATTCAGTTCAATTCATGAGAGGGAATTATCATTATTAAGCATCATTTCCAGCTTTATTTCACACTATTCCCCATGGTGCACTCTACATTCCAGCCAAATTAGACTAGTCACTTTTCCCCAGACTTCCCTTGCCATCTCTCACCTGTATGCATTCCTACAAGCCCTCACCAGTGCTTAGAATCCATTTCCTGCTAAATTCTGCTTCCTGATTCCTTTCCTTTATGGCTCAGCTTAGCTATCTGCACTGGGAAACCTTCCCTCATTTCTCCAGTCCATGTTCTCTCTTGTCTCTCTCTGTCTCTCTTTCTTTCTGTCTCTCCATCTTTTTTATCTCCCTTTCTCCTTCCCTTTTCTCTCCTTCCTTCCCTCCCTCTCCCCATTTGTCCTTCCCTCCCTCTCTCTGTCTCTCTCTTTCCCTTCCTCCTTCCCTTTACCTCTCTGTCTCTTACTCATCTTGTATTTACTTATCTGGTTATATGTCATATCCCTACCAGGAGAATGGAAGCTTCTTGAGGACAGGGACTGTTTTATTCATGTCTTCATATTACCAACACAAGTAGGCAGCTAATGAAAGTTTGTTGAATTGGGAGTTGTGGGCAAAGATAAGATTACTGCAATTGTCTGAAAGTAGGGGTCCTTAGATAATAGAATCCACCTTTAATGTGAGATCCTTTTGAAATCAATACAATTCTAAATGCAATTACTAAAAAAAATATACAAAAATGCTCAAATATGTAAAGAAACCGAAAGTGGATTCACAGAATTCTGTCTCTAAGAGCTGGAAGGGGCCTCAGAGGTTATCTGGCACAGCTTGGACCTGACCAAGAATCTCTTTCCTAACACGACCAAGGCTAGCTTCAGTTGGAAGATCCTAAATAAGCAATAACTTACAATATTTGAAGGCGGCTCATTCCACTTTTTGGAGTTGATTGTTAGGAAGTTTTTTTTTTCCTTACCTTAAACACAAATGGCAACATTGTAGTGGACACAGCCCTGGAAAGGGAGACCTGGGTCTGAAGCCCATATCAGACCTACACTAACTGTCATGAGCAAGTCATTTTAATCTGTCAGAGCGTCATTTTTTAATCTGTTAAATGGGGATAAGGAATACTTGTAATAACTTGTAATAATACTTTTAACCCACCTCATGGGGTTGATGAGGGAAATTGTAAGAAATTCTAAAACAGCATAGAAAAGTGAGTTATTGTTACCAACAACAATAATAAACAACCTGCCTCTCTCCAGCTTTCACTCACTGCTCCTGGTTCTGCCCTGTCGAGCCAAGCAGAACAAGTCCAGCAATTGCCTGAAAGCCCTTCGGATACTTGAAGCCCTCCCCTTGAGTCTCCGCTGTTTCATGCTAAACATACCGAATTCCTCTAACAGATATTAATAATGATAATTTCTGTAGCTCTTTAAGCATTTCAAAGAGTTTTGCACATGTTATCTCATTTGCTTCTCACAAAACCCTAGGAGGCGGGTGCTATTATTATCTCCTTACATATGAGGAAATAGGCTGACAGAGGTTAAGTGACTTGCCCAGGGTCACCCAGATAGTAACTGTCTGAGGTTGAATTTGAGCTCAGGTCTTCCTCATTCTAAGCCCAACACTGGATCCACTGGCCACCTCCTCATCTGGCATATTCTCCAGTCCTGCTAGCCTAGCTACTTTCTTCTGCACATGCTCCACTTTGCCTATATCAGAGGTTCCCAAACTTATTTGGCCTACCATCCCCTTTAAAAATTTAGTTAAATTTAAATTTAATTAAAATTAAAAAAAATTAATCAATACCCCTCTGGAAATCTACTTTCTTTAACCTTTTAAGTTTTTTTTTAATTTGCATCATCTAAAAATATAAAAAATACTTTAAAAATGATGCATCTTAAATTTAATAATTTATTGTAAATTTGTGGTTTTTTCCTGCACTGAAATTTTGATGACACAATATTGTGTAACCATATAGAATCATATTACAAACAAGTCATTACACACACATATTCCTGCCGATGCATGCTGGACTTCCCAACAATGTGCAACACGCTCACCTGCCAATACTTGCTTTTTAAGACCTGTCAGCAGACTTGACCACTGATAGGTTATAACTTGTATTTTGTGTGTTTATTTGGAAAATAATGAAGTCACTATAACTTTAACTCTGTTACACAACAGGTGAAACATGTATGGATGGTTTTTCAAAATTTTCTTCTCTTCTTTCCTTACACTCCCACTGCCCTTTTATTTTTATTCAATGCTCCTCAATTGCACCTGAGGCTACTATGCCTCCCCCTCCCCCCCAATTGTTCTAGTGCCCCCCAGGGGTGGTGTCACCCACTTTGGGAATTTCTGGGCATCTTTCCTAAGTGTGCAAGGCCTGGCTAAGTCAGAGAAGAGAGCTTTATGGCGTCCCTAATCCTAGACACTCTGCCTGTGAAAGCAGATAAAATACTTTTTTGTTCACCATAGCACGCTGATGACCCACGTTGAACTTGTGGTCTACCGATATTTTTTATAGAAGCTGCTGTTAAAATTTATTCTCTATTTGTCGTGGGTTTTTACCAATTCTTATAATCCTAACAGAACTGTATTGCTCTTCAATATTCATCCTTAGCGACTTGTCTCTGCTTCTGTCTTCTGTAGTGTAGGATGTCTCTTCCCCTTTAGCCCTTTGTCCCTGGCAAAGTGGGTGTGGCAGAGCTTTGGCTGCTGGTGGTGAGTCAGGGAGAGGTGATGAGATATGGCAGTCAAGGGAGAGGTGTTGGGGACCAGATGCTGGACCTAGTGGGAGAGAGGGAATATGATGAAAAAGAACAATAGCTAGTGGTTAAATAGTGCTTTAAGGTTTGCAAAGCACTTTATATATGTTACCTCATTTAATACTTGCAAGTATGAAGTAGGTGCTATTATTATCCCCATTTTACAGATGAGGAAACTGAGGATGAGAAAGGTAAAATGACTTGGCTAGGGGCTCAAAGCTAATAGGTATCTGGGGCAGGATTTGAACCCAGGTCTTTAGTACTCTCCCAACTAAAGTCAATTTTAGGGAACTAGCTCTAAGACTAGCACTCTATCAACTAAGCTGCCATACTTCTTGGCCTCTAGAAACTTAAATGAAGGGATCCAGGTCAGGAAACTCCCAGGGTTCAATGATGAGAAGTCCTCCTTGCTGGAAGCCTGCCTCGGAGTCTCTTCCCCCTATTCCATGAGTGATAAGCTGTGGTGGTGAGAAGTGGTCAGAGGGGCCTGTCAGAGACAGGACACCAAAGGGCACTGAGTTCCACACTGGAACCCTGAGTTGTGTGTGGTGAAGAGCTTGAGACTCAGGTCCAGGGTTTCTCAGTCTTCATCTAATGAGCACCCTTCCTGTCTAGCACGAGTTAAATGTCAGTTGGGAACTGTATTGTATCGTCTACACTCCTTTGCTTACTCACGGCAGGAGAGGCTGAGTGGAGGGACAGAACAAGCTGGCATCTGTCTTTTCTAGAGCTCAGCCTGTGCACTGTCTGCGGACTGTCTGGGGCTAAGAGAAGCTGTGGGGCCAGAACTGCCTGGTAGGAGTTTTATTATATATTATTTATTGCTGTCATCATTTTAATGCAAATCGTAAAACATATATTTAGGAATGTTCTTTCTGTTACTGTGGGGAATGACCCCATTCTACCAAGGTCGTCTGACTAGGGCTCAGTGAATTATAGCAGATCCAGGGAGGAAGCAGGGTAGATGATAGGATGGGGCCGCAGAGCTATTCTGCATTAATCTGCACTGGTAAATCTGGTAATCTGGTAAATCTGCACTGATCATTTTAGGAATCTTTATCACTTCTGTGTGTCCTGGATCCCATTGGTAATCTGTCTGGTGAAGCCTATGGACTCCTCAGAATAATGTTTTTAAATGGCGGCTAAATGGTGTAGTGGATAGAATGCTGAGTTTAAATCCAATCTCAGGCATACCTGCTAGCTATGTGCCCTTAGACAAGTCACTTAACATTTGTCTGCCTCAGTTTCCTTAACTGTAAAATGAGGATTATTACAGCACCTACCTCCCAAGGCTATTGTGAAGATCCAATGAGATAATATTTGTAAAGCACATATTAGCACAGTGCATGGCACATAGTAGGTACTGTATAAATGTTTATTCCCTCTCCTCCCAAATGCATAACATAAAATATACAGGATGACAAAAGAAGCCAATTATATTGAAATGCAAGTTATCTAGATGTAAAATAAAAATTCCCAAGGCTGATAACTCCCAGACTGACAAGATGACAACAGTGCTCAAAGAAAAATAGAACCAGAAGACAGAAAGTTGTCCTGACCCTTCTCCAATGCATCTGCTCATAAGATCATAGGATCTAGGGCAGAACGGGACCTCAGAGGTCGTGTGGTCCAAGCCCTTCACTTTTTCAAGTGAGGAAATTCAAGCCCAGCAGATTAAGTGACTTGCCAAAGTTGCATAGTAGGGGAGATTGGAGGCCGGGACTTCTTGACTCTTGAGACTCGTCTTCCTGTTGAATAGGATCAGGGTAACGGCCAGTAGTAGGTAGCTGCTACCAACCAGACTCAGAGTCAGAAAGACTCCAGTCTGAATCCTGCATCATATTCTTACAGGCTGTGTGACCTTGGGCAAGTCATGTAACCTCTCTGCTTGCCTCACTTTCTTCATCTGTAAAATGGGAGCAGTAATAACACCTAGCTCACAGGGTTGTTGTGAGACTCAGATGAGGTAATACACGTAAAGCACTTTGCAAACCATAAAACATTGTATAAATGCTCACTATTATAATTCTATTACCACCTGATAGTTTAATCTCTCCTTAAATCCACGTTTGTCAAGGAGTTCCTCATGTTTCCAAATCAGACTCTTTAGACGACTCCCCTTTTTTCTACTCACTGGAAATATTTCTGATCCACAATTTCATTCTCAAGAGAATCCACCTCTCTCGAGTTGACTTCTTCAACATATTATTAGGCCACTGGATATGACCTATCCTTTCCTTGAACTCTTTGAAATCTGCTCTTTCAAAATTTAGAGAACATATTAGGCTATACACACCCAGATTCCGTCTCTTTCTCTATCACGAACTCTATGATGGCACTTAATAAACTCAAGGTGGTTGGATTCATTAAATGATGGAATGGCCATTTGCTCCTAAGCTTCTTGTCTTTTCCACTTTGGCAATCAGTTGTACAGAATCCAGTTCGGAATAGAAATTACCTGTTTCACTTTCTCCAAATACTGAAAGATGAAAATTTTCCTAAGGTGAATTACAAATTTATCAACTCTTCTGCCTTTGGTAGAGAGAGTGCCAATAGATGGCTTGGTAGTTGAAGTCTGCCATCGCTACAGTAGCATGCTTCTGGGTCAGCACCAGGTTTGTGACATGTTTCTTAAACTCTTCATCTAATTCTTCCATCTGCTCAGGTGTTCTGTAGAACATACTCATATAGCAGCATTACCTCTCTTTCTCCTTCTGCTGATCTTCACCCAGGCACTCTTTACTGTTTCTCCTCTAAAGTTCCTAGATCTCCTCACATGAGTATATCTTCTCAGTATTCATGAGTTACAGAGTCACACAACTTTAGCATTTATTATTTATTCTAACTCGTACTTGAAAAAGAATCCATTCTATCGCATAGCTACTGTGTGCTATGGGGAAAACAAAAATGATAAGACAAAGTCTCTTCCTTCAACGGTTTTAGAATTTAGTTCAGGAGACTAAATTGATACACATTAAAAGGGTAACTAATAATACTATGCCAAACAGAACATAGTTATACTAAATGAAGTAAGTCCTAGAAGAGGCCTCAAAAATGAGAATTCACTTTGGGCAGGGATTATTAAGGAAGGTTTAAAGGTGGAGGTTGGATTTAAGCTGGACCTTAAAAGATGGCTAGAATCTAGACAGCTATAGAGGAGGGCAGAAGGCATTCTGGGTGAAGAGTTTAATCCAAGATGCAGAAGTTCCAAAGTCCACAAGGTTGTTCTTGGGAGAGATCAGTCTGATTGATGTAGAGTGCTATCACTTCTGGCAATAATAATAATAATAGCTAACATTTATATAGTGTTTACTATGTGCCAGGCACTGTATTCAGCACTTTCAAATTACTATCTCTTTTAATCCGCACAATACCCTGCAAGATAGATGCTATTATCATCTCTATTTTACAGATGAGGAAACTGAGGCAAACAATGGTGAGGTGATTTACCCAGAGTTGTGCAGCTAATGAGTGTTCGAGGTTGGATTTGAACTCAGGTCTTCCTTACTCCAGGTCTGGTGCACTATCCACCTAGCTGCCTCTCACAGTAATGTAAAATTATGCCCAGCAGCATTTCATGGGAACTTCGGTTTTCCTTTTGTAGGGCAGAATTAAGGGCATTGAGATCTCCTGAGACTGCAAGGGTTCCAACACTGTTCCTTTGGTGACAGGACAACCACTGAGTCCTGGTATCTCGGCTAAAACTTTAGGTAAAGCACTGTAAGTCAATAAAAGCCCCTTGGTTGGCCATCCCAGGCCACAGTACATCAAAGTGCTAATTACATGTCGTGAGCTGGCCAGAACCTCCATTGGCAGTCTTGAGCTCCTGCTTGAAAAAGAATGGCATTAGAATAGACTTCCGATCTGAGGCAGGATTGGCTTCGGTTTCTAGATCTCCTTGGATATAGCACATTTTCCAAACTAACTTGACCCCTTTGAGGTATGGACTAATTCCAGGAAAGATGAAGCTCCAGGAGGTGTTAAAGTAAGGGAAAATTCAGCCTGTTTTCCTATCTCCCCAATGCTGTTTGTTACCAGTCTTTTTGATAACACATAATTCATTTTTAATATTTTGGAAGGGGAGATACTAGTAGCATTGACATTTTCTATGGATCTCCTATTCACATCAGTCAAAACTCTTGTTCATATTCTTAGTATACTCCCCACATGCACCCCTTGATCTATTCTGATCCAAATTCCACTCACAACCCCTACCCCATCTTGTGTCCATGAGGCTAAATTGAACTCCTGGCTTTAGGATCTCTAGTTCATCCTTTTAATTACCCACACTTTGGGCATTTGCATGTAAATGGAAATTTCTTTGCTGCTTCTTTTCTTGGCTCTTGTCTTCAATGAATTACTTGTCCTCTTTTGCTAGTCTTCCTACTATGATGTGCCTGCTACTTGCTGTGGTACCAAACTTGTCAGATCCATGCTAGTGATTTTCTTCCTCCCTGGTCCCTTTTCAGTTTAAAACCTTTTTGATTAAATTCACAAGACTCCAAGCAAATGTATTTTTCCTCGACTTTGGTAGGGCTACTTCATCCCTGGCTGAGAACTCATTGTTCCTTTATTTTAATTTTGTGGCCCAGAAATCCAAATCCCTTTCTCAGTCAAGATATTCTTAGCCAGTTATTTACTTCCCAAATCTGCCTGAAGTACTGAATTCTACTTTCCACTGGTTGGTTGGTTATTGTCCTTTGTTTTTAAAGAGAACCAAAATGGCATCAATATGTTGGATTCAAAGTACCGTGTGTCCGACTGTGCTTGATCAGACCAATATGAGCTTGGAAGGCTCTGCCACAGATTGACACAAATAGTGCACATGAACATTTGGAGTGGAGATGTCTCTAAATTTGTGTCTCTCACGTTTCTTTTGAGCTACTGCAATTCTGCTTTGCTCGTAGAGCATAGCGCCTTCTTTGATGCTGGCATGCCATGCTGTGCCAGCATCTCCTGTGCTTCACAATCGATTCCAAAGTTCTTAAGAGAGACCCTGAGGGTATTCTTGTATTGATTCTTCTGACCTCCATGTGACTGCTTGCCTCATGTGAGTTTTCCATAAAATAGACTTTTAGACAAGTGTGCACTGGGCATTCAAACAATGTGGCCAGCCCATCATAGTTGCACTCTCTGCAGCGGAGTTTGAATGTTTGGCAGGTTAGCTTGAGAAAGGACCTCAGTGTCTGGTACCTTCTCCTGCCAGCTGATCTTCAGAACCTTCCTAAGACAACTCGAATGGAAGCGATTTGGTTTCCTGGCATGGCGCTGGTAGACTGTCCAGGTTTCACAGGCATACAACAGTGAGGTCTTCAGTTCTTTGTCCAGGTCTTCAAAAACCTTCACAATACATTCAAGGTCTCTTCTAGTGGTATCATTCGTCCCCACCTGAACCATCTGAAGTGGGTAGTGGTTATCAGGTTAAATAATTTAGGGGAAGATCTCTGTTGCATTCAGGAAACATGCCACAGACAAGTAGCACACTCCTCTAAGAGTCGTTGACTCCAAGGGGATGCTTGGTGACCTCTTATCAGAGATGTCAAAGACGGGATTCCTGATGAGATCTGATGATTCTGAAATGGATCAGCCCCTGGTGATCAACCTTAGGGTGATGAGGCCCTCTACGCTTAACTTGGCTTGTACTTGGGCAGTAGACATGGAGTCCAACACTAGGCCCGTATTCAAATCCTTTTTAGCTTTGTAGCAACTGCCTGAGACTTCAAGAGCCTACAACCCCCTCTGCATAAACAATAATTAACATATCTTTAGTGCTTTAAAAGTTTGCAAACAACTGTGTTTAGATCCTTGACCTACTGCGTAGAGACTGTCTTTTGCCTCTTTTTGTATCCCCAGCACTTAGCGAAGTGCTTGGCATATAGTAGGCACTTAATAAATGTTGATTGATCAGTTGTCTCATTTGGTATGAAGCAGGTATCAAGGCCTGGGATTTCATCCATAGAGGGAATTCCTGGTAAAGGACTCCCTCTGCCAAGAAAGATCTGCACCTTCTCTGTAAGCTATCTTCTTAAAGTTCTTGGGGCACTGACAGTTACATGGCAAGCAGAAATGGGACTTGAACCCAGGAATGTAGGACTTAAGGCTGTCTCTCTGTCCACTGTATCAGAGGTGTGAAACACTCAGCACTCTCCTGAATGTGGCCTGAATCAGATCAAAATGTAGTTGGGAAATGTCGAACGAGATAAATAAAAATAAAATCAAATACAGATAATATTACATTTAAAACTAAGTCATTAGACAGTCTACAAGAATCTTTGTGCATGGTTTTATGGTCCCATTTCTATTTGAGTTTGACACTCTATAATATATTGCCTTTTCATTCCCATTTTACAGATGAAGAAATTGAGACTCAGAAATACAAATGATTTTTCCATAATCCCAGAGGCTAGATTCAAACAACAAAATCTCATGCCATAGAAGCTATCTTGAAAAATATGTATTAGGGAGATTTTAATAGTTTTTTTCCACTAAAGTTATACATATATTTAAATGAATAAATCCGGTGGTAACTCTCTAGGCTTTGCTGTTTCATTGTTTATTATAAATGATTTATTCTCTTGCCTAGAGTAGTTGTTGTTTTCATCACAAATCCTCTTGTTCTGTAATGCTCAGCCTGGTATGTTGTACTGGTGCTGGGTATTTGGTAAATCAGTCTATAATAATAGCTAACATTTATATAGCTCTTTAAAGTTTGCAAAGATCTTCTCAACAACCTTGGACAGTAAATACTATTATTATTTCCATTTTACAGATAAGAAAACTGGGGAGGACTGAGGTTTCCTGACTTGTCCAGAGTCACTCAGCTAGTAAGTGTCAGTGTTTGGGGTCACTGCCATGTAGCAGCATCAATCAAGCATTCACTACCTGCTTACCATGTGCTAGGCACTATGCTATGCTTCATGCAAAGAAAAGCAAAACAAGTAGTGGTCCTCAAGGAGCTTACACTCTAACGGGCCTAGAGCTAATGGTTTAAAATAAAAACAATTGTTTTTATTCATTTTTGTCATTAGTGATTCTTCTTTGTCTTCTTCACAAAGTCAGCACTGATGAGAAAAGTGAATAAGAACATGAATCCAGCTGTGATGTGGTTTTACATGAGGCAGACTAATAAAAGAAGGTGACAACTCATTTTTCTATAATCTACTTATTATAATCTGCTTACTGTTAATTAACAATAAATTAATTGATAAATTAAAATGAATAATTAATAAAATAATAAGCTATAATAATGACTTACCATAATTATGTCTATTGTTTTATCTATTTACTATGTAGTCTATCACTAATCTATCACTCATACGATCGTTGAGGCACCTGGGGGATTTTGACTAAGCTGAGACTGAAACGGCAGCCCCCAGAAACCAGTAACAGGATGATCGCCAGCCAAGGAGGAGACGACAAGTGGGTTGAACTGTTAAAAAAATTTATTAAAATGTCCAAGAGAGCACACCGATGCACAGTGTCAGATACCACAGGCCTACGGAACACTGTAGTCACAGCAAAACCAGCTGAGTCCAAAGCTTTTCAAACACACGCACACAGGCACACCCAGGCATCCACATACAAAGATAATAAACAACCCCACTGAGGGAAAAAAAGAGAGATATACTCCCCCCAACGTTGCAGGGAGGGGCCGTGAGATGGCAGCAGTAAAACCAGAGGCTGTGGCTGAGACCAAAGTTACAAGGAGTCCAAAGGAAAAGGGAAGGTGGGTAGGGAACAATCAAGAACATTCTTTCCTGGCCTCATTTAAATGTAGAAAAGGCTTTGAATAGACTCTCCAGGAAGAAAAGGACAAAACCAGCACCAGACTGTGGCTCTATATGACCACTTTAAAGACTGAATGACAACTAATGTCCACAGCAGGAAAAATAAAGAGAAAAGTCCCAAATCAGGGTCCCGTTTGCACATCTATTATCAAGTAAATTTCTGGAGGTGGGGGACCGTGTCTTAATTATCTTCGTCTCCCCTTCAGGGTTAGGTATCATGAACCCCACCTCCACCACACACACCCCAATGTTTAATGAATGCCCCATCTTCCTGAGAGCCTACTGCTGTCTGTGATAAAGGCAATTATGTGCAAATTTTCACATTAGGAACCCAGGCTCAGTTGACACTTTCCCCCATTAAAACCTATAATCAAAGCCTAATCCTTCATTTACAGTTTTTAGAAAATGATTTTTTAAGCCAGGAAATATAAACAGAACCCAGAATACTGGATTTACTCGTTGTTTTTACCAGCATAGGGCCACAATCCTATGTTTGGTCTTTCAGCCACAGTATACCCTGTATTGTCTGTGTTGACTTGGACAGGGACCCAGGCTGCAGGCTGGGCTCTGTCATTTGCTGGACTCAATGAGGACAGTTTCCCAGGCTGAGGTACTTGGGCTTGTCTGCTGCCCCAAATTCACTTCATACGGGGTATAATTCACTGCTCTGTTTGTTATGGTTCTGAGCTAAAAACAGGAACGGGGTCTGGGGGTGGGGAGGGGGCTTCTCTGGACACGGAGAAACATTCATTCTTTCTCACATCTTTGTTTTAAAAAACAAACCAAAAAAACTTGTTTTTAAAAAAAATTGTGTGTGTGTGTGTATTTTTAATACTGCAAACCTTTCTACAATACGATTATAGGTGGGTGTTGCTACTTTGAGTTTTATGCATTTCTATTCAACCAGCCAGCCGCTGGCAATGAGCACAGGGTGGGAGGGGGCATTTAGGGAGAAAGTAGTGGGGTGGGGAATGGGGGCAAGTTAGAGAGGGGATAAGAAAGGGCCTGGGGTGAAGATTCAGTCTGGGAGACTATCAATGCCTGAGCTATGGAGGAACGGGCATAGAGATGTTTACAAACCGGCCCCCTCCTCAGACTGGCAAGGAGCTTCTATGTCTGGCTAGTTGTCCAGATCCCTTAGGCTTGGCATCTTGAAGATGAGAACTATGAAGGACCCAGGGCCCTGCCAATCCAAGCCATCCTATTATCCTGCCAAGCACAAGGTCTCAGAAACGTAGAATCTTAAAAACTCAGAATCATAGATTCTTGGTTATGAATAATGGACTCCCCCGATCACAGAATCTGAGAATCAGATAATCTCAGAATCACAGATCCAGAGAATGTGGAATCTTAAACATGTCATAGAATTTGAGCATCTGAGCCTTAGAATCATAGAATCTCAGAGTTGGAAGGGACCTCAGAGTCCATCTGATCTAACCTCCTTCCATCACCTGTTATATTGCTCTGAATATAGGTCAACCCTGACTATAATTCGACCCCACCCCCATGACATTCTAAAAGTATTGTCCCATCCTAGTTGAAGGTTAAGAGTTTTTGAGTAACCGAGTGGGTATGGATATGGATAGGTGGGTGCGATATACTACAAGAATTGGGAGGTTGTGATTAAAAAATTGTTGAATCTTATATTCAGATCAAAATAGGAAGCACACACACACGGGTGTGCAGTATAGATGTGTCATGTCATAAAGAGCTAACATTAGCTAATGTCCATGAAGAGGAAGAACAGTCAACAAAGTTATGTATATATTTCTGTTATCCTTCTATTCCCAAGAATAACCTTCTTCGGTAAAGTTTCAGCTCTGACTAGAGCCATTGGCACATCAACATGTTGGCTATTCTTGGCTCCCCAGTGGGGAAAAGGAATTCATGAAAGTAAATTCAAATGCATTTTCATGTGCCAAATTCTCTTACCACAAATAAACAATCAGCCTTGTGAACAGAAGGCTAAAGCAAAGCACCTTCCTGATTGTTCTTCCTTTGATTAGGACATTACACCAGAAATCTGCTGGGAGCTAGACCATGTTTCAAATACATGGGAGAACCTTGTGGGGTGAGAAACAGGGATGGAGGGCTTTTTACAAAGGTTAGGAAGGAGAAAGGGATCTGTCAGAGTGAGTTCCAGGGTTGTGCTTCTTATGTCTTAGTAGCCCTTCAGCAGAAGTTGTCTTCCTCTTCCTTCTCCCAGTCCATCTTAGGGTGCTTCTTGTGTTTTCTCCGCTCCTTATGAGATTTGCGGTGATGATGCTGGTGGTGATGCTGCTGGTGGTGGTGGTGATGACGCCGTAGGCGGTGTGACCTACGAGCTACAAGAAGAGAGAAACAAATATGGACAAAACTCTTTCCTTCAAACCCTGTGAATTTAGACTCTTTGATCATTCACATGGGGGCGACCCTGAAGTTAACTTTTGATCTGTATGTGGATAAAGAACTGTTAGTGAATAAGGTAAGTTAAACACATACTACCCTATCCCCGCCCCCCCCCCCCCCAACTTTGCCCAATGTGATTGAAAAAAATTAATTGAAGGGGGAATGTTTAGTTTTTGTCATTCTTATTTAGCTGTTTTCCAGTTGTGTCCAACTCTTCGTGACCCCATTTGGGGTTTTCTTCACAAAGACACTCGAATGGTTTGCCATCTTCTTCTCCAGTTCATTTTACAGATGAAGAAACTGAGACAAACTGGGTTAAATGACTGACCCAGGGTCACACAACTAGTAAATGTCTGAGGCCAGATTTGAACTCAGGAAGATATAGTAATAACAGTCACCAGGGTTATTGATCAGGGGAGTGGTTAGATCTTGGTGCTTTAGGAATATTGTTTTGGCATCTGTGTGAAGGATGGTTTGGAGAGTGTCACTATGGTAACCTCTATTCTGGGCCTCCAAAAGAGGGAAGGAATGAATTGGGCCTGGATTGGTGGTAGAAAAATGAATAAAATAGAAAATGAAGGCTAGGGTGGTTGGAGCTAGAAGAAACTCTGGAGTCATTGGACTCGATATCTCACTTCTGCTATTCCAAACACGTGAAGCTTTTTACTGTTTAAAAATAATGAAAACAGAAGGTCAGAGCTTAGAACAAAGAATGACAGAGCATCAGAGCTGGAAATGCCTTTCAAGATCACCCAATAGCAAGGATGAGAACAGCAATTCACATTTCTAAAGTGCTTTAAAGGTGGTAAAACACTTTTTTCACAATAACTCTGTGAGGTAAGCAGGGCAGATATTATTATCATCGCTTTACAAATTAGGAAACTGAGGCTTATGGAAATGAAGTGACTTGCCCAGGGTCACACAGTTTGTAGCTAGCACAGCTGGAATGTGAACTCAGACCTTCTTTCTAATACATTACCCAGCCTCTGTCTAGTTCAACCACCTTGTTTTTTCTTTGGGGAAAAGAGGGCCGGAGAGGTCACACAAATTATTATCAATACTTAGACATTTTGAAGTGCTGCTGCTTTTATAGTCTAAGCTCTCATCACCATGGGTGCTATCTCTGATGCACCCCATTCCTGCCTTCTGATCCTATGTTACTTCTGTCTGTGTTGTTGGTCAGTCGTGTCTCACTATTCATGACCCCATTTGGGATTTTCTTGGCAGAGATACTGGAGTGGTTTGCCATTTCCTTCTCCAAATCATTTGACAGATAAGGAAACTGAGGCAAATAGGGTTAAGAGACTTGCTCAGGGTCACACAGCTAATAAGTGGGGCCAGATTTTAACTCAGGAAGATGAGTTTTCCTGACTCCAGGCCTGGTGCTCTATCCACTGAGCCACCTAACTACCTACTTCTGTCTGTATCCTCTATTAAATTCTTTATAGAGATCCACCCAACATGCTGGTGGGGAGGTGTTCCCTTGGTTCTGTTGAGATTGAATAGATTCATTGCCTGTCCCTTACTCTTTTTAAAAATAATTAATTAATTTTTAGTTTTTCAACATTCACTTCCACAAGATTTCGAGTTTTACATTTTCTACCCCTCCTTCCCCTTCCCCTCTCCAAGACAGCATGAACTTTGATATAGGCTCCACTTATACATTCATATTAAACATATTTTCACATTAGTCATGAAGAAGAATTGGATCCAAGGGGATCCAATGAGAAAGAATAAACCAAAACAACAAAAGAGGAAGAGATCAAATAGTCTGCTTCAATCTGCATTCAGACCCCATAGTTCTTTCTCTGGATGTGGAGAGCATTTTCCATCACGAGTCTTTTGGAATTGTCTTAGATCCTTGTATCGTTGAAAAAAGCTAAGTCTATTAAAGTTAGTTATCTCACAATGTAGCTGTTACTATATACAGTGTTCGCCTGGTTCTGCTCCTTTCACTCAGCATCAGTTCATATAAGTCTTTCCAGTTTTTTCTGAAGTCAGCCTGCTCATCATTCCTTATAGCACAACAGTATTCCATTATAGTCACATACCACAGCTTGTTTGCCCACTCCCTATTTGATGGGCATCCCCTCAATTTCCAATTTTTAGCTACCACAAAAAGATCTGCTATAAATATTTTTGTACATGCGGGTCCTTTCTCTATTTTTATGATCTCTTTGGCTATCCCTCACTCTTGCCACTTGGCTGTCCCACCTCATTTTCTGGTCATACAACTTTTTTATATCACTTCTACAATTGGTAATATGCTACAGCTTGCTCTTGCCAACCAAATTCCCCTCCATTGGCCTTTGGATGACCTATGACTTTGACTCTTCGGACACTGTGGTATTGCATGACTTGTAGGAGACAGAGTGGCACAATAAGGGGCATGATGGATTTGGAGTTAAAGGGCCTGAGTTCAAATTCCCAGCTCTGTATTTCCTTCCTGTGTTGTCTAAGGGACGTCGCTGAGCTTCTCAGGGCCTTACTGCTCATCTGTAAAACAAAAGGGATGGACTATGTGGTCTTTAAGTTCTTTTCCAGTTTTAAGCCAATGATCCCATGGGGAATGGGTATTTAGGTCTTTGTTGCAAGAAAAAAAATTAGATTCATTAAAAGTGTCTCACAAAGCAATCTAGCTACTCTCTTCTTCCCATTCAATTCTTGGCTCAGTTCATGGTCCTTCTGCACTGCCCATCCTGAAGACATGTCCTGATGGACCAGCTCAGTGGACTGTCTAACAGTGATAGGAGAATAATCATTCTTTATCTGTTTGGTTTTTCCCATGTGAATCCTGAGGACACACTGTTTTGAGTGATTATGAATCTCATGTAGGAAGCTCTGTAACATTCCAAGGCTTAATGTAATCAACACAATGTCATCTGCAAATAGAGGTATCTGCAGGACCTTGCCTCTTCCATTTGGACTGTGCTGGACATCCTCTATGACGAAGTTGGCAAGCATGCTTTATGCTCTGCTCGATAGTAATAATCAGAGGGGTCTGTTTTTGCATCTTTCAAGGAATCATGTATGATTTTGAGATATTCATGGGGGACGCTTTGTTGGAAGAGAGCGTTTGAGGTTGTATTTCACTCCACTGAGTTAACAATGAATGAGTATAGTGAGATATGTATCATTCAGTCAATTGTACAATGGTAAAGATGCTTTCGAATACCATCTGGGAAAGCCTGCCTATTCCCCTCTCATAACTTTGTCAAGGATACTCTTGGTATGTGTGTAGATTATTCTCAAAGGTTTTTAGAGATGGGAAAGCAGGAATAAATATGGGTCAGTAGTTAGTGGTATTCCCTTGAGAAATTATAATAATGTCTTTGATTTCTTCCCACAAGCTTTTGGTGCCCTCCTATCTTTCAGATACAATAACAGCGATCGCTAGCATTTGGTTGGCAAAGCACTTTACAAGCATTAACTCATTTGATCTGCACAACATTCCCAATAGGCAGGAGTTAGTGTTATCAGAGTTAGCATTATCTTCCTTTTATAAATGGGGAAACTGAGGCTGAGAGAGATTTAGTGACTTGCCCCAGGTCACCTATCTAGTAAGTATCTGAGGCTGGATTTGAACTCAGGTCTTCCTGACCGCAGGCCCAGCAATAGGTCCAATGCTCTATATCCACAGCAAAACCCAACTGCCTCTATACATTTTGACAAAGTTCTCCAAAATGCAATGCTTCTAGAATGGACCTCCCCTGCGTATATGCTTAGGTTAACTCTACTATCCTTGTTGTCTTTGGCACAACGGACAGAGCACTGGCCCTGGAGTCAGGAAGACCTGAGTTCAAATCTGGCTTCAGATACTAGTTGTGTGACCCTGGGCAAGTCACTTTACCTGTTTACCTCAGTTTCCTCATCTGTAAAATGAGCTGGAGAAAGACATGCCAAACCATTCCAGTATCTTTGCCAAGAAAACCCCAAATGGGGTCATGAAGAGTCAGACACAACTAATTGGCAACAACAACAAAAGTCTTTTTTGGGGTTCACTTTTTCTTTACTACAATTTCTAATTCGACATATAGTATGCCAGGGACTGTGATATTAGAACCCAAATAGGGTGGGCATAGACTGTTTTTTGATGAGAATCATGTTATCAACGTTACTACTTCTACTTCTACTATCTCTACTACTACCACCACCACCACCACCACCACCATGATTATGATGATGATGACATCTATAAGATTCCTCATCATGGTGTGGATGTGGCCCTGCGTTCTGAAAGTTATGTCAACAACAATGATGAAATTAATTACAATGACCACGACGATCATGACAACAGAAACAACAGGTATGATTTATGCAGAACTTTAAGGTTTGCAAAGAAGTTGGCAGGTTTGACCAAGCTAAAGAGACTTGGAGTTTGGGCTTAGAGAAGACAGATGACATGTCTGCTGTCTGAGGATCAGCCTGGCTAAATTCTGAGAAATTCATCACTAGGTTGACCAAGTGGTGATGAATATTTCTGGATACAAGATCTTTTATTTTATTTTATTTTATTTTTTTTGGAGGGAGGAAGGCAGGGCAATTGGGGTTAAGTGACTTGCCCAAGGTCACATGGCTAGTAAGTGCATCAAGCATCTGAGGCTGGATTTGGACTCAGGTCCTCCTAACTCACTGTGCCACGTAGCTGCCCCTTACAAGACGTTTTAAAGGCTGTCTATGAAGCCAGGGAAGGTATAGAATCTGTGTTGGTGGGAGGAGAACACACATGAATGAAATTAGGGAACCCTAAAGTACAAAAGCTCCCCCTGCTTGGCGTGCTCTCCCTCCTCAATTTTGCCTTCTAGAATCCCTGCTTTCTTCAGTGTCAGTTCAAATGTTGCGTTCAGAAGGAAGCTTTTTACCCTGGGTTTCTCAGCTGTTAGAGTTTTCCCTTTTAAGGTTACCTTATATCTACTCTCTATGTGTCTTGCATGTGTCTAGATATATACACATGCTGTCTCTCCCCATTAGAATGTAAGCTCCTTCAGGGAAGGGACGTTTTCTGTCTTTCCTTGTGTCCCCAGATCTTAGCAGAGGAACTGGCACATAGTAAGCACTTAAAAAATGCTTGGCGATTGATCAAAGTAAATATAATTTAAACAACTGAATTTAAATTTCATAATTAAATTTAATAATTTAAACTAATTTAAATTTAATAATTACATTTAATAATTTAAATTTCATAATTTAAATAATGACAAGTTTTGTTATCAAAAGAGGTGACCAAGATAATTCATATCAATGACTACTGACCCATATGTCTACTTTCCCATTTCTACAAATTTTTTAATGGCCATATTCTATACACGCTGTGAGGAAGCACTTGATGAAAGTCTGAGAAGGGAACCTGGCAGGCTTTTGTAACCAACATTCTACACCCACATCTTTACCATGTCACAGCTGACTCAAGGGTGCAGTGCTCCCTGGCCTCATTGTTTGTGGACTAGAAAGAAATGGCATTTGATCTAAGACAGTGAAACATCTCTCTGAAGGTTCTCTTCCAATGAAGTGTTTCCTGTGCATTTGTCAAAACCATTCAATATTTCTTAAAAGATGTGACAGAGATAACTTTATCTGATCACTATTTGATTCTAGATGTCACCTAGGGCATCACACATGGAACTGTGTGCTTACCAAAGGTATTTGTCACCATCCTGGAGGGTGTCCAGGGCACAGTCCAAATGGGAGATGGATATTCTATATAGATGGTGACATTGACCAGAGGCCCTTGCATAGGGGTGACATCGTGACAGTATTTTAGAGCCTCCTAACTGAGATTCAAAATCACTTAAAAGGTGTCAGTTTAACTATTGAAACAGAAAAAACCAAGTGGATAAAGAATGACTATTGTACAGACCCTGGTATGCAGTTGGATGGATGATACACCGTATAGTGGGCATATATATTATAGGATTATAGATAGACCAGAGACTAGCTCTAGAGCTAGAAGGGACCTTACTCTTTATATATAGGCTGGGGAAGTTAAGTAACTTGGCCAAGGTCATACAGCTAGGAAGTAAGTCTGTCAATATACATTCATTAAACACCTACTATATGCTAGGCATTGGGCTAAGCACTGGGAATACAAAGAAAGACAAAAGACAGTCCCTTAAAGACTTATGTGACCTCATTCAAAACGAAGTGAGCAGAACCAGAACATTGTTCATAGTACCAGCAATATTATAAGGATGATCAACTGTGAAAGACTCGGCTACTCTGATCGATACAATGATCCAAGACAATTCCAGAAGATCCACAATGAAAAATGCTATCTGCTTCCAGAGAGTGGACTGATGAACTCCGCATGCAGATTGAAACATACTTTTAAAAACTTTTTTCCTCTCTTTCTTTCTTTCTTTCTTTCTTTCTTTCTTTCTTTCTTTCTTTCTTTCTTTCTTTCTTTCTTTCTTTCTTTCTTTCTTTCTTTCTTTCTTTCTTTTTCTCTCTCTCTCTCTTTCTCTCCTTCCTCCTTTCCTTCCTTTCTCTTTCTCCCTTCCCTTCCCTTCCCTTCCCTTCCCTTCCCTTCCCTTCCCTTCCCTTCCCTTCCCTTCCCTTCCCTTCCCTTCCCTCCCTCCCTCCCTCCCTCCCTCCCTTCTTTCTTTCTTTCTTTCTTTCTTTCTTTCTTTCTTTCTTTCTTTCTTTCTTTCTTTCTTTCTTTCTTTCTTTCTTTCTTTCTTTC
>CM053622.1:57900371-57985134 GCA_028646595.1 Phalanger gymnotis
CTTTTTCCTCTCCTCTCCTCTCCTCTCCTCTCCTCTCCTCTCCTCTCCTCTCCTCTCCTCTCCTCTCCTCTCCTCTCCTCTCCTCTCCTCTCTTCTCCTCTCCTTTCCTTTCCTTCCTCCTTCCTGGATTTTCTGGATTTTCTTTTGCAATGTGGCTAATATGGAAATATATTTTGCGTGACTTCACATGTAGAATCAATATCAAATTGCTTGCCTTCTCAAGAAGTGGGGAGGGTGGGAGGAAGAGAATTTGGAAATTAAAATTTTAAAAAATGAATGTTAAAATGTTTATATAGTCCTTTGTGAAATATTTAATGAAATAAAATTTTAAAAATATAAAAAAAGTCAATCCCTACTCTCAAGGAGCTCATGAATGGGGGAGAAAACATGCAAACAATTCTATACAAATAAAATCCAGACAGGATAAATTGTAAGTAATCAGTAGAGGGAGGGCACTAGAATTAAGGGGGATCAGGAACAGCTACTTGTACAAGGTGCAATTTTAGCTGAGACATGAGGGAAGCCAGGAAACTGACACGAGGAAGGAGAGCATTCCAAGCTGCACAGGTGAGGTTTGAACCCAGGGATTCTAATTCCAGAGTACTGTGCTTACTCTCGAAATATGCTGCTTTCTTATGTTGGATGGAAACAGGCAATTCCAGGCCTGGAACTGAGAGGAGGAGGAGAAGGAAGAAGAGAAGAAGGAGGAGGAAGAAGAGGAAGGGAGAAAGAGGAGGAGGAGGAAGAAGAAGAAGAAGAAGAAGAAGAAGAAGAAGAAGAAGAAGAAGAAGAAGAAGAAGAAGAAGAAGAAAAGGACAGCAAACTGAATATCTTGGGGAAATTAGGCAGGGCTTTTAAATGACCCATGCTTCTTCCTGGATCTAAAGCCCATCTTTTCCAAAATAAAACTCTTCTAGAGAAGACTCTGCTGTCTGACCAGGAAGCATGAAATATTGCAGTTTTCCAAGAATTAAAGCTATGGTCATCCCCAGGGCAATGGAGGGGTGTGTGGTGAGCTTCAGAGGCTGTAAACATTACAGAAAAAAGCACAAGAGCCATGTTTTAAAGCAAAGGTGTCAAACGTGCAGCCCCACGTGGCCCAGGACACTCCCCAGCATGACCTGAGCCAGATTAAAATGTAATTGGGAAACATTTAACAAATAAATAAAAAACACAAAGCAACACAGAGAACATTACATTTTAAAGCTAAGTCGATACTCGGCCCAGAGGGATCCTTATGTAGGGATTAATGGTCCCCATTCTATTTGAGTTCCACATCGCTGTTCTAAAGAATGTCACGAGAATGGGAAAGGAGGTGGGCAGGTCACCCCCTCGGCAAGAGCTGGGGATCGAAGGATTGTGGTTTGAGAGTAAGCCACCAAGCCTAGGTCATCATTTTAAAGATGAGGCAAATGAGGCACAGAAAAACTAAGTGACCCATGTTGGGTCACGCAGCTAGCTAGTAAATGTGAAAGGCAGGATTTGAACTTGGGTCTTCCTGACTCCAAGTGTGGCACTCTCCTCATTATATTATGTAGCTCCCTCGATAATAATAATTATACTACCATAGCTAATATATTTACAAATATGAATGGAGAGCAAAACAGAGAGATAGAGAGACAGACAGACACAGAGAGAGAGACAGAGAAGAGACAGAAAGAGAAGAGACAGAGACAGACAGAGAGAGAAACAGACAGACAAAGACAGAGACAGAGGCAGAGAAGAGACAGACAGAGAGGAGACAGAGACAGACAGATAGACAGAGACAGAGAGAGACAGGTTGCAAAGAGCTGTAATATATTTTCTCATTTGGAGCTCAGCCAACATTCAACTCGGGTGGAGGACTTTTGGGAGGCCATGGATAATAATTGGGCAGGAGGAGAGGGTGTGGGTGGGAGCGCCCATATCGAGACTCCAGCTCTGCTTCAGCATTGAGAGCAACACTCTTACTGGTATCTCCTGTCTGATTGAAGAGAGAAAACAATGCAGCTTCACAGATGATCAAGACCATCCCCCTCACATGTACCTTCCCCCATCGATGTTGGTTTATTCCATTTCCTTTCCCGAGAAGTCAAGTGCACAAGCATTTATTCAACAGCTAGACTGCTACAGAAAAGCAAATCTGCCTTCCCTAGGCCTTGCTCAGTCTCCATGGAGGTGGCACTATTTGCCAGGCTAGTTATATGGATTAGAGTAGGGCTGGGGCAGAGGATGGGGGGCAGTCACCTACGTTTGGTGCAGACAATTTTGGGTCGGTCCCACTTTCCATTGCTGTGACACTTGATGGTGGCCACGTGGTGCTGCGTGAAGCCCTTGTCACACTGGTAGCGGACACTCGAGTGGATACTGTACTTGGCCTTCCGAGGGCCAACCGGCGAGGCGTTCTCCACCGCTGGAGGGGGGCCACATAGCACTGAGGACACAGGGCCCAGCACCCAGTCAGAATGGGTCAGAGGACAAGCCTGAGGTCAGGCTGGCCCAGAAATGAAAATGCCACATGTCAATAGGAATGTGGGTATGGGGGTGAGGGGAGAGGACTCCACTCTTGAACAGGAAGTCTTCCATGGCAGAGTAATGAGGCTTAGGAAAGACTTCCCTTAGCAGCAACCTGCTTCTTTTTCTAGGCTTGCTATTTTCTGATGGAAATACAGGGAATGTCAGAATTGGAAGGGACTTTAGAGCATAGACTATTAGAGTGGGAAGATATAGACTAGTGGCCCCTAAATAGGGCTAAGATCTTTACTTAAGATCATTAACCTTAGGAACAGATAAACAGAATGCTTGACCTTTGCGTTTGGTTCATGGACATAAACTAAACTTTGATCTGTATACCATGATAGATATATAGGGAGTGTTTGTATCCATACCCACACATCCCCATGATGTGTACTTTTGTGTGTTTTTGTCCTCTACTGGTCTGAATATAAGATTCGGCATTTTTATGACACCCTCTTAATCCCTGTGATCCATCCCACCCACTTGCCCACAACCTGTATTCATTCTCCTATGCAAACACTGCTTAACTTTCAGCTTGGATGTAACTCAGCGGGCCCTCAGAATGCCGTGGGAGGCAGGGTCAGTTTATAGTTAGGGTCGACATTGAGAATGATATGTAATACAGTAGGTGATGGGGGTGGTTGAGCTATGTGGCTTTGTAAGCCTTTGCCTTTCTATGATTCAGTGACCTTAGAGGCCATCCAGCCTAACTACTGCATTTCACAGGGTAGGAGACTGACACATACCAAAGGGAAAAGACTTACCCAAGGTCACATAACCAGAAAATAGCAGAGGTAGGATCAGAACCTGGGTTCCCATGGGTTGTCAGATTCTCTCCCCACTTCTTTTTCTTGCCTGTCCTCTCTCTTCTCCCCCACTTCCTCTATCTCTGTCTTCCTCTCTCTCTCTCTCTCTCTCTCTCTCTCTCTCTCTCTCCCCTGCCTTGCCCCCTCTCCCCCCTTTTCTCTCTCTCCTCCCCCACCCCCTCCTCCCCAAAACAGCCTCTTCACCGCTCTTCGGCCCTACCCCACACCCTTAGCTTCCCAAGGTCTCCCCTGCCTGCAGAAGCTGCTCTTACCTGTGCCTTTCTTACAGACATAGGGAAGGTTGTAGTTACAGGGGACATCATTCCAGCGGCCACTCTCATGGGCCACCATCACCACGCAGTCCTCCCCACCTGCAAAGAAGTTATCCGGCTGCTTCTCCCGCCAGTTTTCATATTGCTGTTGGGTCAGAGGAAAGGGAGAGTGTCAGCCCTATCTCCATCTTGGTGAACAGTTATAAAGAACAATATTTCTTTCTTCTGTTCTTTAGATCTACCGGCTCGGGATTCCTCTCCCCAGGGCTGGACTTCGGATCTCTCTGGTCAGTGCTTAGCTTTCTGGAATGGAGAGAGAAGACTATGGCCTCTCTCTGTCCCTAGGATTAGAATCAGGACCAGCTTGGGGGATAGTCTCCCATTAGGAATGTTAGCTCTTGAAGGGAACTTGGTCAGCTACTAATTCAATACTTTCATTTTATAGATAAGGAAACTGGGAGGGAGGTGATTTGTCCCCACACAAGAAGTTAGCAGCAATTAAGACTGAAACGCTGGTCTTTTGACTCCCAGTTCAGGGTTCTTCCCCGTATACCCCACTCCCTTCTGCCACACCCAACCAGTTGTACCCCTTGAGGGAGCCTCAGATTCAACCCCTTTTGCCCAGATCCAAGTCAGGGGACCCAGATCTCACTGTATCTCTGCCACTGACTTCCCTTTCCTTCAGCTCACCAGGCCTGTGTTGTCTGTCCACTGGAAATCCTGCTCCACAATGCGGTCATTCAGTCCGATCCAGGTGTTCTCATGGCCAAAGCCTGAGGAGGGAGGTGCCCCAGCCCAGGGGGTGGGGAAGAAGGCCATCACTGGGGGCCTAAGCCAGTGGGATCCCCCATCCTCCTGCCATCCCTACGGGGGGTAGACTAGAGGCCTCTGTGAATCCCACCACCCAACAAGAGTCTGTGCTGAGACCACTGATGAGTGCAGCAGCCACTATCCCAGGGGATGGGGTCCTTGGATTCAACCACAGTAATAACAACCACTGACACTTTCATAGTGCTTTCAGGTTTACAAAGCACTTTTCTCGTAGTCCTATGAAGCAGGAAATACAAATGTCCTCATTTTGTAGCTAAGGAAACTGAAGCTCAGACAGAGACAGTGATTGATGCAGAGTCACACAGCTGCTTAGTGTCTTGGACGTGACCGGGTCTTCCCAACCTGATCCTCTATCTCCTAGGTGCCACCCAGGTCCCTCACCCCCCTCCCAGCCCTAATGCCACAGGCCCATACTATTGATAAAGCTGTGTTCTTCAGGGGAGTGGATGCTGGTGAGGTGGCCAGCTCGGCGGCGGCAGTCTCTCTCTGCATCCTCCCAGGCCCGGCGGTGCGCAAAGTATCGATAGCAATGTCCCTGGAATTTGTGCCAGCTGTGGTCACAGCCTTCTGTGTCTGGGGCCAGAAGCAGGGGGTGAAGCTTAGAATCCCTGAACTGGGAGCTCTTGTTCTTTCACCTCTATGACTCCATCCAACCCACCTCCACCCTTACCCACCTACGCAAAGCTTGGGTTCCAAGGTGCCAAGGCACTATTCCAAAGTGTCAGCAACCACTGGAATTGTCAGGCCCATGTCCCACCCCACTCCAGCAGCTGAGGACTCAGCTTCTGTTTCCTCTCAATGACCCAAAGAAGTCTGAGAGCTTAGAATACTGAATTCCTCTTGCTGGGATATTTCTAGCATGTGGGGACTCCTGAAGGGGGCTGGGGGAGTCATAGATCAAAAGATTTGGAGGTCATCACTAGAAGGGACGAGCATAGGGCAATTTCTTCATTTTACTGAGGGCAGGTCTGAAGCTCAGGGATGGTAAGGGACTTTTCCAAGGTCACATGTAAGAGCAGATCTGTAACTAGAAACCAGGTTCCCTGACTTTCATTCCAGAGTTCTTCCCACCGTACCATATTGCCTCTTTTTGGGACTAGGACATAGAGTCACAGCTACCTTCTTCTTAAAAGAGACATTCCCTACATGCAGCAACTAGAAACACAGATTCATCTGATTGCCTTCTGACCCCATATCCTCACTAAAGTCCCATCCTGGCTCCTTAAGAATTTATCTTCTTCCCTGGGGTCCCCAGCTCTTCCACTAAACTCTTACCCCTAATGGTGCCCCATTTCCCCTCACTGATGTCCATTTCCCTTGCAGAGTCTTAATCTCCCTTATGGGATAGCCCATTCCCTTCACTGAGCCCTATCTCCCTCACAGAGCCTCAGTACTTCTCACTGTACCACTTCCTCATCAGTGAACCTTTGATCCTCTACCCACTATACCCCCTCCTCTTTAGTGAGCCTACCTCCCTCTCAATGACCCAACATCACTTTACTGTATCAGAGAGAAATGCAGATGTTCGAAGGGCAACCATTCAGGGTTCAGAACTCTCCCCCATTTTGGGGTCATTTCCCTTTTTCCTTTCTCCCCGACACCCTCCCTGGGTTTACTCTCTTTCCTCCTTGATATTGAGCCAGAGGCAATGGCCATATTGAGAATACTCTCTTCTTGGCTCCAAGGGGTAGAGGCAGCTTCAGGTAGCTTTTAGTAAGGTCCAGAGTAGCACTAGATGGGGTAGTTCCCTTTGGAGAGGGCCTGAGAAACCAGGGAGAGGGAGAGGTGTATCCAGGATGGAAGGGGCAGGGAGTCCCAGGCCCTAGCCTGGACTGGTGGCACTCTTCTCCTCTTCTGTCCTGGAGTTGGGGAGGAAGAAATGATCTCACCTTTGTCACAGAGGCTCCCGCCATAGCTGGGCAGACACAGGCAGATGAAGGAGTTGACTTCATCAATGCAAGTGCCCCCGTTGAGGCAAGGACTTGACAGGCAGTCATCAATATCTGGGGAAGAGATGGTTTTGGGTTCAGAAGGCAGCCTCCTTTCCTCTCCCGCTTCCCTCCGGCCCCCAGTTTCTGAGCCATGCCAGAAGCAGAGACCATGACCCTGCAATCTATCCCCTCCCCTGGGTGGCTTTCCAGCAGATGGAGAAGGCAGCTCCATCAGCAATTAGCATTAATTAGGGCCCCACAAGAGCTGCCATGAATAAGCAGGCACAGAGCTTGAGGTGGGCAGGATAGAGGTGAAGGAAGGGCCAATGCATGCTTCAGGCAGGGAGGGGCATCAGTTTGATTTGTGTCCTCCTCCTCCAGACTCCCCAGCCTCGAGGCAGGAGCCAGGTTACGTAAAGAATCACAAAACCACAGAATGGTAGCACGAGAAGAAAGCTTGAAGACCATATCCTCCCCGCTCCCATTATTGTACAGATGGGGAAACTGAGGCCCAGTGAGGGACACACCCCACCCAGGTCACACAGTAAGAAGTGGCAGAGCTGGGATGAGAACCTGAGGGAGACTCAGCCCAGGTCTCTGTTCCAGTCGGGAGGGGTACAGGCTCCTTCCCAGTACTGCCAAGCGTAGGCTCCAAAAAACCCTTGGGGCTAAGAATCCAGAAAACAAGGCACAATTCTCTCCCTACACCCCATCACAGAAAAGGCCAGTAAGTTGGGCCTTCATCCCTCTGACTATTCTCCTGCATGGCCCCTGATGGTTTCCTTGGAGATATGTCAGGACTGAGCTGGAGCCACCTTTAAGAGCCTTGATGCTAAATGGTTGATTTATCCAGGTCTGATGAAGCAGTATGGGACAGAGGAAAGCAGGGCTGGGCTTGGAGTCAGAGGACCTGGGTTCAAATCCTGGCCATCAGCATGATCCTCCCCAAGCCCTTCTCCTCTCCAGGCCTGTTTCCACTGTAAAGTGAGCGGTCTGTACTCAGTGGTGACTGAGGTCTCTTCCATTGCTGGAGCCATGACCCGTTGATTGGGCCATAGCCCTCTCCAGCCCCACTTGGGACAGCTTCAGCTCCATCTTTTGTTCCCTGAGTCCCCAACCTCATGAAGGAGTGGAAAGGGCCATCAGATCATAGCTCTAGAGTCCAAAATTCTTTACTTAACAGATGAGAAAACTGAGGCTCACAGAAAGTCACGCAGAAAGGAAAGGGCAAAGCTGGGATTTGAACCCAGATTCTTCTCGACTCTAAACCTAGTGCTCTTTCCTGTGGACCATGCTGCCTCTCACAAGACTGGAGTTTCAATCCAGGCTCTGGGTTTTTTTTGGCTACATGTAGGACTCTGAGAAAGGCACATCCCCTCTTAGTTTCATGATCTATGAAGTGAGAAGGTTTGACTAGACTAGATCTCTAAGGTTTCTCCCAATGCTAGATGCTGCAGTCCCTAAAACCCATGTTATTTGTAGCCAGTGTTGTGCTTCTGGAGGTAGCCCATATGGGCTTTTAACAGCCAGTTGTTAAATTTTCAATGTCAGCCTCAACACCTCAGAATTAGTAAACACTACAAATCAGAGCTTGATTTATTATTTTGTTGATTATCTAGACTTAAGAAAATGATGGAAAAATGTTAATAATGCAGATTAAGCTTAAAAATGTTGTTGTATATACATCCATCCCACCCCAAAAGCTGGTTGTTAAATGTTTACCAACACACCCCTGTCTGTAGCTGAACTCTTTCTTATCTTCATGGTCTTTATACATGCTGATGGATAATGTTCAGAGAGAGCTGGGATGCAGAAGAGAGCCCTGACCTGCACTCCCTGTCCTAGTCTGTGCTCTAACATTCTGTGTGTGCATGGACAAGGTTTCCTTTCTCTGGGTCTCAGCCTTTCAAAAAGCCCTTGATGGCTCTAAGGGTCTGTGGCTCTCTGATTCACCTGGCTGGCTCCATCTCAGACTGTACATAGGCCACACAGCACAGGACTGAGTTTCCTTCCTTGGGATGGCAGGAGGTGGGTGTGTTGGCAGAGGGGGAGGAATTTCAAGGGGAGACTCACCGATCTCACAGTTCTCCCCCGTGAAGCCCTGGTCACAGCTGCAGCCATAGGTGGTATGATTGGCCTGGCATGTGCCACCATGAAGACAGGGGTTGTTCTCACAGGGGTTAGCTGGAGCTGTAAGACAGAAACTTGAGGGTAAGCAGGGGGTACCTGCCTGCCCACCTCAGCCCACCCCCAATTCCAGCTGCTTGTCCAGGGTGAATTCTCAGAATGTGCTGATGTTGGTGGGAGAGAGATGAGCTGAGAGTCTTGGTTGGATGATATTACTCTATGTACAAGTCTACCTCTCTCCTGCACACTCTATGACTGCCTTTCTCCTCTTCCCAATAGAACTGATCAAAAAAATTTTTTAAAACCACCCCCTACATACCAGGCACTGTGCTTGGTATGGGGGATACAACAAAGAAATCTCTGTCATTAAGAATTTATATTCTATGAGACAAGAGTTTGGTCCAGGGTTAAGAAAGGTTATGCTGCTGGTGGTGGTGGTTTTTCTTCTTTTACATTTTCAATTAACAAGCATTTATTTTCTGTCTTCTCTCCTTCTCTCTCTTACTTCCTCCTACATTGAAAAGAAAAAGAAAACACTCCTAACCCTTGTAAAGATCACAAACCCTTGTAACTCATAGTTAAGCAAAATAAATCCTCTTGGAAGATTCCAAGCACAGCCTGCTCTGAGATGAACTTCCCTTGCCAGAAGAGCATCCCATCCCTATTCTCCGAATTCCTACCCGCTTTCTGATCGGTACTCCTCTCTTCCTCTAAGGATAAGCTTTCCAACTGTCTTGCTTGGATTCCAGGAAACAAAATTATCATCACCGTCACCATGATAAATGACAACACACTGTCATTTAAATGGCGTTTTGAAGGTTTGCAAAGCCCTCTAACGAAATTATCTCATTAGAGCTTCCCTACTACTCTACGATGAAGGGCACTGCAGTGACTATCATGCCCATTTTATGTATGGGGAAAATGGAGGCAGGTTTCAAAGTCCAATCTTCAAAGTCAGTACTATTTTACTGTACTATGCTGCTTCTCTTGGGAATGTTAATGGGCATCCTCTTTCTCTGCTTTTCTCAGCCCTACCCCACCCCAGCTGGCCCTCAGGCAATCAGGTACCCAGTGCCCGGCTTCCTAATAACCTTCTGAGAAAAAGATAGTCAAAAACTATCATGACCCTGAAGTTGGCCTTCCAGGAAGAAACGTATCTTCCTTTGGGATGACTGCTGGGACATGTATGTGGCCACAGTGGTGTCTGTCAACACAAGCACAGGCCTATGGCCAAGGGATCATGACTATAAATCATTCTGGATGGAACCGGGCCTCTTTGTGGGGTTTGGCAGAAGCGATCGGAAAGACTCCACCAGGATGGTGATGACCCATCCTAGGTGAGGTGGGTTTAGGGAGAGCTGTCACGGGCAGTCTCATGATTACACACACACACACACACACACACACACAATCTCACTGTCACCTGGGCACTTACAAAATAACACCTAGCCCAACAGGTCAGGGGGCCTTTAAAACACAGAATGTCAGAGTTTAGAGGAACCTTACAATGTAATCTTACAGTGTAGAGCTGTAGGGGCCTGAGCAAAAAGAACATTGGAACTGGGGTCCTTTTCTCTCCCAGCTCTGTCTGAGGCCATGACTAAACCCGGGAAAGTCTGGGTGATAGTGAAATGAGGCAGGATTCCTAATCTAGTCCATCATAGGTAGCTTTGGACTCCTTCTTTCATTTCTCTGTTTTGCTTCTTGCCTCTTCTTTCCCACACATCTGGTCCTGTCTTCTCCCCTCTCGGACTGTCCACACTCTGCCCAGCATGGGTATACAGCTCCTCCCCCAAACCAGTTCAATGGCCTGCTCTCTGACTGCCCACCCAGTCCGGTCTCCCAATGCTGCCTCTCCTTCTGCAGGAGGCGTAGACCCCACAGATGCCTCAGCAGATGGCATAAGCCTGGGCATCAATTTCTCCTTCTCTAATTAGTTGACTGACTTTAAGCCATCTCTCCCCCGGGGGGAATCAGCATCCTGGCCTGGCCCAAAGAGCATTGAGGCAGAAAGGAAGGAGGAGGATCCCAGCCCCCAACAGCTTAGTTCCTTCATGTTGGGGAGACATATTTGTCCAGCATCTTTGGACTGAGTGGGGAAAAAGGTGAACTGAGCACTCACAGAAAGAGGGTCTGAGATCACTGTGGTCCCCCAGAGCCCATTCCTGGGACAAGCTGGACTCTGAGCTTGTCTCCCTCCTCAGGGCAGGGCCATACTCTCCTGCTCTCAGGATTGGGGTGTGTGGGATGTAAGGCAGGTCTGACCCTCCCTAGCACAGAAGGGCAGGGTAGAGATCCAGAAGGTTCTGCAACTTGCCCAGGGCCCTTTCCTCTCTCAGGAGCTCAGCCAAGAACACACAAGCTCTATTTCTCTCCCCTTTCGGTCAGTTATTATGATAAAAGGCTGAAGGCTGTGCATGAAAGAGACTCCAAAGTCAGGCATGGTTCAGCCTGGTCTCTCTTACCCAGGGATTCAGAGGGATGGAACAATAGCTAGGAAGAGGCGGCAGGTGACCAAGAGCCCTCTACCAGTTGTGCCCCTCACCTCCCATCTGCAGAGATATAGGGGCAACCATGAAGGTTCTTCAGGCTTTCCCTGATCCCCTCATTTGAGATATGGCCAGAAGGTGATAATGCTAGCTGGCATTTACATGGCACCTTGAGCTTTGCAAAGCTTATCTCATACGTTATCTCATTCGATCCCCACAATAATCCTGGGAGTTAAGTGCTCTTATTACACCCATTTTATAGAGGAGGAGACTGAGGCTGAGAGAGGTTAAGTGACTTATATAGGGTCACACAGCCAGTATGTATCTGAGGTAGAATTAAAAGTCGGGTCTTCCTGACTCCAAGTCCGAGGCTCTTCCCTCTAGAGGCCTGTGTTATTGTGTAACTGCCTAGGTGACAGGGTGACAGTACGAGGCTGTGACTGTGATAGGGAAAAGCTGGAGGTTTGACCGAACAGTTGGCTGCATGTTTTTGAGATTGAGAGTGTGTATGACCGACCCTCCCTGTGACTGTATGATCATGTACGCCCGTGGCCCAAAGAGCCTTGACAGCAGATTTCATGGGGTTCCATGATATTCTGGTCCATCTCCTTTTCTCTATTGAGGGACCTGAAGCTCAGGAGGAGAAGAGACTTGTTCAAGGTCACATTGGGGGCAAGATTCAAACTCATCTCCTCAGCCTGTGGATCTAGTGACTTTTCCAAGACATCATATTGCCATCCATTTCTGGCCAAAGATAACTCTAGGATAAGAATTCTTAACCTGGATTTTGCTTCAATTTGGAAGGGAAAATAATGACATCTTTATTTCAATATAATTGGTTTCCTTTGTAATCCTCAGGATTTTGGTTTATATATTTAAAAACATGATTCTCAAATTGCTTACCATCTCAGGGAAGGGGGAGGTGAGAGAGGGAAGGAGAAAATTTGGAACTCAAAATTTTCAAAAAATGAATGTTAAAAATTGTCTTTCCATTTAACTGGGGAAAAAAAGAAAATAAAAACAATGGTTCTGAGAAGAGGGCCATAGGCTTCTCTGGACTGACTGCCCTTGGGGCACAAGACACAGAAAAAGGTCAAGTGCTCCTACTCAAGGGGCACAGGACCCTTGGAGATCCAGCAGGCTGGAGACAGTCGTGTTCAGAGGGCCTGGTGCTCACACACTCTGCTGCCCAAACGTGTGTGTAGCCATGTCTGGTCTGCGTCTGGCAAGCCTGGGCCCATGTGGGCGGCTCAAGGAGCCACCCTCTCTCACCTGCCCACGGAACTGCAGTGACTCAGGCGCTCTTTCCAGCACTGATTACTATTTTCAAATTCATTTGCATTTCTGCCAGGAGAGTCTGTCTGCAGCTCCGGCAGTTGCTTCACACCCCTCCCCCATGTTAAGTTTCCTTCCATCCCACCAGCAACGAGGCCAAGAGACTGCTTCTTCCTGCCTGCTTCACGATGGCTTAGCAGGGAGACCAGGGGAACTAGAGTGGTGGATCTCTGAGACCCTCTTTCTGTCCTGACATTCCATGTTCTATGTTCTAAGGACCCTTCCAGCTCTGATAGTCTATTTTCTATATTCTATGGTCCCTTCCCCATCCCTTAACTTACTTCTTAAAGAGGCCTATTCACTGAATGAGTATTACCTCACTCAAAGCGAGAACCTGAAAAGGCCTTAGCCTAAAAGAGCCAGGGTCTCCTAATGCATCCTGGGCCATCTCCAGTCACCCTGATGAATATCAGGCCACTGGACTTAGATGTCTCTGGAGAAGAATGTGAGGCTGGTGACCTTGCACAGCCCTCCCTCACTCAAATCAAAGTCAATTGCAAGTCATGTCATCATTTCCCTGATGTCATGGTCCTCTTCGAAAATGAAGGACAATCTGTAAGTAGTCCAAGCTGCCTGAATGGGGACACAGTCAGTTGGGTAATTTAGCTCGTCCTCTCCCTCTCCCTGTCCTTCTCCTTCTCCTCTCCAAAGGAAGGTAAATTTTGATGGCCAGAAACTTCCCAGTTAATTTGGGGCTTACTGACTAGATTTCTGCATTCCTGTCTTCCTGTCTTCCTTCCTTCCTCCTTTTCTTCCTCCTTCCCTTTCTTTCTTCCTCTTTCTTTCTTTCTTTCTTCCTCTTTCTTTCTTTCTTTCTTTCTTTCTTTCTTTCTTTCTTTCTTTCTTTCTTTCTTTCTTTCTTTCTTTCTTTCTTTCTTTTTCTTTCTTTCCTTCTTTCTTTCCTTCCCAGCTTTGACAATCTATATATTCACAACCCTCTTAGCTGTCACATTCTATGTTCTAAGTTCCCTCCCAGCTGACATTCTGTGTTTTAAGGTTCCTCCCAGCTTTGACAATCTCTATATATTGATGACTCTACCAGCTGTCACATTCTATGTTCTAAGTTCTCAGCTCTGATAGTCTGTGTTCTGGGGTCCCTCCCAGCTCTGACATTTTAAGTTCTCCTCACTAAAGCTCATCTCTCTGCCTGAACTTGTGATTGGACTCCTTCCCACTTCCTCAAGGGCCTCAGTCCAGACCTCTGCAGTTTTTGCTACTGTTGACCACTCCCTTCCAGTGGATACACTCTCATCCCATGGCTTCAGAGATACCACATTCTGCAGCTTCTCCTCTTACTTCTCCAACTCCTATCAATGAGTATATTTCCCAAAGATCCCTCCTTTCTGTACCTTCTCCACAGCTTGGACCCCCACCTCTTTCCCAGATGACTCCTTAATCTCAGTCTTTCATCTCAGATGAGCTCTAGACTCCCATCTCCAACCACCTTCAAGAAGGGGCTTCACGGATATACTAAAAGCACCTCAAACTCTGCTTTTCCTAAACTGAGATCACCCCCTTTGTCCTTAGACCTGTTCCTCCTTCCAATTTGACAGTTTTTGTCAGTAGCATCCGACCCATAACTTTAGAGCTATTTTTATTCACTCTCCATCACCTTGGGCTTTCCCACTTAACTTGTCTGGGCCTCAATTTTCTCTTCTGTGAAATGAAGATGTTGGATTATATTACTCTGAAATTCCATTCCAGTTCAAAATCTGCGATCAATGTGCTTTGATAGGCCATCAGTTACAAAGCCATAGTATTTATTAAGAGTCTATGGTGAGGCAGCTGGTGGTGTACTGGGTAGAGCGATGGGCCTAGAGTCAGGAGGACCGAATTCAAATGTGACCTCAGACACTTACTAGCTGTCTGACCCTGGGAGAGTCACTTAAATCCGATTGCCTCTAGAACAACAACAAAGAGCCTATGGTTTGCAGAGCTCTATGCTCGTCCTGGGAAAGATGTGAAATTTAACTAGGATATAGTCCTCGAGTGCAGCCCTTTGACTATATCCAAACTTCATAGAACAAAATTCCTTAATAAAAGGATTTGTTCTGTAAAACTTGGATTCGGTCAAAAGGCCGCACCCAAGGACCTAGAAGGCTACACGTGGCCTTGAGGCTGCAGGTTCCCCACCCCTGGCTTAGCTCTTCTCAGCAATACAACGATCCAAGATAATTCCCAAAAGACTCATTAGGGAAAATGCTATCTACATCCAGAGAAATTAACTATGAAGTCTGAATGTAGATGGAAACATATTATTTTCACTTTTTTGGTCTTTTCTTTCTTGTGGCTTTTCCTTTTTATTCTATCCTCTCACAACATGACTAATGTGGAAATATATTTAATGTGATTGTACATGTCTAATCTATATCAGATGGTTTGCTGTCTTAGGGAGGGGGAGAAGAGGGAGGGAAGGAGAAAAATTTGGAAATTAAAATCTTATAAAAGTGAATGTTGAAAGTTATCTTTACATGTCATTGGAAAAAATACTATTAATCAGGGGGAAAACAACAACAAAAAAGATAATCCATTTTGGAGGGTCTTGAATGCAGAGTTTGACTTTTATTCAGAGATAATAGGGAGCCACAGAAAATTATTCAGTAGAGGAACGATGTAACTTGAATTATGCATTAAAACAAAATTCCTTATGGCAGGATGAAGGATTGTGCGGAGGGGGAAAAGAGTAGAGGTGTGAAGGCTTTTATTAGGAGGCAATAGGGATGCACTGGGATAATGGCAATGGGAATAGAAGAGAGAGAAGGGATGCAAGTTATGTTGGAGAGATGGAATTGATAGGACCTGGTAACTGGGTATGAGATGGGAGGCAAAAGGAAGTGTCAGTGATAACCTCAAGACCAAGTTAACAGTAGTTTTACTGATGGAAATAGTCGAGTTGGAGGAAGAGCAGGTTCAGGAAGAAGCAGGAAGAGCTCATCTTGGGGCATTGAATTTGAGGCGCTGGTGAGACACCTGGGCAGAGATGTCCTATACCATTAGTTGGAAATGTGAATCTGGAGTTCAGAAGAGAGGTTATGACTAGACACGTCTGTAGATTAGGCGATCATCAGCAGAGAGGTGGTAATTGAAGATATATGAATGAATGTGATTGTCAAAGGAGAGTGTATAGAGAGAGGAAAAAAAGAGCCAAGGACAGAACTTCAATGAATAGATACTTTAATGGGTGTGGAAAAAGGATGAAGAAACAACAGAAACCAAGTGGTAGAGACGGAGAGGCAGGAGGAGAACTAGGACAATGTGCGGCTTCTAACTGTAACTTTTTTTTTGCAAACTGTTTCTTTTTTCATGTCATGGCTAATATAGAAATATTTTGTACATGATTACACATATATAACCTATATAAAATTGCTTACCATCTTATGCAGGGGGGAGGGAAGAGAAAGAGGGAAAGAATTTGGAACTCAAAATTTTATAAAAGATGAATGTTTAAAATTGTCTTTAAATGTAATTGGAAAAAATGAAATATATTTAAAAAAGGAAGGTGCTGCTTCTTAAAGAAAATGAGAAGTGAATATTAAATCAAAAGGGGTGCTCAAAAGTATGAAAATTTGCAGAATGATAAGGCTTGTAAAAAAGTCCATTGGATTTGATGATGATAAAGTTGCTGGTGCCTTCAGAGTTGTGTTAGTATCCTATCAGGATCCTATAACTCATCTAGTACCTATCACAGGCCTCTGAACAGAGAATCTGCTTAAAGAATATTTGTTGAATTAACTGAATGAATGATTTAAGGTCCCTTCTAATGCTAATATTTGATGTTCTATGTTTTAAGATAATTTACGGTTCTAACATTTGACGTTCCATGTTTTACAGTTCCTTCCAACTCTGCTGTTCTTTAATGCTATGATTTTGGGTCAGATCGTGGCCTCCTCCCCAAACAATTCATCACCACAGGGACCATCTCCATCCTAATTTTCTTGCCTTTCGTATGCATGGAACATTTGGCCCAGCTGGCTGGCAGGAGCCTTGGTCTGAGATTTCAGAGACCTAGGTCTCATGACCCATTCACTCCAGGAGACTCAAGGAAGAGGGAGAAAGGAGGAGGCAGAAAGAGGCACTATCTGTTTACCGACCCCTAGGGAGAGTAGCATTTAGATATTGTCAGCGCTGTGACCCACCACTGAATGATTTATGCCCAGAGCTATTCTTGAGAGGAAAGTGTGACTGTCATCTCTCTGCACAAACTTGAAGCCTGAAATATAAGGATTGGTGTGCGTGTGTGTGTGTGTGTGCGTGTGTGTGTGCGCGCGTGTGTGTGTTACATGGGGGAAAGGGCAAAATTTGTTCTGTTCATGGTAGGAAAGAACATACCTAGAAAAAATATGGTAGTCTGTAGCTTGAAGGAGAAACACGCCTCCATGCCTAGTAAGCTCCCTGTCTGGGAGAGAGGCACAGCCCCTGCCCTCAGGGAGTCCCTGGTCTGAGGGGTAGGCCCAGGCCCTGCCCTAATGGAGTCAGGTTAGATGTGCTCCTTAAGATGCATGACCTCTGCTCCCAGGGAATCTCCACTCTGAGGGGAAGAAGGAGACATGGGCCCTTGGGGGCTTCAAAGTCTGAGTGCTAGATACCATTCCTGGAGGAATACCTATTTGGACAGCAAAATACAGCCCCAGTCCTTGGTGAGCTTAAGGACTATCCCTTTGCCACGTTGGCCCCCCAACAATCCTGAGTAGGGGGGAGCTTGAATGCTTGAAATAAGATTATATTGGAGGCTTTAATGATGACTAACTGAGCCTTCATTCTAGGTTGAGGGGGCTAGGCAGGGAGAGAACTTTACCATGCCCGTCCAAGCTTAGTGCCAAGACTCCCTTACAGTTGCCATGACAATGACAAGAGGCTGCCTGCTGGCTCGAGAAGAACGGAGGGGTGGGCTGAGCTGTGGTTTCGAGCAGTCGATTCTCTTTCCCCAACAGGTCCTTGTCCCAAACATAGGCCTGTGACATAAGTAGCGGTCAAAGCCTCTGGACTCTTGATTGTGGGATCCATCATCTGTGGACTCAGAGTGCTGACGGTCTTGGTACTGGGAGATGGCCATCAAATCTTTAGGGACAGGGAGATGTGGAACCAGGGGCACTATCCATCCCATTCTGAGAGTCTACTTTCCCAGGTAAAGCTAAACAACTCCAACAATGGCCAGCTTAGAGGAGGAAGTAGATGGGTGCATATTGTGCTGGTGGGCAGAATGAGAACCAGTGAGAAGAGGGTCTGGAGAGGATAACAGACACAGATTCAGCTTTGTGCAGGCAAGAACTTTCTGACAAACCGAGCTGCTCAAGAATAGAATGTTCAGCTCACTCGACTCAGATGAATTATTTCCCAGAGCTCTTAAAGAGCTGGCAGATGTGACTGCTGAGCTGATGCCGGTGACCTTTGAGAGGTAGTGGAGGGGGGCCATGGGCCTAAAGCTGAGCAAGCGTTTCAGTTTTCCAAAACAGGAAGACAATATAGCCTTCAAACTATTTGCGTGTCAACAAGGCATTTAACAAGATCGGAAAAAGTTTTCAAATGGCATTAATTGTGCCTCCTATAAACTTCATTGGAGGTGATACTACCAATGTGCCTTGGGGATGAGATGGAAAGATGTGGACTAAGTGATTATACAGTTAGGAGGCTTTGGAAATGGACCCAAAGAGCAGTTATTAATGAGTCAAAGTTAGCTTGGAGGCAGGTCTCAAGTGGAGTGCTGTAGGGATCCGTCCTATGTCGTAACCAATGACTTATTTGAAGCATATTACTGAATGACAGATTTTGAGTTAGAAGAGGCTTTAGAGGTCCTCCAGTCCAGCCATTTTACAGATGAGGGCCAGAGAAGTTTAAACGATTTCCTCAAGGTCACATAGCTATCATAAACAGCATGGTTATGAAAGACGGGATCAAACAGGATCAAAAACAGAATCAAAAAGGAGCTTAGAAATCTAGAACCATGGGCATTGGTACCATGGTTCTCCAGGGGGAATTTGCCACAAGAATCACTAGAGGGAATAACAATGGACTGGGGCTCTTGCTTCCAGCAAATATAGAGAGCAAGGAGCATTTCACAATTAGCTGCAGAGAGTGAACAATGTTTGTCTTTTTGTCAGAGTCAAATTGTCAAGTCGACAAGCATTTATTAAGCACCTACTATGTACTACGTACTGTTCTAAGCACTGGGGATACAAAGAAAGGCAACCCCCCCCAAAAAAAAACCACAGCAAACCAGTACCTGATCTCAAGGAACTTGCAATCTAATGGTAGAAAAAACATGTGAGTAACGACATACAAACAAGATATATAATGAGTAAATTAAAGATAAATTCAGACGGAAGGTACTAAAATTACAGACTGGGAAAGGCTTCTTGTAGAAGATGGGACTCAAGCTGAGACTTTAAGAAAGTCAAGGAAGTCAAGAGATGTAGATGAGGAGGGAGAGGTTTCCAGGCCTGGGAGACAGCCAGTGAAAATGCCTGGAGTAGGAAGATGGAATGTATTGTCTGAGGACCAACGAGGAGGCCATTGTCATCGGATGGAGAGTGGAGGGAATTAAGTGTAAGAAGACTGGAAAGGAGGAAGAAGACAGGTTGTGAAGGGATCTGAAAGCCAGAGAAGATTCTGTATTTGATCCTGAGTCAATAAGGAACCACCGGAATTGATCCAACAGTGGGCTGCCAGGGTCAGACTTGCACTTTAGGAAGATCTATCTGACATCTGAATAGAGGGTGGACTGGAGTCTGGAGGAGACACTTGAGGCAGGGAGATGACCTATCAGTAATATACAGTCCTATACCGATAGACCTATACAATCTATTGCTTAGTTCAGGGGCGAGGCGATGAGGACATGTGCCAGGTTGGTGGAAGTGTCAGAGGTGGGAAGAGGACATATAGGAGAGATGTTATGAAGGCAGAAATGAAAAGACTTGACAATTGATTAGATATGGGGGTGAGAGTGAAGCATCGAGGGTGACACCCAGATTGTAAGTCTAGATGATTGGGAAGACGGCGGTACCCTGGACAATAATATGGAAGTTAAGAAGGGAGTGGAGGAAAAAAATAATGAGTTCAGTTTGGGGCATCCAGTTCAATTTGTCTGTTAGGTAATAGGATATTGGAGAATGGCAGTCAGGAGGGAGGTTAGATAGAATCGGACAAATCAATCTGAGAATCATCTGCATAGAGCTGATAGCTGAAACATGGGAGCTGATGTGATCACCAAGTGAAAGAGCATACAGAGAGAAGAGAATGGGGCCCAGGACAGAGCCTTGGAGGATACCTACAGTTGGTAGGCATGACCTAGACCAGGGGTGGGGAATCTGCAGCCTCGAGGCCACATGTGGCCCTCTAGGTCCTGAAGTGTGGCCCAGTTTGGATTTAGTCAAAGGACTGCACTTGAGGACCTCGAGGGCCACATGCAGCTTCGAGGCCACAGGTTCCCCATCCCTGGTCTAGACTAAGCTCCAGCAAAGGAGCCATAAGGAATGATCCAAGAGGTAAGAGGAGAGCCAGGAAAAAAACAGTAACACAAAAACCTAGAGAGGAGAGAGTATCAAGATGAGATGATTGACAGTATCAAAGGTTGCAGAGAGGTCAAGAAGAATGAAGATTGAGAAAAGGCCATTGGATTTGACAATTCAAAAATCACCAGCAACTTTGGAAAGAAGAGTTTTAGTTGAATGACGAGGACAGAAGCCAGACTACAGAAGGTTAACAAGACAAGAAGTGGAGGCACCTACGGCAGACAGCCTTCCCAGGAAGTTTAGCCACAAAAGAAAGGAGAGATACAGGAAAATAGCTCAGCACAGATGGGTCAAATGTAGACTTCTTGAAAATGGGGGAGACATGAGCATGTTTAAATGAAAGAGTGGAGATGATATGTGCGTGTGGAGAGGTTTGCCTTGGCAAGGAGAAGTACCCCCTCATTATGTGAGACAGATGGATTAGGAAATAATGGCAGAAGACATTTGAGTGGTGGGAGATGAGGAAGGGAAAAGAGGGGGCTCTCCTAGAATGGCCTCAATTTTTTTTAGGGAAACACATAAAGCTCCCACCTGAGTGGGGTGGGGTGCATGAGGGAAAGTGATGGGAAATTTGAGGAGGGATTCAAGGGTTTGGAAAAATAATGGGGGGAGTGGGATAGTGAGCCAATTAGGATGCTATAAAAGGATTGCCTGGCTGTTGTGGAGACCCAGTGGAGATTATGTAACAGATTTGTAGTGGACCCAGTCAGCACAGTTTCATGATTTTCCTTTCCCTTTGTTCAGCAACATGTAATCAAGAGTGATGGTGGGAGTAATACAGGGCTGAGGCTTGGCAGGGCAACGCCAATAGTAAGACGAGAGGGCAAAGTACTCAAGAGAAGACAGTGATTCACTGATGGGTCAAGATAGGGAACAGAGGAGAGACAGTATATGGGTGATGGTCTGAAAAAGACCTGAGGGGTAAAAGGGATTGGAGATCATAGTAAGGACAAAGAACAGTATTTGGGATTACAAGACCAAGGAAGAGGCGCAAAAACAACAGGTTGTGATGAGGTAAGAGTTATTTCAGAGTCCATCGGCATGAAAGACAAATAATTGCTATCTATGCTCAAAGAGCAGCTTGGTCTTTGTTCTGAAAGAGAATGTAAAGGGGTTTGAGGAATGCCTCTCTGATTTTCAGGTTATCAGGAAGAGACTGTAGGGTTTCTATAAAAACTCAAAGAAAGATTTCAACATAAAAGCAAAGAACAAAGATGATATGGAGAGGCTGAGGGGAATCTTGTCTGGTGTCAAGAGATGAGAGGATGGAAGAATGTGGTGCAGAAAAGAAAAGGAAGAATGAACATGGAACACATGGAACAAAGTAATAGATATGAGGCTCTTCCCAAAGAAGACAGAAGTGGACCGTATGACATACTCACCCTCCAAGGAATCATGTTGGAGCCCCCAGTGAGAGATCTGCCAGTAAGGGTCTGAAGACAAACAGGATAGTAGTAGGGGCTGGTGATTCTAGCTGGAAGACATAGGATCATAGCTCTGGAGCTAGCAGGGATCTATCTCATTTTGCAAATGAGGAAATGGAATCCAAGGGAGGTTAAGAGACTTGCTTACAGTAACATATGTAGTAAGTGGTTGAATAAGGATTTGAACCCAGGTCTTCTGATTCCAAATATGCCATCCTTTGGTACACAGTAAGTGTTTAGTAAATGATACTTTCTCAAAACCTGTCAGACCTCGTGACTACTACTTGATTTTGGTGATTGACACAGGCACGATGATTCTACCAGAAGGATTGCTAGGGATCATGTGCCACAAATGGTGTTTACCTTACTGGTCCTAACCAAAGGCAAGGACTTCAAAAGAAAAAGGCAGATTTGGAAAGTAAACAGCCAGTTAGCAAGATGGCATCTAATTGGGACGGGATTTGGATTTCTGGACCACAGCTTAAAAATTAGAAATAAGAAACTCTGTTCAGAAACAAGAGCTTTAACAAGGGCTGGTGAGAGTGCATTCGCCGGTCATCTTGCAAATCTGATCAAAAGGATTTTAAGCTGAAAAGGAGGGGGGAAGGATGATACCATAATGGGGAAGAAAAGCAATAGAGCTGCCCAGACATCTGTAGGAGATAACATATAAAAAAGAACTAGCAATAAAAACCATAGCCTCAGATGTCCATACTCAAAATACAAAGCCTTTTTTTAAAAAGTAAGATAAACTAGAGATCCTAATATAAAGGGAAAAATTGGACCTCATAGCTATCACCAAGACTTGGTAGTATGAGAACCATGCCTGAAATAGAGCTCTGGAAGGGGATATGTTATTGAAAAGGAACAGAATAGATAATAGGAATGGTGCAATTACACTGTACATTAAGAAGATACCAGATATTTGTGTAGGGAAATCTAGGAGGTAGAAGGGGTAAGCCAGGGTGGGGCAGAGCATTTGAGTGAATAGCAACGTATGGGACAGAAAAAGGAAAGAGATGAAACATCAGAAAACAAATCACAAATCTGGGACAGTGGCACAAAACTTGGTTATCAATCATCCAAACATCTGCTTGAGTTCTCTTTTTGCCTTGAGCACAGCAGCTATTAAATTCTTGGCTTGCCATAACACTAATTTCATCCTTCAAAAGATGTGGGCGCTAAGAGGAAGAGGTTCTATTCTGGACCTAATCTTCTATAATCAGGAGTAACTAGGTGCTGAAGTAGTAAGGAGGGGAGCCTTGGAGGAGAGGGGCCACTGAATCTTAGAATTTTATGATAAAGAAGGAAAGGGAAGTTGGGCATAGTTTGATATGCACCCTCGGAACACCTTCAAAGAGTTCAAAGAGAGTCAGGATCCCACGGACTAAAATCCTACAGGAAAAGTCATTGCAGGAGGGATAAGAAACTCAAGAATGAAATTCTGAAGATACAAAGAGGAAGCATTCTGAGGAGACAAGAAAGAAGACCAGTGTGGATACACAGGAAACTCACTGACCTACTTCGATTGTTAAAATACAAACCAAGAGGATGAGGACAGGGACAGGTAACAGAGGATGAATATAAGATTGTGTCTCGGTCCTGTATGACCACTGTCAGGGGTACTAAAGCTAAGAATGAGCTGAGGCTGGCAGACAGCTAAAGACATCTAAAAGGGGTGGAGGGCTTTTTTCTCCTTCCTATATTGGGAATAAAGGAGATCAAAGAAAAGATGTGACCATTGTTCAGAGGGGAAAGGATGATAATTATAGGCTACAGTGAGAAGGCAGAGCTGCCCAATCCTTATTTGGCTTCTGTTTGCTCTGCTAAGGAGAATGCGCTTTGGACTAGAAAGGGCAGAACAAAAATGACTAATATGGAGTTAATCCTCCAGATAACTAAAGAGATAGTAGGGTCATAGATTAAAAACTAAAAGGTACCTTAGAGATCATAGAGTCCAACCCCCTCACTTTACGGTCGAGGAAACTGAGGCCCAAAGAGGTGGCAAATGTCCCGAGGACACCCAGATGGTAAATGCCCAAATTTGACCTCGGGTCCTCTGACTTCCAAATCCAGGCCTTTTTCCACTCCATCAGGCTCCTAAGTCAGCTAGCTGCCCTTGAAAAGTCCAACCCCTCAGGCCTTGACAAATGAAGTACAGCCCATAGTACCAAGACAACTAGAGGGCGTGATTGCTGAGTCACTGTCAGTAATTTATGAAAAATCTTAGAGAGCAGAAGAGGACTGGACAAGGACAAAGGTTGTCCTAATTTATGAAAGTGGAGAGAGGAGAATCTAAAAACTGCTGGCAGGTTGAGCTTGACTTCTCTTATAAATCCTAGAGCACATTGTTAAAGGTATGAAGAGTGATCAGTTTGAAAAGGAAGTGGTGATCACTGAGTCACTAGAATTTCATCGAGAACAGGTCCTGTCAGGTTAGCCTCATTCCCTTTTAAATTTTTTTTCCCTAGTTACCACATCAGTAACCCCCTACTCAATAAATTCCAGTGACTCCCTATCACCTCCAGGGTCGAATATAAAATCTCTTGTTGATTGTTCAAAGCCCTTTATAAACTGGTCCCCTTCCACCTTTCTGATTTTCTTACACCCTACTCTCCTCCGTGTATTCTTCAGTTTAGTGACACTGGCCTCCTGGCTTTTCCTCAAATAAGACACTCCATCTCCAGACTCCCAAGTATTTTCATTGGCTGTCCCTCATGTCCAGAATTCTCTCCCTTCTCTTCTCCACCTCCTGACTTCCCTGGCTTCCTTCAAGTCTCAGCTAAAATCCAGCATTCTACAAGAAGCCTTTCCTGATTCCCTCTAATGCGAGTGATTTGTGGATTATCTCCAGTTTATTCTGTACATAGCTTGTTTATACATAGTGGTTTTCATGTTATTTCCCCTTTTAGACTGTGAGCTCCTTGACAGCAAGGATTTTTTTTTCCTTTCTTTGTATCGCCAGCACTTAGCCCAATGCCTGGTGTGTATACAGTAGCTGCTTAATAAATGCCTTTTGATAAATCAGGGAAGTGCTGTAGATATCTGTATTTTAGTAAAGCATTTGATGAAGTCTCTCATGTGGACCAGATGGAGAGATATGGGATGGATAATAGTGTTGTCATATGAACATGCTGCTGAATGAAGGTGGAGGAAATCATGAAACTATGTTGACTGGGTCTGCTACAACTTGATGTTACATAATCTAAACTGGGCCCTTACCATTGCAAGGCAATCCTTTTACACCTCCCTAATCAATTCACTATCTCATTTACCACAGGGCTCTTCCAAACTTTTTTTTATCCCTCCTAAAAACTCCCTTGGATCTTTTCTTTCCACCTTCTTAACTGAATATTTTGCCTCATATTTTACTGGAAAACAAATGAAGCCATTTGCTGAGATCTCCCTCTTCTCCCCTTCTCCTCATCTCACATTATCCAGATGCCCTCTGCCACTATTTCCTGGTCACCCCTATCTCACTCCTGCAGATGATTCTCATATATATTTATCCAGCCCTAATCCCTCTGCTGACCTTAAGTATATCACATCTCCAGCTATCTACTGGACATCTCAAATTGGATGTTCTGTAGACACCTTAAACTCAACATGTCCAAAACTGAATTCATTATCTTTTCTCCTAAACCCTCCCTCTATCACTGTTGAGGGCATCATCATCGTCCCAGTTACCTAGGTTACACTCTGATCTACAAAACAGAGAAAATTCTAGTTTGGCCATATGTATTTTTCCTTGGTTATACTGCATCTGGAACATTCTGTACAGTTCTAGGTACTTCTTTTAGGATGAATACTAAAAAAGTGAAGACCATCCATAGGAAAGCCACCAGCATTGCAAGGGAACTGGAGACCAATCCATATATCAATGACCTCTGAGTGCCCTTTCAGCCTTGGGATTCTGGGATTCCAAATGGACCGCCTTTGTGAGATGCTGAGCTCCTTGTAACTAGAACTTGGATGTCAGAGATAATGTGTAGAGAATTCCTGTGCTGAGAAGGTGGTGGTTCTAGATCCCCTCTGAGGTCCCTTTTAGTGTTGAGATTTAATATTCTATAAAAATGAATCCCTTGGTGTGTAGGGAGAGACCTCCCTCTGCTTGGATGCTGCCAATCTTCCACCCAAGAGTTGATGTGATGGCAAAGGTCCTCAGGAATTCTAAGCTTTAGAGATCTCTGATTTTCTCCCCAAAATTAAAACATCTGAAGCATAAAACAAGGAAAGTAAGGCTCAGACAAGGGAAATAACACGTGGAAGGTCACAGAGTGAGGAAAGGACTGGAAGTGGAGCTGCAGAGGCAGAGCCAAGATAGCAAAGCAGCAGGAATAAGTACATTGAGAAATTCCTCCCAACAAAATTCTGCCAAAAAAATCTAGAAAACACATCAGACTGAATCCTGACTAGGAAATCCAAGAAAAAAATCGCAATGAGTCATTTTTCTAGTCCAGGTTGGCAGAGAGATAGATAGAGAAGACTGTGGATGATGGGGTCAGGGTCTGGCCAAGAGCGCAAGCCCACATGAAACATTCCAGTGCCCAAAGGCTGAAGGAAGATAGAAAATGTGTACTCTAGCAAGACAAGGTCCCAAACCTTGTGCCTTGACCTCATGTGAGGTACAGGGTAGGTGCCAATTGGTAGCTTTGCTACTCGCTACCTAGTTCCAGCTCATAGATCCAAGGCATACTGAGGAAAGACCATGGTGCTCCTGGGTGATCAGCTGTTGCAAGTCCCTAGGCTGTATATTGAGTGAGAAGTGAGTTCATAAGCAAATAGCATCTGCGTGGCTTGGACCCCAGAAGCAGAGCTGGGTCTCAGATCCGACCTTTAGCCCAATTTGAAGCCTGTAGAGGATAACCAAGGAAGGAATCTAAAACCAAAGGGAAGACTAGTTCTGTCGCTATGAAGCAGTAAAGCTTTCCAGCTGGCTGACTGATAGTGGCTGAATTTAACAGCAGTCTACTGAAACTCCAGAGGAGGCAAGCCCACAGGCTCGTTGCTCAGACCAAGCCTGTGTTGGCAACTTGCAAAGTTCAAACCAAAAGGACAGTGATCAAACTTGCCGTGGATCAGACAAATGAGAGAACTGAACATTTCCAGGTGTCCAGCCTGAGCTGTCCCTGAGATCCTGGAATGACACAATGCTCAACGCTCCAAGAAAACAGCAGTAGGACCAACCCAGATATTCCCTCCAAAAGTGAGCAGAACCTTGAAAAAGTCAGGAAGCAGGCTGGATGACTGAGCAAACAAAAAAAGAATCTCATCATAAAAAAGCTATTACAGTGACAGGGATGCTCAAGACATAAACCCAGAAGAGAATGACTCCAAAATATCTACAAGCAAAGCCTCAAAGAAAATCACAGCTTGGGCACAAATTCAACTAGAATTCCTGGAAGAGATAAAGCAGGAGTTTTTAAAAAGGAGTTTAAAATATTTTTTATAAATGAAATGAGAGTGCTAGAAGAAAAAAATAGAAAAGAAATGAGAGATGGAAGAAAGAATTGGAAAGGGATTTAGCAACTTGGCACAAGAGGTTCAAAACCTTGCCCAAGCAACAAACTCTTTGAAAATTAGAATAAACCAAATAGAAAGAAGGCAGATTTTTGCTGATTAGGAGAAATCAATTAAAAAACAACAGAAAAACTCTAGGGCTAGAACTCGAGTCTGCTGATTCCCATCCTTTGGCTTGAGCAGCTCTTCCCAGTAGCAGTGACTGCAGAGAAGTCAGTCAATATATCAGGACCCAATAGCTCCTTTAGGTTGGTGTCCTGCCCCTTGGTAGGCAGGCTGATCAGTTAGTTCATTATGGAATCTAACCTCACCAGCTGTAAAACACAAACCTATCTGTGATAAGGCCAACATGTGGGAATCTAGTTCTATTCATGGCCTCAGTCTTTAAATCAAGCTTGTCTTGGTCTTTGATGGTCTAGAATGAGAGTGAAATAGGGTGTAGTCCTAAAGATGAGCATCATGAATGATGAGGCCTTGGTGGGAGGATTAAAAGAGCTTAGGATCCTGGGGCTTAGAGAGTGGGATCACTGACCAGAATCCTAGGGCTTACTCAGAATCCAACTCAATTTTTGATTGCCAAATCTCATACATCCATATCGATACTTTAAGGACCTCCGGTCATATCAGTGTAGATAGTCTCTCTACCAGGACTGGGTCAAAACTCCTCCATGCCTTAGTAGATGATTTCATGGGCTTATGTGACTAAAAAGATACCATTACCTGGAGTTCACCTCTCTGATGGTGAACCTCTCTGAACTTAGGGCTGTCTCTTGGACACAGCATGTACCATCCATTACTCAAAACTTTGATGGTCTGCCAGAACTTATAGTGTGGCATAGTGGATAGGGAGCCAGTCATAAAGACAAGAAGACATAGGCTGAAGCCCTGACCCCATGGAGCTGGTTGTTGCGTCATTGTTTCAGTTGTGTCTGACTTTTTATGACCCCATTTGGTGTTTTCTTGGCAGAGATACTAGAGTGGTTTGCCATTTCCTTCTCCAGCTCATTTTACAGATGAGGAAACTGAGGCAAACAGGGCTAAATGACTTGCCCAGGGTCACCCAGCTAGTAAGTGTCTGAGGCCTGGTGCTCTATCCTCTGCAGTGCCCTCTAGCTGCTCTCTGAGAAACTGGACAAGTCACTTAGCCTCTGTTCTAGGCACCTAAGATTAAATTGCAGAAAAGGTGCTGACTCGTATTGGTCGAGAGAGTTTTCTAACCAGTCAGTTCCTTATGCCAATGAAATGACAGGTCCAGTCCCTATTCTCGATCAGGGCTTATGCTCTGCTGGTCTAGCTTTTGAGAGTCCAGAGTCACTCCCATGCTATGGTAGGTAATTGGAGATTAATGTATTGGAGGATTAATGGTGATTGACATTAATACGGCTCTTTCTGGTTCCAGAGTACTTCTGTGAGCTGTAGCATGAATGAATCAGAAACATCTGTAACCTAGAAAGAGCACCTTGCCAGAGTTGGGCAGAAGAGGCACAGAGGAAAATGGACTCTGACCAAATGCTGGCCACACATGGGTTCCTCCCCCTATATCCTCAGAGCTCACTGCCTGCCTCTGGTTTGGAACTTACCTTCCGTGCTGCTGCTCTGGTTGCTGTCCCCAGCCCATGATCCACTTTCCAATTCCCCCGTTATCAATGCCTCCTCTCCACTCCCAGCCTCTCCAAGAGCCTGAGCCTCTGAGTCCAAAGCAGAGCTTGGTCCAATCTCCTGGGGGTCAGGAATCTCTAGGACCTGAAGCCTGTGCCTTTGTATGTGAAGGGTAGTATCTCTGGTTGGCTCTCTCTCTTCCAGTAGGCCAGGCAGTAAGGGAACCAGGGTCTGGGAGGCCTCCCACAAAGCTCCCTTCTGACCCTCTCCAGAGGTGTCATCTCCCTCCAGCTCTGGAGTGGCAGGGGTGGCCCAGTCTTTCTTGGCCAGGGTTGAGGCTCCTTGTGTCCAGGGTAAAAAGACACCCTCTCCCAAGGGGCTCCCTTCCTGGAGGGAGGCTGGGCTGGCTGGATCTATTGTAGTAGAGGGCAGCTCAAGGGATTGCCCAGCTTCAGAAGCTGGCTGGGGTGAGGAGGTTGCTAGCTTAGACTTCTCTTGAGACTTAGGCTCACTGGTCCTAGCTGATTCTTCAGGGTCAGCCTTGGGCTGTGGGCTCTGACTTCCCAGGACTGGAGCAGGAGAAGGAATGGATGTATAGAAATCAAACTTCTCCATTCCTTTAGACTCCTCCCAAATCTCAAGTTGGGCAGTTGGGTCTTGATGCAACAAGAGACCAGATCCTGGACTTGGGGAGGGAGTGTCTTCTCCATTTGGTGAGATGGTCCCTAGCCCCAAGGTCTCGTGGTGTCCAACATATTCAGTTGGGTTAACCTCTTGGCCTTGCTCAAGCTGCTGGCTGTCCCACCCTGTAGTCAGGGACCAGGAATCAGTCTCTAGATCTCCTTTATTCTGGGGCTTGGGGCCAGGGAATGTGGATGGTGCAAGTGGCTCAGTTCCATTTATCTCTAGTTTAATCTCAGTCCCTCCTGAGATGTCTCTCCCTTCGATTGGCCAGTCAGTGTAGGGAGAAAAAGGACTGTGGAGTACTTCTGGGGCAGCTGTGGTTCCACCATAGAGAGACACACCCATGTCATCTCTGGCACTGACAGAGGGATAAGTGTCCAGGGTTGGTGTGGGCAGAGACATTAAGGGTGGTTTGGGGGCCCGGAGCATGGCCAAGACAGGCATATCCCTGCCACCACGGGCCTCCCCTGAAGAGTCTTCAGGGTCTCCTGGCTCTATGCCCAGGTGAGGCTCTTTGTTGGGGCCCAAGGTTCCCTGTTCAGGGTTCTGGGTGCCATCCTGACTCCCAGGAGAGGCATCTTCTTTTTTCTTGGGGGCTGGTGACGGCACAGAGTTGGGGCTCAGTGGGCTTCTCTCACTCTGGATTCCTGAAGAGCCTACAATAAAAATACCATGTAGCAGGTTAGAGGTAGGGATGCCCAACTGGTCAAAGCTTGGCATTGTCAGTCGGGGGACCCTACCACAAGGGAGCTATTTTCCTGTTGGCCAGTACCTTCTTACTCTGCTTTAGCCACATCCCTGGGAGCTCCCCCTCTTTTTAATATGGCTGGGATCTGGGGACAGGGTGATCTCACAATTCAGACAACAGGGCATAGTGGAGGAGATCCTGGTGCTTCTGCGTTAGGTAACTTTGGGCATCGTATTACCACTCTGAGTCTCAGGCTCCTTGTTTGTAAAACAGCAATAATGATAACAGGTACACTACCTCAGTTGGGCTTGGGGCATCTTTTTTTTTTTAAGAAAGCTTTTCGCAAACCTAAAAGTGCCATATCAGGGGTTCTTACCTTAGGGTCTGTGAATAGATCTCAGGGGACCTGTGAACTTGGAAGGGAAAAATTACATCTTCCTTTCCTCTAATTTTTAAATTTCCTTTGTAGTGCTATGTATTGTATTTTATGCCTTTAAAAGCACAGACACAGGAAAGGTTAAGAACTTTCATGCTATAGCAATGAGAGTTATCCATATTATTTTTAATAATAGGATTAAACAGCTGCCTTTCCGGGACCATGGCTTTTGGTCTCTGTGGCTCCTCATGGCAGGTAAAATGCTTCCACCTCAGGGACTGGGCCATGAGAAGTCCAAGGTTGGCTTTGGGTTTTAGAAGATCTAGAGAGCGCCAACCAATCCCAGCCCCTGCAGGTTGCCATGGAAGCAGTAAGCTGTGGTTGAAAGGGGGTGGGGAGTGGAGACAGCTGCCCTGGGGTCTCACTGTCTACTGTGAGGGAGGGAAGAGAAAGGGAGAGCTGGCTTTCGGGACACTTGTATCCCAGCTCCAAAGTGGGCTTTTATGGTGAGAACTGAGACCATCTGTAAGCTAAGGCAGAATGGGGCAGGGATCAGAGGGTGGGGAAACATTAATTGGCTTTCCTCAGGGATTAGCTATGGGAATGGGGCTTCATTTTCCCAGATATGCATTTTAGGATCTGCCACCCACCATTCCCCACACCCCCGCCCCATCCAACCCAAGAACAAAGAAGCATTTGCTTTCTCATGCCCAATGCCATGGAAGGAAGGCCCCTCTTTCAGCTATGCGGTCTTTCTCAGAGCTACCCTTCCCTGTCACCCCCTAGATTCTCAGTTCCCCAGGAACCTGGACCAAAATCCTTCCATGATTTCCTCTTCCCCCAGGTCCTTCCCAACTTCACCCAAATGGCAAGAGGGAAGGCCAAGTTCCCCTCTGAAAAATTACAGGCAGAATGTTGGAAGAAGTATCCAAGTCCATGGGGTCACAGATGCCTTTGAGGATGGGAAGGATCACTGAATATCAGATTTACAGGGGGCCTTAGGCTCCTAGCTTTCAAGTGGGAAAGGATGCTGCAGGTCATCCAGTTCAACTCCCCTCATTTAACAGGTGAAGAAGATGAGAGCCAGAGAGAGTCGAAGGTCGCAAGTGCCAGAGCTGGGCTCCAAGCCTCAGACACCCAACTCTAAAACCAATACTCTTGTCAGGGCACCAGATTGCCTTTGAGTGTAGAATGTCAGAGCTGGAAGGGAACCTGGAGACCATGTGGCCCAACCCTTTTATTTACAGATGGAGAAATGAAGGCCCAGAGAGAGAATGGCATGCTCAGAGTTCTTACTGATAATAAATAGCAGAACTGGGGTATCCTGACTGACGGCTTCCTGACCCAAGAGTACTTCCCTGGGTCCCAAAAGAAAAAGCACTTGGGGAAAGTGTTGAAGTGGTGGGTGGGGGATGGGGAGCGAGGCCCAGACACCAGTTCGCATGGGACATGTCTGGTTGAGAAGGAGATGACGAACGGATTCGGTGAGCCCTACATCCCTGCAGGTGCCAGCTCCCTTGAGTGTCCTCTTGATGGCTTCCCCTATAAAACTTAATGGCTTGCTACAATCTGCAGTTCTAGTTTTAACGAGCTACCTCCACAAAACATTTATTTTTAGGTGGAAAAATAAAGCATCAGCTGGGCCTGGACTGCCACCCTTCCCCTGAGAAGTGAAATCCTCTGACACTGGAGGGTGAGTCGGGAAACAGAAGTATCTTCTCCATCAATCTGGATGGAGGTGACAGGGCACAGGTGCTACCTCACCAACCACTGCCCCAGGCAAGTTCCCTCTTCACAAATGCCCTCAGGAAAGGGACCTTTCTGTCTACACTTACCTTAATCTGGGCACAGAAAGGCCACAAAATATCAGAGCTGGAAGGGACCTTAGGGACGATTTAGTTTTTTCCCTCTCGTTTGTATCAGTGGCAAAGTGATTTGCTCATGCTGTAAGTTAGTACAGAGCTAGGAGCAGAACCAAGGTTTTCCAGCCCCCAGACCCAAGCCCTCCCTAGATGGATAGAGACACAAGGCCAGCACAGAGGACAGCTCTTTTATATCTAATCCATCCATGGCTTTCCAGGTGCCAAAATGTCCACAGACCATTCACTGCTTCCCTCTGGGCCTCAGACTCCTCCTCTGTAGAATGAAAAGGTTGGCCTGGATGATCTCAGGGAATCCTTCCAGCCATGACATTCTTCAGACTATGTTCTAAGGCTCCTCCCAGCTCTGACATTCTGTGCTCTTAGAACCCTTCTGGAAAGAGGCCTCCCCTCAGATGGGGTTATATCTCTCCTGTTCTTCATTCTAACTAAAGGAAAGTACAGCTGCCGGGGTGCATAGAGGGCTGAAGGCACTGCAGGAGCCCATCACTACCATTGTGAGCTCTCAGGGGGCTTCGGGAAGTTGACTCTGCCTGGCTCCTTGGCCTTTACACAGGCTGCTGAGAAGCTGGAGGGCCTCCTGAGGAAAGGCACTGGGATGGTGATGGGCCTCTGGATCATGTCGGAATAGGATGCTCCGGAACAAGTGGGGTGTTTGGCCTACCGAGGAGAAGCCTTAGGGGAGGAGGAGGAGAGGGGAAGGGCGGTCTGGGTCCCTGAAGAACTATCCGAAGAACTGAAGTTCAGAAGAGGGACTAGATTTTTTTCTGCTTGGCCCCAGCAAGCAGAACAATCAGTAGAATTTGCAAAAAGGCAAATTCGGGCTTGCTTCCAGGGAAGACTTCCTAACATGAGAGCTTTCCCAGAGTGGAACGGGCTGCTCAGGAGGTAGCAGACCCCTCTCACTGGGGGGCTTTGGGCAGAGGCTGGACCACCCTTTGTTGGAGACACTAGAGAAGAGAATTTTTTGAGGTACAAACAGGTTGGACTGGATGTCCTCTGAGTTCCCTTCTAACTCTGAGATTGTATGACTCCCCCTTTAGACCTGGAGTTCCCCAAGGGTGCTGCCTAGAGAGGTTTCTCAGGAAAAGTGTTGGTCTCAAGGGATTGTGGAGAATTTCCAGCTGCAGGGTCCCCTCCTAGGACTCCGGTTGGGGTGAGAGACTCACTAGAGTGGGCTCTGTCCACCTCATTGGACAGAGTGCTCTGGGGGCCCAGCATGGGCCTAGTGGCTGTGATTAGGGGCAACTCCACATGGTTCCCGGCCTCCTTGGTGCCTAGGGGAGTGGGGCTTGTGCCTGTCCTGATGCCCCACCCCATCCTAGAGGTCGCTTGCTCCAGAAGCTGCTGTTGGAAGTACCGTCCATTCAGCCCCCTCCTCCTGGCTGTGGTGCCCACTGGAGTTGCTGTAGTGCTGCTCGCTGGCTGGGCATCAGATTCCATGCCCATTTCAGTGGCAGATGCCACAGTCCCCTTGGATTTAAGGTCCTCTGTGAGTCTGGGGTTTGGGGTGGCACCTTCTGCCCCTACCACAGCTGAGTGTGGGGTCTCTGTGCCCTCTGGGAAGACTGTCTCTGCTTGGAAATCTCCAGGCATAGGTGTTCTATCTACCATATTTAGCCATGGATCCTCTTGTCTGGCCACCTCTGGCCCCTGGGACCTGGCTGTGACCAAGGAAGATGTCCCAGGGAATGGAACTGGAGTCCCCCTTGCCTTTCCAGATCCAGCTTCATTGGGAAGCAGGGAGGAATCCTGGGGCTGTTCATCAGCAGGGACCCCACTGAACACCAGAGGTTCCTGGGGGTCCAGAGGCAAGACATTCTCTTGGCCTGTGATGGGCAGATCCTCTGCAGACAGAGCCCCTAGGTCCTCCCCAACAGCAGCAGGGTTATCTCGGTACCTGGGTGGAGATGTGGGGTGATGGGCTGTAAAAGAATCAGGAACACCAAGACTTCAGCAGCTGGAACTGTTAAGCAACATTGACATACAACTTTACAATTATAATTCCATTTAATCCTCACAACAACCCTGCAAGGCAGCTGATAATGTTACTTCCACTTTGCAGATGAGGCTGTGGAGGCAAATAGAGTAAAGTGACTTACCCAGGCTCACCCAGCTAGGCACCGACTAGATCTTTCTGACTCCAAGCACAGCGTTCTATCTACTTTGCTACCTAGCTGTCCCACTAGCTACTGTGAAGAAAGCGTTGGTTTTAGAGTCAACAGATGCAGCTCTGATTTTTCCTAGCTGTGGACAAGACCAGAGACTCCTTAAAGGCAGGAAGGGAGAGAAGAAAATGATATTACAGAGGGAGAATTGACAGATTTGAGGACTGATTGGACATGGGCCTGGGGGAAAGGAAGAAGTCCCAGGGAACACTAGCATTTCCATCCGGGGTGACTGGGGCAATGCTGGCACCCTTTTTAGACACTAGGAATGCAGGATGGAAAGCCTGGGCTGGATTGGGGGTGGCGAGTAGATAAGGGAGAGGATAAGGTGGGGACAGGACAGTATTTCCTTCTTCGGCCCAAACAATCCTCCCCCAAACATCCCAGTCAGGAACAGAACCTGTGGATTCCCCCAAGGCAGGCAGGGATGGGGATAAATATATCCTGTCCCAATATGTTCTGTTCCAGCCAAAAATAGGGAATGTGAGCTGTGCAGACGGTGCTTGCTGGCGGCTGAGAGAAAAAGGGGAGCAGTAAGAAGCCTGGGGCCTGGATTCTATGGCAGGGAATGTCACAGGAGGTCAGTGAGGAGAGCTCTCAGAAAGTACAAGGTCAGAGCTGGAAAGGACCTTAGAACACTGAATGTCAGAGCTGGAAGGGTCCCATAACTCAGAATGTCAGAGCTGGGAGGGCTCTTAGAATACAGAGTGTCAGAAGTTGGAGGGCCCTTAAGAACACTGAATGTCAGAGCTTAGGAGGGCCCTTAGAACAGTGGATGTCTGAGCCGGGAGGGCCCTTAGAACACTGGATGTCAGAGCTGGGAAGGCCCTTAGAACATTGAATGTCAGGGCTGGGAGGGCCCTTAGAACACTGAATGTCAGAGCTTTGAGGGCCTTTAGAGCTAGACTGTGTCAGGGCTGGGAAGAACCTGAGAGATTATTCTGTACCCCATCCTCTCCTCAGCTAGAGCAAATAATGGCCTTCCCTCCCTCTCCCCATGGCCTCACTGTATCACAGACTCACTTATCTTTGGTGGCAGCTGGGAGATGAGGGCTGGGGAGGGATGGGTGAGAAAGAGGGTCTCTCAGGTGGTAGAAGGTCCTTTATCAGGGGGCCAGGACAAGACATATCATAAACCTTATTTACACTTTAATCAAGCCTGATAGTGCAGGGCTGAAGGATGAAGGGGAAAGAGAGTGATTAGTCCCCAAGGTCAGCTGTCCCTTCTAGGCACACTGACCCTGAAGGTGATCACCCTGCCCAGGGTCTGCCTTCTCCAGAAACAAAGACCTACTTCTCCTGTCTTATCTCTGACCCTTGCTACCTGTGTGACCTTGGGCAAGTCACTTAGACTCCATGGGCTTTTCTTCAACTATAAAATGGGTGAGTTATACTAGATGGCCTCTACTCAGTCAAAAGACATTTGTTAAGTACCTACTATGTGCCAGGCACTGTACTAAGCACTGGGGATACAAAGAAAGGTGAAAACAGTGCCTGCTCTCAAGGAGCTCACAGTCTAATAGGGGAGACAACATATACACAACTATATATATGCAAGACATATACAGGGTAAATTGGAGGTCCAGGCTCCCTTCCAGTGCTAATCTATGAACCTATGATCCCCTCGACTACTTCTTTTGCTTCAGGAAACTGCATATTTGTCTTCCATGGTACAGAGGGTGAGCAGCTAGGTGGTACAGTGGATAGAATGCTGGGCCTGGAGTCAGAAAAACCTGAGTGCAAATCCCACCTCAGACACTTACTAGCTGTGTGACTCTGGGTAAGTCACTTAACCTCTGTCTGCCTCAGTTTCCTTATCTGTAAAATGAGGATGATAATAGCACCTCACAGGGTTGCTGTAAGAATCAAAACCTCTATCTATTTGTCTGTCTACCTACCTACCTATCTAGTTCTATGTAAATGCTATAATCATTATCATTATCGAGGCCTGGACTAGTAATCAAGATGTGAAAATTCTTTGTCCTTGTTTATCACTAACTTGCTGTGTGACTTTGGGCAAGTCATTTCTCTCAGTTTAGTCCTCTGTAAAATCAGCTTTGACATGCTACAGTCTAAGGTCTAATGTCACCACTTAAGACATTCTGTGACTCTGGGCATAACAGATCTCCCAGAAGTGACTGAGACAAAGGATCAGAGAAACTTAGAAACTTGTATGGACATATATTTCCCAGTTTTCCCGATGTTTGCTTATCCTTTATCCCAGTCACTGCTGAAAGAGCTATTACATGTGGGACAAGCAGGAGGTGAGGAACTATAACCTTTTCCCCCTTCCCTGAGGTATAGAAAATCCAATCTTGGACATCTCAAACTTGGATATTCAGTTGATATCTTGAACTCAACATATCTAAAACTGAATTCATTATCTTCCCCGCCCACCAAGCCCTCCTTTCTTCCTAACTTCTTTATTACTGTTGAGGGTGTCACCATCTTTCCGTCCCCCAGGTTCTCAACCTAGGTGTCATCCTCAGCTGCTCACTACATCTCACTCTCTGTATCCAATCTCTTGCCAAGGCCTGTAGGTTTTACTTTCATAATATCTCTGATCTATGCCCCATTCTCTCCTCTGACGCTGCCACCACCCTGGTGCAGGCCCTCATCATCTCACCTCTGGACTATTGTAATAGCTACTGGTGGGTCTGCCTGCCTCAAGTCTCTCCTTATTCCAGTACAACCTCAACACAATTGTCAAAATGTTCTTCCAGGACTAACTACGTTACTCCCCTACTCAATAAACTCCAGGACTTCCCTATCACCTTCAGGATGAAATACCACATAGTAGGTGCATAATAAACATTTGCTGAGTGGCTGACTGATAGTCTCTGAAGCCCTGGCTTTTGCCTCAGTAGACCAGCTTGGATACAAAGCTGATGGATGTTGGGGTCTTTGTGCTCCCAGGAGTAGAGATGGGCTGCCATGAATCACCTACACTCTCTGGTCAAGTCCTAAACTGTGACCAACATCACATATTTCAGAGCTAGCCGATGGTGTTGGGACACATTCTTGAATTAGGGTCCAGGCTTGAATTAGGGGAACAGGTTGAAAATCATTAGCCCATCTAGAGAGGAAATTCATAACTTTTAGCCAAATAAATAATGGATTGTACCCCCCATAGTCTATCAGCTTGCAGGAAGCCAGAGCAGATGTCTAGAAGTTGTCTCTTCAGGAGAAATGGGTGGGGGTAGAAGGAAAATGAAAGCAAGACTTTGCCCTGGGCCAGAGTAATCCCCTGCTGCCTTATCTCCTTTTCCAATCCCTCTCCCAGTGTCCTTAGAGTGGGTATGATTTCATTTCTGTCTCTGGAGCCCAAGCACTTAACAGAATGTCATGTTTGTTGAATGAATGCATACCTCGGTAGCAGTAAGCATCAAACTTGACTGAGGGTTCAGGAAAACCGGTACGGTTGGAGAAATTGTAGAGGGTCCGGACCCCAGGAGCCTCACCACCACAGCGCCGCCTGGGTGTCTGAATGGGATAACGAACACTGCCATCTGCCAGCCAGCCTGGGTCGCATTGGTCAAGGCCCTCCTGCCAGGCCAAGTAGAGGTGACCCACAGTGGCCAGAACTGCTCCCTGGCTCTGGCATTGAGCCCGGGCTCCCCATAATGTGAGTCGGCTGGGTGGTGACACATAGAAGACTTCTCCTACCAGAAGGAACAGGAGTATGAAGGTCATCCTGGGCCCTCAGACATCCCAAAATGAACCAGATGGAAGGAGTGGTATGGGAAGTGGCAGAGAAGGAAGTTTTCAGTCCTTTAAACTGATGGGCTGGGCAATCTGCATTAGAATCCATATGTGATCTTGGTAGGTTGCTTTAGCTCTCTGGGTTGCAGGGGGGAAGGAGAAACACAGGGTGGGCAGTCATGGCATGGGCTTAGGGTGGGCAATAATAAGTATTGGACTGGAATTGATAGGTCTTATACTTGCCTCTCAGTTCCCGGGCAAAACAATAAACATCATAGCGCTCACGAGGATCTCGGCGGCCATAGCTGCGGACCCCTGGGAGGCTGTTTCGATCTCCATAACAACCAGGCCTGGACAATGTGATGGGATACCTAAAAGCAGACCAATTCTAGTTAGTGAATTGATGGCTACAGTGTCCCACTCTCCTGGGATATTGGAATAAGAGAGACAGGCATGAGAAGGTCTCAGGGCTTAAAAGTCAGTGATACCCTTTGGAGCTCATATCACCTTCTCACTTTCCTGAGGTAGGTGGACAGAGGTTAGGAAGAAGGATAAAGAAGATGATCATTGAATAAGCCAGCACATGAACCCTAAGGTCCTTTCCATCTCTGAGATTCTGAGGTTCTAGGATCCAACATCCATTTCTCCAAAGTCATCAGGTCCACCTGATCACCACCTCCAGGAAGCACCCACAGCTTTGAGGAGCGGGCCCAAGCTGCTGCTCTCCCACTCCCCAGGGCCCACTCACCGGACACTGCGGTCTGACAGCCAGCCAGCATCACAGTTGTCATAGCCATCCTCAAAGGCAGCCTGCAGGTGGCGGGGGGCCGCAATGACAGCAGAGTTGCGGCGGCAGGCTTCTCGAGCTGCCTGGAAGCTCAAGGTGTAGCGGCCCAGGGAAGACCGATAGTGGAATACAACGCCTGGGGGATGAAGGGATGCATGGAAGAGGGATATTATGGGTAAGGCTCTCAGGAATATCAATGACATTTTATACCTTCAGTCCCATAAGGGCATCTCCCGCTAGGAGGCCACAGTGATAATGTACATAATACACTTATCAAATCTTAAAACCCTGTATCTATGTCAGTTATCATTGTCATCATCATCATTCTCACCAGCAGGGCAAATCTCTCTACTTGGGCCTGCTTTCCTCTCCTCCAGGAAGCCTGCCCGCATTAACCCCTCCCAAACTAGGGTTACTCCAGTATCTGCTGGGCTCACATGTATGTCTGAGTTGCTTATATATAGCACCCTCTGCCATTGCAAAATTGTGGCTTCAATAAAGTCTGATCTTCAGCTTGCTCCATGCTTTCCAAGTCCCTCTGAACCTATCCTCCCCAACCTTTCTCCTAAGGTCTCCCACATGGGAGAAGAAGGAAATGTTGGTGGCCACTGATGGAGTTAGTAAAGTCAGGAGAAGGAACAGGTTTAGGGGGAAAGTAACAAGCTTGGTTTTGGACAAGGTGGGTCTACAGCGCCACTGGACCCTCTTGGTGGAGATAGCATAGTACAGTGGAAAGAATGCCGACTCCAGAGTCAGAAGACCTGGTTCAAAGACTGCTTATGCTGCTTCCTAAATGTGACTTTGGGCAAGCCAGCTAACCAATCTGGGCCTCGGTTTTCTCATCTGTAAAATGAGAGATCAGACTGGATGGCTCCTGAAATCTCTCCAGCTCTAGGACAATACTAAACAAAAATTCCAGTTATTAGAGCTATGATTTTAGAATCCTGTGTCTTGGAGGCAGCTGGGGATGTGGGTCAGGGCTACAGAATTAGTTCTGGAAGTCATCTGCATAGGGCTGCGAGTTAGATGGTACAAAATATATTAATCACACGTATTCTGTTATTCTATTGTTGTTCCATTCATTTTCATAAATTCTGGCTCTGTTTCATTTTTATGGTTCTATGAATATCATGAGAGTTGAGAAGATCCTGATTCAAGTTCTCTCTCAGATACTGAGAAATTCTCTGAGATATTTAATGCAAAGGAGTTGCGTCTATCTGTGTTAGAGAGAAGCCCTCTAATGGGAGTTCCCTGGACTGATAAAACCACAGGTGTAGTAACTTACAACATCAGTAAGAATTATTCCATAATTTCGCAATGCCAAATCTAGTCTGCTTTGACTACCTCCTTCCTAGGCCCTTCTCTTACCGGCCAGTTTATCATCTCTGGGGAGGTGATAAACTCCTGAGTAATATCGGTCTCATCTCACGTCTCCTGCCTTCCCTGCTCTCTTTCTGCTTTCCCTCTCCCTGCTTTGTAGTAAGAGGAAATGGGGAGTAAAGTGGGGGGACATTTTGGCTGCAGGACCCCTTCCTACCTTTGCTGAGCACCTGAGGGAGGAAGAGGGAAGGAAAGGAGAAGAAACAGTTTGCTTTTCCATAGTCCAAGGGTCTCCCACTGCTCAGAGCTTCCTCTAGCCCCTGGCTAAAGGGCCAGTATGGCCACCCGCAGCAGTCCCCCAGCCAGGTACTGACCAGTCACTTCCAGGGGGAGCAGATCCTGTTCATCCTCAATGCCTGTCACTACCTCGCAGCGGTAGAGGCCAGCATCACTCGCCCGCAGCGGCCCCAGCACCAGGGTGGCATTGGAGCGGTCCCGGGGGTATCCTGGCAGTGTCACCCGGCCCTGCCAGCCACGTGCTACCTTTACCACGTTGTCCTTGGCTACGAGGACTGGTAGTTCCACCCTCTGGCCTGAGGCAGCCCGGACCTTGGTCCACTTGACCCGAGCTGGGTCGTGCGGAGGGCCAGGCACTTGTGGGTGTTGGAGGACAAAGAGGCATGGTAGGGCCACCAGCTCTGCCAGCCCTGCCCGCACCGTACCATGGGTCACCTTCTGAATTCGGATCACTTCTTCACCATCCTGGGTTCCTGAGCCAGAGGAAATGAGAGCCATGTTAGTCTTGCTGAAATATAATCTAGAGGTCAACTACTTTGGCCCAACTCCCGCATTCCCTCTGGCCCTACATGCCTGGCCCCCTTCCTCATTCGATAGAAATCAGTATCAAAGAATCACTGATGGGCCCTTAGAACACAAAAAATCAGAGCTGGAAGCAATCCTTTAGTCCAAGCCATTCATTTTATAGACAAAGAAACCAAGTCCTGACCTGCCCAAAATAGAATGTTGGAGCTAGGCTATGACTCCATGTATCATGAAGGAGGCAGTTAGGTGGCAAAGTAGATAGAGCTCTGTAGATACAACACTCAGAAAGACCTGAGTGCAAATCTGGCCTCAGATACTAGCTGTGTGACCCTGGGCAAGTCACTGAAGCTCTGTTTACCTTAATCCACCAGAGAAGGAAATGGTAAACCATTAAGTATCTTTGCCAAGAAAACCCCATGGACAGTATTGGCATGATATCATCCTCGAAGTCACGAAGTATCAGACATGATTGAGCAAAAACAGCAACCATGATGGACCAGTGTTCTTTTTACTATTTCCTTATCTTTAAATTTAATAAAGATTTACAGTTAGGCCCTGGTTAGTTAGAATAACAAATCCCCTGAAGTGGTCAAAATATTCAAATTATCACTGCACATTTTTATTGAACTGGAACCAATAACCATATTTTACATAGTTAGAACTTTGCAGAGTGCAAATTCAAATACATGCTATCACTTCAGGGGATTCATTATTCACTCTGATCAAGACCTAGCTATATTGAATGCCTACCATGTGCAAATCAGCATGCCAGGTGCTTATTAACACCATTTATAACATGACCAGAGGCAGGTAGGTGGCACAGTAGATAGAGCATTGGCCTCGGAGTCATGAAGGCCGAGGTTCAAGTGCAATCTCAGACACTTACAAGCTGTGTGACCCTAGGCAAGTCACTTAATCCTGTCTGCCTCAGCTTCCTCAACTGCAAAATAGGGATAATAATAGTACCTGTCTCCTAGTGTTGTTGTGAGGATCAAATGAGATGATATTTGAAATGCATTTAACGTGGTGCCTGGCACATAGTAGGTGCTCAAATGCCTGTTCCCTTCCCCTTTCCCCCTACTACTCCTGCTAGTTCATATCTGTATTTTATTGCAAAGTTTACAAAACACTTTCAACAAGCTGGTGAAGTAAGTATATGCCAGTAATCTTATCAAGTTTGGGGTTCATCACCTAGGATTCACGAACTTGTTTTTAAAGTATTTTGAAAACTGCAATTTGATATAATTGGCTTCCTTTATAACCTTATGTAACTACGTGGTGCAATGGATAGAGTGCTGGGCCTGAAATCAAGAAGCTTCGAGTTCGGATCCAGCCTCAGCTAGTCACTTGTTATGTGACCTTGGACAAGTCACTTAACCTCTCTGTCTGCTTCAGTTTCCTCAACCATAAAATGAGGATCAAAACAGCACCCACTTCCCAGAGTTGTCATAAAGATCAAATGAGATAATATTTCAAAAGGCTTAGTATAGTGCCTAGCACATAGTATGCGCTAAATTTTATGTTTCCTATATTGAATTGCTTGTCTTCTCAGTAAGAGGGGGTGGGGAGGGAGGGAGAGAATTTGGAACTCAAAGTTTTAAAAATGATTGTTAAAAATTGTTTTTTTTACATATAATTGGGGAAAAATGAAATACTAAATGAAAAGAATTTTTTGGTTTCCTTCCTTCCTTATTTCATGCATTTATAAATGTGATTCGGAGAAAGGGGATCCATAGGCTTTCTCTGAGTGACTGCCTACAGGGTGGAGGACACATCAAGAGGTGAGGGATCCCTGCTCTAACTGAAATCCTTAGTATAGGTATTCCCTTCACTGTACAGAACATAGGCCATCCATGCCTGACATAGATATTACAAATATTACTAGTCCTACTTTTCAGGCTGGATACTAAGGTTCGGGTAGGTGACTTGCCCAAGTTCTGATAATGAGTGAGCGACAGAGTAAGGATTTGAACCCAGGTTTCTCTTGATTCCAAGCCTACCACTATTTCCTGAAAAGCAACATGGTACAGTGGAGAGCGCTGGCGTTTGAATGTCAGTAAGCCAGAGTTTAGAGAGCATTTCACCAATATCATCTCATTTGATTCTCGTAATAACCCTTGGAAGTAGGTGCCCTTATTCTCTCCATTTTACAGACCACAAAACCGAGGCAGAAGTTAAGTGACTTACCCAAAGTCACACAGCTAATTTCCCAATTCCAGCATTAGTATTCTATCCACTACTAGGAACTAATTGTCTCACAGGCTTTACCATGACTAAGGCTGGGGCCGGTAGCTTCCATCTCCCCGAGGAAGTCACACAATGACTTTGGACGAGTCATATGATCTCTGTGGGCCTCATTGGTAAAAGGAAGAGGGCTGGATTAGATAAACTCCGAGGACTCTTCCAGCTCTAACCTTATCACGGTCCTCCACACTCACATCTGTAGCTAGTAATTGGAGGGCCCAGGGGAAGCAGCATGAAGATGCTCTTGAATCAGCTTTTAAAGACCAAGTCAGTTAAGTGGGAGAAGAGACCTTGGAATTTAGGACCCAGAGACCCTAGAACACCACTCTGTGGTGAAGGTAAAGAGACCCTAGGATATCCATCCATTTATTTGGGTGGAAACCCCAGGATGTTATCTCTGAGTCTTGTGCTGGGGCAGGGGTGAGGGAGAGGCAAAGAAGACAGCTGGGGAGTGAGGAGTGAGTGGGCAGGGCTGAGCTAATGACTCACTCACCTGGGATAAAGAGGATGGGGAGAAGATGCTCCCATAAATGCCTCCTATTCTTAATTAATTATTATTGATAACTAGGGGCTAAAATTAGTCATATCTACCCATATGAGTGCTATGAGCACTCGTTTTAGTATCCTAGGGACAAACTCCAATTGTCCTGCCCTCACTGGAGTTTACCTCACTTTTGTAGAGGGTTTAATGTTCCCAAAATGCTTACTTCCAAAATGTTTTTGCATAGATTATCTGATTTTTAAATCAAAGAATGTCAGATATGGAAGGGATCTCAGACCATTTCTTCATTTTACAGATGAGGAAATTGAGAGGAAGCATGCATGACTTAGCCAAGGCCACCCACTGAATCAGTGGCAAAATTGGAGCAGAATCTGACTTTCTTTGGTCATTGAGATATGATATCACCTTCTCTCCTTCCAGAATTCAGATACATCAACAAGCTGCTTGGGACAAACTGGGTACTATCCCCAAAGGTACTAGGGCTGAGAGGCTATTAGATAGAAGACCCCTGGGCCAGTGGGGGAAATTCTGAGGGTCTCATGGTCAAAGATTTCCCTGGTAAGGCAGAGTTGGGTGGTATAGTAGATAGTACTAAGCCTAGAGTCAGGAACACTAGAGCCCAAATTCTTCCTCAGACACTATCCATGTGACACTAGACACGTCTCTCATAGTTTTTTTCATATGTAAAAAGAGGAGGTTGAATTTAACAGTCTCTAAGGCATCTAGATCTAAATCGATTTCATAGGATCATTGAAACATCTATGGGGATGGGGTTACTCTCTCTGAGCTTTCCTTACCCACCTTTGTCTTTATTACTGTCCTGAGCAAGCCAACCCTGTCTTAAGCCTCTATCCCTTGGGTTCATGGGACAGGGTTAGGAATGTCTAGGACTTTCTCCTTTACAAAGACGCTCCCATCCCGGGTTCCACCCCCATATTTTGCAGACTATCTCATATAGAGGAACAGAGTTGTACATAGGGATGAGAACTGATTCTTGGCTTCTGTAAGGTGGAGTAAGATTCATTTCCAGCTCAGAAGAAACTCCAGACTGCTCGTCTCCGTGTCAGTATTGTCTTACTCTGCACAGAAAGGTTATCCTATGGACAAATGGATTTGTCCTGTGAAGTTTGGATTTAGTCAGAAGACCTAGAGGGCTGCATATGGCTTCGAGGCTGCAGGTTCCCCACCCCTGGTCTAGATCATTCCTTGACAGAGGGGCAGGAGGTGATGCTTAGGAGGCTTTCAGACCAGTACCAGAGACAGGGAAGATGCTGAGGATAAGTGAGTGGAATTAGATGTTGACACACAGGCGGTGCCCCTCTGAGCTGCTGGCAGGGTGGGTTGGAAGCCACGTTTGTCTCCTCACTGGCTAACACAATAATGAGCAGCCGGACAGATGCCACCAGTAGAGGAGTCTGCCAAGCAGCAGGACCATCAACACTGGCTGGAGAGGAGCCATATGAAGGTTCCAAGTCAGGGCTATTGTGGTTCCATAACCTCATGAGAAGTAAGAAGGAAAAATGCCATCTTTTGGATGATAGGTCCCTGGGGCCCATGGATGAGGCCATGTGGTAGAGCAGAAAGGGGCCTCAGAGATAATCTCATTTTACAGATGACTAAAATTGAGGCCCTGAGAGGCTAAGTGGCTTGTTAGACAGCTAGGTGGCACAGTGGATAGAGTGCTGGGCACAGAGCATTGAGTTCAAATCTGGCCTCAAATACTTACTAGCTGTGTGGTCCTGGGCAACTCACTCTACTGCTGTCTGCCTCAGTTTCCTCACCTGTAAAATGGGTATAATAATAGCATCTGCCTCCCAAGGTTGTTGTAAGGATAAAATGGGATAATATTTGTAGAGCACTTAGCCCAGTGCCTGCTGTTAAATGAGTGCTATATAAATTTTAGCTATTATCGTTATCATTAAGTAGGTAGCAGAATTTAAACCAAGACCCTCTAGGTCTAAACACAGTGTTTGATCATAGGCCTAGCAATCAGGTAAACCTGGTTTTGAATCTAATCCCTTCTCTTCTCTGGGTCTATATTTTCACATCTGTGAAAGGAAGGGATAAGATTAGATAAGCTCTTAATTTCTTTCTAGCTTTGACATTCTTTGAAGTACTCTGAGCTCCATGCCTCTTCTGCCGTTGTGTCTTTATCCACACTATTCCTTATACTCCATCCCTTTTAGGTGTTTAATGCCTATCTGTCCTTTAAAGTCAAACTGAAATGCCACCTCCTCCATGAAGCCTCCCCTGATGCTTCTGGTCAGTGATGACCTTCTCACTCAGATCTTAAGTACTTTGCATCTCTCTGGTTAACTTATCACTTGATATAAATTATTATATATTTTTAAAAAATTATCATTTGCATTATAGCTATCTGTGTGGATGTCACCCTTTTAATCGACCATAAGCTCCAAGAGGTCAGGGACCAGGTCTTAGTTAAACTATTTATCTCCACCAACATTCAACACAGGTCTCTGTGTTGGAAATACATTAAATATATGTTGAATTAATAAGACCATTCCCTGCTCTTTACCCTTTCTTTATGCATACCTTGTCCTGACAGTGACCAATCATAGTAGGCTGGTTGTACCCCGGAAGGCTAGGTGTTTCCTCCTCCCACCCCCCCAACACCATTTCCACCCCTTTTCTCTCCTCCAAGCCCTCGGAGACTTTCACTGGAGGGGTCTATCAGGTGAGTGATAGTGTTAATGAGGACATGTGCAAGTTTGCATAGATTTGCATAAGTATATTCTCCGGCAGCTTCAGAGGCCTCATAGGGTCATTTCTTTCCCTCCCTGAAGCAGGTCTGAGCATTTCTGTCTCCCACCCTCCCGGGAGAGGGAGGGTAAGAGTCTGATTAGGAGGGAAATTAGGCAGGAGAGTAGAGAATATTGAGGGATAGTTTCCCATATTTCCTTTTAAATTTTGGGTATTACTATATTGGTCCTGATAAAGGCCACCCCTTGTCCGCAAAGCTGATTTGTATAAAGCCTGAATGAAGCTAGAATCAGGCTGAGTTTTATTCATTTCAATCAACAAAACCCCCAGAAACAGAAAGAATTGTTAATACATGTACATGACACTATATGAAATTTTCAAAGTAAATCCAATCTGGGGGCATGGTCATTTTGTGTAATTTTTTTTTCAGTATATGCCTGTTAGGAATGCAGCCTATTTTCTTGCCAATGTAGCATTTCTAGCATTTTCTTTCTTTCTTTGTAAATCAATATCTATGTCTAAACTCTATGATGAAGCAAAGAGATGGGATGGTGGTAGCTACAGGCAACCAACAAGGGTAGTATTTGGATATGGGATTTAGGGCTTCAGGAACGAGCTGCCTGAGAACAGGCCTGGGAACTCATTGGGAAGGAGGTCCCCACCACAAGTTAGTAAGTCTAGACATAGCACAAGGGGCACCTTTGTGGGCTGGGAGAGGGAAGGCAAGTCAAAAAGCATTTATTAAGTAAGTGCTAAGGACTTATTATAAGGATTTATTATATGTGCTAAGGACTATGCTAAGCACTAGGGATGCAGAGGAAGGAAAAAGCAGTTCCTTTTCTTAAGGAACTCACAGTTTAATGAGGGAAGCAACCTGCAAACAAGGCATAAATAGGATCTGTGTAAGCCAGAACTTGCGGTAAAATTTGAAGTCATATCATGGAATTGGGGAAGGTACATAGGCAGCAACGGAGGTCTTTAACTCAGGCAAACAAATGGTTAGAGACTCTCTAAAGTGGACAGCAGGATTCAGACAAGATCTAGATCTACAAAGACTCCTGGGCCTTATGCAGCCCACAGCCAGATCCCAGACTTGGGACCCAAAGAAGAAAAGAATGCCACAGGGAGGGAGAGAGCAGACAAAGAATCTCAGAGGATGGACAAGGATTCCCCACCCCTTTCTGCCCTTGGTTCTTCCCCATTTCCCCAGGTACCAACTTACCCTGCCCCCAGGCCCAGAGCAGTAACAGCTGGAGTAGCAGGCTGCGGGCAGCCCAGAAAGACGGGCTCCCCATCCTGAACCTGGAATAAAAAGGAGGAGGAGAGAGGAGGAAAGATGAGCTTTCTCTCAATCTCAGCTCCTGGTTAGTAACCTTCCAGCAATAGGCTGGCTGGGGCAGCTGGATCTGAGCCTTCTCCTAGCAAAATGAGGCCAGGAGAAGGCCTACTGTGGAGGCCAAGTGGACTCTTCTGGACTAAGATACAGCCCTATGGACTCGGTGTCCTTTCACAACATCCCAAAGTGACCTTTCTCTCCCTATGCAGCCCCAGAGCAAATTTGTCCAATTCCTCTCTATGAAAGAGATTTTATATTACAATGCATCCAGGTCCATTTTCTCCCCTTTCCCAATACAACACAAAGAATAATGCCCATATCCCATCCCCAGAATCCTCAGGGCTCAGTCCTACTCCCAAACTAAACACATAACACAAGAGTGATTCCTGAAGGCTTAGCCCACTTTCTCCACATACAGGGGTCCCTGAGTCCCTCCATATACATAGCAGTTTCCTCCCAACCAGGGCACAGCACCACCCTCTTGTCTCCATAGGGGAAACCCCATGGCCCAGACTACTTACACACAACGGTTCCCAAGGTCCAAGGATATTCCCAACTATTCTGTAAGAAGAAAGTGGCAATCTACTCCATCTCCTCTACCCTCATCATCTCAATAAACTGTATTCCAAGCAAGCTGGCTCCGGCAGGTATTGTCAAGGTCAGTGCTGTGTATGCATCTCTCCAAGATTATAAGCAACAATCCATCTCCAGGGCAATGAGGAGCACCATTTCCACTCTCCTCCTGCCTCGAAATGTCTCTCTTTCCATCCCTAACCCACCAAATACCTTGTCTAATCTTCTAGGTCTCTTTCTTTCTGGGTCTCTCTCTCTCATTTTGTTTCCAGGTCTGTCTAGCTTTCTTGACCTCTCTCTGTCTCGGTCTCTCTGTATCTCTTATAGGTTCCATACCGTTTCTTTCCTGCTCCCTTTCTTCTTTCTTGTGTCTCTCTGGATCTATTTTTTTTGGCTTCCTGAATCTGCCATTCAATGCCATCCTCCACCCTAGTTTCCTCATGGCACAACTTAAGTCCTCGGAGGTTGAGGGGATGTCAAGAAAACTATTGTTGACCTAGACCAGAAATCCTACATGAAATCTTCTCCCTAACCCAGATCCCACTTGCCCAGAGTAATAGACAGACAGGGCCTATGCTCTGCCCTAAAGTTAATGATCACTCTAGGGTTTTTGCTAATCCTTTTGAGGTGGTGAATCAGTCCAGCTTTAAAAGTGAATGTGCTTCCTCTCCTGACTCTTTTGAAGAGATGGGGGAGGAGGTCCACAGGTGTAGACTATTGCATGTGTTTTCAAGGTTTTTGAAATGTATTGACAGGTTTTGGTGATGTTTTTCTCTTTTTAATTTTTTTCTTCTAAAAATTATTATTTGTTATGTGGAATGGATCTCAAGGAGGAAAAGGAATACAGGAGAAATTTTAGGCAATATAAAAACCAAAGATTTACATAAAAACTTATTTTTTAAAAAAGAGTGGCTATGGACTTCCTGGAAGAGGTGGGCCCTAAGGAAAGTCATGACAGCCTCCCTACAGCCAGAAAGTCATTTTTCTACCTCCTCTCAACTACCTCTCTGACTCTTGAAGATTTCCCATATCCAGGGTCCCAGTTTTGGAGGCAAGGACCTCCGAAAATTTCCCCTTTTTTGTTGTTCAGTTGTTTCAGTCGTGTCTGATTCTTTGCAATCTCATTTTCAGTTTTCTTCACAAAGATAAAGGAGTGATTTTCTCATTTCCTTCTCCAGTTCATTTTAAAGATGAGGAAACTGAGGCAAACAAGATTGAGTGATTTTCCTAGGGTCAAACAACTAGTAAGTACCTAAGGTCAGATTTGAACTCAGGTCTTCCTTACTCCAGGCCTGGTACTCTATCTACTATGCCACCTAGCTGACCCCAAAATTCTCCCTACCAGCTCTCAAAGAAGGCTGCATCATGTCCCAGACAGCCCATCCAGGAGATGGATGGTACCAGTCCCAGCCCTAGCCCTAGCTGGCTGCATAACCCAATGCCTCTGATTCATCAGGGCCCTATAGAGGATGTGGCCAACAGAAACACTGGTTGGGAATAGGGAGACTGGCTTAGTGGGGGATAAGCAAGGACTATGGAAGTGTAAAGAGAGCCATAAAGAAAGTAATTCAGCTCCAGACTCAGAGATGTCCAATCCTAGAAAGGGGTTAGACAAGATGGTAGAATGGAAAACACTATAGGGGTGTGGATCAGGAGGCCTGAGCTCTTGCTCGTTCTCTCCCATTAACTCCCTCTGTGACCTTGGGTCAATGCCTCATTGTACTCCTGGATCTCAATTCCCTCATTTCTAAAATGAAGTCATTGGATTCAGAGGTTTTCAACTTGGGAGTCCATGCTCTTGAAAAAAAATTTGATAATTGGATTTCACTATAACTGTTTCCTTTGTAATTCTATGTATTTCATTTTGCACACTTAAAAACATTATTCTGAGAAGAGGCTTCACCATAGCAAAGGGGTCCATGACATTAAAGGGTTATAGAGTCCCCGGACTAGTTTTGGTCTCCAAGATCCCTTCAAGCACCAGTGTTCCATGTTCTAAGGTCCTTTCCAGCTCTCATAGAATTTCAGAGCTGGAAAGGACCTCAAAGGTGACTCGGTTCAATCTATGTTGAAACCCTTTGTACACAGTTCCAATGAGTGATCAGTCTCTAACTGAAGACCTCTCCTGATGGGGAACAGATTGCTTCCTGAGGCAAACCATTACATTTTTTGGATACCTCTAATTGTTAGGAAGATTTTCCTTGCATACAGACCCAAACCTATGTCTTGGCTACTTTTCCCCATTGTTCTTAGTTCTGCCCTCTAGCAACAAGCAGGAGTTTAATTTCTCTTCCACAAAACAAGCTTTAAAATACTTGAAGACATTTATCATATCCTCTCTAAGCCTCTTATTCAGGCTAAAAATTCATGGTTCCTTCCACCAATCCTCATCTAAGCAAAGTCTCTTGTTATCTTACTATCCTAGTCATCTTCCTCTGGATGGATGCATGCCAATTTGTCAGGGTATCTCCAAAAAGGATATGCCCAGAATGGTGCTGGGTGGTGCAGTGGCTAGGTAGAGCAGCAAACCTGGAGGCAAGAAGACCCAAGTTCAAATCCTGCCTCAAACTTACTAGTTGTGAGACATTGGGCAAGTTATTTAAACTCTCTCAGCCTTAGTTTCCTCATCTGTCAAAATGGGGATAATAATAGCACCCGCTTTTCAGGGTTGTTGTGAAGGATCAAATAATGTAACATGTAAATTATGTCGCCAACCTTAAAGCTTCATATAAATGTTAATGATTGTTGTTCTTATTGAATTCAAGTCTCCAGATGTGGTCTGATCAGGGTAGAGTCCAGCAAGGCTATCACTACCCCTCTCTGGACCTTCTGCACTCCATGTCCTTCCCACCCCCCACAAGTTCCTGGAGGGCAGGGTAGGGTAGTGGAAAGAGCGCAGTTTGGTGTCGGAGGGTCTGCATTCCAGGCCCAGCTCTGTTTCTCTCTAGCATCACAACCTTGGCCAAGTTACTTCCTTTGTTGGGTCCTAGTCCTCCCTAACACTCAAATTACCTGCCTCATGGGATCGTTTTAACGAAAGCACTTTGTAAAGCTGAAAGAGCCAGAGAAATGTTTTACTATTGTTGCCCATCTTTGTGTCTGCTCCAGTGATGAGTAGAGCAAGCTACATAGAGTGAGGACTTAGCAAATATCTGCTGATGAACAAATGAATTGTTGTATGATTCTATTGTTCCATCTTTCTAAGGTTCTATTCTATGAATCCAAGATTCTAGGATTCTATTCCAGGGTTTCTCGAATAACAAAAGGAAGAAATGTCTCATAGGATAAAGAGAATTTCCCCAACTTATAATAGCAGGCAACACCAAGGGTTTGTAATCTTCCCTTCTCTATCCTACCCCGATCCCCAGGGAGCCTGCTTTCTGGCATCCATTTAATTAACAAGGGACCAGCCATCCTCAACAGCTGCTTCTGCTGTCTAAACTATCTGCCTCAGCTAGGGACCCATCCTGGATTATATCCTGGCCTTAAACACCCAGGAGGTCAAAGTGGTTCAACAAGAAGAAAAAAAGCATCAGATTGAAAGTCATGAGATCTGGATTCTGGGCTCTGCTTTGCCATTGGACCTCAGGCAACTCATGTTTCCTATCTATGCCTCCATTTATTCAGATCTCAAATAGGGGAACGGGGTTAGATTAGATGACCTCTCAGAGCTAGCTCTGATATTCTAGGTTCTAAGTTCTCATAGCCCTTCTAGCTCTGACATTCTTGTTTCTAAGGACACTTCCTGTTCAGGTCTTTCAGTTTAGACTCTCATAAAAGCCCAAAGCATGTCAGCTTTGGGGTGGGTGACGTAGTCAGATCATAGGGTCACCTATTTGTAATTGGGGAGCTGAAGCCTCTCTTGGGAACTCCACTTGGGAACTCTTGGACCCTCACTTCTGAGGCTTCCCCCTGTTTATTACCAGCTTGCAGAATTTTACATGGATAGAAGGGCAAATTATAATTAGCCTCCCTGTCCTTCACATCCTAGAGAGGGCCCTTGAGATTGCCCTGGGTATAGGAGAAGGGAGGGTGCTCTGAATGTGAGGTAGGAGGGGTTGGCATAGTGGGTGGAAATGGATTGAGTGAGTGAATTACCAAAAAAAAAAGCCAAAGTAGAAAAAAAATCAATCAACATTGGCTCAGACCCAGTAATGGATAGAGTACTAGTCTTAGAATCAGGAAAGCCTACTACATGACCAAGCAAGTCACTTTACCTTAGCCTCAGTTTCCTCATCTGTAAAATGAAATTTTTGGACTCAATGATCTCTGAGGTCCCTTCCAGCTTGAAATCTATGATTTAAGTCATATGTACATGATCTTTTGATTCCTCCTTTGAAGTTGGAAACAAGACCTGAGACTGGCCTCACTTCCCCTGTCTGACAACAAGTAAAGAGACACTGGGGAGGAGGCAGGATAGAGGAGCAGAGTTATAGTTTGAAGGAGGAAGTGCATAGCTTTCAGGGCTGGGTAGGCCACCCAACAGTGTGGAAGGACTTTCTTCAGGTCTTGTAGCTGTGACTCTAACATCACATCACTGCATGGCTCCTGGATGGGGATGGCTAGAGTCCCGCCTAAACAGAAGAACACTGTCCATGGTGCTGAGGGAACACCTGATGATAGGAAGTCCTCTTTGCTTTCCTTTCATTTGAAAGGAACTTGTAAGCTGTGATCCTAACATAAGAAGCCATCCAGGAACTCCCTGACCCTTGGTATCAATGGCATGGGTTATAATTAAAAGGTCAAGGCCTCAGTATACAAGTCTTTAAAAATAAAGATAAGGAATCCAGACTTCAGTAGGCAGGGTAGAATTTGCTTTTATCAGAGTTGTGCTTTATAAAACTGAATTTTACAGGTCTCAGCTTCCTCTTCTAAAAAATCATTGAGGTGAACTAGATGCATCAAAGCTTCCTCCCAGCTCTGAAATCCTGTGTTCTAAGGTCCTTTCCAGATCTGACATTCTATGCTCTAAGATTCCTCCCAGCTCTGACATTTTATGTTCTAAGATTCTAGGATAAATCTGGTTACTTCTGCAGCGTTGTTGGGTTGGGAGAGAGATCAATGAGGAACTACAGTGGTTCTCCATTGCTCACAGCAGTGATTCCTAACCTGTGATCAGGGGAGTTTTTGCAGGAGCTCCCTGAATCTAATCCAAATCCATAAATAAGCAAATCCACCTTCTATAAGCTGAATAATGTCTCACAGAAATATGTGTTGCTGTTTTCCAAAAGCATGTAGATGCTTTTTAAACAAAATATAAATTCATTTAAAAGTATTACAGTATTAGAAGCAGCTTTGATCCTACTTTGTATTTTCTCAATCAACAGATACTAAAACTGCAGCTGCTATTGTGTTAGAAGCATGCAGAAAAGAAAGGAAAAAATGTTGACATTAAAAAAGGATCCTCATACTCAAAAGGTTTTAAACTGATGACATGCAGTTCCTTTAGCCTGGTAGTCCAAGGATCTGAACAGTCTTCGACTCCCAATATACACCCATCTACCTATCCTACCTCTAGTATATGTCCTCAGTTCTCATGGGATTGTAGGGCTTATAGAACTGGAATTGGAAAGCAACTCAGGGGACTTCTAGTCTAACCCCTTCATTTCATAGATAAGGAAAAAAAGGCCTGCAGAGTTGTAGTGATTTGTTCGTGGTCACATAGGTAGTAAATATTAGAAATAAGATTTGAATCTGGGATCCCTGACTCCAGAGCCAGGTGCTTTTTAACTTCTGCATGGGAGTTGGACATTCTGACATGGGTGCCTGCAGTGCCAATGGGCCCTAATCCAGGCTCCAGACTACACTACTGTTAACCTATAAGCATCCCACTGGATCGTGTGTTCTCTTTGTCTTCCCCCTGGATCTTAACAAGGGGCTGCTCAGCCCTTGACTCCACTTGGAACCAAATCATACCCCTCTCCCAATCTAAAATGAAGGGGACTTTGCTTTAGGGAAATGCAACAACAAGAGTTAGGATTTTGTCAGACAAGTGGTCATGATGAGCGTTGGGAAAGGTGTTCACTTTACGGAAAGATTCCCCATAGGTTTCTTTAATCCCCATTTAAAATGAAAATCAATTTGCAAAATCCATTTTGCTCAGGGCCAGGGACAGGCAGGCAATGAGTCGGGCTGTTGATGACTGATGGGGGTGTAGGATGGGGTCTCCCTCTAGTGCTAATAAATACTGGCATCCAGTATGTTCTAACCTCATCTCTCTCTCTCTCTCTCTCTCTCTCTCTCTCTCTCTCTCTCTCTTACACACACACACACACACACACACACACACACACACACACACAGCCAAACTGTCTCAGGGTCATATCCCACCTCGCTCCACCCCTAGTCACAGGCAGTCACTCAGTTGACATCATAGACACAGAATCATCCACTTAGTCATATAGTCACATTCCCACATTCTTTGGCACTACCCCCCGCCCCCCGCCCTGTACCTGCAATCAGTCACACACACACACAGTGCACAAGTCACCCAAAGTCACACTCTTAAAATAACCCCTCACTCCAGAGTCCTGGTGAATTTTCACAGCTGTGAAGGGTTTTGTCATCTTATGAATAATTCATAGGCTTCATGCATATGCAAGTAGAGGCAAAGAGGGAGCTAGAGACCAGCCTCAGCTGGAACCCAGTCCAATTCTGGGCAAATGACAGTGTTGGGGGGTTGGGTGGGGGTAAGGGAGGAGGATTAGAGGATATATCCAGCTTCCTCTCTTAAACCGGGTTTCCCTGACCTCCTAATTTTGAAGGTATGTATATTTGAGAGGAAGGAAGAGATTACAATGTGGGTATGTGCCACAAGGTACCTTTGTGGGAAAATATTTGTGAATGTCCATGTGTCTTTGTGTGAGAGTATGTTTTTTAATGTATTTTTGTGGAGGAGTTTGGGAAGGTGCATTTCTGTTGGTATGCATTTGTAGATATGAATACTGCTTTCTTTGCATCTGTATTTGTGTGTGTGTGTGTGTGTGTGTGTGAGAGAGAGACAGAGAGAGAGAGAGAGAGAGAGAGAGAGAGAGAGAGAGACAGAGAGAGAGAGAGAATGCAGGGAAGGGCTAAAACCAACTCTGGAGAGGGGTACAAGCTGTAGAGCACAGGGAAATTTAATCTTCAGGCTGGTCTCAGAGATGAGACATCCACCGCCCCAACCCCATCTGCCAAATCTCTCTCAGGTTACCATGGTCTCTTTGGAATCCCCTGTATCCCAGGCTTGGCAGGTGATAGCATTGAAAAGGTCCCAGGACAAATCCTGGAGGCGGGACTGGTCAGCAGCTAAGGGGTGAAAACCCAGGGAGATGTTGGGACCAAATTGGCTTCAGAAAATCCAAGAGAGCTTCCTGAAAACTGAAAGATAAGGCCCTCAAATTCTGGGCTCTCCTTGGACACAACTGAATTACATTGTCATAACCCATGGATAATTTTCTTCACACACACATAGAGAGTCACAAGCCAAGAAACACATAATTCTACACACACACACACACACACACACACACACACAGATTCAGAGCTGGAAGAGATCTAAAACTGCCTTTCATTTTTACATAGGAATGTAAAGGCTCAGATGGGGAAACTGAGGCTCAAAGAGGTCATGTGACTTGCCCAAGGTCAGAAAGGCAATAAAGCTAAAATTCAAACCCATTTTCTTTGATGCCAAGTGCAGAGATCTGTCTATTCCAACACAAGGAGCACTACCACACATCCTAACATACAGTCACACCCCAGCAGACATATCCCCTCTCACACACAAAGACATGGCTGCAGTGTCGCGCACACACAGTTACAACCACGTACACTCTTACTACGGTACCCCTCTTAACACACATGGACATACAGTCATTCCAGATATGCACTTACAGCCACACAGAGATTAGAAGGAGGGATGGGGTGGGGGGGGGAGGTCGGCGAGGTCGGTGGTATGTCTTTAGAAAGGGGGCGGCTGCTGAAAGCTATGACCTCTTCTCTTAGACCTAGCCTCTTCCATACTCTAGTACACACTATTTTGCCTTCTTCTGAGCCACCCCCCATCCCATCGCCCTCCCTCACCCAAAAGCAATGGCTCGAAAAGCCAAAGCAGCAGCTGCCCAGCCTAAGGAATCCACCCCTCCAATCAAAGCCACCAGCAGGAGGCAGGCACACCACTGGGGAAGCTCCATAAGCGAACAAAGCCCATGCTCGGTCCACTCCAGGACTTCTGGCCAGGGGTACCCGGTGGAAGAGCTGGCTGGTCCAGGAAGGGGGAGGAAAGGAAAAAGAAGGGTGATGGTTGGAAGAGTCCAGGTGGGGATGCTTGAGTCCCTCGCTGGCCCTTTCAGATCCTTCCTTTCCCCCTCCCTTTCTAACTGGTATTTTAGGGCTGTCCCCTGCCCCAACATCAACCCTTGCCTTCCACACACGATATCTACCAGGACACAGGATGAGAAATGGAGAGGGGGAGAGGGAGAGTAGGCGGAGGGATACATTATACACAGTCCCGGGAGTCCCTCTCACTCCCATTTCCTCTGAGGCATTCTGGACTGATTCTCCTTTTGGAAAACCTGTCCTTCCAGCTCCCAATGCCACTGCTGGAAGGGCACCCCGCTAGATGTGGCCTGAAAGGAAGGAGCTCTAGTGCACTTCCCATTAGCTCGCCTCACACTCTCCACCTCCATCCCCAGGCAGGTTTCTTCCATGCTCCCTATCCCAGGGGTGTTTTCTCCAGGCCCTGGACCGCACAGACACAATACAGACCACCTCAAAGTTCCTCCTTTGCCTCGGTCTGGGCAGGGCAAGAACTCCTGCTCCTAACCCAGGGAGTGAAGAATCCATTGTAAGAAGCTATCCTAATCCAGTTCCGCCACGTCTAACCGGTTCTCCCACTTACTTGATCCCAGAATCCCAATCTCACCCCGGGGTCTCCTGAGTGTAGTCCTAACCCAAATCACCTAGGATCCTGGGTCACCTGGGTGTTGCCTTCAACCAGGGTGCTTCCCTCCCCTTCTTGTTCCCAGCTCATCGTATTCGCTTCTCTCTTCTACTCTCTCTGTGGGCTATCAGCCGTGTTTCCCACTTCCTGAGTCGCTGACCCCAAACCCCTCCCTCAGTTCTTGTTCTAACAATCCCAAATTCCCAAACTCTCCTTCCTCTCCACCTTCCTACCCCAGTTAACTGGCGGACTCCTCCATTTTCATATCGCCTTCTCCCCTCCCCAGACCTCTGAGCGCACTGACAGGGTAGTGGGGAGGAAGTGAAGACATGGCTCTAGCTCTTCTCCAGAGGGGAGGCACGTCAGGGGTGCTAACGGGATGGGGATGGAGAGCGCCGGTCACGGGTCCCAGGAGTCAGTCCCCTCCAGGGACCGATCAGTTGTCAACTCCGCTTTCCCAGAGTCCCAGGAGAAGGAGTCAGGGGTTGCAGCTGGCCCAGTTCTCCTAGAATTCCCACTTCCAACACCCCTAACCCGGCCGGGCAGAGCTAGCAGAATTCAGCCGGCGGCCAGGACGGGGCGGGCGCCGGAGCCCGAGCCTGCGTTGTCCGCCAAACGGGACGCCGGACATTTCTCTCCTCCCCGCTGCAGTCTGCCCCCCACTCCCCGTCTCGGGCCCAGACCCGGGAAGCGCACCCACCAGCGTATGGGATCCTCCTGCTGCGCCGTCCGTGGGTCCGGCCGCCCGCGGGCCAAGGGGGCGGCGGCACCCGCTCCTAGCGCCGGCGCATCCCCGCAGCGCCTGCGAGGCGGAGCGGTGCCGGGGCGGGTAGGCGGCTCCGCATCGGGGGGAGGGAAGAGGGGAGAAAAGCGAGCCAAGGGGAGCCCTGCACAAAGCGGCCGGGGCTCCGGCTCCGGCTGCGCTCTAGCCGGGGCGCCCGCGGCCCCTGCACTGCTGCCCGCCTGTCCGCTTGCCCGGGGCCCAGCTGGCTCTCAGCTAGCTCTGCACTCCCCACTCCCAGCAGGTGGCCGCGGCGCTGGGGGCCTCGAGTCCCAGGGTTGTCGCCGCGGTTTCCTCGCCTTCTCCCTTTTTTATAAAGAGGATTCGGGGCTGGAGTGCGCATGCGTTGCCAGTTTTGCACGCTCCCCCCCCTTCTTGCCCCCCTCCCCATTCTAAACTCCCCCTCCTTCTGTTTTCGTTCCCACCACTTCTCCCTCCTTGCAGTCCAGAGACTTCTCTTAGAGATTCTCTGGGAGTGATGGTGAGACCCCCCGCTTACCCACTCAACCCCAACTGTCCATCAGGAAGGACCAAGTATGCTTCTCCACCCCTATCCCCCAATTCAATCCATTCCCCCAGTTGATCTGATGTTGGGGGTGGCCGAGGGGCTGAGATCCAAATCTGAGGCTTCTCTAGCCCAATTACTGGGGTTTGGAGGAGGGTAAAAGGACAAAGGAGGGGCAGGAGTGGTTGAGTAGGTGTGTCTACCTTAAGGCCAACCTTGAGAAAGCTCTGAGGACTGAGCTTGAGAATACAGGTTCCCATTCACTTTTGCTGGCCCCAAGCCCCACCGAAGGAGCTTACCCTTTCTTACACCTTCTAAACGGATATACGTTGGTGGTATTGCGTCTGTGAGTCTGTATGTAGAAGTCTGGTTATTTATTAGTGCTAGAGCACGTGTGTGTGGGATATCAGCCTGTGTTTGTCAGAAAGTGTGTCGTGGGGATGTTTTTGGGGGGAGAATAAAAGAAGTGTTTGTGTGTCTCCTGCCTTGGCTGGTGGAGCAGTCTGGGCTTTTGTACACAGCCACATTTACCAGTCATGTGACTGATCTTCGTACGTTACTTAACTGCTCTGGCCTCGGTTTGCTTATTTATAAAATAAGAAGGCTAGATTAAATGGTCTTCCAACTCTGATACTCCAAGGTTGCAGAGGTCTCTTCGTGGCTCTCTGTAGAAGTGTAAGTCAACAGAAGTCCAGATGTGTGTCTGGGGGTGCCTACCTTTGTTCATCTGGATCAAGAAGGGAGGTTGTAGTCCTCTCTGTTGTGAGGGAGGGTATTTGCCGGAGTGTGTGAGAATACGAGAAGCTGTGATACCTCTCCTGATGCCCTACCAGAGAAATGGTTGAGATTTCAGTCTAAGAAGATGACAGCCTCCTGACTGGGAACAAACTTCCAGATTGTCCCTTTGTGAGAAAGGGTATTTGACTAGGTGTGTGAGAATGTGAGAGGCTGTGATACCTCTCCTGATCCCCTACCAGAGAGATGGTTGAGATTTCAGTCTAGGAAGAAAGAGATGACAACCTTCTGCCTGGGTACCAACTTCCAGAGCTCCCTATTGTTCCTTTCATCTGTGACTCTGGTTTTCCAAGGATCAAGTCACAGTCCATTTCCCCTTCCAGGATATTTCTTTTCCGTCTCTATCTTCTCCCAGTTGTCCCCACCCCCAGCACTTGGCAAGGACACCTGGTGAGATGGGAGGGCAGAAAGAGTAAGAATAAGGTGGATGCTAGCTTAGGGGATAGGGAGGGTGAGACTCCCAACTCTGGCCTATAAATAGCTCATTGAGCTATTTTTTCAGCATCCTTCCTCCCCCTTCTATGGCTAGACACATTCTTGTCCCTGAGCAACAAGCTGGCCTCCAGTGGGACTGCTGAAGTGCTCTGTCTTTCCCTGGGGAGGGGGTTGATCACCCATTCCTTCCACCATAGAACTCTCTTCTGGGCTGCCTGAGGCTCCCAAATCCCTTCCCTAGAAGGGGGTGTCCCCTGACAAAAGCTGTGTTAGCTTGCCCCTCCTCCAGTTCTGCCAAACTGTTAGCCTTGGCCCCCAGCCCGATTCCCAGGCAAAGGCTTGGCGAAGGATGGAAGGCAAAGTCCCAAGGGTTCTTAAGCAAGGAATACAGGCATCATGGCTGGCTCTGCATGGGACATTGTCAGCAGGTGTCTTGGGGGTCAAGTGTCTTAAGCCCCAACCTAAGCCCTGGTCCAACAAGGAGAGATTGTGGGTCTCACAGAGAAACAAAATTTGCCTCCCTGCCCCAACACACAAGGCCAATATGTTAGGAACATTAAGGTCAATTATCCTTTTGCTCATTCCTCTCCATACCCCATTCTTCAATGGCTCCCTCTTTCATATTTCTCCATTGCCCTACTTCTCCCCCTTCTTACAAATTCTCAAACACCTCAGGGACCAGCATCTACTTCACCCCTAAACTGTATTTCTAATGCTCCAGAATGAAAACATCTTTTGTTGCACCTCTGTCCAGTCAGAGACTCTTTAAACCAAAGAATCAAAACTTCTAGAATCTCAAAAGCTCAGATTTGGAAAGGACCCCAGAGAGCATCTAATCCAGTCTGCATGGAACAAACACTTCTCTGACATTCCCTACAAGTGATCAGCTGCCTTTTATTTGAAGGAGGAGGAACCTATCACCTACTGGGGCAGACCATTCCCCTTTTGGTTAGCTCTAATTGTCAGGATGTTTTTCCTTCTGCTAATCCTGAATTCTCCTCCTTTCTACTTTCAACATTTGCTTATAGTTCTGTCCTCTGGGACCAAGCAGAACTGGAGAGGCAATATGGTGTAGTGGATAGGGCACTGGACTTAGAGTCAGGAAGATCTGTTTTGAATTCTGCCTCAGTCAGTTTCTAGCTGTGTGACCCTGGGCAAGTCACTCAAACTCCCTGGGCCCCCTGATCCTCATATATAAAATAAGGGGGCTAGATTTGCTAGCCTCTAATGTTCCTTCCAGCTACAAACTGATGATCCTATATAAGTCTAAACCCTTTTCACAATGGCAGATACAGTACTAGAACATAGCTGTTTTCCAAGTCTCTTCTCTACGCTAAAAATCTCAGCTCCTTCCACCAATCCCACTATGGCGGGATCTTTTCCATCCTGATTGCCTTCCTTTGAATATGCTCCAACTAATGATTCTTCTTCCTAAGAAGTAGCTCCCAGAATAGACCAAAGTATTCCAAGCTTGGTCTAACCAGCACAAAGTCAAAGGGATTATTACCTCCTTAGGCTTCTTTTAATACAACCCAAGATTGCATTTGCTTACTTATGGGTTGCTGTATCCCACTCTCTTGATTCATATCGAGCTTGTGGTCCACTAAAACCTCCAGGTCTTGTTCAAACACACTAAATGTCTAGCTGTGCCTCATCCATTTTGTATTTGTGGAGTTTTTTTTTTTACCCTAAATCCCTATTAAATTTTTTTCTTATCAGATTTGATCCAATATTCCAGGCTGTCAAGCTCTTTTTTTTAGATCCTTACTCTGTCATCTAATGTGTTAGTCGTCTCTTCCAGCTTGTACCATCTGCAAATCTGATAAGCATGCCATTTATGGATACATCCAAGTCATTGATAAAAATGTTAAACAGCACAGGGCAATGCCCAGATCCCTGAGGATCTCAGAATCAACAAATATTTATTAAGCACCTACCTACTATATGCCAGGCACAGTGCTAAGCTCTGGGGATGCAAAGACAAAAAGCAAAACAGTCCTTGCCCTCAAGGATCTTACATTCTAATGAAGAGAATGACATATACATCTCTAGGTAGGGGTGTGCTGGTAGAAGTTTAACAACTGGCTTTCTGGGGGGCAAATGTATGAACAGCATACTTTTAAGTTTAATCTACATTAATATTTTCTCTATCACTCTCTTAAGTCTAGACAGCCAACAAAACAATAGATCAAATCCTAATTTGTAGCATTTGCGGATTTCTGAAGTGCGAATGTTCGCACTGAAAATTTAACAGTTGGATCTCCCCTAACATATCATTGTATATAGGTGTATTTGCTGTTCAGTTGTGTCAGACTCTGTGTGACTCCATTTGGGGTTTTCTTACCATTTTATTCTCCAGTTAATTTTACAGGCAAACAGGGTTAAGTGACTTGTCCAGGGTCACAAAGCTAGTAATTGTCTGAGGCCAGAATTGAGCTCAGGAAGGTGGATCTTCCTGACTTGTCCAGCACTCTTTCCACTGTATCATCCAGCTGCTTCTCTCTCTCTCTCTCTCTCTCTCTCTCTCTCTCTCTCTCTCTCTCTCTCTCTCTCTCTCCTCTCTTCTCTCTCTCTCCTCTCTCTCTCTGTATACACACATACATACATATATAGACACATATATGTGTGGCTATGTATATATATATGTGTTTGCATATATATATGTGTGTATGTATACACACACACGTATACATACACTCTACATAAAAAAGTAGACAAAGTAACATTACAGGGGAAGGCACTAGCAGCTATTGGGACTTGGAAACACCTTCTGAAGAAGGTTGCACTCCAGTTGAGTTTTCAAGGAAACCAGAGATTCTAAGAGCTAAGGAGGTGAGGAGAGGAAGTATTTTAGGTATGAGGAACAGCTTTCACAAAGGCCTGGAGATAAAAGATGGAGCTTCGTGTGTGGGGAACCATCTTATAGAGCAGTTATCATAGAATACGTGGAGGGAAGACTGGAAAGACAAGAAGGAGCCAGGTTATAAAGAACATCAAATGCCATCCAGAGGAGTTTAGATCTGATCCTAGAGGTAATTAGGAGCTACTGGGGTTTGCTGAGTAGGGAGATGATATGGTTAGACTGATGCTTTAGGAAAATCACGGAGAATAAATTGAAATGGGGAGAAAATAGGAGACCATTTTCTAAGCTGACATTAAACCATTTATGGATACTTTGTAGGTCCGTGTCAGTTCCAGTTCTATTTACTTTACTACTGGTTAGCCCACATATTTTCATCATTTCCACAAAGATATCATGAGAGCATTTGTCAAGTACTTTGCTAAAATATAGGTAAATTATGCCTATAAAATCTCCCTGATCTAATAGTCTAGTAACCCTGTGAAAAAGGGAGTGAAGATAGTTTGACATGACCTGGTCTTATTGAAGCCACACTGCTTTTTTATGATCACTATTTCTTTTTTTTAATATGTTCATTAGCCATCACTTTAATAATACACTGTAGAATTTTGCAAGGAATCAAATTCAAGTTCACTGGCCTAAAGTCTGAAGACTCTGTTTTCTTTCTTTCTATCTCACCCCAATTGTTGCTGTTGTTTGTCCTTTGTTTTCAAATGATCTTGGCATCTTCGATGTCTGACCAGGTTCTAAGTGCTCCGTATCACCTGCTTCAGCTGCCTTTATGGTCATTGGAACAAATTGTTCTCATCTGTCCATTCTGTCAAAGGAAGTCTTCACATGCTTAGAGTAGCCATCCCTCTAACTCATACAATAGAAGTGGCATAGGAAAAGTAGAAAGTGTTTAGGGGTTTCAGAGGAGGGAGATATTACTTTTGGCATGTGGAAGGAATATAAAGGTCTTCCTGGAAGATGATGTCAATGATAACAGTGAAGATGGTAATATCCTGGTTCAAGGAAAGAGGAAGGCAAGTGAAGAAAAAAACAAAAACAAAGACCAATAGTTGGGAAAAGCAAGACAGTGAAGACAATGGTATGGGAAGACAAGATTCTCATCCTGACAGTGGCAAGGCTCAAGACTGAATCCCAGGGGCCAAGCTTACAGTCAACATGTTGCATGAACACCTAGCCTAGACTCTCTCCCTTCCAGTTCCCTGGGCCACCCCATGGTCCTATTTCCCTCAGTCTGAATCAGGGAAGAAAGAATGAGTTGGCCTTCTGAGGTCTTAATCTAGGGAATTAGCCAATTGTCCAGAGTTTTCTAATGGCCAGAGTCAAGCAGGAATCTTAGAATGTGTAATCTACATGCTCCTATTTTCTTCTAAGGCAGAGGGGAGACCCAGTGGTTGGAGCCCTAGGGCTAGAGTCAGGAAACCTGGGTTGGAATCCTGGCCATCAACTTGCTATGTGACTGTGGGCAAGTCCTTTCCCCTTTCAGAAACTCCCTTTCTTCATCTGTAAAATGAGGGTAATAATCTTTGCATACTGTTGACCTCACAGAGTTGCCACTTTGCAAACTGTAAGGTATAGAAATGCAAGCTATTTTTATTATGACCTATGTATAGTAACACAGAGAGTGGCTTCCCCTTCTCCAGTACCTTGAACAATTATTAAACGTCTACTGTGTGCAGAGCCCCATGCTAGAGGTTAAGAGAGATACTAAGTTCAGATAAAATGTGGTCCTTGACTTTATAGACCCATCCTTCCTCTCTGCCTTCCCAGTAGAGAAATGTGATGCACAGAAAACTCTTTTTTGGGGAGAGTAGGCCTGTGACTTCATTGAAGGAGAGAACTCAGTTAGGAAAATTCAGTAAGGAAACTCCTGCTACTGAGGAAGATTGCCAACTTGTCAGGAACTACCAATAAGTATGTACAAAACACCTACTATGAGCCGGGTTTTGTGCTAGGCCCTGGTGATATAAATACAAAGACTGAAACAGGCCCTGCTTGCAAGGAGTTTACATGCTTACGGGAGAGACAGATACATATAAAAATATACACAGCCTATGTGTGGAGTGAATAAACATAAATAAATGTAAAGGAGCTGAATATAAAGCATTTTTGGAAGGAAGTCTCTAGCACTGGGAAGAATCAGGAAAAGCTTCATGTGGAAGGTGGTATTTGAGCTGCATCTTAAAAGAACAGGAGAATTCTATGAGGTGGAGGGAAGGAGAGAAGGCATTTCAGGCGTAGGACACAGCCAGTGTAAAGGTGCATAGGTGTGAGATGAGGGGTGTGTGTGCGTGTGTGTGTGTGTGTGTGTGTGTGTGTGTGTGTGTGTGTGTGTATAACAGAGAGGAGGTCAGTTTGGCCAATTCATGGAGTGCAGTACTATATAAAATACCACATAAGGTACTGTGACCATTTATGCATATATATGTATATATGTATACACACACGTATATATATATATATGAATATTTTAGGTTTTGCAAAGGGATATTTATTTAAAAGAAAGAATAATGACAGAAGTACAAACATTTCTCCTCAACTTACATTCAGCTTTAAGGATTGCTTGGGGCACTGCAAAGCTCAGTCACTCAGAAAACTACAATAAAAATTATACGTAATATGTACACTAGAGAGTCACAAGCACCGTGCTACACGAGGGCCAAGGGAGGCGGGTCATTATGTCTGGAGTAATCAGGGAAGACTTCTTGGAAGAGTTGGTATGGGCATTCAATTTGTACTTTAAAGGGTGGGAAAATTGGAACTGAAAAAGAGGGACTGGTCACCTAGTGAGAGGGTTGGATACCAAGCAAGTGACCAGCCCTCTGTTCTCCACCGGCATCTTTGAGATGTCAAGAGAACCCCAGGGAGGGGCTCAGTACCTGGTGGCAAAGTTAGGAGAAGACATATGAGAGGGAGACTGTGATCGGCATCCGTGGAGGGAATGCTCTCGTGGGTGTATTGGAGGAATGCAGGAGGTGGTAGGAGAGATTGGGGCATTCCAGAAATGAAGGCAGGAAAGTGGGAGAATGAAGAGGGTATGTGTGAGAGGGAAGCAAGTCATCTGGAGAAAAGGGAAAAGGAAGGGAACCAACATTTATTAAGCATCTACTTTGTGCCTGCACTGTGCTCAGAATTTAACAAACAACAATCCTGGAAGGTAGGCACTATTATTATCCCCATTTTACTGTTGAAGAAACTGAGGCACACTGTATATGCCCAGGGTCACACAGCTAGTAAGTACCTGAGTCTGGATTTGAACTCATGTCTTTCTGACTCCAGGCATAGAAATGCCAGGTTAAGGAATTTGAACTTGACTCAGTAAGCAATAGGGAGCCATTAAAAGGTGTTGAAGAGAGGCGTGTTGTGACCGCATCTATGCATAAAGATTAGTCTGGCCGAGTGTGAAGGATGGATGGGGAGAGTTCAGTGGAAGCACCTCCCTTAGAGTCTCCCCAGGCCCTTGCTGCCTCTCCCTGTGCTCCCCGCCATACAAATGTGCCGCATTGTGAGTGGCCGACTCTGATCCATCTAATTCCCCTGGGAAACAAGAAACTCATTCATAAACTGAAAGAGAAGCCAGGGAAGCTGTTGGCTCCTGCCATAAAGCCAGGCACACAGGCCCAGGAAGCTAGGAGGGCAGGAGGATGGGGGCTGGGATGGGGATTGTTAAGCCTAAGCAGGCAGGAGGGACGGCCTGGCTCCAGCTTGCCTATTTGGGCTAGGCATGTGGATTGGGGGTTTTCAGAGACTCAGATCGTTGCCCACCTGGCAGAGGTCCAAGAGAAGGGAGTTTTATCACCCCTGCCCCCACTGCCCGGGCTCCCTCAGAGCTCTCCAGGAGAGGCTCCAGCCTGCATTACATCTAACTTGTGGGGCCTGTCTGGCTTCCCTCATCTGAGGCCTGGCCTCTGCCTATGGCCCTGGGCAGAGAACCAGGTCTTGAGATGGAGACCACATGGGAAGAAATGTGGGGACTCAGGGGCTGGCACTGTGGACACAGTACTGGGGGACAATAGACCCTGAGGTACTTGGGAGAAATAGGGGAGAGGGCATGGGAAAAGCGACTTTTCACTGAGATCTAGATCTGAGCTTCTTAAGCAATGCCCTGTGACAACTTTCTATATTGGTTTTATCATCCTTCCCTGCCTCTCCATTCTTCCAAACCACTGGAGTCCACAGCTGCCCACAGCTGGAGTGAGTAGGAGCAGACCTTGCTCACAGCTAAAGCAGCAGGCAGCCAGAGGCCAGAGGCATTGATCCATAGAGATAAGTGGTTGTCAATTAATAACACCAGCTATTGGCTCAGATTAGGGATCTATCTCCAGAATAAAGTGGTACCCAGATCCTGGAGAGCATCAATAGAGCTGTGCATGCAGAGGGGAGAAATGTGCATTAGGATATATCTCTCCAGGTTCAAGGATTAGTGAACAGATAGATTGGGCATAAAGGGATCTTGATTGTTCTAAGATAATCTTCCCATTTGGAACAGAAAGATACTGAGATAGACTGTCTGGAGCTTCCTCTGAGAAGCAAGTGAATATATTCTCTGTGGATCCAGAGAGCCATTGTTATCCCCCATGTTAACCTTTGTCTTTCCTAAAGAGAGTGTGGTGGGAGGTAACCAACGCTCGGGACTTCTTTAACAAGAGGTTGGAGATCCAGGAATATTAGTGTGGGAGGAAAAAAGTACCAAGGAGCCAGGAACACACCATCTCTTGCTTCTAGGCTTCAGGAAGCACCAGGATCTGGTCTCTGGTCTCAGTCTGGGACATATCAGCTCCCACCTCCCCACTAGGTCTCCAGATGCCCAGAGGACCACTTCACTTCCAGGCTTGCCCCAGTAGCCCCAGGACAGAGCAACCTCCTGGCCAGGAGCATATGCCTCCTGCTTATCCCTGACACAAAGCAGGCTTCCAGACAGTTCTTGGAACACAGCAACATTTCGAGTCGGGCAGCCGAGGGCTGTGCCAAGACAGGGCATCTCCCTGTGATAATAAACCTCCAAATACCAAAGAAGAAATCTGCCTCCCCAACCTCAGCTGCCCACTCCCTCATTCCTGTCCTTCTCAACTCTCCTGTTCGCCTTCCTCCAAATGTCCCACTATAAATCCACCTCACTGTGCCCTCAGGAACAACATCTGCATGATATTACTTGCTTAGCCATAAACTCTTCCCTTATGCATAGATCAAAAAGTACATTTTAATTAATAAATTTATTTTTTAGCTTTCAACATTTGCTTTTATAAGATTTTTAGTTCTAAATTCTGCCCCCAGTCCTCCCTAAGACAGCACACAATCTGATAGAAGCTATACATGTACAATCATATTAAACATACTTCCACATTAGTCATGTTGTGAAAGAAGGCTCAGAACAAAAGGGAAAGACCCTGAGAAAGAAAAAACAAAAGTGACAAAAGAAAATAGTATGCTTGGATCTGCATTCAGACTCCATAGTTCTTTTTCTGGATGTAGATAGCATTTTCCATCATGAGTCTTTTGGAATTGTCTTAGATCATTGCATTGCTGAGAAGAGCTAAGTCTATCCAAGTTGCTCATCACACAATGTTGCTGTTACTGTGCGCAGTATTCTTCTGGTTATGCTTACTTTATTTGCCATCGGTTCATGCAAGTCTTTCCAGGTTTTTCTGAAGTCCACCTGTGCACCATTTCTTTTTTTTTTGCAGGGGGGAAGGCAGGGCAATTGGGGTTAAGTGACTTGCCCAAGATCACACAGCTAGTAAGTATGTTAAGTATCTGAGGCTGGATTTGAACTCAGGTCCTCCTGACTCGGTGCTCTACTCACTGCGTCACCTAGCTGCCTCTGCTCACCATTTATGGAACAATAGTACCACAACTTGTTCGGCCATTCCCTAATTGATGGGCATTCCCTCAATTTCCTACTCTTTGCCACCACAAAAAGAACTGCTATAAATATTTTTGTACTCGTGGGTCCTTTCTCCTCTTTTGTGATCTCTTTGGGATACAACCCTGGGAGTGGTATTGCTGGATCAAAGCATATATAGTCCTTTGGGCATAGTTCCAAATCGTTCTCCAAAAAGGTTGGATCAATTCATAACTCCACCAACAATGTATTAGTGTTCCAATTTTCCTACATTTTCTCCAACATTTATCGTTTTCCTGTTTTGTCATGGCAGCCAATCTGATAGGTGTCATGTGGTACCTCAGAGTTGTTTTAATTTGCATTTCTCTAATCAACAGTGATTTAGAGCATTTTTATATGACTATAGATAGCTTCAATTTCTTCATCTGGAAACTGCCTGTTCATATCCTTTGACCATTTATCAGTTAAGGAATGACTTGTATTCTTATAGATTTGACTCAGTTCTCTATGTATTTTGGAAATGAGGCCTTTATCAGAGACACTGGCTGTAAAAATTATTTCCCAGATTTCTGCTTCCCTTCTAATCTTGGTTGCATTGGCTTTGTTTATGTAAAACATTTTTAATTTAATGTAATCAAAATTATCTATTTTGCATTTCATAATGTTTTCTATCTCTTATTTGGTCATAAATTCTTCCACTCTCCATAGATCTGACAGGTAAACTATTCCTTGCTCTCCTAATTTGCTTATAGTTTCACCCTTTATGTCTAAATTGTGTACTCATTTTGACCTTATCTTGGTATACAGCATAAGATGTTGGTCTATGCCTAGTCTTTGCCATACTGTTTTCCAGTTTTCCCAGCAGTTTTTGTCAAATAATGAGTATTCGTCCCAGAAACTGGAGTCTTTGAGTTTATCAAACAGTAGATTACTATAGTCATTGACTACTGTGTCTTGTGTACCTAACCTATTCCACTCATCCACCACTCTGTTTCTTAGCCGGTACCAAGTAGTTTTGATCATTGCTTCTTTATAAATACAGTTTTAGGTCTGGTATGGCTAGGCCACTTTCCCTTGCATTTCTCTTCATTAATTCTCTTGATATTCTGGGCCCAAAGGGACATTTCTTTCTTATCCCTCTAATTTGTTTATGATGTGACCTTTGAAATCTAGGTCATGTGTACATTTGGAACTTATATTGGTACACAGTGTGAGGTACTGGTCTAAACCTAATTTCTGCCAGATTGCTGCCATGTTTTCCCAGCAATTTTTTGTCAAATAATGAATCCATCCCCTAGCAACTGGAGTCTTTGGGTTTATCAAACACTTTGCTATGGTGTTTGCTTCTGTATGTTGTATATGCGATTGACTACAGGATGTGGCCATCTTGGCAGATCTGCTAAACCAGATTGAGAATAAGTGACAGGCCTCAAACCTGTTGGTGAGTTAGGGGGACATCCAACCCAAGCATGTGAAGATTTCCTCTGGCACAGTGGGCAGATGAGAACAATTTGTTTCGACAGCCATGAAAGTGGCTGAAGCAGGTGCTGTGGAGTGCTTAGAGCTTGGTCAGACATTGACAATGCTAAGGTCATCCACCGCCTGCCGGGCCATTGCCAGTCATCTTGACTTGTGTCCTGCTACTGGTTTTTGATGACTCAGGAAAAGCGAGGCTGAGAACTTTGTGCCATTTTAAGAATCTAATTCAGGAGCAAGTCAAGACATCACTCATGATGTCATTGGTCCTCTTGAAAATGAAAGACTAACAACAATACCTAATTACCTGATAAGGTAGTGAATGACCTCTCTTTTTTAAACCAGTGCCCTTTTGATGGTTTGTAGTATAGTTTGGAACCTGTTACTGATAGATCCTCTTCCTTCATACTTCATACTTTTTTCAGTTTACCCTTGTGATTCTTAATCTTTTGTTCCTTCATGTAAATTTCATCATCATTTTTTCTAGCTCTGTAAAACCTTCTTTTGAAGGTTTGATTGGTATAGCACTGAATACATAAATTAACTTGGGTAGTATTGTCATTTTTATTATATTGGCCAGACCTACATGTGAGCAATTAATATTTCTCTGATTATTTAGGATTGTCTTTATTTCTGCAAAGAATGATTCATATAGTCCCTGGGTGAATCTTGGAATATACATTCCCAAGTATTTTATAGCTTCTATAGTTATCTTGAATGGAATTTCTCTTCCTAGCTCTTGTTGGGTTTTGTTTGCTAGAAGCCTTTTCTGGTTCCCCACTTCCCAGATGCTACTGTCTTCTCCTCTTAGATTACTTTCCATATCTATCTTCTATCTATCTATCTGTCTGTCTGTCTGTCTGTCTGTCTGTCTGTCTGTCTGTCTCTCTCTCTCTCTCTCTCTATCTATCTATCTATCTATCTATCTATCTAATCTATCTATAATGTACCCAGTAGGTTGTATGTTGTCTTTCCCATTAGAATGTAAATTCCTTGAAGGCAGAGACTGGTTTTTGGCTTTTCTTTGTATTTCTGGCACTTAACCTGGCATTTAATAAGCAATTTATAAATGCCTATTGACTAACAACAACCCTGTTTGATAGATGTTATTACTATTCCCAGTATATAGATAAGGAAACTGAGTCTGAGAGGTTAAATAATTGTCCAAGCTCACACAGTCAGGATTTAAACTTGGGTCTTCCATACTCCCAAGTCCAATCCCCCACCCACTCTCCCACCAAGCTAGAACAAGTCCAGAGGAGGTCAGTCAGTATGGTGACAGGGCTGGAGAAATATTGTTCTAAGAGGATCAGTTGAAGGAATTGGGGTTATTTCCTCTAGGGAAGAGAATTGGTCAGAGTTGGAGTGAAGAGATGGAGTCATTATCACTCTCTTCACTTATTCAAAGAATTGTCATATAAAAGAGGCCAGACCTGGAGCAATGGGGAGAGGTTGCAGAACAGCAGATTTAGGTTGACCTAAGGAGAAGCTTTCAAAAAATGAGAGGTATCAAAAAAATGGAATGAGCTTTTCCTGGAGGTCACGGGCTCCCCATTACTAAGAACTCTTCAAATGATGGTTAGACGACCATTTGTTGGGAAGGTTGTAAAAAATATTCTTTCTTCAGGTAAGTCAGACCAGATGGCTTTTGAACTCTATCCTACAGCTGGGACATTTCATGACACATAGGGAGACCTCTGGCTTTGAGACTGTGGCACCATCTCTGACTCCATTTTCCTGTCTGTTAGGCTCAGAATCACAGAATTTCAGATTTGGAAGAGACTTCAATTGCCTTCTAGTACAACCTCTTCCCCCAATGTAATCCTTCTACAATATATTTGCTCATCTGACTTTTTTTTTTGAAGACTTCTAGTGAGGAGAAACCAACTACCTCCTAAGGCAGGCAACTTCACTTTTGGATAGCCCTCATTGTTAGGAAGTTTTTCCTTACATCTATCCTAAATTTGCTTCTTTTTCAATTTCTGCCCATTTCTTATAGCTTTGCCTTCTGGGGACAAATAAAACAAGTTTAATACCTCTTCCAAATTCTAATCTTCCAAGAACTTGAAAACAGCAATCATGTTTTCCCTTCATTATCCTGATTTCCCTTCTCCGATTGATCAAATCAATCAATAAGCATATATTAGTCATCTACTATGTACTAGGCATTATAGTTGGCACTGAAGATAGAAAATCATAGATGAAATAGTCCCTGCCCTCGAGGAATTTACATTCAATTTTGAGGGATCTCTAGCTTATCAATCTTTTCCTTAAAAGTTTGCACCCATAATTAATTGATTGCTATAGCTAGCATTTCTTACACTACATCAAATAGTAGTGGTGGTCATGGACATCCTTGCTTTACCTCGAATATTATTGGAAAGGCCTCTAGTTTATTCCCATTACATAAAAAGCTACCTCTTGGTTTTTGATAGATACTACTTACCACATTAATGAAAAGTTCATTTATTACTATATTTTTTAGTTTTTATTTAACAGAAATAAGCATTGTAGTTTGTCCAAAAGCCTTTCCTGAATCTGTTGATATGATTATATAGTTTTTGTTGATGTTATTATTAATATGGTCTGTTATGTTTATAGTCTTCCTAATGTTAAACCAACCTTGCGTTTCTGGTATGACTCCACCTTAGTCATAGTATATCATCTTTTTTCATATGTTGTGGTAGCCTTTTGCTTAAATGTTAATTAGAGATTTTGATCTTTCTTCTTCCATTTTGACTTTCCCTGGCCATATTTAGTCATAGAAAGAATTTAGTAGGATCCCTTCTTTTGCTATTTTTCTTGCAAATAGTTTATATATAATATATAATAATATTTATATTTATTAACATATTATATATAATAAATATGTTTATTAACATATTACATGTAACAACATATAACATTACATATTATTAACATATTATGTAAGATATATTACACACATCTATACATAATGTATAATATTACATATAATATTATAACTAATTATTCTTTGAATAGTTGATAGAATTCACTTGTAAATCCATGTAGTCCTAGGTTTTTTTCTTTGTAAATTTACTTATGATTTATTCAATTTCTTTGTCTGATATTGGCTTATTTAAATTCTCTATTCATTGTTCTGTTAATATGAATATTTAATATTTTTATAAATACAGGTAATATCCGTTTCATTTAAATTGTGGGGTTTATTGGTATATAGTTGGACAAAATAGTTTGTAATAATTTTCTTCTTCATCTGTTGTGAATTCTTTTTGATATTGGTAATTTAGTTTTCCTTTCTTTTTAAAAACAGATTAGGTAATGGTTTATTTATTTAATTTTTTAAAAAAAAATCCTAGCACCTAGTTTTTTTTTTAATTCAGTAGGATTTTTCCTTTTGATTTTGTTAATTTCTCCAATAATTTTCAGAATTTCTCTTTATGTGTTTAATTGGATTTAAAAGTTGTGTTGGTTTTTTAAGTTGCACAACCAATTCATTGATCTATTTTTTATTTCTTTTATTGATGAATCTGTTTAGAGATATGAATTTTCCTCTATGAATTGCTTTGACTGAATTCTCAAAGTTTTTGTTGTGTCATTATTTTTAATGAAATTATCTAGTGTTTGTTTGATTTGTTCTTTGACTCACAAGCTCTTTAGGATTAAATTATTTAAACCTCAAATTCATTTTTAACCTTTTCTTCAGTGGCTTTTTATTGAATGTAATTTTTACTGCATTGTGGTCGGTAAAGGCTGTGTTTATTTCTGCTTTCTTGCATTTCTTTGTGAGCTTATTCTGCTCCAATATATGGTCAGTTTTTGTAATGGTATGCAGTTGAGAAATATGTACGTTCTTTGCTATCCCCATTCAATAATCACTAAAGGGCTATCATATTTAACTCTTCTAAACTTTTTTTCAGAACCTTAACTTATTTCTTGCCTATTTTTAAAAATTAGTTTTATCTAGGTGGTGCCCATAATTGAACATAATACTCTATTTCATATTTTTTGAGGGGGGATGGCAGGGCAATTGGCATTAAGTGACTTGACCAAGCTCATACAGCTAGTAAGTGTGTCAAGCATCTGAGGCTGGATTTGAACTCAGGTCCTCCTGACTCCAGGGTTGGTGCTCTACTCGCTGTGCCACCTAGCTGCCCTGAATGTAATGCTCTAGATGTGGTCTGACCAGGAAAATGTATAGAGGCACTACCATCCCCTTATTCTGAGAAACTATGTCTCTCAGTGCAGTCTAATTTTGCATTAGCAAGAACTTCTCTAAGAATCTGTCTCAAGAGAGGGACAGGAGGGAACTGAAAAGCTATAACGCCTTACTACTGGTCCCAGAAGGGAGGATCTTGGTGTGGTGGTGAGGTGGTGAGGTGTCACTAAACAGTGACAGCCAGCAGGAAGTAGGTGGCTAATATCTAGGGCTTGTGGGAGAAAGACAAAGGGGAAAGGGAAAGTCAGTCCTGATCCAAAGGGGTGTCTCCCAGGAATTAAAGGCAGGAATCTCAGGTCAATGACAGGCTTCTAGGGGAGTTAATTAGTTGAGATTCAAGCATTAGCACTAATTTGAGGGTTGGGACCATCTGCGTGGCTATTATCCAATTCCTCCTTTCTTTTCCCTTTCCCCTTCCCACTCCCCCCATGCCATTCCCCTGCTCCTTTCCCCATCTTCCTTTCCTCACACAACTATCCCCACCTTTTCCTCTTCATTGCCCCTCTCCATCTTTCCTTCCTATACCCTTCCCCCTCTTGACAGGCTTGGCTAGTTCCCCTCCTCCACTCCCTGGAGCAATGCGATTCAGTGACAGACCCCAGATGGTGAGGAAGTCACTGGAGCTGGGGAGTGAATGAGCCAAAAGGTCATCGATTCTCTGGGGGCCTTGGGCCCCTGCCAGCAGCCTCATGGCTTCTCAGCTTCTTTTTGCTCCAGCAAACCGTTATCTTGCTTCTGATTGGATGCCTCTGGTGATGGAGAACTCAGTACCTCAGTCTACATTAGTTCATTCTTAGGAGTGTCTTTCTTCGATCTGACAATCATTTTTCTACTTGGTGTAGTGGAAAGAGCAATGAATTGGAGTCAAAGAATCTGAGTTTGAATCATACCAGTACTAACTATTCCCTGTGTGACCTTGGACAAATTTCTTAACCTCTTGGGGCTTCAGTTTCTTTATTTGTACAAAGACAAGATAGGACTTTGATGAGCTCTGAGGTCCCTTTCATCTTATAAATCTATGATTCTGTCACTCGCCTTAATTTCTTCATCTGTAAAAGGGGAAGGGGTTGTACTTGATGACTTCAAAGATCCCTTCTAGATCTAAGCTATGATCTTATAGAATTCTGAGCAATGGGCAGAAATGGCATTGAAGAAGATTTAGGGAGAGATTTCAGGAAAAGATTGTGGATGATAAAAGCTTTTCAAAAGTGGAATGCACTGCCTCTGAGCTGGTGGGATCCTCTTCCAGCGGAGAATGAATAACTACGTGCTGAGGGTGTATCAGACGGAATTCCTATTCAGGTTTATGTTAGACTAAGGGAAGCCGAAGGCCTTCCAATGCTGAGTTTCTCTGATACTACAAAGCCTAATTTTTCCATCCAAGAGCCCTTCACGAAACAGCTAGCATTTATACAGTTCTTTGAGGTTTGCAAAATAATTTACAAATCATCTCATTTTATCCTCGCAATAACCATAGGATATAGGTATTATTGTTATCTCTATTTTAAACATGGGGAAACTGAGGCAGATAGAGGTTAAAGTGTCACACAGCTAGGAAGTGTCTGAGGCCAGATTTTTAACTCATGTCTTCCTGACTCCAGGCACAGGGTTCTCTCCACTGCATCACCTACCTGCCCTCAAATACTTTTTGATACTAATGTCTGTCCTAAACCTTCTCCAGGCTAAATACCCCTAGATTCTTCCATTAATCCTCAAAGGACCTGGTTCCCACTCCCTTCCTTTCCTGGTTACCCTCCTCTGAACACAATTCCTTAGTCAACATCCTTCCTAAAATGAGGCGCTCAGAACAATATAATAGCAGCAGGGCCTAAGCTCTGGGAGATTTTACACTGAAATGGATGGGATTTGAGGATAGGACAAGCTATACACTTAAGCTGATATCTCAGGGCCAGGCTGCCTAAGTATGAAAAGGCCCTTCACCAGGACAGTAGCCACCAACCTAGCACCCTGGACAGGGGACTAGCTTAGGAGTCAGGAAACCCTGGGTTCAAGGTCCAATTTCATCACAAGCTCCATGTTATGCTGGTCCAGCGACTTCACCTCCCCCAAGTAACTGTCAAAGACCATGTGGCACTGAGAGGGCTCTTCTCTGATTTGGGAAAGGAAGATCTGTTCTACACTAGGTGTTCCCAACACTAATGAAATCAAAGGAATGGAGGGAGGGTCCCCAAGCTTACTAATCTACAGTTTCTAAATTGTCCATGAACATTAATTTAGCTGTTGATACTGTAAATGGGAGCTCCTTATCCAATGCCTGAGGAGCCACACTACTGGAAAAGCAAAATCATATTCATCTTGACACTCTCCCAATAAATGAAACCTGGAGATAAAAGGAAGCTGTAGATTAAGTGGAAGGATTAATAAAATTCGGCCAACATCTCTAAGGCAGGCAGCGTACTGGGACACAAAGATGAAAACAAGTCAGTCCTTTGCCACAAAGAGCTTATATTCTGCTTTAAGGCTCTCTGTAGGTAAGCAAATTACAAGGTACATCCAGAGTAATGAGAAAAGAATTGGAGGTGTTCAATGCAGTGAGTGCCAAATGCCATGAAAAACCAAAATTGATTATATTTGAACAGGCAGGAAGTGACTGGTTACTGATGGGGGAATCGTTTCTGAATCAGCTGACCTTACCTCATGCCTTACCATTGACTTGTTAGCTCATAGATTGAGATCAATAACCAATTAGAAGAAAGAATAAAAGGACAAAGAAACAAAGGCCCATTTTTAAACATCAATATTCTTCTGTTCATACTGTAAGTTATGGAGTAGCATGGTCTCTGAAGAATTAGTTGCAGGCTGGGAAAAGAATCACAGAGAGGCGTATATATTGTGGGCAGCTAGGTAACACAACGGACAGAGGGGTCTGGCCTGGAGTCAAGAAGACTCATCTTCCTGAGTTCAAATCTGGCCTCAGACACTTACTAGCTGTGTGACCCTGGCCAAATCACTTAACCTCGTTTGCCTCAGTTTCCTCATCTGTACGATGAGCGGGAGAATTAAATGCCAAACCACTCCGGTGTCCTTGCCAAGAAAACTTCAAATGGGGTGATGGAGAGTTAGAAATGACTAAAACAACTGAACAACAACAAAATCTAGATTGTGGGTTTGTACTTCTGTCAAAAAATGAAACCTAGATTCTCAGCCATCTTCAGTCTGTGAGTGATAGTTCCTATGACTATAGATTTACTGCTGCAAGAGAAGCCATCTAGTTCAACCCTCTCGTCTTACAGGTGAGAAAAAAGGTCCTCAAAAATCAACTGCATTTCTATATAGCAATAACAAAATCTAAAAAACAGTAATAAAAAGGAAAATCCCATTCCAAAAGTATGTGGGTGAGTGATGGATCTTGGACTACAAATGAATAAGTATAATTACATACTGTATTATATATAATTATATATAACATATGAAGCTAATATATAATGTATAATTATAATATATTTTATAAGCTACTAGCTCAAGTCTCACAAGTAGCAATTATCAGAGGTAGAATTTGAACCCAGGCCCCATGATTCTGGAACCAGCATTCTTTTCCACTTTACTATGAAAAAGGGTAAAAGGAGATGCTAGAGCTTTTGTCTTCTCTTTCCTCTACAAAAAGTGTTGACTCTCCTTGCCCCAAAGCTGGCCCAGCCATGTAGCTTCTCACAAGCCTCAGGGGAATCTATGTTGCTCGTTGGGAAGAAGGTGCCTGGGGGATGGGGGAAATGATATTATCAGATTGTTAAACTGCTACTCTTGTTGATGCAGCAGGACAGGCTGCTGTCTGTGCTGTTCATTATACCAAAGCAGCCCCAGGGGGAATCTCCATGATTAGGAACAGAATTTTATTCCTCTTTGTTATCTAGCTGTGCCAGGCCCAGGATTCCCCTCCTTTGTTCTTTGGCCCCAGCCTTCCTCTGACCGTTGCCCCCAATCCACCTAGATATCAGACACTCAGCCTTTGAGCTTTTTAAGTTTAATTGGCATTATTAACATTTTCTTTATCCCTTTCTTAAGCCCAGACAATCAACAAAACAATAAATTGAACCTTGATTTGTAGTGTTGGCTGATTTCTGAGGTATAAATGTTGACAGTGAAAATTTAACAATCACTCTTGAGAGCTAATACTGTGGGCTCTGACACAGTCCTACCTGTGTCTCAGCTTGTTATTACTTGTACCAAAAGATCTAGGTAATTGGGGATACAAATATGAAAAAAAATTATATATGTTCTGTCCTCAAGGAGCTTCTAGTAGAGAGATGAGAATCATGCATTTATATGGGTGTTTCATCCAGGGACAATACTCCCCTCTGGTCTATTGGCTACTCTTTAGGAAAGGAGTAGCAAGGGGAAAACATTGTAGAAGTGAGGGCACATGTGCTGCTCCATGGGGACCCTTCTATTACCATTTCCTGGATGACTTTAGGACATGGGTTTTTAACCTGGGGTCTATGAACTTAGTTTAAAAAAATTGTGATAACGATATTTCAGTATAACTGGCTTTCTTTGTAATCCTACATATTTTATTTTGTTAACTTAAAAACATTCTTCTGAGAAGAGGTCCATAAGTTTCACTAGAAGTCCATGACGCCCAGAAAGGTTACCAACCCCTGCTGTAGAACATACCAGGTCAGACCTGGAAGAGGCCTTAGAATATAGATCAAAGAATGTTAGAGCAAGGGAGGGATGATAGCGTATATTTTGATGAATTCCTGTTAGCAGTATGAGTACTTAATTGCTTCAAATTGTCCTGTCCATGTCTTTCTGTATATCTTCCATAAAAGATCAACCCAGTGCTGGTGAGAGTTCTGATTCTTTTAATATTTCATCTATACCAATAGAATGCGTGCAGTGATCTGTTATCGCTCACTCTTGTTATATGACTGGTCCACTTCCTTTTCTGGTCTTTGCTGATGTTTTCAGGCCACTTTTTGTCTGCAAGTTATCGTTGGTGAGATGCTGCAGCCTAGTTGCAATTACCATCGTTCTATCCATTGCATTTTGGTTCATTCACCATTTTGACTATTTCGAGATTGTTGTTTTCCATAATTTGTAGCCATCTGACTCATCAAAACCAGGAAATACTAATGTTAAAAAAAAAAAGAGAATGATTTTGGTGACAGTGTGTAGCTTGGTGTCATAGAAAGTACTTTGTAATTACCCAAATGTGATCCAGTTTGTTGTCTTCCTCTTATCTATTTATAGTTAGTCAGTCGATGAGCATTTATTAAGCAGCTACTATATGCCAGGCACTGTGCTAAGCACTGGGAATACAAAGAAAAGCAAAACAAAATAAAACCAGTTCCTTCTCTCAAGGTGCTTGCATTTTAATGAGGTGGCTTATCATTAATCTGCAGTATTCAAGATATATGTACTGATAGACCGACTCAATGAATCTGACTACCCAAAAAATCTGGGGAATAGATATCATTCATCCACTTGGTCTTTCCTATGTGGATTTCTAGGTTGATCTCTCATGAGTGATTATGGATCTTGGTGGGGAGCCCTTTAGGGACTCAATGCACTCAACCCAATGTCATCTGTGAATATGAACATCTGGAGGGCGATTTTACCATCCATAAGGGATTCTTCTTCCATATGGATTTTGAGCAGGACATCCTCCATGACTGTGAAAAAACCTTTGGCAAGTATATATCTCCCTATTTTATACTTCACTTGATGTTGATAACCAACAACATGAAGGGTGGAACAAAATTAATTCTCTTTTTTCTGACATAGAATTTTATCTGATTTTCATATACTCTTTGGTTCAGCCAAACTGGTCTTCATACACAATATCCCATCTCCCATCTCTATGTCTTTGCATGGGCTGTTTCTCATGCCAAGAATGTACTTTCTTCCTCATTCCCTCCCCACCTGTTAAAATTCCTAGTGTCCTTCAAAGCTCAGCTCAAGCACCACCTCCCTCATGAAGGCTCTCCCAATCCTCCCAGATGTTAGTGCCTCCTATCAAAATTACTTTGTATTAATTTTATTTACAGGCATATACATGCGTGTGTGCCTATGTCCCAGCTTGTTATTACTTATACCATTAAAGGATCTAGGTAGGTGGGGATACAAATACAAAAAAAAATCATACATGCTCTGTCCTCAAGGAATTTAGAAAGGTAAGAATCATCCACTTATACAGATATTTCATCCAAGGGAGGTATACTCCCCTCTCCTCGTCTACCCTACTGGTATACACACATATGTATATAATATACAGAGACACATACATACGTACATACATATACACTATATATATATACATATACATATATATACATACACACATATACCTATACCTATACCTGTACCTACATCTGTATCTGTATCTATATCTATGTCTGTATCTGTATCTATGTCTGTATCTATATCTATATCTATGCTTGCATAGTGCCTGGAACATAGTATGTGCTTACTAAATGTTTGCTGTTTGCCAATGCAAAGATATGGCAGTGGGAGATAGAGTAGCAAAGTCAGAGAATAGCATGTAGTATAAGGAGCTTTGTAGGAAAGTAAGACAAAGGCCCCCAGTTCTGCCCAAACTATTTTCTGATGTGTGAGACTTCACGGACTATGATTGCTATAATTGTAGTAGAAAGGAACTGAAGGGAATTTTCTAAGCCCAAGTCAGTCAAGGGGCCAATAAACATTTATTAAATGCCTTTATATGCCAGAAACTATATTAAGCACTGGGCAAACAAAGAAGAGCAAAGACTGGCCCTGCCCTCAAGGAGCATACCTTCAAAAGAAAGAAGATAACATACCAATACACAAATTGAAGCTGAAATGAGGGGTAGAGCATGATGGAGAAGTCCAAAGGAGTGCAGTTGGGTGAGAAATAGAGCACTGGTCAGGGTATCCTTCTTAAATGAAGGTCCTGCGAGGAGCTCTCTGCCTTCCAATCAGAGGGAGCCCTTCTTCCTCCCACCTCAGGATACTGATGAGATGTGAGCTCTGCAGCTGAAATGAGATAGGAGATTTGGCCTAGAGAGTGAAAGATTAAGTGTACATAGAGGAAGTACAAAAGATAGAGCTTAATATACCAGGGCTTCTATACCTAGCTGGCTAGGTGCTGCTGGCTGGGTTCTACATAGTAAATGAGCTGAAATAGCCCCTTGGGTCATGAGCAAAAAAATAAAAAATGAATGCTGATACTTCCTTCTAACAGTTGAGAGGTCAAATGGCATTTGGAAATTCAGCAGATGGCAGCATAGAGCAGTAGTTTAGAGAAGATTATATTAACACAGATGGGACAAAGAACAACTTTTTTTTTTTTTGAAAGAACAGCTTTTCAGATGATACTACCAAAGGGTACTATTCAGTCAGTCAATAAACATTTATTAAGCACCTATTATGTTCCAGGTACTGCACTAAGCCCTGGGGATGCAAACAGAAGCAACAGACAGCCCCTGCCCAAGGAGTTACAATCTAATGGGGGAGACAACATACAAACAAATATATACAAGCTGTATACAAGATAGATAGGAAATAATTAAAAGAGGGAAGGTACTAGAGGTAAGAAGGGTAGGAAAGACTTCCTATAGAAGATGAGATTTTAGTTGGGACTTAAAGGAAGCCAGGAGAAGGAGATGAGGAGGGAGACAATTCCCAGGCATGGAGGACAGGCACAGAAAATGCCCAGGGCCAAGAGATGTAGTATCTTGTTCATGAAACAGCCAGTAGGTCAATGTCACAGGATCATAGAGTACAATGGCGGATAGTAAGGTGTAAGAAGACTGGGAAGGTATAGGGGTTGGGGGCTTAGGTAATGAAGAGCTTTGAATGTCAAAAAGATTTTGATTTTATTCTGGTGGTGATAAAGATCCACTGGGGTTTATCGAATGGAGGAGTGACAATGGTTGGACCTGGAGGTTAGGAAAATCATTTTAGTGGCTGAATGGAGGATAGATTGGAGTGGGAGAGACTTGAGGCAGGGAGACCCACCATCAGGCTATTGAAATTCACAGCAATATGTGACATTTACACAAGTAGCCACTTATAATAATGAGTAAGCATTTACTTCATAATAACACAAAATGAACCTCTGTGAGAGTGTACCTATTTGTATATGTGGGAACCTTTCTTGTCACTGATTATGCAATGTTATTTGAACTATTATGTTTTCTGGCTGGCACAAGAAACAGATCACTGGAGACTGACGCAATAAAGTTTGAATGGACACTGACGCACAAAACACTTTGGATGTAGGATATCTTCAGAGAACCTCCATGTAAACGAGGCTTCCTGTAAATTTAAGCAGAAAGATCATTCCAATGTGTATCATTCTATAGCTAGTTTGAAAAAAAAGAGGAAGTGGCGTTGATTATATCAGGCAAGATTAAATCCAAAGAAAAACACCTTAAAAAGGAAAAGATGAGGAAATTATATATTCCTTCCAAAGGTACTATTCAAATAAATATTTTGAAGATTTATGTACCATATAATTTGGCAGTAAAATTATTAATAGAAAAGCTTGACGTTTTCTAAGAGGCAATAAGTGATTAATAATGGAATATTTCAATACCTAACTACAAGAATATGACAACTCTAAAAGAAAGATAAAGAAAACAGAGTTAAATATAGTGCTAAACAAACTAGATCAAATAGATACATGGGGAAAACTTAATGGGAAAGTGACAAATAAATACAATTTGAAATGATGCAAAGTACAAAAAAAATTATTATCTGCTAGGATTATGGAGAAGTTATAGATAAATGAGAAAACTAGATTGACTTATCTTTCTAGTAATCCTGTGGAAGGAAAGAATGAAAAAAAGGAAGGAAGGAAGGAAGGAGAGAGGGGAAGAAAATCTATCATGAGTTGTCTTTGATGAAGCCTTCTGGTTGTAGACATTTTTCCAGATAATCATAAACCATTCCTTTCTTGAGTACATTCTCAATTTTTCCTGGGAATTGAAATTTACCAGTCTAGAGTTTGCAGACACTTCCTTCTTTTTCGAAAACCAGGATGACATTTGCCTTTCTCCAGTCCTGGTAAGACAATTCTGCTGTTCTTCCTGATCTCTAAAAGTTCATTGGCAATAGAGTCCCACCTATTAGTTCTTTCAGGACTCTAGGATGCTATCTAGGATGCTATTAGCAGTTTATCTGGAATGGGTGATTTGAACTCATTGAGGCCAGTGAGTTGTGCTCTTATCTCCTTATTTATTCTTTCCAATGGCCAAGATGGTGGCTGGAAAGCAGGGACTTGCGTGAGCTGCCCCCACCAGGTCCCTCCAAACACCTATAAAAATGGCTCTGAACAAATTCTAGAACTGTAGAACCCACAAAATAGCAGAGGGAAGCAGGGCTCCAGCCCAGGACAGCCTAGATGGTTGCTGGGTGAGGTCTATCACGCATAGAGCTGGGAGCAGAGTGGAGCCCAGCATGGGTGGTGGCAGGACCAACCAGACCTGGAGCCTGGCGAAACAGACCCTAGAGCCCTGAATCAGTGAGCTGTGGCAGTTACCAGACTTCTCAACCCACAAACACCAAAGACAACAGAGAAGGTTAGTGGGAAAAGCTGAGGGGGACAGAGTGATAAGAGTTTGCAGTTTGGCTACCACCCCTGGGGCAGTGGGGGGAGGTGCAGCTACAGAACTACAGCTGCAGTTACTTCTGGCCCCAGGCCCAGCTGGTGGGAGGAATTAAGTGGCAGACCAGAGCAGGAGTGAAGAGTCTGCTTAAGATCTGAGTCAGGTCCAGGTTGGGGGTTCTTGGGGAAGGAGGAGTGCTGGTGTGGCAGAGTTGGCTGTATAGAAATACCTCTGAAAACAACAGCGCATCCCCTTAAGCTTGGGACAAAGTACTCTCCACTCTACAAGCAGTCACACTCCAACGAAAAACTCAAGGGTCAAGTACTTGGCTGGGAACATAAACAGGCAGCTAAAATGGACTCAGAATCAGACTCAGACTTTGGAATCTTTCTTTGGTGACAAAGAAGACCAAAACATACAGCCAGAAGAAGTCAACAAAGTCAAAGAGCCTACATTAAAAGCCTGCAAGAAAAACATGAACTGGTCTCAGGCCATCAAAGAGCTCAAAAAGGATTTGGAAAAGCAAGTTAGAAAAGTAGAGGAAAAATTGGGAAGAGAAATGAGAAGGATGCAAGAAAACCATGAAAAACAAGTCAATGACTGGCTAAAGGAGACCCAAAAAATACTGAAGAAAACAACACCTTAAAAAATAGACTAACTCTAATGGCAAAAGAGCTCCAAAAAGCCAACGAGGAGAAGAATGCCTTGAAAGGCAGAATTGGAAATGGAAAAAGAGTTCCAAAAGACCACTGAAGAAAATACTACCTTAAAAATTGGATTGGAGCAAGTGGAAGCTAGTGACTTTATGAGAAATCAAGATGTTGTAAAACAGAACCAAAGGAATGAAAAAATGGAAGACAATGTAAAATATCTCATTGGAAAAACCACTGACCTGGAAAATAGATCTAGGGGAGAGAATTTAAAAATTATGGATTACCTGAAAGCCATGATCAAAAAAAGAGCCTAGATATCATCTTTCAAGAAATTATCAAGGAAAACTTCCCTGATATTCTAGAGCCAGAGGGTAAAATAGAAATTGAAAGAATCCACCAATCACCTCCTGAAAAAAGATCCCAAAAAGAAAACTCCTAGGAATATTGTCGCCAAATTCCAGAACTCCCAGATCAAGGAGAAAATACTGCAAGTAGCCAGAAAGAAACAATTGGAGTATTGTGGAAACACAATCAGAATAACACATGATCTAGCAGCTTCTACATTAAGGGATCGAAGGGCTTGGAATACGATAT